>JAZGUH010000253.1:1200000-1808181 GCA_037893225.1 Hippasteria phrygiana
AATACATCAATTAATCAATTAATATTCATTCTTTGAAAAATGGCTTCAAACAATAGTCGAGGTAACAAAACGCAAAGTCCCGGGAAGGGTGGGGAGGTGGGGAGGTGGGGGGGGGGGGGGGGGGGGGGGGGGGAGGGGGGAGGGGGGGGGGAGTTCACACAGGCAAACAGAAATATACATTACCGTGGCCAGTCTTTGATTAATTTCAATCCCGTCCTCGGCTCCAGAGTATCCACATCTTAACAGTACCTCCAGCATACCTGGACGCAGGCAAAAGAATCAAATCTGAACTTTATGACTTATTATTATGTTCAGCACTACTCGCGCGTGGCATGAACCATTAAATAGCTAACGTGGTGTTTTACAAACCAAGATAAAAAAAATTGAACAAAATCATTGGAAATTTATAATTTTCGGAGGTTTTTGCTGAATTATATACAAAAAGGTATTTTATGAATGGGAATAAATATGTGCTGGGCTGGTTTTAAACGTACATAGGGCAAGATAGCTCAGTTGGTAGAGCGCCGGTATGGTATTCCGGAGGTCGCAGGTTCGAATCCCACTCCTGCCAGTTTTCTTTGTTCACTTTAAAAATTTAGATACAAATTTATTGTTTACCAAGATGAAAAATATTAAAGGTCACGGCAACAAATTAAAGCTACTTTTCCCCAGTTTCCTGGAAGATTTTTGTTTAAAACACGGAGCTCTGCAGACAACACACAATCCCCAAATACACTATCCACAAATACTCTGACCCCACACCTCATTTTTAAAAAATCCAGATTTAATTTCTCAACAACCGACTAACCTTGTTTCATCTTACTGCCCTCTTGATCCGAATCATCCCTCCTCGAACACAGGGCAGAAAGATTTTGTGTAAAATTCCGCAAAGCCGCTGGCCTTCCCAAGTTACGCTCAATATACTGGTCCAATGAGATGGCAGAACAGGTGTGCAGTTGCCATAGCAACTCGAATGGCAGGGCTTTCACCTGGAATGATGTTCATGAGAATACACAGCAGAGAAACTAGATGAATTTAAGATAAAATGACCTGGTCAAAGTTCTATTTTTCTTTTATAAAACATGTATAAGCCTGTGAATTTTTTCCCCACAGCCTCTCGGGAAGCACTGAGCACACAGTGCTTTATACACTACGTCCGGAAAAGGGCAAAACTCTCTCTTCTAAATTTTACATCATCCCGAATGCAAATTCCATCTTCTCAATGTAGAAAATCTATACACAAACATACCAGCCAGTCAGTGTGAACAAGCTTTAAACTGAAACTAAGTTGTCTTTTAGATAAATCAACATAGTATCAACTGCCTGTACTGATTTGTTCTCTGCTGTCAATCTTATTAATGAAATTAAACATAAATGTAGAGTTTAACTACCTTAGAGCTGATCTGTTCAGTGAACAGACTCCTGTTGAGAAGATGCCGACTAGCTAAGCTCTTGATGATTTCGACAAGAATCCCAATACTCTTCTAAAATCAGGAAAGCATTCAAAGCAATCAAAGCAATCTGAATGACTAATTCTAATTAGGAATTAACGAGTTGGTACAATAACTGCAATAGAAATAAAAATTTTTTTTTTCCTTTTTGAATGAGCAAGTACTGCTGGAGTATGGGTAGACTGGCCATTGGACAACAATTTTGGTATACCTGACCAAAATCAACCTAGGTGACTCTGTGGGTTTCCCTGAAGAATATTAACACCTGTTATTATCCTGTTATTGATGGGGTGCTCATATGCCAGAATCGGGGCTGTGCAGCCAAGCGTAAATGCAAAAAATAGGCACCACTATTGATAGCACTTGGAGCCCCCCCTGTTTGAAAAAGCTCCATCTATTCATTACACTACCATTCAAAGAACACTATAGTCAACAAATGAATGGATTGAGTAAGTGCAGGAATGCACCTTTAGACGTCAACCGGCCAGGTGGTCTTTTTCAAACCGCGGCTCTGGCCATCGTCCGTATTCAAGAGGTTAATATGGGAGTTCTCATCCCCTCTTTAACACTTAACAATTTCTTAAGTCTACTCTCTTGACAGTTTTTCTTTAACCCTAACAGCCCAAGGCTTTTTACTAGAATCCTTCCCTAACCACACAAACTCCAACACTGTGTAGTAAACCTATGGCACATTCTTTGTACTTAGACAAAATCAGGGCATCAAGTCCCATGCAAAGTGATGGTGCCAAGGCTCTACAGTACCCAATCACACAAAATTCAACACAAATGGGGTGTTTGATTTTGGCAGGTTAGGGAAGGTTAGGGTTAATACACCGATGACTTCCAGTTCTTCAGAAATGTTGAGGAGTCATTGGTTTCATTTTTTTAGAAATATAATAAAAAAACGATGAGAACAGTTGGGCCAAATTGCTCTCTCAAAAACATTAGCATACAACTGATTCAAGTTTGACCTTCTGTTCGCAATCAACACTTGGCGCAGCGTGCAGTAGTCGGCACAGCTCCCTTGCACATTCCAGCGCAGCGACAGTAGGGACTGGTGTTGCTGAGATATGGGACTGTGCTTGAATGCAGCACAGGCAGGCATCAACTGAGAAATGAGGAAAACTTTCATCATTCAACCTTCAACCACTGGCTATTTTCACGACAAAGAGGCACGACTTTGGAGTGATTTTTTTTCCAAAATGATTTTGAGTTTGGACAGAAATTCGTCATTTTGCGACTTATGTCAAGTCCAGGAGATGACATTAGTTAATACCTGAACATCATAATGTCACGGAAACAGTGCTCTGAGACAAAGTAAAGACTGTGAGTATTGAAATTCTTGCATCTGCTTCTGAGTTTATGAAGCAAGAATGTTTTTAATTAATCTCCAATTTAATGCAGAATTGATTACACATTTGCAAAATCTGTGATAAATCTATTGATGTTCTGAAAAAATGGTACATATAAAACACAATTAATGAGCTGTTCGTTTTCAAAATGTTATCCTTTCTGCTAGTTGAATCATTTGTTAATCCATCCAACACAATATCAGAAATTACCATTTCGAGGAGAAAAGGTAAACAAATGAAATTATCAGATTTCACAAACTGACCTTTCATCAAAAATAAAATCCGACAGAAAAAAATTGAATACAGTACAACATGGGTGTTTGTGTAGTTTAGGATGTCCTCTAAAACATTGATTTTAATTTAATAGTTCTTAAATAGTTTAAAATAAATTTGACAATGTTTCTGTAAAAAAAAAAAATCAATTTTCTTACCTACTTTTATCGAACGTACAAAGAAATGGAAATGCCATTTTATCATGTTTATTCAGAATTCTAACGGCTCATAATTTCCCTAAAAAATCAAAACCCCTCTTTCCACAAACATACGCTTGCTGAAACCAAGAGTATATCTCAACCAGCTTATTTAGGTGAGTTCTTTTATTAAAAGTGGATTTTTTCCTTATAGGAATGATACCCTGTAAAGTATAAACTACACGAACACCACAACTTTTAATGCCTGGTCATGTTTATTTTTGTCAATGGATAGAAGTAACACAAGCCTGTGCATTTACACGAGCTTACAATATTGTCGATTTGAATTGAAAAGAAATATTTCAAATTACTTGATAACTGAACACTGTTTTCACAACTTGCTGAGGCAAAAGCCAAAGAGGACATCTGTGGAGAAGCTGGAGTGGTCTTCTCAAAAGGAGCAACTTCATCAGTGGCCTGAAAAATGAGAGAAATGGCAAGTTAAAATATCATGGAATAAAGAGCAACAGATTAGATTTTAATTCATACAAATCTGCAAATGCAATTCTTTTCAAAATACACTGTGGCTATTGTTACGGTAACCATACACGTTTTCCATATACCTTATCGCAAATACTGCCTGGTTGAGCCGTCAACGGTCAAAAGGGATTGTGGAAAGGAAAAAGGCACAAACATTGCTCCTTTTTTCTTCCCACAATGCCTTTTGACCATTGTGACATCTCAACTAGGCGGTATTTGCAATAAGGTCTAACGTTATGGGGAATGTTACAAGAATGCCGTTCCTGACTGATTTTGGTGGGGTATTAAAGTAAAATCTTTCCTAATTAGCTGTTTCTTCAACTTGGTTAACCACAGATAGCGCCTGTGCATCTCAATAAATTCAGACTTACATTAATTAAAGAACAGTTTCGGTCTGTTACTGTTTAGTGTCTTTGTTTTTTTGTTTTTCTTTTGAACGTGTTTTTGCTGGGGCTGTCCCGAATATAAAGCGAATATTGGAATATTAAGTAAGCCAGTAGGCAGTAATCAGTATCGAACAAAATGATTCCAGTTTCGACTCAAAAGAGAGGAATTTCCAGCAATTTTTAAGTGCTTTTTAAATGCCCACTTTGCTCACTCACCTCTTTCAAAAGTGCCGCGAAGCACTGATTTCGGTCAATTAAATTGAACACAGCTTGCTCCATTTCAGCCTAATTTAAGTCAAATTTCTTAGATAAAGCGGATTTACAATGTGAGTAGTCTGGTGTCATTTCCAAATTATCGCTTACTCGGTATGAAAAACGTCAGTTGATCAGACCACTTGTCAGCAGCCCATGGTTAGCTGCAACAGCGCCCTCAACGGTGTTCAATGTTCTATTGTATAACAAGTTCATTTTCCCCCCTGATTGATAGCTCAAATTTACCGTTTCCCCAAGAATAGATTTGAAATAGCTCAAACTAGACTAAAGTACATGTGACCATTGTGATGGATGCTTTAGACTTTATTGCTCACCCATTCTCGGAACTAATAATCGTATTTTCTCTACTGTGACGGTTAATTAGGATAGGCCTGGGGGTCTCATCCTAACGACCCTGGGAAAAATTACACAACGTCGTATTTGTTTCACTATGACGGTTTAGGTGTCTCGCCCTAACGGTTAAGGTGTTGCTGTTTGACCACCCTAGAAAAAAAAGTTTCATCCAAATATTTTGTTGTAAGTGCTAGTATTTTTTTTGATACAATTTGACGTGTGTCACATGGTGTTATTTACCCGCAATCCCAGTCTCTCTCATAGTATTTTTTATTTTTTATATTTTTTTTAAAGTAGACGAATGTAAATTACCCACCCACGTTTGGTTATCGAATAATTATAGTTTGTCGGTAACCCGCCTTCACCGATTCTGAAAAAAAGCCCCAAAAACCAAAAACAAAACAGTGACAAAAGTGATCCACTTTTGGCCAATTTGGAGAAGAAAAAAACCAGACCCTGTACTGCCTTGGGTACGGGCCTGAAAATACCTTTTCTCAACCCAACACGGCGTGTTGAAAGTTCACGCATGAACCAGCACATTGCAAAGTTCACAGGTTTTCGTGACGTCATTTGGTGGTCCACCTAGTATGGTGCCCAATCAAAATAATAAATTTCCTGTTAATATTGGAAAGGATACCAGAGCAGATACACCTGCCATCAAAAATTAACTAATCACCGCAAAATTAACTATTTTATTACTCCGCCTTTGCCTCCTCTAGTCTTCAAAGTTAAATATATTTGGGGGGAAAATACAAGAAAAATATGAATATAGATTTGGAATAAAACAAAATAAAAAAAAGACTTAAATATTGATTTCAAGGAAAGCTGTTTGAAGCTATTTACTGTCGCGGAGGGCTATTTTTTGTCTGAACGTTAACCGTCTCGCCGGTATAGATCCCACGTACAGAAACATGGGAGGTAACTAATTCGTTAGGAAATATCCCTAAATTCATCTATATTTCTTAATCGTTGTAGTCGATCGACGATTGACTGGGATCCAGATTGGAACTAGGTAAGAATGGCTTAATTCGTATGTTTAATAGCAGGTGTCATGATCATTTATGAGGGTTTCGGCTTTCAATGGATTTTGTGCTCAGCGCTCATCCGCATATCATCATACACGCACACGCAGTGAGCTAGCGCAGTTTGGTTGTCGGTCACTTCGCCCAAAAACCACATCGCCCTCAACCACTTAGGCGATTGTGTAGTGTATGGCCCCTCTTTAGTTTTGATCAAAATAGAGTCAAGGGTATTTTTTCTCATTCCAAAATGACTTTTTTAACCTAAAGCAGACTTCTCTTAATAATTCTTTTGACATCATTTGAACAGTTTTGAGTTTATTGCGGTAGAAAATGCAATTTTCTTGCGAGCTTTACGGCAGTTGCCATGCGAATCAACGCGGTTTTGCATGTTTATGTGCGTCGCGGTGATTGCCATCTTTATTTTCGCGTTGAGTTTTGTCGTCTTCATCGTCGCTTTACCCAAAAAATTCCCTCAAAAACTAAAACCCTGCCCTTATCTACGGTATACCTGTTGGTTTATAGGATACCAGGAGGGATTGAGTGATAGTCTTCCTTTGGACAATGTTAAATCATCATTTCCGGCTAGGCTGTACATGTACACATATCTTATGCTTTTTTGGTCCACGATGGGCACACAATGACTTAACTAACTGCATAATGTAGGCTGCAGGTAGATAGTGTTATGTTTTACGAATACAATTCAAGTAAACAATTTCTACCAAACAGTGAGTGCACACTATTTGTGTCTTGTAAGACTAGTGCTATAGAGTACCGAAGTAATGACGTCAATCAATGCAATGTTTGGAACCAGAATACATTCTAAACTGCATGTGTTTGGAACCATTGCCGCGGCAACAGACGTCAGACTAAGGTACTCTATAGCTGACCATTGGCATGCAAATATTGTTAGTGATATTGTTTGATCAAGCTTGCATTCATCTCTGTATTCTTCCAAGTGTAGCGCCTTGTTGAAGGCAAACGTAACTAGTCATGTTTGATGAAAACAAGAAAGTATGGGTGCCAGACGTCTCCGAAGGATTCCAGCTGGGACGCATTGAGGACATTGGAGCAGAGTCTATCACAGTGGCGCCCATCAACAGGCCCGGAAAGGTAAATTCAGACAAGAGAAATTTGTCAGATGTTTGCTGAAGTCGGACATTTGGATTTAAGAGATTTCAGTACTTTCTTTGTTTAAAATTTTTTTTTTTTTAAACCTAACCTTCCTAAATCCTCCAAAATCCTCTTTGCCAAAAGGGGGAATTTGGAGGATTGAGGGTCTTTGGAAGTTGAAGCTTCGGAGGATTTTGTAGGATTGAGGGCAAAAGTGTATTTTTGCCTCTGGAGGAAAATGGAGGATCCAGGCCACCGGGCCCAGTCTGATGCTGGTTGATTTTGGAGGACTGAGGTTACTAGGGTGTTCGCAATAACCGCAAGAGGATTTTGCAGGATTCATGCAATGGTCCACATAAGAGGATTTTGGAGGATTCAGGTTACATGTACATGCAGCTTGAACACTTTGAAATCAGAGGATGTTGGAGGATTCAGGTTACTTAGAGGAAAAATGGTGGAGGGAGTTTGGGTTTGTGCAAGTTAGCCCCGAACAAGGCTAAAAGGCCAACAAGGTACAGAGCTACAAAAAGAAAAAGAATCAACGATACAAGATGAGGAATTACTATTCCTCTTGAAGCAGGGAAGATCGAAAGATGAACTGAAACATGCATCAGGCAACGAATTCCACAGAGATACAGAACGAGGAAAAAATCTATTGGCAAAGCTTTTTCTAGGTACAGGTAGACTATATTTATGGGAACAGGCAGAAAGGTAATTTTCACGCTCAAACACCCTAACTCGAGAAACCAAGATGAACAAGGCGGTGGAACACTTGTGTACAACTTTCGCATACATGTGAAATGATACTTTACTTTGAAGATTTTGTCAAAAGGTAGCTTTCAAATGTGCTCAAGTTTTGGATAGAGGGTTGTATAAATTTGCCGTAAATTGAAAATCAGTGTGTCAGAATTAATAACATAAATATTGTTTAATACACGAAATGATGGATTAAGTGTAAGCACTAGCGGGGTGTCCCAACGTGTCAAAATGAAAAACATACAGGAACACCACAGGGATGAGATTTTTCAGGATTTTTCCTGATTTCAGGATTTTTTGGTCAGAAATTTTACTGATTTTAGAATTTCCTTTGAAATCTGGAATTCCTGACATTTTACCCTAAATATAGACCAGTAGAAACGGGTATTTTAAGGGGTGCATTTAGACAAATATCGTACAAACCATAAACCCTACGTTGCTCTGGGGTCCTCAGCGATCCCCCAAAACACTGCAGATTTCGTGGATTTTTCATTTTTGGCCAATCTCACCCCTAACATCGGGACACCCTTTTCTCTTGAATAATTCTTCCACATTTCAGATTTATGTGCTTCCTCTTTTTAAAGAAAAAAATGCTAAATGACAGCATAAGCTCAGATCAGGACACTTTCAAAATTCCAATAAATTCAGGCATTTTCTTTTTAAATGAGGTGAACGAGGAAATGGAAGAGAGAAACTTTTGCTGTGCAAAATTCAAGCATGGTAACTGAGCCCAAAGGCCTTTTTAAATGATTATTGGACCGTGGAGTATTGTAAGTTTTGCAGTATTGAAGTCGGAAGTGCGAATCAAAATAACTGTCTGCTTTATTCAAGCTCTTTGTCACCTTGCTTTATGGCACAAACAAATTCCAAGAGATTCAGTTTATTTTCAAGAGTCAATGAAATTGTTGCATGTGTAATTAGGTACTGTGTCATTTATAGAAATAAATCAAATAAAATTGGAATTTGCCAACTTCGTCAATGTTTCTGAATGCCAATGTGAGCCTTTTTCATTGTCCCATCATTTTAGCCATGTCTTACTTAAAACAACCCAAGTCATCTTGACCCTCCCGGCCCAAGCCCAACCCAACTTACGTAGCCTTATCTATCCCATCAAACCCAGTTGATATCCCAACAAAGCCCAGCCAAACCTTTCTCACCCCATCCGCGGTGAGTTAACCCAGCCCTGCTCAACCCAATTCAACCCAACCCAACTCAACTCACCCAACCCAACCCAATTCACCCTACCTCCCAGCCCAACCCAACCTACATTGTAATTCAAAATAATTAATTCCTAGTTGCAAGGCCATTTTAGCCCAGTCCCATCTTACTTTACCCTACATGTAATGCAACCCAGTCACACCAGACCTACATGTATCCCAAACTATTAACCCAACCCAGCCCAGTCCAGCCTTGTCAATCCCAGCCTTGTCCAGCTAAACCTGGGCCAATTTCATGGAGCTGCTAAGCAAAAATATTTGCTTAGCATGAAATTTCTACCTTGATAAAACAAGATTAGCAGCCAAATGCTCATAGTAATGTATATTGCATGTGACTGGTATTCGACTGTTGTTTGCTTAGCATGAAAATCCCATGGCCTTTTGGCTAGTAACCTGTTTTTACTAAGCAAGACATTTTCATGCTAAGCAATTTTTTTGTGCTTAGCAGCTCCATGAAATTGGCCCCTGGTGAACCTAAACATTTTTGTATTCATTTCTCCTTGACTTCTGTGAACAGCCCGTGGTTGCTCCCTATGATCGAGTATTTCCAGCAGAAGAGGATGAAAGAAAGACTGTGGATGACAACTGTAAGTGCTTATCCTTTACAATGCATCCACTGCATGCACAATAGAGGGCGGTCTTTTCGTTCCCAGATTGAGTTATTTGGGCTGTGTAAAATGTTCACACAATGTATACAAGTATTTCACAGAATGTGAGTTTTTTGTAACATTTTCAAGAGGTTTCCCGAAGCTTCTTTTTTTTTAATTATTATTATTTTTTTTTTTTATATTTATTTATAGAATCTTGTCTTATATAATATGTCTTATTTGTATCCTATGAAACATGGTACCTGGGCGCTCTTGCCTCATTCAGAAAGGCCACATTTGAGTGAATGCCAGACATGGTTTTTTTGGTTGTATGTCAAATTTCATCTCATTATCCTTGGGTAAATAATGACATCGTCTGGCAGTCATTTCCTCTTGTTTAGACCTTGTAGTGGCAAGCGGGTAGATTCCGGAGGCAAAACTCAATCAGAGACAGGAAATGACAGCTATTGAATATCTTAGCTGGCCGAGGCACACATGGCTACCTGCATGCTTCTGTTATGAGATAAAAATGTGAATGAAATTCAAGATATACTGTCCGCGGTCTTGTTGACTGTCACCCTGAAAATATATATTGCTATTTTGCTAGCACTGTAAAAGTTATTCACTTATGAATGAGATGTACATTTCGTTGTTGAATAATTACTGTGCAAATTTTGAGAGATACAAAAAGAAACCAAGAACAGGTTTTATTTTTTGGAGGAGTGGAGATGCCCAAAATATATAAAAAATTTGTTTCCTTTTCATTAACATATACAACAATTTGAATAATTTGTCACTAGAAATTTATTTTTAATTTGTTGTGCAGCGTGGACCATGTCTTTAACCCTAACTCCCTAGGTGGTGTGAAAAATCGTATTGAAATTGGAGGATTTAGGACTGTGTTAACCCTTTGCGTACGGAAGACGTCCTATGGCGCAAAAAAAAAACAGTGCCACCAGGGCGGATGACGCCATTTGCCGATGTTTGTGCAGTTTGTTACGCTTGACTGCACAAACACATTGTGGCCATTCCGCTTGGCTGTCAGAGCCGCCATGACACCCCGACGTCTCCCGTAAAAGAACGTACTCAAGGGGTTAACAAAGCTTTTATAGTGTACATTTTGTAACCAAAATTTCAAAATCTGTCCGTCCGTTGCCATGATGTAAAAATACACCTGTCCTGCTCACGTACATGTTGTAACCAATGTAAAGTTATTCATACACAATGCTTACTGTGCATTGTAATGTACATAATTCCTTGTTCACATAAAAAAAGGCTGTGGTCTGTGTGTTGAACATAATCCAATTGCAAATGTGCATTACAGGATTTTTGTGTGTATCATTCTAACTTTGTTGAATACATGTTTTGACATTTTTGAGCTGCAACTATGTGAAATTATTACAATATTTAATGCACCTCTTAGTTGTTTTGTAAATTCAGCACAAAGTATGTCATGTTTTTTTCAACATGGAAAATGTGCAGGAATTTTATTTTTTATTAATTATGGTTTTGTTTATCATGGAAATCCACAACAATACTCACAATTTTGTTATGAAAACTGTGCATGAATTCAGTATCTTATATATATCTCGTGTACAGCACGTAGAGAGGACAGGTACTTAAAGCCTACATGTCTGTATGAATTATGTATTTATGTACGAATTGCACCTTGAACTGCCGGACAGAGGATTGATCTTTACTTCAGTGACCAAGTGAATTAGACCTACTCAATTAGCATCATAATGTTACATCCCGTATCAACATAATAACTCCAAATATGCAGATAAAATTGTTTTTTACAGAATTATGGAATGGCTGGCAAATGTACATGTACATGTATGGATTTTACGTTACTCATTTAAAAACAAAAGTTGAAACTATTTGTTTAAATACATGTAGTGGAATTTATTTAAAAAAATCTTGAACCCTATAAGTCCTGAATCCTGTATTATGAGTTTCCACACACCATAGGGCATTAGGGTTAATAATAACAATATAAATCTCTCGACAAATTCATATTTTTTCATTGATATGTTTTTGCAAATTACAGTGCAAGTTTGCCATAATGTACTTTTCATTTGTGAATAACTTTAAGATTCCCCCAAAACACCGATTTACAGTACCTAAAAATAAACCATGGAATTAATTTTACTTTCACATAATGGCTTTACGCAATATTTAAGTTTTACACAATATTTGAGTTTCTCCACACAGGATACTAACTGTTCACCATAGATTATTACAGTGTTCTTACTTGGAACTTTGAAATAGTTTATCTGGAATTTTTGAGTAGTTAATATGCAAAACAGTGAATTGCAGTGCCTCATTGCAGCATATTGTCGTAAAATTTAATCAAAGACTGGCCGTCAGGACTTCCGCAAGACAGTTGTGCGTTGTTCAATAATATGAATTATTATTATTATTATTATGCATGCACTCAAATGTCTTTGTTTCATTTGTTTAAAAAATGACTGAGAGCAGTGGAATTTTTCAGGGGTTGAGTTTGACAAAATGATTGAAAGATTTAATACATGAGGTATTGTTTTAATTGATTGAGAAACACGGCAGATGTGTACATGTACGTGCATTCATTAAATGAATGACTGTACAGAGTACATGTTAATGCATATTTCATACTGCTTGTAAAGCTTATGATTAATGTCACCATATCAGAAGGGACATAAAATAATTTTTGTTGTATTAGTTGACACTGCTGAATCTACTTCGCGATTACTGTGCGATCACAGATCACCATAGCAACGTGAAATTGTGCATTGCATAATGTGCCATGTACTTGTGAATTTACTTGAGTCGTGCTTGTCTAAGGAGTAAGGAATAGAATTGCTAATGGCATAAGGATAAAAAAAAATAGTTGAGCAGTAGTTATGTTCATCCTATTGTATTTTCTAAATCCAGTGTATATTGGAAAGCAGTTTCTTGCCGAATTTAAGTAAAATGGAATTCACATCACATTCCTGAAGGCTGTGTACATACATGTTCATGGATTAGAGGCTGTCAATATATTTGTTTGTATCAAAAGTAGACTGGCGTAATGGATTTTGTCGTTGCTCGTGTTTATGAACAAAGATTGCAATTAGTTAGGTACACATGCTTCTCCACACAAATTTGTCAATTAATTTTGGCATACATCTCGTTTTAAGAGACTAAACTGTTTTTCTGCAAAAAAAGAAGCAAAAAGCACTTTTTTTAAAAAATAAATATTTTTATATATGCAGTAAGTCGATATGCATGTGTAATTGGCATGTACATATCAAATGTACATAGTTTATAATTTTTATTTTTATTCTCATAGATTTTCTTATTATTTTATTCTCATTCTTATGTTTCTTTTCCCTGTAATTTACCTGTTCAAAAGGTCAGCCATCAAATTTGATTTTCCACACTAACTAAGGCATATGTGCTTGTTTCCCCATTAGGTGCACTGATGTATTTGAATGAGGCCACTCTGCTGAACAATCTCAGGCTGCGTTACAAGATGGGGAAAATCTACGTGAGTATGCTGTGCAGTTCCTGCATAATTTCTACCATGGATTAACCCTAACCCTCCTCAATCCTCCAAAATCCTCATGGTGGTTTTGGAGGATTTTGGAGGAATGATGATTGAAGCACTGGAGGATTTTGGAGGATTGAGGAGGAATGGTGATTGAAGCACAGAGGATTTTTGAGGATTGAGGAGGAATGGTGATTGAAGCACAGGAGGATTTTGGAGGATTGAGGAGGAATGGTGATTGAATGGTGATTGAAGCAAAGGATTTTGGAGGATTGAGGAGGAATGGTGATTGAAGCACAGGATGATTTTGGATGATTGAGGATGGTTCCTAGCAATAAGGGCCTAGGGGGTTAGGGTTAATCAAACGTTTTTTTATCATGACCAAAGCTATAGCATACCTTTAAATTGAAAAGTAATACTTTTTTTTACCCAGCATCTTAATGAAGTCATTTCATATTTTAAAAATCTTTGGGTACTGTATCCGGCATTACATGCAACGAGACATAGAACACTGTTATTAAAGTCTGCAGGTATCTGAAGCAGAGAAAACCGATTCGCCCTGCCCAAGATCCCCTCTGGAGCATTGTGACAAGTTGACTATTAAACCATGATATCATGGAAAATATAGTTTGTCGTCCATGAAATCGTTCACAAGGTTTATAGTGACTATCTTTTTATGAAGTCAAGGGTGGTCGTAAACAAGAGTAAATAACAGTACTTTTTGCGTTTGTGTAATTGTGATTCCATAGTGATTGTTCTCGAGCTCATACATGTACACATGTGGTCATTCACGTCGTACTGGTCCAGATTGATTTTGCCAGTCGTTTGCCATTTCCCATTTTATACACCTTTAAATGCAGGATCACAACTACTGCAGACTGTACGGCTTGTGTCTTAAGATTCAACGTATGTCTTCAAACATTTTGTGTCCTGCTTGAAAGCAGATTTGATTTTCTTTTTTACTCATGGAGTATTAACAAACTCTTTATTTTTCTGATAAGCATGAGGAGTTGAATGGCTTTGAAAAAAGAACAGCATTGTAACTAACAAGCTTGAAGATTTTTTGTTTAGTTTTATTTGATCTTAACCTAATGCCCTAATGACTTGTAAAGCGTTCAGTTGTGGGTTTGTGGCATGTGCGTCAACATGCACGTACCCAACGAAGCATGCGTGTAAACCGAGAAGGCAGCTGCTTAACCCCTTGAGTACGGTATTTTACGGGAGACGTCGGGGTGCCGCGGCGGCTCTGCAGCCAAGTGAACCGCTACAATGTGTTTGTGCAGTCAAGCTTAACCTGTACACAATAATCCAACAATGGATTGAAACTGCACAAACAGCGGCCAATGGCGTCATCCGGCCTGGTGGGACTGTTTAATCCAACAATGGATTGAAACTGCACAAACGGCGGCCAATTGCGTCATCCGGCCTGGTGGCACTGTTATTTTTTGCGCATATTTGCGTCATCCGTACGCAAGGGGTTAAACCGAATAGGCATGTCCGTAAACGGTGCCTGGCATCCTACAAGTGTATACAGTTATTCTGTAATTTAATTGTATTCCCTTTGGAAAAATATTGCTTTCCCACCCCTCCATCCCCCACCCCCTGAGTCGGGAAACAAAAAAAATTGATAAAATAAAATACCCATTCATTCTTGTTTAGAAATAAACGGCACAAGTTATAGTCATGTTTGTGCAAACAAATGGCTATCAAACTGTGTTACTGTTAGATTTTCTTGGCCATGGCTTAAGGCAATACATGTACATCTTACCATACTGCAGCAACTTTTGCTCATGAATTAATTACTAACTAATTAATTAAAGTACAACCAACTACATGTAGAATTTTGTTTGATTTGCAAGCAGATTGACAACATCTCATCCTCTCTTGAATATAGTATCTGTTGCTTACCCCCCCCCCCCCCCCCCCTCCCCCTCGCATTCCTTTTTAGTGATGTGAATAAACCTCAACTACAAGTGACTGCATGTAAAATTGCTGGTTGATTCAATTAATAATTTGGTTGACTAATCTTCAAATGATTGAGTTGTTTGTGTTGGAACCAAATGTATCATAACTTATCAGGAGTGCATTACATACATAGTACATGTCTGACAAACTACTTATAGAATGTCCAAATCTGGCTGTCTAATATTTTATTTATTTTATTAATATTTTTTTATATTTTTTAGCTTTTGTACGTATGCATGACTGGTTCGGTTGCCATTGAATGTGGTATGTAACTTTCTGTGTTGTTGCATTATATGACAGAGTTACGTGGCCAATATTCTGATCGCGGTAAACCCCTACAAGGAGCTGAAAAACCTGTATGAAAATGACACCATCAAACGCTACAATGGGAAGTCTCTGGGCGTACTACCCCCGCATGTATTTGCTATCGGTGAGTGAAAAAGTACATGTAGATGGTATGTACTATATTTGGCTGCACATTGTGTGCACTTATCATGGTACAGCCATCTTGTTTTTTCTCCTATTAAAATCAATGTAACCAAACCGAGGCTGGAAGGAAAAATAGTCTGGCACCTTCATTCAATAATTTGAATCGCTATTTATAATTGCTAATGCATACAGGGAACAAGACAAAGATGGTGACAGCATGATAAAGGTCTATTGCAGTGTATTAGCAACCAGCCTCAAAAACACATCCGGACAATTCATTTTTCCCTCTGTTATGTCAAATATAAATTCAAATCTACAAAATTAGTTATCCTAACGTTTTGAACTTAAGCAAGTTCTGTCTGTGGTACAAGAAACAAACGTGGAGGCAAACAAGCACACAGGAGACAACCAAGCATGTATGTGTGTACAGGTTCTGTATATACGTCCAAGGACAAGAGGAGAACGAAAATACAAAGAAACCTTTCAGTCCTCGCAAGTCAAGTCTTTTGTTGAAATCGGTCCTTGCACGTAGAAGTACGTGCTTAGTCTATGGGGTTGGGTTATATTAAAGGAACAATAGGAAACACAAAGCATTGTCCTCGGATGTATTGGGAAAGTACGACCTCATTATAAACAACCGTACACAAGGGGTTAAAGACTAAAATAGAAAATTGTCATGCATTTAATTTCGGTTAGTCTTTAAAATGCTGCCTTCAATATTTACTAACATGGCTGTCGACGACTTTGAAACATGTTAGTAATGCTGTTTAATCTACCAAAAAAAAGTGTTTGCAATTCATGTGACTGCCCGATGTGACACCGTAGTTATCAAAATGTTGCTGAACTCATCAAATAGTATGTAATAATCTTCCAATGAAATGTTTGCTTCCCAGCGGACAAGGCATTCCGTGACATGAAAGTGACTAAATTAAGCCAGGCCATCATCGTGAGTGGGGAGTCGGGAGCGGGCAAGACAGAATCCACCAAATATGTCCTGAGGTAAGCAATCGTCCATCTTTTGCTAATTTCCTCTTTTACTCGGACTCTGATCAAGTCCAAAGAATATCTGTTTTTCTGGTTGGCACCAGAAAAAAATTTATCCAGTTGGACATGACCATCCTCTCTAGTATGTGATAAAGGTTAAGAATTCTCATTGACGCAGTGGATATTTTTACAATAGCTTTGTGCCAAAACGGCTTTGAACTCGCATTTTTTTCATGGTGAAAGGTCTTAACTCGGCGAATACCTAGATTCCAAAGGTCATATTTTATGTGCACCATTCTTGTAATTGTGCACAATGGATTATTCTCATTCACTGCACGTACATTTGTACCATGTGTCCTTCAGTATGGTTCGGCATCATTGTATGCTAGTGGGACGCTGCACGTTAAGATTCGTTCCCTAATTTCCAAATACGGTTTATATGCATAGCCAAAATGTCACTGGCGTGCAGGGGTTGAAATTTTTAGCCAATGGGAAGTGCCTCCTTTGTGTTGAGACACTGGGTTCTGCTGGAAATTTGGCCACTCTGTCATAACTATTCACTGGATGCAGGTGTAATTCTGCCTATGAATAATATTTTAGCAGTGGACGTATACTTCCCCACATACAGAGAGCAATTTTAAAAGCGATAATAAATCGGAAAAATATATCAATCTTGGGGTGAATTTTTTTTAATTGCAGGCATTGGATCTGTGAATTGTCATACCGGTTCCCTAAACCGACCAAGCGAAAGCAAGTTCAATCAGCGATTACTTATTGATTGGAAAATTTTTCCTGGTACTCGGGATATATTTAGTGTATAGGTTACAGTGGAACGGCTCTGTATTGGTAGTCTTCCTGGGGCGTTTCTTAAACCCCGGCTTGGGCTTCGGCTTTGGCTTCATCTCTAGCTATTCCCCAGCCCCATTGCCAATCTGAAGCCTTGAATATGTAAATAAATAAACAGGCTCTGGATTAAAACATAAGACTTTGATGTACATAAAGCAAGATCCAAGATGTCCAAGATCTTGCCAAATCCGGGGACATAAAATTACGCGAAGCCCAAGCCCGACCCAGGGTTTGAGAAACGCCCCTGGTTCAGGGGGCGGAGTTAATGCTACCTGGCTTCTTAATTGTTATACTAGGTACCTGACGGAAAGCCATGGGCAGGGGGCGGGGACTATTGAGCAGCGCATCGTAGAGGCCAACCCTCTCTTGGAAGCCTTTGGCAACGCCAAGACCATGAGGAACAACAACAGCAGCCGCTTCGGCAAGTTTGTCGAGATGCACTTCGGCGAGAAGGTGAGAGCACGAGACCTGAGAATTGGACCGGAGCTTGGGAAATGGAAGTGCCGAGTGCAGGGGTTCAGTTGCATTCGTCGTGTGTTCATCACCCATTTTTTGTGAAAATCACTCAGATTGACCATAGGTTCCACCATCAGGCCCCCAATTTCATTCCACTGCTTCGTGCAAAATGTTGCTTAGTAAAAATCTTCTGCTAAGCAATAATTTACAGAGGACCAGTCGCAAGCAATAAATATTGAATGGATTTTTGGTTAGTTACCTGTTTCTACTAAGCGGAACTTTTCTGTGCTTAGCACCTTTTCAACCTATGACCTTCATCACAATGTGATCTGTACTTGAGCACTGGTTGTTTCCCATGGGTTGCCAAGAAGCACTGAGCGTATAGTACTAATATTTCAATCATAGAACATTAATTGACGTCTTTTTTCTTGCAGAATGCTGTGGTGGGTGGCTACGTTTCTCACTACCTCCTGGAGAAGCCCCGCGTCATCTGGCAGAATGGAGAAGAACGCAACTACCATATCTTCTACTACCTGTGTGCGGGGGCGCCAGACAACGTACGCAAGCAGCTCGGCATCAAGACTCCAGACGAGTATCAGGTATATTTTTATATTTATTGCACTGAAATTTACACATTTTGGAAAAGATGTAATGTAACACACACCCCCCCCCCCCCCCATTAAAAAATTAATAAAAATTAAAAATTAAGATCAGCTCCAAAAAGAAATGTCATCTTTTTAAATAAAAACTTGAAAATATTTTTTAAAATTGACATAGATAAAATAAAAAATAAAATTAAAAACCATTAAAATCAAAAATGTTAAAAGATCGAGTTCTCAAAATAGGTAGCTGCTAGAAAATAAGTGAAGTCGCTGACAAAAAAACTGTGACAATAACATAAGATGTTGTCCATAACATTGTTCACAGTTTGACAAATTTAGAAACCATTTGTTTTAATATTTACACAAAAACAATAACCCTAACTATCCGAAGCCTTACAAACTCCAACAGCAGGTTGTGTTGAATTTTGATGGGTTCAGGACTGTAGTGCCTTGGCACCATTACTTTACATGGAGCTATGATGCCCCAATTTGTCCAAGTTCAAAAAATGTGCCATAGGTATACTGCACAGTGTTGGATTTTGACAGGTTGAGGACACTTCCTAGTAAAAAATGCCTAGGGGGTTAAGGTTAATACTGACGAACTGGGACAGTAAAACCAGAGCAGACTTTTAATGTGTTTTCCTGTAATGCCTTCATTATTCACCTAAATAAGTTGACTTTTTTCTTCTCTCTCAGTACCTTAAGAATGGCAACACCTTGTACTTCACAACCAAAGAAACACACAAGAGTTTGCCGGATGACAGGAAGAGTAAATTGGTAAGTTGTCATGGTAACCGTTTCCAAAACAGATCTGTTATGTCAACATGTTTACTTACCAGTTGAATGGCATTTATGCTATGCGGTAACTTTGCAAGAAGTACTTGGAAAATTTTTTTTTACGGGATTGGTATGTGGAAACAAAGCCATGTTTTATTTGGTGAAAGGTGGTGTACACAACATTTTTAATTTATTTATTCATTTATTTGTTTGTTTTGGTTTTTTCTCAAAACTTGGATGCAGCCCTTAGCTTCAGGAGCGTGCCTGTCTGGGGCACATGCTTAAAAGCTTTTCTTCTTAATGGGCTCCTTAGCAAGTTAGCAGTATCTGTAAAACATTCACTTTCTGTAGTATCTGTAGATTGTTGTATTATTTGTAACTATTTAACTATTTTTCTATTATTGATTGATTTTGATACTGTGGAAAATAAAAAAAACCTTGAGGGTTACATCAGAAATCTTTAAACCTGAATAATTCATCCAAAGATGCTCTTTACAGGAAAACAAAAAAATTTGTCAAGCAATGTGAAATTGCCGTACAAAGATATAAGCATCATATCCACTAACTCCTGTCTATATTTCATTTGTAATTCTTCTGTTTGATCATCTTTTCTTCATTCCTTCTGTGCAAGTCCGACGTCCACATTTGCCTCGTAAATTAGGAAATGTTCAAATATTTTTCGTGACTAACTTTTGCTCTTTTTTTTAACCTGATCACAACATTTTCCTGACTGTTTTCAATGTTTCTCTGCTGTCTCTATCTGGTAAGCATCTGTTCATTGAGTGCATGTCTCTAGTGTGGTACACTACATGCATGTTTAATTTTAAAAAATCCTCACAGGTGTTATTTTGTTTACGTTTTGTTTACACATGATTTCTACACAATTTTGTCTCACAGGTACAATCTGCAATTAATTTTGTACCAATGTACGCCCAGTGGAAGTTGCACAAAAACTGATCCGTGGGTTTTGAAAAAAGTTAAACGCAAGATGCACCCATAACTGTGGTACACAGAGTCGTGAATTTTTGCATGGAATGTAATCGGGACACACAATATCCTGTTAAGATTATGATACACTAAGTATACAGTCTGAGTATTTTAGATGTTCACAAGTTGGTTTCGCAGCCAGGCAGTATTTTCTAAAATTTGTGAGATGCTGTTTTTTTTTTTTTTTTTTTTTTTTTTAATGCAATCACTTGCACCAGTACAGACAATAATTTCATTCTAGGATCGGGATTTTTAATTATTTCTTGGCATTGAAAATACGCAACCAGTGTTGTCTACTTTAGTTTGTTGACTTTGCTAGGCTTTATGGGCAGTGACATTAAGTGTACAGCGGGGGTGAGGTTTGTGAGGATTTTTCCTGATTGCAGGATTTTTTGTCGGGATTTCAGAATTTTTTAAGAATGTCTTTTGCAATCTGGAATTCCTGAGGTGTTGTCCTAAAGGTGTTTTTTACCTGCAAAAGTGGATATAGACCAATAAAAACGAATATTTTAAGGGGGTGCCTGTAAGCAAATACAAACTGTGTTGATCTGGGGTCCTCGTAGATTTTTCGTGGATTTTGTGGATTTTTCATTTTTGGCCAATCTCACCCCTGGTACAGGCTTAAAAATAACAAATAATTCCAGCAGTGAAAAGTTTCTGAATACAATGTTAGAATTTTTTTTTTACCCAAATCCCCTGGAAATTTGCTAGGGACATTAAATTCCATTTAAAGAAATTGTGGCTTTGCTCTGCTGTCCTCCAATCCTGCAAACTCTCTCCAAAAAACCTGCCGATAAATTTTGAAAGGTCCGGGAGAACATAAGGATCATTTTAAAATGATTTCCTTATTTTACATGAATTGGTTCTGGAATGGGGAAATCTGATAGCATGGGGTATCCAGAGCCACTTAACCACCCCAAATCGTTTATTGGTGTCACCTCTTCCTATCAGTACAAGAAACATGGGGGCCTTTACGACATCGCACTGGACGACTACAAGGGCTACGCGCGCGTCGAGGGCGCTATGAAGAAGATCGGCCTGGACGACAAGGAGAAAATGAACGTCTTCCGCGTTGTGGCCGGAGTGATGCATCTTGGGAATGTGAGCTTTCAAACGTCGGACGGAACACAAGGTTACTAACTAATTCATTTCTTTGTTTATTCCTGGGTAGCATAGGTTTGAGTTGAGTTACGACAAAGAAACTTTTTTTTAATCAAAATTATCCCCTGGCTGGGTTGGAACCTGCACTGGGTTGGACTCCAAACAGCTGTCATGCCGACATAACATCAAGCCGAGCTTGTGGGACTTACCATCCCTAATCTCTCACCACCCTGTTTCTTTTTTGCCCCACCCCCTCCAGGTGGCTGTTTTGTACCAGAGCAGTCTTTAGCTGAACTGACTCTGACGGCCGAGCTGTTTTCCGTGCCGGTCAATGACCTTCAGGAATGCCTGACCAGTCGCATCATGCAGACGACCAAGGGAGGCCACCGTGGGACACTCATCAAGTAAGAAGGAAACTTCCCTTCAGATCCATCTATACCATAAAGCTATATTACCAGAGTGCTAACTCCTCATACCGTCGTGCGGACATTTTGAAGCTGCCCTGGGTGCGGCCATGATGGGAGTGTTTGTGTGTTGTGTGCGTGACTGAAGAACAATTTGATTTATCTGCACATGCATCTCCATTGCGTGTCTGTAAAACATCCAGAAGTTTCACTTTAAAAAACATTGCTTTATTTTGCATTCTTATTTTTTTTTGTTTTTTTTTTAAGTGCATTTATCTTGCTCAGTCTTGTTGAGAGTAACAGTGTTTTGTTTTCCCTGCCATATGAAAATCAGTACAAAGCATAGAGCTGTAGTCAAGTCCCTGCAAGTCCTTTCACAAGTCCTTTCATAAGTCCAGTCAAAAGTCTTTTCATAAAGCCGGTCACAGTAACTGGATGAACAATGACAAAGGAATGCCTTTGTCAAAGCTTATTTGAATAGATTGGGATTAGGACTGGAGGGCTTGTGATAGACTTGCAAGGACTTGCAGAGACTTGCAGAGACTTGCAGGGACTTGCAGGGACTTGTGATGGACTCAACTACATCTCAAACAAAACATTCCTAAAACTGGCCGTAAGTTGGTCTCATTGTATCAAGATCCTTTTCTTGACTAATTTGGTGAATCCGTATGATTGAGCTAGTTTCTATCTTGGTATCTTTGCCAGCACAGCAGTTAAATCGATGGCTTTCACAAAATAGTTAACATTTTTCGTGGAAGCTATCTTGAAAAAACAAGATCAGCGGCCATCTTGGAAAAATGAGCCAGGTGCCTTTAAAAAAAAAACCTGCATCCTTCTTTTTGAGTAAAAAGAAACAGGATACTAAACGTTGGTCTTGTAGGTGTTCCTTTGCTTTTATTATTCCTGTTGTTACCCGGCAGGGTTCCACTGAATGTGGAACAGGCATGTAACGCCCGGGATGCCCTCGCTAAGGCCATTTATTCACGCCTCTTTGACCGCATCGTCCAGCGAATCAACGAGTGTTTCCCTTTTAAGACTTCAATATCCTACATCGGTGTGCTGGACATCGCTGGCTTTGAGTTCTTCACCCTGAACAGCTACGAGCAGTTCTGCATCAACTACTGTAACGAGAAACTGCAGCAGTTCTTCAACAAACGAGTCCTCAAAGAGGTGACGGCCATATTGTGTAGCGTTTTTTTTGTGTGCAAATTTGCCCCGTACAAGGATAAAACACAGCTAGAAAAATAAAAGATTTAAAGATACAAGAAGTAGGAATTAAGATTACTCTTGAAGCAGGAAAGATAGTAAGATGAAGGGAAACATGCACCAGGCAAAGAATTCCATAGAGATACAGAACGAGGGGAAAAAAGGGCATAGCTTTTTGTTCTACATCTAGGTACAGCTAGAGTATATTGGTGGGAACAGGTGGAAAGCCGAGTTTCATGCTCAAACACCCTAACTGGAGGACCCAATTTGGACAAGCCAGTGGAACATTTATATGTAAATTGCAAACACACTCACTACTGAACTATCAGTAAATCATGTTGAATATTATTATCATAAATGTTATGCAATTTGTACACGCAAACATGATGTACATGGAGCTAATAAGCAGTTGTAAAGTTTTCTGAATGAGGCTGGAGTAAATCTGTTTTTATTGCTGATAAAAAATTCTTGTCTCATAGGAACAAGAGCTGTATCAGAAGGAAGGCCTTGGGGTCAACACAGTGCAGTATGTAGATAACCAAGATGCAATCGGTACGTTCAGCCCGACCCAGTCTGCTCTGTTAAAGGAATAACGTTGTCCCCAGTGATGGGGTGGGCAAGGGGTCGGGGGCCAGAAATAGGCTTCTTAGGGATGCAGTGAACTTATCCCATTGAATAGTGACGACGGCCATAGCCACAGTTTGAAAAAAGACCATCTGGCTGGTTGTCTATGCGCATTCCTGTGCATATTCAATCCATCGTTTGTCTATTGAGTGTTACGCTTACGGCTGCGCAAGCCGTATTGGCATACCAACTTCCCATTAATAATAGCCAGAATGGGTTAAAGGTATGATATAGCTTTGGTAATGATGAAAAAACAAAATGATTTATAAAGAAGACACCAGTACCAATCCTGAGAAATATCTGCAGTGCTGTCATCTCTGAGAAAATTGCATCTGAAAAAAAAAAGTTGTATCCTCCTATACGTCATTATGGGTTTATGACTTCTGACTAGTGCCCACCGAACAGACACTGAAAAATTGGGAGACTGCCAACATAGGGCAAGATAGCTCAGTTGGTAGAGCGTCGGTACGGTATTCTGGAGGTCGCAGGTTCAAATCCCGCTCCTGCCAGTTTTCTTTCTTCACTTTTAAAAATTCATTTTTTTTGCTTTGTTGAAGACTTTGTGCAGTTTGCGTCAAGTTAGAGTTGATGCGATTAGACAGTGTTACGAGCTGCATTCATCCAAGGCAAATAGAAATCTTTCAAGCAAGATGTAAGTTTTGTACTCTACTATTGCTGTTCAAATGAACTTTCCTTTGTCAGATCTGATTGAATGCAGGCCGTCCGGTATCTTGGAACTTCTTGATGAAGAGAGTAAACTCCCCAAAGCCAGCCCGAATAATTTCACCCACACTGTGCATCAGAAACACAAGAACCACTTCCGACTTATGGTCAGTTTACAAAAAACAAAATCCTTTTGCATTATGAAGTCAATTTTCAAAAAAATCTACAGTCACTTCGTCGTCTATATTTGTATTCTATATTTTGCCCTACCAATTTATGGATCGAGGGTTGTTTTTTTATTTAAACCATTGCTATGACGTCACACTATTGTTCAGAACTACGAATCTGTTATACTGGTCAAAAAGTGTGGATTCGGAACTACGAATCTTTAGTAAAGTGTTATTCATTTCCTCAACCCTAATCCAGAGCTTGATTACGTAAGAGCCTCGAAAAACTCCTTTATGTAAATTACGTCTCTTAACGGCCACGATACGAGATATGCATTCCTTTTCATCTTCACTCAACTGGATAGTTAATGACAATACAGGTACTTCTGTTGACGCAATGGTTTAAGTCGGAGAAAAGTGTGGATTCGTAATTTACGAATTCAATCGGCGCTTTGCGCCTCGCGAATTCTTAAATTACGAATCCACACTTTCTCGTGTATTCTCCTTAACAGATTCCACGGAAGTCTAAGCTGACGAGTCACCGTAATCTACGTGACGATGAAGGCTTCCTCATCCGACATTTTGCCGGCGCCGTGTGCTACCAAACGGTGAGTGCAGAATGACCGACAATTCTTCCTTTCATCTTGAAATGATAGAAAACATTGCAGGCTGCTTGCCCTTAAAAAATCCCTGCTTGCCTCGGATTTGCAAAATGCAAACAGCTTTGCGCTCGAAAGTAATTTTAAAAAGCAATTAACAAAAATGTTAAAACCAAAGATGCTTTAAAAGATTGAAACTCTGATCATTTCCTTATAAGCTCAGCAATCTCCCTGTTTTGCTACTTTTTTAGATGCCTGAAAAATTTGGCAAATCTTGTTAGTTTTTGGTCTCTTTCCAGCTACCATTTACATTCAATAGAGGGCGCTCTAATAGGTCGGAATTTAATAGGTCGCCAACATTCATTTGAGAAGTTCAAACAAACTTGTACACGGGTGGATCTAGGGATGTTTGTTGGGGGGGGGGGGGGGGGGGGGAGGTGGGGGAGGTATCTGGCCAAAAAACTGTTTGTTCCCATAAAAGCCCTCACAAAAATGGTCCGTGATTGGTCCTGGTTCAAGACTTACCCATGATATAAACGAAACAAATCAATAAAAAAATATTAAAAATAAAACAACTTGCATGGAGCTGGAAGGGGTTTTCATATCCTACTCCCTCGTTTCCAAAGGTTCTGAAGCATTCTTAACACCTTGCGTATGGATGACGCCAAATGGCGCAAAAAAAAAACAGTGGCACCAGGTATGATGCCATTTGCCGCTATTTGTGCAGTTTCAATCCATTGTATTATTGTGTATGTTACACTTGACTGCACAAGCACATTGTTGCCGTTTCACTTGGCTGCAAAGGCCGGTACGATAACCGTACTCCAGGGGTTAAGGCTACAGTTGGGTTTCCAGTACTTAAATACATAAAATGCTTGACCTCTGAACTACGTTTCCCTTTTCAGAGTGAGTTTATTGAGAAGAACAACGATGCGCTCCACTCTTCCTTAGAGCATCTGGTTCAGGAGAGCAAAGAGGAATACGTCAAAGGTCTCTTCCCTGGGCCCCCCGCCCTCCCCTTCATCTCCAAGCTGGCCTTCGAGAGTATTGGCATGAAATTCAAGGTGGGTCAAACCAAATCTCCACTGATCTATGACCACATCAAATAGAGATTGCTGCAGCCGATTTTAAGAAACCAGTGTTTAACACTGCGAACCTATTGAATGTGATTTTCTAGGGGGAGAATAGGATGGTATGATTTTGACAAATGGCGTCCAAAGTCACATCCCACTCTTCAAAATCACATCTGAAGCCTGGAAAGTATTATTTTTGCTACCGTTTACCTTTACAAAGAATTACATTGTGATTTCTGTGTTTAACAACTTAAACATTGTTAACCAGTTCGCTTCGGATGGCGTGTATACATGCAAAGGTTTTGCGGTATTCGGAACGGATGACCGATAAACACGCACTCGAGCGAGGCCGGTAATATCTGTCAGCGACACGCTCGCAGCGAGTGAGGCCGGTAATATCAGGTTGTGCTACCTGCAGATTACGGCCTGATTACGCCTGAACCCGGCTGGCATCGAGGTTCGTGAAAAATAATCCCGCGCCTGTGTCCGGTGAATGTCAAAATAATCCCGGCATGAACTGGTTAAAATCACATCCGTCTAATCCTCCTGTCGATTTTGAGAAAAAGAATTACATCCAAGGGGTTTACATTGTAACTTGTGTAATTTACACCATAGCATAGGTTTTTGCAGCTCCACCATGCCCTTGCAGACAAATTCACAAAACGTTGCCTAGCTGTGCAGTGATATAATTTTTTTTAAGACGTCACTGGCAAGGATGATCACAGCTTATGTGACAACTGTTTCATTATAACGTTGGAAATTCATAGAACAGTTGTCGACAGATTTTGCTACGGCATATGACTCACTATAATAGAAAAAAATGAAATATGTCACCATGTAATATTTTTAATCAGACACAACTGAATCTGCTTATGGACAAGCTAGAGAGTACCGGCTCTGCCTTCATCCGTTGCATCAAACCCAACGGCAAGATGGTGGAAGATCTCTTCGAAGGCGGCCAGATCCTCAGTCAACTCCAGTGCTCAGGTAAGGGACGGATCCAGTGAGTGACTCGGGGTTCTTGGGCTGGAATTGTAAATTTTAACCCCTTGGTGTGCAAAGATCGGCTTGTGCAATTGAGCCTCATGCAAACAATAGGCAAATAATTGATTGAGTATGCACAGGAATGCGTGTATAGATGACAACCATCCAGGTGGTCTCTTTCAAACCACAGCCATTGTTGTCATTCATATTCAATAGGTCAATAAAGCTTTAGCAGGCTGTTCTTGGCAGTTCAAGACCTGGGGAAGTTCAGAGGGTGAAACGTAGACACAAAAAGTGCTCGGCCGTTATCAGGTTTTGATCTGCCATGGCATAGCCATAACACACACACACCATAGCCATAACAAGCCGTATTTTGTTCAGACAAATACTGCAGATGGTCAGAAAATGTCCGATGTCCGACCACAATTTCACCCTCTGTAAAGTTGATGCATACGTTGTTACTATATGAAATTTCTGACTTGTTGAATCAAATGATATATATATTTTGTTTGCTTTGATGTAGGTATGGTGACCGTATTGGACCTCATGCAAGGGGGCTTCCCCTCCCGTACGCAATTTGCCGACCTCTATGATATGTACAAGAAGTACATGCCGTCCGAACTGGTGCGTTTGGATCCCCGACTCTTCTGCAAGGTAAGTCAGTGCCACAGAGGCAGGCACCCAAGGAAAATACGTCACTTAGGTTTCAAATTCCAAAACGGAATTTGAACACGGATGCTGTTGCTGTAATCCTACCTTGAAGAAATTATAGCACCTCTTCTAGTTCAATTTAGCTAATTACATAAATACTCTTGATCGAACTAAAAAATCTTTAACAAGTTGCTACTTAGCGAAATAGTGTTGTTAAAAGCCCCTTAAATAAAAATATGTTTTCTTGGACCACAGGAATTCTGGGAGAAAACCCCCTCATTGATAAATCTATCGTGCTTTGTTGTATGCTATGTGTGATCAATCATCCATTCCCTTGGCCTGTTCCAGGGCCATGATTTGACAGTGTTGATTGAAACAAAACTACCATTAAATTATTTGTCTTGCCTGTGCGACCCCCAACAGGCTTTGTTTCACGCTCTGGGCCTGGACGACCGGGACTACAAATTTGGCCTGACCAAAGTCTTCTTCCGGCCCGGCAAGTTTGCAGAATTTGACAAGATGTTGAAGGGCGACCCGGAGACCCTCCGAGAGCTGATCAAGAAGGTCCGTCGCTGGCTGATCTGTACCCGCTGGAAGAAAGCTCAGTGGGGCACCCTTATGGGCATCAAACGTAAGACCATCAGTTAGATCTAGTGTTACCTTGGTTTGCATAGAATTTCCATGATAACCGAAAAGCATTGATTTTGTTTGAGTGAGGGCCTCTGGGAAACCATGAGGCCTGTAGCAAACCTGTTGAAAAATACTGAATGCGGTACCTCGTCTAAAAGAGTGATACTGTTTACAATACCACCTGTTTAATAAGGAAGTCCTACCTTATGGGTCATTCTGTAAATTTGGGGTCCAAAAGTGTGACATTTTTTGGTGTCCCTGTTACACCTGACCTGTGTGATTTCCCATCAAGTATCATTAAATTTGACTTCACGCTATTTGTGTTACTTGTTTGGCAGGTACTTTGCTTTACACAATCACTCTTGGAGATAGAAGGCATTAAACATTGTGTCCGGAATTGCAAAATCTTATACATGTCAGATGTAACGGGGACACCAAAAATGGACCCCTGAATTTATGGAATGACCCATATGCTGTTTGATACTTCAAAATATCTGCCTTGCAAGAACGATGATTATCATGATAATAAAAAAGAAAACCTGAAAAAAAAACAAAAAAAACAAACCTACCAGCGATTTACCACTCGGCATTTTTTCTTTGTTACCAGTGAAGAATAAGATCTTGTATCGTCGCCACGCTCTGATCAAGATCCAGAGCACTGTGCGTATGTTTCTGGCCGTCCGTAGACATCGACCCAGGTACAAAGGACTGATGCACGTCCGGAAACTACAGAAGGAATTACAACAGATGAACGAGATCGGTTAGTGCTAAATGCTTTGATTTCAACATCCTGGGGTGAATCTGAGGGGGGGGGGGAGGGCAATCGGTCATGTCATTCCCCACTAGTTTCTTAGTATAGTACAGTGGAACGCCGCTATAACGAACATCGCGGGATCCACAGATTTTGTTAGGTATAGCGATCGTTCGGTATAGCGATTTTCAGCTGCCGGTTACTTAAGGACGACTTTAAACATATGCCGGCTATTGAATCATGTAATTGAATACATGTTCATACTTTCTAAGCTTACCGAATTCTAAAGCAACAGTTGGCTTTTTCCTTCTATTCCTTGGGGAAATAATAGCCACCTGTCACTCTTCAACATAAAGCTGCGGCCGTTTGGGAATTACAAACGGCCCAAATGCCCAGTACATTTTTTTTAATCCGTTGCCTTTTTTCAACAACAATGTTCGGTAAGTTTTCTACACAAAATTTTGAAGCCAAGGATGGTGTTCGGTATAGCCGAATGTTCGGTATAGCGGTGTTCGGCATAGCGGCGTTCCACTGTAATAATATTCTAGAAACGAAAGTTTGGAATTCAAGTTTGTAACCCTTAAAATAACATCAGTGTGAAGATCGTAATTCTTTTTGCTTTGTCGAAGACATAGTGCATTTTGCATCAAGTTACAGTTGATGTCATTTGACATAGTGAGAAGAATGAATTTGCGTCCTGGATGATGTAAAATTAGAAGAGAGATTTTTGCCCTTTCCTGACGTAGTGTATGAAGCACTGTGTGCTCAGTGCTTCCCGAGAGCCTGTGGGACAAAATTCACAGGCCTTACTCGGGTGGGACTCGAACCCACAACCTCCTGCTTAACAGTGCAGACGTCTTAACCGCACAACCACTGAGCTAGTCTGAAAGCACTGAGTACGCAGTGCTTCACACACTACGTCGGTAAAAGGGCAACAAATATCATTGCAACTCATTTATTCAGAAATATAATCAATTGAAATTACTTTTGTCTTCTTGCTTGGGAAACATCAGCATGTAAGAAAAAATTTATGATAGTTATTGATGTGACTTTTATAAAAGTTTGATCAGTTTGAATAATGGATGATTGTTGCTGTGGTCCCATTCCTGCAGCCAAAGGAGTTGAGGATGCAACCAGCAAGAAGCAGGCGGATGACGTCGGCAGGGAACTCGCTGCTCTTGTCCGCAAGATTAAGGTGAGCCTTGTTCTGTCTAATCTCAGATTCCACTCCAGCAAGTAGAGTAAGATTAGCAGGCTCATATACTTGGACCCACATTTGACGAAGTTCTTAAATTCAAATTTCACCGCAGACGACCAACATGAAGCGGCGCGACATCGAGGACGCCCACCTGATCCTGGCCGAGAAGCTCCGCCGCCAGATCCAAATCCTGATGATGAAGAAGCAGGCGGAGGAGAAGGAACGAGTGCGCCTGCGCCTCATCCAGGAAGAGATGGAAAGAGAACGCAAGAAGCGAGAGGAGGAAGAGCGACGCCGCAAAGAGGAGGAGGCCGAGAGAGAACGGAAACGCAAACTGGAGGAGGAGGAACGCAAGAAGTGAGTGGGCGGGCTTCTTTTTAAAGCTGCTTCTTTTTGCAAGTTATATTTAAGTTGCTCTTTGCTGATTTCAAGTTAAAAAATTTCAATCATAGTACAAGCCCATTACAGTGTTGTCATATTTGCATTGTGTCTAAGAAGGAAAACATTGTCTTAACCCTTCGAAGCCGGATGACGTCTATAGACGTCCCCCCAAAAATTGCCACCTGGCCGTATGACGTCTGTACACGTCATTTTCTGCATTTTCAATCCGTTGTTGGATTATTGTGTATGTTACGCTTGGCAGCACAAACCTATTGTGTCCGTTTCGCTTGGCTGCACAGGCTGCCACGGCACCCCGGCGCCTCATTATAAATAACCGGCTTCAAGGGGTTACATTTTTTTTCAAATTTCTGATTTTTAAAATGAATTTTTGTAAGAGATATGTTGCCCTTTACAACAAAAATGTGCTCGTTTGTATGTACAGGCTCTAGAGCCTTAAACAAAAAATGGCGTACATCAGTTCAGAATAACCACCATGCGGGAACTGAATTATTGGCAGCCCGCCAAGTAAATATTCTACAAGTAAATGTGGACAGATTCTTTTGGGGGGGTTCATTGTGTCATTGAAGAGCTAATAGCGTAGATAAACTAAAAGATAACCAATCAAATATTTCTTTTCTGTTTTTGTTTTTAAAGCACAGACACGGAAACTTTAAATTTATATGACAGTCCACCTATTGTCCGTGGTTGGAATTGAACCATGGTCACTAAAAACGGGACTCACGGAACGGACCACTGCACCAACCTTTTTTACATTTTGACTGCCTATTTTCTTTTTCAAATGTTAATGTTCTGAGGATGATTTCTCCTGTCCAGGAAAGAGGAGATTGAGAGGCAGCGCCTGTTGGAGGAAGCCTCACTCCAGATACGACTGGAGGCAGAGAGGAAGAAATTGGAGGAGGAGCGACGACAGTTTGAGCTGGACAAGAAGAAACAGGCAGAGGAGACAGCCCGTCTGCAAGCGGAACTCCGGAGGTAGGAAATCAAACTGACTGTGGTGGCACGTGTAATCAAAAGTAAACCCAGCCTTGTAATTCAAAGTAGCCCAGTTCATCACAGCCTTGCCTAGCCTTGGCCAGCCCATCCTAGCCCATCCCAGCGCAGCCCGGCCCATACCATCCCAGCCCAGTTTATCCCAGCCTTACCTAGCCTTGGCCAGCCCATCCTAGCCCATCCCAGCGCAGCCCGGCCCATACCATCCCAGCCCAGTTTATCCCAGCCTTACCTAGCCTTGCCCGGTCAAGCCCAGCCCAGCCAAGCCCATCCTGGCCCATCCCATACCATCCCAGCCCATCCCACATTATCCCAGCCCAGTTTATCACAACCTTGCCTAGCCTTGCCCGGTCCAGCCCATCCCAGACCATCCCATCCCAGCCCATCCCAGCCTATCCTGGCCCATCCCAGCCCATCCCAGCCCAGTTTATCTCAGCCTTGCTTAGCCGAGCTGAAACCCCTAACTACCCATCCCACTCTGCCTGAAGCCTTTTAGCCTTACCCAGCCCAGCCCAATGAATTTACAAGAGGATACCGACCGAGAAGGTAGCCAAAGTGGAACTCAATAAAAAAAATTAAAAAATTGAAATTGAAATCACCCAATACAAGGCTAAAAGCCACTCAAGGTAAAGGGTTACGAACAGAGGTGGTAGGGTTGGCGACATTTTGAATTGCCAACCCTACCACCCTTACAGTCTTCCCGGGACCAGATCTAAATAGAGGATAATTCTTCACCAGATTTGAGAGAAATTATCCCCGTTTTCAGACCTATAGACCCAATAGAATTTGCTAATGAATTGTGGAAATGAACGCCAAGCCGCATCATCCACAAATTCTTACTGCATCACGAACAATTTCAATAGTGCGCTGTTCATGCTTAATTTCTCAAAGACAAAAAGAGGGGCAGAATGCTCAAAAATTGAAAGCAGCATGTCATGAACTGAAGAATGTTTGTTTGTTTATTTGTTTGTTTTTCAGGCAAGCACAGCTGGAACAGGAGCGTCGGGACCATGAGCTGGCCCTCCGCCTTGCTCAGGAGGCGGAGTCTCAGGTCGTCCCCGTCGAGGAACCAGTCAGGTGAGCCTACAATATCGAATCGCGTCAATGCAGCTTGTGAATTTTTGTCTAATCACATCAATTATAATTCCACGTGGAACGCGCAAAATCTGAGACAAACAAAAATTACCACACAAAATTCCCATAGGGTTGTCTAAGGGGCGTGGTTAACTCGTAAATGGCGATAGGTCAATTATAGCCAGTTCACACTTTAAAGGTAATATAATCATTTGCATTTGATTCAGTAAAGCATAGTAAATGTTGTAGCGCCCTCTTCTGTTGAGCCGTGCCGCGAAAACGAATTTGGCACAAGAACAACAACAACGCTAAGCGCTTATAGAGCCCCGTCTGCAATGCGACGCGGCTAAAAATGTCAAACACTGTATGATTACCACACCAATAAGCCAGTTCGGTATTTCAACCGCGCATATGCACAATGACATAGTTATCCCGAATGACCCGTGGCCAAACGCGCGTGTATGAATGTGCAAGGTGGTCGCACAAGACGCACGTATTAAATTCAATCAGAACGGGCGTTGACATAACATGGCGTGACATTACGTCAGCAATTTTATCCCGAATAACCTTTTGACCTTTGAGATACCGAACTGGCTTCTTCCCCCTGCTTCGGAACCTGTTTGGTACACACGACAAACAAACAACTGCCCACTTGACCACTTATTCTGTCACTCTCTTGTCAGGATGGACATGGCCAATGTAGTGACCGCTGCCATGGCTGCGGCCGCTCCCCAGCCCAAGTACGACTTGTCCAAGTGGAAGTATGCCGAACTGCGCGACACTATCAACACATCCACTGGTAAGTGTTGCCCTGGGCTTGGGCTTGGGCTTGGGCTTCCACAGCTCCATAATAATAATAATAATAATATCAACAACTAGACATCTGGTACAGTGTTTGTGGACAAACACAGGGCTGTTTTGTTTTTTTGTGTAAAACTGTGATTAAAATGAAATTTCTAAAATTTCAAAAATCATAAAAAAAATTGACAATGACGTCATCATGACATCATTTCAGATTTTGCATGCTAGTGACAGTATCTACCTACCCACTACTTTTCATGACGATCGGACCTATCCTTATATGTGTTTTTAAAAAGCACATTTTTGATGATGTCATCATGACGTCACACATTTTTTTCCTTTTTAGGGCATATCTTTGAGACCTACCAAAGCTATAACAAAAAGAATTTTGAAAATATCTTGTTTTGTTTGCCAGATATATTTAAAAGAATGTTACGATTTCAAAATTTCACAAATTCATAACAAATCACGTGATGACGTCATCATGACGTCATTTCAGATTTGGCATGCTGGTGGCAGTATCTACCTACCCACCAATTTTCATGACGATCGGACCTATCCTTATATGTGTTTTAAAAAAGCACATTTTTGATGATGTCATCATGACGTCACACATTTTTTTCCTTTTTAGGGCATATCTTTGAGACCTACCAAAGCTATAACAAAAAGAATTTTGAAAATATCTTGTTTTGTTTGCCAGATATATTTAAAAGAATGTTACGATTTTCAAAATTTCAAAAATTCATAACAAATCACGTGATGACGTCATCATGACGTCACTTTGGATTTTGCATTCTAGTGCCAGTATCTACCTACCCACCAATTTTCATGACGATCGGACCTATCCTTATATGTGTTTTAAAAAAGCACATTTTTGATGATGTCATCATGACGTCACACATTTTCTCCCTTTTAGGGCATATCTTTGAGACATACCAAAGCTATAACAAAAAGAATTTTGAAAATATCTTGTTTTGTTCGCTAGATATATTGAAAAGAATGTTACGATTTTCAAAATTCAAAAATTCATAAAAAATCACGTGATGACGTCATCATGACCAAAAAGTTCGGGACACATTCTGAGCAGTTGGTCTAAGTGTCTGCCAAGTTTAAAGGCAATCGGGTGCACCAAAGTAGCCAAAGTGCCAGTAAGAAAGAAAACGTGTACAAATGCTATGGGCAAAAAAGTCTGAAAAGGAAGCACAAAAAAAAAAAAAAACTAGACATCTGGTACAGTGTTTGTGGACAAACACAGGGCTGTTTTGTTTTTGTGTGTAAAATTATGTGATTTAAATGAAATTTCAAAAATGAAAAAAATCATAGAAAATTAGCCGATGACGTCATCATGACGTCACCATGACGTCACATACATTTTCATCTAACACATGCTGGCATAACTAAATACCACGTTTTAACTTAATGTGACTTGTACTTTTGTAGATATATGGTTTCCAAAAATGCCCCTTTAAGATGACGTCACGTGACATGTGATGACGTCATCATGACCTAAAAGTTCGGCGCACATTCTGAGCAGTTGGTGTAAGTATCTGCCTACGACTTGTCTAACGACTTGAAAAAAAGACTAGAGATCAACTCTTTATAGACAGCATGCCACATGAAAGCCATGGTTTCTGTCCTTCCCAGAATTCCTTTGTGTTATATTGAATTTGGTCACAATTTTTTAGATGCCAGCTATTTCTTAATACTTGAGTGAGCCACGATCACGAAATTGTTGAATTAGGTAGAGAAAAATTCAATGTATAAATTTTTAATCGGACCGACCCTTACATGCGTTAAAAAAAAGAAATTGATGACGTCATTATGACGTCACACAATTTTCGCCTTTTAGGGCATATCTTTGAGACATACCAAAAGCTGTATCAAAAAGAATTTTGAAACTATCTTGTTTTGTTTGCGAGATATATTTAAAAGAATGTTACGATTTCAAAATTTCAAAAATTCATAACAAATCACGTGATGACGTCATCATGACGTAACTTTGGATTTTGCATCCTAGTGCCAGTATCTACCTACCCACCAATTTTCATGACGATCGGACCTATCCTTATATGTGTTTTAAAAAAGCACATTTTTGATGATGTCATCATGACGTCACACATTTTTTTCCTTTTTAGGGCATATCTTTGAGACCTACCAAAGCTATAACAAAAAGAATTTTGAAAATATCTTGTTTTGTTTGCCAGATATATTTGAAAGAATGTTACGATTTTCAAAATTTCAAAAATTCATAACAAATCACGTGATGACGTCATCATGACGTCATTTTGGATTTTGCATCCTAGTGCCAGTATCTACCTACCCACCAATTTTCATGACGATCGGACCTATCCTTATATGTGTTTTAAAAAAGCACATTTTTGATGATGTCATCATGACGTCACACATTTTATTTCTTTTAGGGCATATCTTTGAGACATACCAAAGCTATAACAAAAAGAATTTTGAAAATATCTTGTTTTGTTCGCTAGATATATTGAAAAGAATTTTACGATTTTCAAATTTCAAAAAATCATAAAAAATCACGTGATGACGTCATCATGACCAAAAAGTTCGGGACACATTCTGAGCAGTTTGTCTAAGTGTCTGCCAAGTTTAAAGGCAATCGGGTGCACCAAAGTAGCCAAAGTGCCGGTAAGAAAGAAAACGTGCACAAATGCTATGGGGAAAAAGTCTGAAAAGGAAGCACAAAAAAACTAGACATCTGGTACAGTGTTTGTGGACAAACACAGGGCTGTTTTGTTTTTTTGTGTACAATTTTGTGATTAAAATGAAATTTCAAAAATTTCAAAAATCATAAAAAAAATTGCTGATTACGTCATCATGACATCATTTCAGATTTTGCATGCTAGTGACAGTATCTACCTACCCACCAATTTTCATGACGATCGGACCTATCCTTATATGTGTTTTAAAAAAGCACATTTTTAATGATGTCATCATGACATCACACATTTTTTTCCTTTTTAGGGCATATCTTTGAGACCTACCAAAGCTATAACAAAAAGAATTTTGAAAATATCTTGTTTTGTTTGCCAGATATATTTAAAAGAATGTTACGATTTTCAAAATTTCAAAAATTCATAAAAAATCACGTGATGACATCATCATGACGTCACTTTGGATTTTGCATCCTAGTGCCAGTATCTACCTACCCACCAATTTTCATGACGATCGGACCTATCCTTATATGTGTTTTAAAAAAGCACATTTTTAATGATGTCATCATGACGTCACACATTTTTTTCCTTTTTAGGGCATATCTTTGAGACCTACCAAAGCTATAACAAAAAGAATTTTGAAAATATCTTGTTTTGTTTGCCAGATATATTTAAAAGAATGTTACGATTTTCAAAATTTCAAAAATTCATAACAAATCACGTGATGACGTCATCATGACGTCACTTTGGATTTTGCAACCTAGTGCCAGTATCTACCTACCCACCAATTTTCATGACGATCGGACCTATCCTTATATGTGTTTTAAAAAAGCACATTTTTGATGATGTCATCATGACGTCACACATTTTTTTTTTTTTGGGCATATCTGTGAGACCTACCAAAGCTATAACAAAAAGAATTTTGAAAATACCTTGTTTTGTTCGCCAGATATATTGAAAAGAATTTTACGATTTCAAAATTTCAAAAATTCATAAAAAATCACGTGATGACGTCATCATGACCAAAAAGTTCGGGACACATTCTGAGCAGTTTGTCTAAGTCTCTGCCAAGTTTAAAGTCAATCGGGTGCACCAAAGTAGCCAAAGTGCCGGTAAGAAAGAAAACGTGTACAAATGCTATGGGGAAAAAGTCTGAAAAGGAAGCACAAAAAAAAAAAAAAAAAAAAAAGAAAAAAAAAAAAATCTTAACGAAAACAAGGGCTGTTTTGGAAAAGTTTCCAAAACAGCCAATAATATAGATTTATACAGTGCACATGTCCACCATGATCACAGTACTCAAGGCACTACATTATTACCCCTGCTCATCAGGCTTGTCAATCATTCCTGAAACCTTCTCGGCTCCCTGGGGAGTATACAGCCCCAACTGCAAGTTAAGCGGACATGGGCTAATCAAACACATAACCATCACTGCCCTCACAGGTACCCATTTACTCCTGGTTGGAGAGAAGAAACTTATGAAAAAGTGTCTTGCTCAAGGACACAAGCACCATGACCCCCCTGCTGAATTCGAACCCACAATCTGTAGTATCACCAAGATCTTGAATCCGGTAAACTAGATCACGAGGCCGACCATTGCCAATCTGAAGCTTTGAATACTTGAATTAAAAACCACTCTCAATGGTTTTGTACATGTTTTTCAACAGAGAACAGTCTGCCAACCAAGATTACTATTGTCATTTTAAGCAATTCTTGAGCTCACAGACCTTAATTTACACAATATACACTTGAATGGAAATCAGAGGTTCAAATCCCTCTCGGTTCACTCTGAATACCTAGTTTTCCGGAAACAAAACGGCTCTTTTTTCCCCTTTTTTTTTGCTGTCAGATGTTGACCTCCTGTCTGCATGTAAGGAGGAATTCCACCGTCGTCTGAAGGTTTACCACACCTGGAAAATGAAGCACAAGAAGCAGACGGACACCAAGCAGGAGAGGGCTCCTGAGGTCATCACACAGAACCAAAGTAAGACGGATATCTTGTTGGTTTGTATTGGTTGTTAGGAGACCTGGAAAAGGTGGTCAAACTAAACTTGAGCAGTTTCTTTGTAGACGTAGCGCTATATTAAATATAATTATTATTATTATTTTTTTTTAAACAGTGATGATGCCAGCGCCTCTCATTCCAGCCCCCTCTGTCCCGCCCATCACCAACAGCCAGCAACGCTTCTTCCGTGTGGCATTCGCCCGCCCATCCGAGAACAATGCGGTGCAGCAGCGCAGTGTCTGGTACGCCCACTTTGACGGCCAGTGGATCGCTAGGCAGATGGAGGTGCATGCGGAAAGGGCCCCGATTCTGCTGATAGCAGGTAAGGAATTACCTTATTCACACTAACTACCAAACCGAGGTTACGTAACCCTTCGCGGTCGGCTGTTATTGATGGATTGCCGGGGAGCCGTAGTTCCGAGCATGCGCACATACTTCTGAGCATGCCCACGACTCGTGAGAGCAATTGAAAAAGGACCGTCTGCTGCCACCAGTGTCTCCAAAGTCTCCCACTGACCGATCCATTAACCCTTTGAAGCCGGATGGCGCCTGTAGTCGCAAAACAAAATTACCACCAGGAGCAAGTTCGGTTGGGCGACTAGAGTGACTAGACTTAACCATAGTCGATCTAGATGTCACCCGAACGCTGCGCGGTTTGACTAGCTATTGCAACTGGATCAACCTAGCTCCGGACCATGGTTTCTCTAGTCACTCGCGAGTTACATCACGGTTTCAAGATGGAGGATCGGTAAACTGGGCAAGTTTTGCAAACGTTTACGATAATTTGTTGGTTTTGTCCAATGATAATAACTCTTTGCAATAAGATAATGAATTATTTATTGCACCAAAGTTAAGTAGAGAAAATAATAGAAATAAATAATAGAAAATAGCAATGACATGCAAACATTTGCTTCGTTAACAACTAGCAGACGACATTCTTTGCAGTTTGTTGTTGCTGTACACTAACTAGATTTGACGTAGTCGATCGACTAGATGCGTTCGAGTGAAGGACAGACCACGCATGCGTTTTTTAAATAGCAAATTGACAAAAAGGACTAGGTCAGCAGCACCCGAACTTGCTCCAGGCTGCATGACGTCTATACACGCCATTCTCTGCATTTTCAATCCATTGTTGGATTATTGTGTATGTTACACTTGGCTGCACAAGCCTCTTATGTTCGTTTCGCTTAGCTGCACAGGTCGCCCCGGCACCTCATTATAAACAACCGTACACAAGGGGTTAAAGCTCCATTTTGACTAAACACAGCGGCGTGCGCACATGGAGAGATATACCATACCCTGTGGAGACATGAAAACAATAGAGACAAAGGGACTGAATAGGTCTCCACTAGGCAATTCTATGGGTTAGGTATTTTGTGTACAAAGTCTATGGGGGTTTGCTTAAGTACAGGGACAAAGGGGAGAACAATGCCATGTCTCCACAGGGATGCACAAACATGTAGTCGTGTTTTCCCTATACTACCGAGGACAATGCTTTGTGTTTCCTATTGTTCCTTTAATATAACCCAATCCCATAGACTTAGCACGTGTTTTTTATGTCCGAGGACCGATTTCAACAAAAGACCGACTTGCGAGGACAAGAAAGGTTCCTATATATTTTCTTTCTCCTCTTGTCCTCGGACGTATAGACAGAACCTGTACACGCATGTTGGACTAGTCAGACACACACATGTCGGGCCATAGTCATGCCTGTGATTGGTCAATACTTAAATGTGACTTGGCAAGTTGGTCGTGAACAGGAATGTATTAACCCCAACCCTCCAGGCATTTATAGAAATAAATGGTGTTGTCCATTTGAGCTTGAAATGCACCAGGGAGTCACGGGTCATTTAACCAGTTTGCGTCGGAGGACGTGTTAACACGATCTGGCTGTTTTACAACACGGGCACGGCTGATGGGTTAAAACGTCAAGCTTGCCTCGACTCACCTCCAGGTGACGTCTCAACGCGCTAATCCCTCATTTGTTTTGTACACACACACACAAAGTCCGAGAAGTCTGTGGAGGCGGACCGTGTTTTGAACTTGAACTTGGCCACTGTGCACGGCCTGTTCTACAATTTACGCTCCTGTGGGCGCACCCGGAGTATTGAAATATATGAGGTTTCAACAAGAAATATTGTACAAATACTGTTGAAATGACTCTTGCAAATCAGCATTTGTGGCGTTTGGCTGTATATCAGAAGTTGGCTGCTATATTTTGCCTTTTTTTAAAATAGACATTTTCGGCAAAAAAGTAATCCCGTCGCGAACTGGTTAAGGAAATATTGCATTCAGTTTCTGTCATCCACGCGGGTTGTTCAGATATTTTAGACATGTGGCATAACTAGCCATAGTAAATGGAATTGAACAGCAAAACCTGCAGGATACAATAGAATGCGCAGGAAGGAGTCCTAATTATAACTCGGGAAATGAACATTTGCAGTGACCTTTTTCCTTATCCAATGTTTCACTCGATGCAGGCTTATGGAATAATAAAATACATCAGAAAGCAACAAGAACTGACGGGAAAGTAAAACAAATCATTATTGTCTATCCCAGTTTTCAGAATGTACTTTGGCGAATCACATTTTAATCTTAATGAGGAAGCAATCATTCTTGTATAATTAAGTAATGATAAATTCGTTTTTTTTTGTTGTTTTTTTATCAGCGAGTTCGTTTTCTTGATGCATGTAAATTGGGTTTTTTTTCGCGATTTTTTTTTTTTTTACTGGTAATAAGCTAAAGGGAAATAAAATGGAAGCAACATCTGTTTCGGAGATAATTACTCTTGTAATGCTCCAGTTATGTTTCTGTAAAATTGCATTACAGTGGGCTGATAGCCTTGCTAGTTATAAAACATTCTACATGATGAGCAGATTTAACACTCAAACATTTAGATAACAAGTGGCGGCAATCATGTGCAGCAGAGTAATTTTCTTTTAAAGTAATTTTTCAGGGAGAGTTTTGTGGGCAATTTTTTTGGGTTGAAGAGACCTTGTCAAGCTTGTGTATCATATTAAAATTGGAGGATTTGGGACTGTTAGGGTTAATCCTTGGTAAAAACGTGGAAAACCGTGTCTTGATTCCGCATAACATGTCCAAAACTAATGAGAGAAACAGCTTCCACACAAAAAATAAATACAAATAGAAACCTGTACAAAATAAATATGACGAGACAAGTTCCAATGGAACACAGAACAAATTGTGAGATAGAACTTTGAAGTTGGTTTGCCAGTTTTTAAGCAGTTAATCCCACCACGTAATTTTCAGCGCGCTCGGTAATCAGTGGTTCATTCCCACAGGAAATTGCTGTCAGTGTGCAAAAAAAACAGCCACCACCTGCCGCTGTGTGCTTCCTATAGGGCAGATGTAGACTGAGTTGTTAGGGCCTTAGAAAAATCTCTGGTCTGAAAATTAAATTTCTTCTGTTTTGGGGTTTTTTTTTATAATAATTTTTATTGTAGTTAAATAGAGATTGGAATGTTATTGAAAATGGCTTGACAAACATCAAATTTCCTGGTGCTTTTTTGCATCATAAAAGGAACCAAATAATCATTTTAGGAGGAAAACAAACGGGAGCAAACATGGGCTTGTGACAAAGTGTCTTGCTCAAGGACACTACCCCAGTCCAACTTTTGTCCCAAAAGTATTTTTATCGATTATCAGACAAATTGCACATTTTTAAGGGTGGGTCATGTACATGATTATATATTCTACTTATTAACCCTAACTCCCTAGGGTGTGGGGTAATATAAATCGTATTAGAATTGGAGGGATTCAGGGGTTAATTTCACGGAGCTGCTAAGCACAAAAATGTGCTTAGCACCAAAAGGTCTTGCTTAGTTAAAACAGGTTACCAGCCAAAAGGCCATGGGATTTTCACGCTAAGCAATTAGCAAACAACAGCTTAATGCAAGCCACAAGCGATACACTTCACATCCAAATTTGGTTGGTAATCCTGTATTTACCAAGGAAGACTTTTCATGCTAAGCAGATTGTTGTGCTTAGCATCGTCGTGAAATTGGCCCCTGGACTGGCAGTGTTAGTTAATGATCTTTTCAAATATGTACATTTTAGGATGAATCCTTTTTTTTGTTTTTGCCCAATTGGTCGTCTCCAAGCAATTGAGTCAAATTGATCCCCTGTTTACAAGAAAATGTTAAATGCATTTGTTTTGTCTTTTTTTCTTTTTTTTACACGCAGGCAAAGATGATCTGAACATGTGCGAGATGAGCCTGGATCAGACCGGGCTGTCGCGCAAGGCAGGGGCGGAGATTCTACAACGAGAATTTGAGGAGGAGTGGAACCGGCACAATGGCCAGCACCTCCTCGCCGCAGCTATCCGCATGGGGCAGGCCCGGAAGAATTTCGCTACGGAGTCGCTACGCATGTAGTATCACATTTCCTCTTTTTTGTGTGTGCCCAGTTTAGATATGGTTATTACGTATTCAAGGAATGATGCCAAGTTGTAGTCAATTCAGTCTATTAACGGAAAAGAATAAATTTGCATGTTGTAGTGGAAGCTAATACCCATTGGCGGCAATGCAGCATGCTCCTAAAATCCACCTGGTTGTTCATGCAATTAGCGAGATTTTCGTAATCTTCAGCATTCAAAATCTTAATTTGTACACGGCATGGGGAAACATGCTCAGTAGAAAAATGCATTAACTGCAAGTTGACAACAACCATTGGCACACATATGTAGTAGAAAAAACCAAATCAAATCGACCAGGGGGGCCAATGTCATTGAGCTGTTTAATTATAAAGCACAAATGTGTGCTTAGCATAGAAAAGATTTCATAAGCAAAAAAAAGAAAGGTGACCAGCCAAAATAGCTGTGTGTTGCATATAATACTTGTGACTGGCTCCCTGAAATTTTAAGCAAATTCTACTTCCAATATTAGTGAGATCTTTCCTGCGCTGACCACTTACGGTCTGTTTGAAACGGACGGCGGTTCCGTCAGAAGACTGTGTGCTTAGCAAGCCTATGAGATTTGTGTAAATATATCCCTAGCTGCCAACCAGAAAATACTAAGCTGGGAAAAGGTCGGAGATGTCTAGATACCTCCATGATCTGACATAGGCCAGCTGTTTGTTATGGCAGTTTTATGGCATGCCCACGGAGACCAACGTAATCTAACAAATCTTGGGTCATCGGTTGCTTGGGAGAAGGATACAAAAACAGTTAGACTTCGGTGTCAGTTGACACGCCCCTCCTGCCTGGCACACGACTATGACAAAGTGTTCCAGTAAAGCAGTAAAGCTAGGGAGTCTCAAGTTGAATTTGTAGACTTTGGGTTAAAGGTCGTATATCAAAATGTCAAAATTCACAAGTGCAGTCTCCGTGCATAATGAATTGTAAGACTGTTTTTAATGCAAAGAAGGTGAAGTGAATTGTCATTTTGCACTGATGCCAGCCAAAACTGTGAAATGGTGTTGTAGATTTTCAAGTTAAATGCTTGAAAATGTAATCCAGGGATCATGGTGTTCAGTACTAACGATAATTGTAAAAGCAAAAAACCTCTAGTAGTATAAATTGTATTTATTGTAAGTGCATTTTAACGTTTGCTAATTGTTTAACACGGGAGGGAGTCCAGTCATTACAAAAACAACTTGGGGGTTAACCTTTTGACCCTCGGTGCAGTAGTACGTCTACTTAGATAGTTTAGAAAGGCCGAAATTGTGGTTTCGTCTGTACCGAATTCTTCATGGAATCTACTGTTTTGTTTTTTTTGGTTTTGCTGTTGGACTTGCCATCATTGGTTTAATTCAATTTTTGGGTCAGTATTTTGTAATGAAGTTAGACAATGTATTTTTTGAGGTACAGACATTTTTAACCCCTTGCGTACGGAAGACGCCAAATGGTGCAAAAAAACAACAGTACCACCAGGCCGGATGACGCCTACAGCCGCTATTTGTGCAGTTTCAATCCATTGTTGGATTATTGTGTATGTTACGCTTGACTGCACAAGCAGACTGTGTCTCTTTCGCTTGGATGCACAGGCCGGCGCGACACCCCGGCGCCTCCTGATAATAACCGTACTCAAGGGGTTAAAAAGGATAGATAGAGAAAAGACACTCCTATTTCAGTTAGGGATTTATTTAATCTGGAACAGAAAAAAAAGAATAAAATACAAGCAGTTTGTGATATTTTTCGTGAAATGGTGCCACGACTTTGTGAAACCAAAGATTTTGATTTGATTTTTGTTTTCTGTAGTATGCATTAGCTTGTTCTTCGAGTGGTTTATCTCAACCTGTATAGTGGCACTTAAAAAAAATAGCTTAACATGTATTTTTTTTAATAAACCATTTACTTAAAGGTAGTATACATCATTTGTATACAACGATTGTCGGTCCACAATCATTGGAAAATGATATAAATTTCCACTTTTCTTGAAAACGACAGCACACCAGGTGCCATGATTTCACAGGGTGCTTGAGACTGCTATTTACTCACAGTCTAGGACAGTATTTTGTAATAATTCAGTAGTTTTGTTATTTGATGTTTGCAAATGGTGTATACTACCTTTAACTTGTATTGGTTTGGTAGGATATGTACTTGCGCTTGACTGTCATAGAAAAACTTATCCTTATAGCGGCCATTATCTAAGTAAATTTATGCTGTGAAATGATTGTGTATGGGTGAACAGTGCAGGGAAAAATAGCCCACATAAACCATTATCTCAACCGTGTACAACAAAAATGCAAACAAAAATCTAATGGAAGTGCTTTACAAATGTAAGCACTTTCTGTGTATATATCTTGTTGCAATGATTTAAAAAAATTGAAATTCTCACAAATCCGAAAAGGAGAAAAATTATCTTGCAGTCAATCAAGTGCACTTAGTAATGCAGAAATCAACAGTACGTTATTTATATTTGTGTGTTATATTATCATTTTGCAAACTATATATGCATGCATGTGCTGTGTGCATTAATTTTACGTGCAACAAAGTATGTGTGCAGAATACACATTTTAGAGTCAACCTAGATTACAAAAATGTTTATTGATGTTTAAAAAAATACTTAAAATGCAAACAGATTTGGAGTTGGCACTGGATTTACAGCAGATGTGAACGTGGAATAAAGATTAGTTTATCAGGGCCGCTGCCTGCCCCGAAACTGGGGGAGGGGAGGGGAGAGTGGAGGGCAGGGGGTCATCAAACTCCAAAGTGGGAATTTTGGCATATGCGCAACATTGTGAACACATGCATAAATATGTACCACAAATTGCTTAAGCGTTGTACAAGTTGCATTTATCATATTAAAGTGGAACATTCAGTGGTACATGTACTTTTAAGGCAAAATTTGTAGTGGGCTAGCCTGAGTTATAGTAAATTACCGATTTGTTAAAATATTTTTTTAAATTTCTGAGCGGGGTGGTTCGTTCGAACCCTTCGAACCCCTCAGCCAACAGGACTGTTATCAATAATTCCATCAAGAGTGCCCTCCAGGTTAAAATCTGTGACTCAGTGGCACAAATTAATGGTTGTATGTACATCTTCAATTTTTGTGTTTGCATTAACTGTGAACGTTGTGGGCACCTATCTTGTATAGATATATGTACCCGTTAATGGCATAATATCTGCTATTGCACAAATTTTATGGGAGTAACAAATGAAAACAAGTTAACTTACAATTCAGTGTCCCGACACACTTGATATAAGTTCACCCTACGGATAGATATATTTTTCCATTGTTAAAAATAAGAGGAAATATCTCATGAATATGGAGCATAAGAAGTCTGAATGTATGTGAAGCTCTATTGGTAATAAAGTGTTAGTTGCTGTTGACGGAAATCTAAAGAAGCAACCAAAATAGTCCACTGAAAACCAACATGTCTTTGATAAGTAGAAAAGTGAAGGCTTACCTACTTCTTAAGATGAATGTCCATAATTCTCTCATTTTTTTCAGAAAGGAGAACCTCAGACAAAATAAGGACTCGGGGTAATTGATATGAGATTTTAACCCAAGTTTCACCAAGTTATTCTGTGGCTCTCTACCCTCGTAAACTGTGCAGTATTCTTACTTATAGCTGAGAGATGTGACGTTAGTGGATTACATGTTTTAACGTTGCATACCAAAACCATCTAGAAAGGGTAAAAATCGGTAGAGAATATTTTTTTTGCATGCAGCAGAATTTACTAGATACAAATTTGTTGGTGGCAATATGTGCGAAAGATAGTTTGCATTAATTGAATTCTGAAAAGAAATATCAAAGACTTGTATTTTTACAAATTATGAGATGATGGCCTTAAAAAGTAAAAGATGACATATTCTGGGGTTTTCTGCATGTCTCAATCATCACGTCTGTCTCAAGTAATTATCTGTATATTTTCGTACACTTCAAATGTAATACATATTAAGAAAATTAAGACAAAAATGAATTCAATTTAGCTTATTAATTATATTGATAGACACAAATGTACTAGTTTAACAAAAATTTACTAATTATGGATGCATAGATTTTGAATTGACCTTTTAGAATATATTTTCTCAAACTGATTTAAGAACTGTGCTAAAAGTCTTTAGTAAATGTAAAAGAAATGAATACAATTACATTAAAACCAGCATTGTTTTCTTCTAGTGCCTTTGTGATCGTTGCACTCGTTGCACACTATGCACGTTGTCAGTAAGTTTAAGCACACTGTTAAAAAGTTTGTTTAAACTTTTTAAGCAACCCCGGTTGTTCATGTGCCGTGCTTAAACAACCCGGGTTGTTTAATTTGAAAAGTTTAAACGGCGTTTTCTCTGTGCATGGAGGAATGTGTTTAATTCCTCCATGGTTTAAGGGTGTAGAATTAGATTCATTTGGAGTGCGTGCCCATGTGTCTTAAAGCTGTTATTAGTGCATACTACTTTACTCCAAATTTTTTTCACTTTTTAAGAGGAGCAGATTTATTCACAAACGGGCCTGTACCTTAAAGGTGTGCAACTGTCTTTATCAAATTGTCTAAACTGTAACGATCTACCCTCACAGCATTTGTGAAAATCCTCTCTCTTTTTTTTTTAACCTTTCAGAAACTTTATTTGTTCCCTTCTATACGTGTGCTTGGAAATAGGATCCCTAAATTTGCACATTGTTTGTAGTCAATTTTATGAAAGGGGTAGAACTTAGTTTATGCCCCCTGTATGCATAAAGTTATGTAGTTATATTACATGTACTCTCTCAAGCCGGTCAGATTATAGTTTTGAAAACTCATTTCAAGCTTGCAATGTTAATTCCTATATTCTGTCAGATTTGTTTGTGCTGGCACTATACTTTTAACTAGATATTTTTTTCGGGTAAATTTAGCCGTTTCAAATCACAAAAAAGGGAAAAATCTCCGATGGTCGTGATAGACTCATTATGAATTGCACTTTAGGGAAATAATCACTGTGTTCGGTAGTGTCACATTGCATACTCTGGATGGTAATTGCCGTTGTATCCTTTTTAGTTTTGGTGACGCGCAAAAGCAACTCATCTTCAAGTTTATTACTGTAATTGTGTGTGGTATCATTTTATTGCAAACTTCTTTCATATTGAATACCGGACACAATCTTCAACACGAAGTATATGCAGCTCAAAGTTGTCTATTTGTTGGTTTTGAAGTCATGATCCATTTTGATTTTGTCTTTGAAGAAAAATTGTCTTTCGTCGTAGTTTAATTCCAATTTAAAATATGCTCACGTGCAGGAACACAGTTGCTTTAAGAATCTGTTGTCGCGGCCCACATTGCGATTTCTGTTTATTTCAGGGGTGAGATTTGTCAGGATTTGTTGTCCTAATTTCAGGAGTTTTTATCGGGATTTCAGAATTGTTAAAGAATCTCTTTGCAATCTGGAATTCCTGAGGTGTTGTCCTAAAGGTGTTTTTACCTGTAAAAGTGATATAGACCAATAAAAACGGATATCTTAAGGGGTGCCTTCAGGCAAATACAAACTATATTGATCTGGGGTCCTCGTGGATTTTTTGTTTTTGGCCAATCTCACCCCTGGTTATTTATTGCGATGGCGTTTGTATTAAGATCTTCAATAAAAACACTGATTTAGTGTAAGGGGGACGAGATTTTTTTGTACGTGTAGTCGTGTACTATTCATTTGTTTTGAGTTCTTTCTTATTCGGAAACTAATTATTTCTGAAGTTTTCTTGTTATAATTATTGCCCCCCCCCCCCCCAAAAAAAATGTCATTCTCTCGGCTTGTCTTTAGTAAAATATTTTCGTTTTCGTAAATGATTTTGAAATCCAGCACCCCCCCCCTTTCCCCAGATAATAAACTTTATTATTATCGGGCCGCATATAACTCGACATTTGTCGGGTAATTATTGGAAAGTGAATAACTTTCACGTTGCTAAACTTGAAAGGAGTTGCATATTTACCTGTGGCATGGTTGATATCGAATATGTGTGTGTACGGTACTTCGAAAGTTATCATTTCAAAGTGCTCAAATTAAAAGATTAACCATACCAAAATGCTGTTGCTGAAAATTCAGTTAACTGAAATTGTGACAGGTTGGTATACACAAACGACGTGCTATTTTGGTTGTCAATTACATTTAGACAGCCCATAACTGCCAAGTCTCCAAGAGGTTGCAAATTGCAGTATTACATTATTGGCAAGCTTGGCAAATTCCATGTAACGTGGGTGGATCAGTGACGATTTCTTTGCTTTCGTATTGAAAAATTTAGAAGCAATACAAAAACCGGGAAAAGTATGTTTTGTAAATATATGGCTTGTAGAACATGCAATATTTTGCATGACATTAGCAAGCTTGGGAAGTCATGGGTGAGGTGGTTAAATCAGTACTGATTTTACACCATGGCTTTCATTCTAGTCATGATACATATTTTGGTTTTCACTCTGAAAACTCTGTCAAAAAAATAAAACAGCATATAAAAGGCAAATTTGCAAATGTATCTCCAAGTAATTTATTTGAGCATTAATTTTTTTGTAGCTAAATTTTACCTTTTTGTGTTACATTTGACAGATCGTGGTTATAAACTCACAAGCACGAACTTTTCCCTCCCTAATGAATAATTTTGAGTAATTTTCTCTTTATTGTGGGACTGTACCATTAACACTTTCATCTTCAAAATAAAGCAAATTATGAGCATCTGGCCTCCACAAAATGAATTTTGAAAAGAATACCTTATTATATGTTTCAATTGTATTTTTTATTTCAGTCTTTATTTGTTCGAAAAGTTTCCAGAATGAAAGCAAGAAAAATTGTATAAAATTGTATAGGAAAACTATGAAGTATAATCAGTACTGATTCAACCACCTCGCCCTGGAAACCAACCTCGATCAATGTGCAAATTGTTGCATAAATGCTGAAATATCTATATGCAACAACCCTGACAAACGAAGCAGGAATGGGGGACACTCCCCATCAACTGGAGTCCTAAAGGTTCCCAATTCGAAAAGCAGGTTTTGAAGCATTTTGCTTCCCTTTTTTTAAGTGTATAAATATCTAGATGCAAAAGTATCAAACATAGATTAAAGCCAACCAAATACTTTGGTTGGTAAATGGGGAATTAACTAATGAGACGAGAGGGGGGCCTTCCTCTCATTGACGTCATCAGCTATGACGTAATATAAGTATTCCCAGTGGCGTAGATAGACAGGACAACTCCACATTATGCAGCCGTTGATGTTTGTTTACACCGCTGTTCATTACTGCCCCTTAGCTTTTGCAAAAATATTTCATTGACGGCACCCCCACTTCCCCCCTAAAATTGTAGAGTCTGGCGCCGCCACTGGCAAATTCAATTACGTTTTCGCGCACATAAGATTTCGTTTTGGTCATTCTATTTCGTTTTTGAGCATTCAAAACTACATTTGTTATCATCCTTACACACGTTCGGTTGAATTTCCGCCATTTATTTCCAAATCGGATGCAATCAAATTAAAACCCCTTGAGCACGGTATTTTACGGAAGACGTCGGGGTTTTGCAGCGGTTCTGGCAGCCAAATCGAACCGCTACAATGTGTTTGTGCATTCAAGCATACACAATAATCTAACAATGGACTCGAAACTGCACAAACAGTGGCCAGCGGCGTCATCCGGCCTGGTGACACTTTTTTTTGCGCTTTATGGCGTAATCTGTACGCAAGGGGTTGTTAAAAGTCAGTCGAATCGTACAGGGTTTTGTATTTTTTTGTGTTTTTCTTTTTCGTTAATGGGCAGTCAAGTGATTGTTTATTTGAGATTACAATTTTCCTTTGCGTCGTTTTCAGTGTTATGTATATGCGTGGAGGAAGGATATGGTATATGTCAAGTCACTTCGTCTTAATTGGAATTCTCCCTTTTGCGTATTACATGTACACAGTGGCGGATCTACGGGGGGTTTTGGGGGTTTAAACCCCCCCCCCCCCCTTGGGCTGAGAAAAAAATAAAAAATAACCAGTGTCGGGTGTCGAAAATTCGGCACGCTGGGGTGTGTAGGCCAATCACCTCAGGTAACCCCCCCCCCCCCTTAGTTAAAACCTAGATCCGCCCCTGTGTACATGTATAATGTTTAAGACTGTTTCAAATTTGAAGTTGTCAACTTCGAAAACAAATATACATGGGCTATAGGCCTAAATTAAAGGGCGTAGGCCTATCAACATGAAATTAATACACATTTTTATTGTTAGTAGTTTTGTAATTATTTTCACTGGTCTGTATATTTTGTTAATATTCGGACAATGTCAAATTGACTCGAGGTAAATATCTGTGGAAACAAAGGCCTGAAGACGTCATCGTTATAACATGAAGATAAATATCTATTTGTTCACAGATATTTTAGCCTCTAAATACTTTTAAGTTTCTTCATGTATAGCTATCCCCCGCTCCCTTTACGTTGTTCAATCTTCTCTACTGGCCACGGGCCGCCATCTTTAATTTTTTTAAATTGCGGCTTACAAAAGAAGCAATTAACGTATAGGCCTAATGAATAATCCTCGAAATATCAGCTTTTATACAGGCAAATACAAATCAGAATGCCACAGAAAAGAATTTGAATGCCAACATGTGACAAAATATTTGCCTATTGATGAAATTGAATTCCCGAGCAACCTCTGGCAAATTCAAATGGTCGTTAAGCTCTTCAATTTCGACGACGCCTTTGTTGAGGCCTATATATGAAATCGAATGACTGTTTTTGATGATCATTTAATGCATTAATTTTCAAACGAAATTCAGTGAGCCGAGTATTAAATTTTGGTTGAAATTCGCCAGGAAAACCTTATGATGACGCTGTCTTTTTTAATTGTGGATTTTCTCTGAAACTGATTGATGGTGTCTCTATATCTCTTCCCCTGTATAACACGCACACGTAATACCTCCCCCGGCTTCCGCTAGCACATTTGCCTGATTGAAAACGGGTATTATTTAGCTAATTTGTAAAAGATATAAATAAAACGTATACTGCGTTCAGAAATTTAAAACAACGGGTGTTGTTTAAAAGCTTTTCTTGTTTTATGTAGGCTTCAGGGAAGTTGAGGATGAATCAGGAAAGGAAATAAATGCTGCGTTGTGCGGTTTGTCGTTTCCAATTCTCGGTAGTGGCCAATGTAAGTTTTCACTTTGGTGGCGCCACATGGTGCCAGGTAGCATGCAAGGTGGATTTATATCTCAATTTCCCCAAAATGCTAAAACATGTTGCTTATGATTGACTCTTTTCCTGCAGCCGGTGCCGTGCCCCACCCACAACTCTACGGGCGCGGGCGCTCTACTGCGCATGCGCAATTGGAATGCGAAACAACATTATTAGGTTTGAATAATGTCACATTCGTGTATTCTTCTCCCATCTTAATTTTGCTGGTATAATTAGACACTCATCACCTACTTAATAACCCCTTGCGTACGGATGACGCCATATGGCGTCCAAAATAAAGTGGCACCAGGCCGGATGACGCCATTTGCCGCCGTTTATGCAGTTTCAATCCATTGTTGGATTATTGTTTATGTTTATTTAATACGCTTGACTGCACAAACACATTGTAGCGGTTCGCTTGGCTGCCAGAACCACCGCGACACCCCGACGTCTCCCGTAAAACCGTACTCAAGGGGTTTTAACTGAGACTGAGGAACTATAGCTAACGTTAGGCCAGCAATTTTTGGATTTAACTGATAAATCACCAGAAAACGAGAACTCTTCTAAAACTACAGCTAAAATTGTTCATTCCTCACCCCTCACTCCCCCCCCCCCCCCACCGGTCACCTTTTATTGAATAACAGGGGATTGACAACATCAATTTCTGGCTTGATCATTTTCGCACAAAGGCACAGAGGAACAAAGACTTTCCAGTACTTTAGCGCTGCTCGCATTATGACTCGCTGTTTTCAACAGAAAATAAACAATTTCCTTCAGTGGCCTCCACTTAATTTCCGGAAATTTCGCGCATACTCGAATGAATGGACCGCGGGAATCGAATGATGAAATCACACCGAAAAAGTTCACGGGTCATCAGGTAAGCGATTCCGAGTACATGATTGGTCGATATTTGGGGGTGTGTCATCAAAGGTTGCATATATTATGCTAAATACCGGTTTATGATCATGTCATTATGTCAGCTGTGTTGCGTACAACGTGCGTTCGTGTAGTGTGCATATGAATATAATGAATGGAATTTTCCGTTGTCAATGTGCGCGGAATCAGATCGCCTTTTTGTCGTGGACGTACATTTCCTGTGATTTTGAACGACCCAAATTTGACGTCTAGTCTTCGTTTTTGGTTCTGTTTTGGACACTAGGGGTAAGTCTTTGTATTCGTCTGTCAGAAATTATGACTCAGTCGTACTGGAATGGGTCCATTTATAATTTGTATCATAAGCTGGCGAACAGTTCGGTGGTGGTACTGGTACTGGTACGGTACTGTGGTCGTTGTACCGAATGGAGTTTGTCCTGCACGGATACGGTGCATGTACCGGCTCGTGAGTTCAATTATCCGGTCGGAATTTCGCGCGGTGACCGGCAAAATTTCAAAAGCTGGAGCTATCACCTACGTAGCTAGTAGTAGTACTTTGTCAGTTTTAAACCTTCTTTTCACTGTAAAGGTTCATTAGACATTACCAGATTATGTGCCTTAGTTGTGAATTTTTTTTAAATATAATAATCTGAATTATTTGTTAGGCCTAGCTGAATAAATATTTTCATCATGTTCATGCTTCATGATGGGGTAATTTTGTAATCGATTTTTGTCATTTCCCCCCTAATTTGTATGCATAATTTTTTTATTTTTAATATGTTGAATGTATTTTTGGAAAGAGTTCCATATCCAGCCATCACTTAGACCTCGTGCACAAAGTCTATGGGCCATGACAGAAAAAGTCAAAGTAACGTTAGGTGTTTTTCAAAGAAAAAGTTGAAATTTTTTCCCTCTTAAATTCGTGCTTCTTCATCAGATTTACACTTTTTGGTAGTTTTTAAGTCATATTGCAGGTAAATAAGTGATGGCCGGATATGGAACTCTTTCCCAAATTTTCCCTTAATATGACTTAAAAACTACCAAAAAGTGTAAATCTGATGAAGAAATACGAATTTAGGAGGGAAAAAATTTCAACTTATTCTTTGAAAATACTTTGACTTTTTCTGTCATGGCCCATAGACTTTGTGCACGAGGTCTAAGTGATGGCCGGATATGGAACTCTTTCCGTTATGCTTGACTGCACAAGCACATTGTGGCCGTTTCGCTTGGCTGCCAGAGCCGCCGTGACACCCCGGCGCCTCCTGTAAATAACCGTACTCAAGGGGTTAAAGCACTAAGAGCATCGCTTTCAACTTTGAAGTGCGCAAACGGGGCTAATGTGAAATTCGTCTTGATATTTTATAAGTAAAATATAATGGCCTTTTTATAGTGCATTTGTCGCCTCTGTGAATGAAACTAAATGAACTGAAATATTTATTTCAGAACCCTTTGTCTGGAGCAGAATTTCAAATGGCAGTCCAAGAGGGCTCGGTAGCCCAGGCACGTATGATGCTACAGGCACTCTCAACGAGGGACAGCGCCTGCCGTCACAACACCCTCGAACAACTCTCGTCTTGTCTGGCCTCCCTCCACGAAGACATCATTGAACAGAATTCGGACTCATACCGGTCCAACAGTGTGGAAGAAAGCGACGTGTACATTGAGGGCTGCCTAGCCGCAAACTGCCGCGATGGTGCACAGGAGAGCCTTTTGCAACCATTGACCAGTGTGCTGCGATTGGCCTTCCAGTGCCCCTTTAAGGATGTGCAGGAAAAGTGTGGCGATCTCCTTGTGGAGTACAGGGTAAGTTGATTAATTGTACTATACTTGGTGGTTGTGACTTCGTAGTCAATTTTAATCATTAAAATTTTTCAATGACAACCCTTGTGGTTTGTTTGAGGAATTTAAAATTTTGATGCATTTAAATTGGTTTTAATCTTTAATCGTAGCCCATCACTAATTCCTTGGGCAAGAAGCCGAGTCCAACAAAATCCTATAATGGCAAACATTAGAAGTCCTTAGAGAGCTGAATCTATCAGAAACAAAAGCTCTTTGGTGTTTGCTAAAAAAAAAGGTGAACAAGCCCAGCCAGCTTCACAAAGCACTTAGATTGTGTTGGATTTAGCAAGTTTAGCCTCAGTTCATATTCTTATAACCCCAGTACACTAATACACTTTCCTACATGTAATATAATAAATACCAGATGAAGTTCATTATTAACGCCTGAAAATATGACAAAACCAGTTCAAAGAAATAGGGGATGAAAAACCACCAACAGCAAGCAGCATGAGGGCATTGTGAACACTTCTTGCAAAAGGTTGACGCACGGTCAGCACCTCATTCTAGAAGCACCACTGTCACTAATTTACAGATCCTACTGGTAGTTGAGACTTCAGCAGAACGTGACAAAACAAAGCGGCAAAATGTCAAAGATTTGCTTTGGATACTGAAGCGGTCCCAAGACAATTGACACGACAAACATTTGACCTGAAGTGTATCAGTCACATCAGATTAAATTAATGATGACCTATTTATGAGTACTATTTCTGTACAAACAGCTACATACATGAGTGTCATCAAAGTTGCTGTAAAAAACAGCTCATTACCAGTGAGTGTGCCCTGAATGTTGATCCAATTTGTACAACTTAATCAGTTTTTAGTGCAGTGAAGGCAGTTCCTTTTTTTTTTATTTGAGGATTATCCAGATTTTCCCCATTTTTTTCCAAAAGAAAATAAGTCAAGTAGCTTGCAGGCCATGGCCTCTGTTGCTGTAGTCTATATTCACTCTCCGAAACTAGAGCAGAACTGTAATTAAACCTACAGACTTGTTGTCTGTCACCTGTAACCTGGCTGTGTATTTCATCGTAGGTTTTTTATTCTCCCAGGATGCCATGGGAAGATAATTTGATATATGAATAGAAGCATCTGAGTGAGTGTTTACCAATCCTCTATATGTTTAAACCTACCCAACAAAGTTGGGACCATCCTTTTTCAAATTAATTTCCCGAATCCTGTGATATTGAAGGGGGTAGTACATGTAGTTCTTCAAGGAGGGGAAGAACATTAATCAGAAGGTTGACTTTTTAGTTTGAAAAGGTGCTTGAATACTGTATTTTGTAATATGCTTTATGTGAAATGGGAAACTCAAGCGTTTCAATTAAATACATTTATTTAAATACATTTCGTCAAACAATCCATAGCTCAATTGGTTAAGTGCCGGTACGGTAACCTGGAGGTCGCAGGTTCGAATCCCGCTCCTGCCAGTTTCTTTGTTCACTTAAAAAACATCAATTAAATACAGACAGAAAAGAAACACTCATTCGTATTGCCTTGTATGAGCACTTTTGATGTAAATTGAATGTTGATCATCGATTCTTACTCCTGGCTGTGTTGTGTAAATTTGTGATGTGCTTGCTGTGAGTTCACTTTAAACATTGAAACGCTTTCAAAATTTAACGTTTAGAAAATTTAATGGAAAGTCACAGGAGTAGATGGTCAATTGGTCATGTTTCATCTTGGTCCATTTGGAAGTGCCTATTTTGGCCAGTGGATAACTGGACACTTTTATGACTCTAAATTTGCTAAACTCTATGGTGCGATTGCCATTTTGAATAGCAATCGCACCCATAGAGTTTCCATGGGAACCAACTTGTCTACCAGAAGGCTCTGAATAATTTTGGATTCTAAATGCTCTGTGGTATGTTCCAAGGACTGTTTGGACAATTTTGACAGGTACTTTGTTACAAGTCAAGGCAGTTATTTCCATGGCTTTCATGCTGAATGAGTATGCATTTATGTCAACCCCATATCTCCCAGCAGTTAATGCCGATGATGCATACTATGTCAAGTCACTATGTCAAGTATATGCAGGACATCATTCAATCAGTTGTCAGTATTTCACTTTTTCTCGGACTCATATTGGATGATCAGTGTTGTTCCCACTCGCCAACGACTGACTTACGACTCGCCCACAGTGTGTGCCTTGGGTATTGCACAATTTCAGGATGTTAGTTTTCCAACCAGTCCAATCTTCTTGTGTTCGGTAATATTGCACGCTATAGTGACATTTGATGTGGTGCTGAAAGGTGATCTGGCAGAGCCCAGATGGAAAACTGATATCTCCACCAACTTAATTGTAAAAAATTTACTTTTTAGTGCACTTGTTTACTGTTCCACCTAATACTTGCAGTTTAGGTAAAAACCGCAAGGAAAATGCTTTGTCTGACAACCATTGACTTTGTGGTTCATCTGTCTGGTGTACATGTATGTCTGGACTCTGGATATCCTTTAAATGCAGCCCTGGATCCTCCATTGTTGGCATTATACCCAATCACACTGACAATATCATCAACCAACAACAAGGGATACTTTTGAGATGGGTTTTGATGCCACTGAGTGCTATACATGTATTATATCAGGTATGACCTTGCCAGAAAGTTGTTCAGTGCAAGAATGATGATAGCTTGGGCTAATCATTAGCCGCATTCGCATTGGACTAACTATTGTCAAAAGTTACCGTGCGAGATTGTCAACATTTCACTGTGGTTATTCATCCGTGTGTCCGCACTTAGATGACATGGCTCGCGGAAAGTCCTGACAATATCATCAACTAGCAACAAGGGATAGTTTTGAGATGGGTTTTGATGCCACTGAGTGCTATACATGTATTATATCAGGTATGACCTTGCCAGAAAGTTGTTCAGTGCAAGAATGATGATAGCTTGGGCTAATCATTAGCCGCATTCGCATTGGACTAACTATTGTCAAAAGTTACCGTGCGAGATTGTCAACATTTCACTGTGGTTATTCATCCGTGTGTCCGCACTTAGATGACATGGCTCGCGGAAAGTCCTTGGCCACATAAACTTTGCATTGGCATGTCGATGGAAAGCACGTGATCAAAATGTACGTTTTACATTTTGCAGTGGCTGTCTGCACTGGACTTTCAGCGATTTATAACTGGCCACGGAACTCTTCCGTTACACAATGAGTTAATTGCAGGGTAATAAAAGTTTTGTCAAATTACAGATATTTAATACTATGTAAATTACATTTTGTATAAATTTACAATTTACAATCCTAGTGCATAATACATTTTTTTCCCCACTTCATGCATTCAGAACAGTGCAAAACGGATAGAGAATGTGACTGTGTCCTGGACGTATCACTCAATGATGCGTAGCCACGCCCCCTAGATAACCATTTGAATTGTATTTGTTGAATTACAGGTGTTGTGATTGGATGAAATGTGCAACAGGTCACAATCAGGCTACAGTAGCACATACGTACATGAAAGCATTTACCTGGCTAAAATGATATTTTAAAGATTGGAAAATGTGAAGCTCTTATGAAATTGTTACACTGCTTTAGTCAATGATTCAACATCTGTCTGTTCAAATTACACGTAAATCATGGCATTCTCCACAGTCACCCAATCATTTATAACTCAAACAAATTGAGGAAATAAAGAAATTTATACATAGCCGTACATACCTGTAAGCAGATCCTTTTTGCTAGGAACCATCCTCAATCCTCCAAAATCCTCAAAATGTTTGCATTGATGTTAAAAACTAAAGATACCCAGATCCGCAGTCCTTCAAAATCCTCTGATTACCCTGCCCCAAAAAATGCAATCCTCCAAAATCCTCCTCTTTTTTTGAAACACCATTCATCCTCAATCCTCCAAAATCCTCTTTTTCTTGAAACACCAGTCATCCTCAATCTTCCAAAATCCTCCAAAACTGCAAGGAGGTTTTTGGAGGATTGAGATGGGTTAGGGTTAATGCAGTTACCGAGAACATGCTGCAATCCATCTGCTCAAACATGATCTAAAGGGTATATATGAACCACAAGCAATGTAAACTACGGCTGGAGATGCACTGTTTTGTTTCTGTTATTGAGTAGCCTTATCCTTGTATTGGGTGATTTCAAAACCAAACAAAAACGGTAATTTTTTGTTGTTGTAAGAGCCAGATCAATGCCCGTGCAGAGTCAGTTGACCCTAAACAATCAAGCTATTAGCTTGCTGGCGCTGCATGGGAGGCGACATCTCGCCAATCATACAAAGCTTGAAAAACACTTCCCCCAACGAAGAAATTTCTATCAGCGCTGACGGATATATTGGACAAAACCCACCCAAGCTCTCCAGTTTCAGTTTTTACTGGCCGGTACTTTTCCACTGCTCCACTTTGACCTATGCTCGTTCAGGAATGCAAGCATCTTGCCTCGAAATTTTCCAAAATATAATACCACAACAAATGTTGATAATTTTGATTTGATTACCAGAAAGGTGAAAGGTGGGGACTAGGGTTACTGTTTACAGGTTGGGTGTTATTATTTTTTTTTGGGGGGGGTGGGGTTTGGGTAGCACTAGTTTAATCCAGATTGATCTATTATCCTAGCTGTACTATAAGGGGAAAGGGATTTTACCCTTGCCAAGCATCCACTCCAGAGGCATTCTGCACCTGTTTTTATTGTGTTCGAGGCGTTCTGTGGGGCCTTATTGACTTACCCAGTTTACCAATATCAACAATGCCAGCCACCCCCCCCCCCTGTTTACATCACAATAGGACATGAATATTTAGTAGTTGATCCAATAAACTGCCATGTCATTTACATACATGTATGTTGAACTTGTGCATATGTACAACTGGTAGGTATACATATGAGGACATTCTATTACACATTTCAAAATGTTACTTGACTAAAGGCTTTATGTTGGGCTTATATGCATATTTCCTGCTTGCTTGGTCTATGTCCAGTGTTTCAATTCACATTAAGCTGTAACATTGGGTCATTAATATATTCATAAAGCTCTTTTGTTTTTAAATGTACACTGTCAAAATGTCAGTGGCAGCATGGAGTGGCAGGTACATGTACAGTGACTGCAAAACCAATATAATAAGAACCCCATAGTTATGATAATGGTATGGATATTTAGCACTTAACTTTATTGAGAGAGGCCCGTGTACTGTGCTAAATTATCCGATTATCCGATTATCTTTATTGTGTGTTGGGGTAGTTCTTACATGTAGGGAATTTGGTCCATTTTAAAGTGCTCGTATTAAGCAACCATTGTATTCTTAATTTCCAATTTAAATTACCATATAACTGACACTGGTACATCTTTCGACTATATGGACCTCACTTAAATTCAAGTCCAGTAAAAATTCATAAAGATATTGTAGCTGTATCAAAGACCTGCCCTGACACGGGACTTATGAATATGCATGTTATGCAGGCAACCAATAACTGTGAAGTAGGTTATCCAAGCCAGCTAAATATTGCATCATCACTGCCTTTGTATCCATGCACAAGGACTACCAGTACACAAAGCGATCAGCTGATCCTATAAGGCCATCCCAGTCGTTAATATTCATGAGCTGTGGGGTCATCTGTCAGTTCTTGCTTGGCAACTGTCCAGAGTCAGCTGGTTGGGGGCTGGCTCATATTTATCCTGGGATATACGCTTGGCTGTGTCTAGTGTGCACAGAGTGGCGGACTGGGAAGGACGAACAGGCTAGGCCGGCGTGGAGAGTGTGATGCAACACATGGAGTGTATTGCTGCACTGTTTCAAGAAAAACCTTCACTGAGTAATGTACCAGGTGTTCCCGAGCCGGAGTGGAACCAGTACATGTGGTGTGTTTCTGGGACAGAAGGATCCGACATCATTCCGTAGTAGCAACTGTGCCACTGTTGGCGAGATTGGAATAATGGGCAAGCGGGTACGGGCAGACAGCCCGATGGATGATCTACAAAAGTATTTTTTTGAGGATGGGCAAGTCAAGTCGAGGCCCACGTTATGTGTCAGGTGTTTGCAGGTAAAGACAACACTAAATGTTCTTTTGGTTGTAACCCATAATGAGAGAAGTTTTTTATATGCAGTGAGTTTTTATTTTCTCATTTACACATTTTTAAACATATTATGTAGATTTGAAAATATTTGTAATATTCATAAATATTGTAATATTAATATAATTTATGGATAAATATAGGAGGTACATGTAGCACTTCAAAGACTAGCTAAAATTAAGATGGAAAATGAATTAAACTGCTGCAAACTGCTTACTGACTGAATGGACCTGAAATATACAAATCAACAAAATTAGACGGCCTGACATTTCAAACTTAACCCCTAACCCTGCTAAATCCAACAATTTCAATATGATTTTGCATGTACCCAAAGGGGTTAGGGTTTTAAGCCAGTTCTTTCTCAAAGGCAAATGACGGTGTACAAAATTAAGATGATTAATTTAAATTTAAGTTTAAATTTTAATTTTAGTTAGTCTTTAAAGTGCTGCCTCATATATTTTTCTGTATCTAGCTGACTAACACATAACCACGGCTGTCAACAACTTTGCTCAAAATAGTTTATGTAAATGTATCTGGTTAGTATGTGGATTTAAGGATATTTTAAATTTATTTGTAAAATTTATTTTATGACATCCTGCAGCTTTTGATTTCATTTTAAATCAGGACCAGGCTGAAGCTCTTTATGTATTAGGTTATCTGTACCTTTATCTTCTTGCCATCCAATTTTGTCCAAATTTCATTTTCTAAACCAGAAATCTGCTTTATTGTTATGTATGGTGTACATATTGCACATGCATGATGAATTTACAAAACTGTTGATATCCAGAAATGTAAAGTACTTGTCTTTTATGACTTCCTGTAATTGGGTAACTTTCCGAAAATTCACAGCACCAAATTCTATGTTAGTCAAATTCCAGTGAATTAATTTTTGGGGATGAGTGACATGTAGATAAGTCCCAAAATAATACACTGCAGTTAAGAACAAAAACTAGATCTGGAATACTAGCACATACTGGGACAAGGGGATATCCCTTTTCCTGTGTAGTGCCTAAAAGGTAGAATCTGGGATACTGTAAACCACAAATTGTCGGGCATGTTCTCGCAACCAGTTGATGGATTTGTATACCAGGAGATGGCCCAGTGGTTTTCTATAGTGGTGATGGTTCCGCCTCACTGAATGATTGTGCTGATTTTTCTTGTGTCCTGGTTCTGTGGAAAAAGTGAGCAATTGTGATTTTCTTATGCTCCACTTATGGTTTTGTATAGTTGTGTGTCATACACAGTTTAGTATTCATAAAAGAGTTTGTGTAGGAAATGTATATAAAAGATTGCAAAATGATGCAAAAAAACAACCTCACATCAGAAAAGCAAACCGTACTTCACTGTTTAGAGTGGGCACGGGATCGTTTCACTTTCAATGATTTCACCAAGTGCAAATTTTAAAAAGTGAACAAAGAAAACTGGCAGAAGCGGGATTCGAACCTGCGACCTCCGGAATACCGTACCGGTGCTCTACCAACTGAGCTATATTGCAAATGTTGTCACTCCACACGATTCTATTGCCATCATTCCTCGTATTTCATTTTTCCTTAAATTCTCTTCCTAATCTTCATGTTGAAGCTACTTTTTAAAGCCTCTGGTGTTGGCTAGGCTTGCAAACTTATGGCCATCTCTGTGTTGGTTTGCTGTTGCTTTTAGCCTCCCCTGTCCCGATCTTCTTTCAGAAACTTAGTCCAGGTTGTTGCAGGCATGATGCAATTCTACAGGAAACTGTTGGCCGCAACTTTGGCTTCATGTTTCGCAACCTGACCCAGAAATGATTGCAAAATGCCCGCCTATCGGATGGCTGTTTTTCCTAGGTCAGATTTGGAGTGCTGACTGGTGCATTTTGCGTCCACAGTTTTGCAAATGATTTCTTAACTCAGATGATGCAAGTCCACGTTATTAAATTATTAATCCCCTGTGGTTTGTGTACCAAGAGAAAAACCAAACCGAACGGAACACCTTTAAAGTGTTTCATGTACTCTCATTTGTGATGAGAAGCAACATGAGGTATAATAGAGGATAAAGCAAGAATAAAAAAAATGTCAACTTTAAGTCTGTGAGAAAGATTCTGCGAGGATTGAAATGGCAGACCCTAACTTTTGATTGATTACATTTAACAGTTTTTATTTTGTTGATTTAAAACAAAAATTAAAATTAAAACAATTTTTTAAATTAATTAATTAATTATCTATTGGAAACTTGATTCAGCTTCATCGCGAAGAGTGATAGTGACTTTCTGAACAGCACTTTATCCTTTTTATTTCGGATTGTGTTTTTGCTTCCATGGTAAAAAGTAAAAAAAAAATTTTTTTTTACAGTGTTAATACATGTACAACTTTAATGTACTGGTACATAATACTTGCCCAGCTTTCTCTAAACTTTAAACTTGGAAACCGGAGAGTTTGCTGATATTGAATGTATGTGAGGTTAGTGGTTTAACTGCATACACTGCAGCATGATACTCAGTTTGTGGTTACATTCCTATATTTTTGTCCAGGAGAAGGGCATCAAAGTTCCTAGACAGTGCGGCAGTGGGCCATCAGCATTCATACCAAGATCAGAGGTGAGTATTTGCTTTTTAATTTAATTGTCTTTACAAGTTTACAAGTTCTTTTTGGCGTGCAAGAAAGAAAACATTTGCAACAGAGGGCCTGACAAACGAGGAAGGCCACAAATAAAATTGTGTCTAAATTATTATCCTGATTCGGAATGAAAAAGATATGTTGTTTTCATAACTCCAAACACAAATTCCCCAAGTGAGGCATTCGTAGCTTTTCACCCATTTCCGGACCAATTTGGGGCAAGTTTCTATCTGGAGTTCCCATGACTCGCATCCCCTTGCCATTCCCAACTTTAAAATGAGTCATTTCAAAATACGTTGACTGTTCTGTTTCAAGATTACACAGTGAAAGCCCTTCCGCTCAACATGTTTTGAATTGCGTCAAAACTGTCATTGTTTTAGGACAGGATGATAGAGATAATAAAAAAAGCCATAATGCTTTCCTGAACTCATTATCGTTATCGGTTGTTGTTTTTTGAAAGATAGATGCTTCAAGATCTCACATAACCATTGTTCCTTGTGGAAGTAAGACAAACTTATTGGAAGTGGCATTTGGTTCTCCTCGACTACAAAGTGAATTGTTGGTTTTGGGTATAGTATTGTTCCAGTAGGTTTTCACTGATGGATTTGATTTGAAGACGAAATTTGCATTGCGGATGATGGAAGAAGTAAACTATTTTATGTTTTACATTTTGGTAACATTTTTAGAGTCCGTTTCCCTTGTGTTTCTTGTTTGCTAATTTTTTATTTTTTTTTAGATCAACTCTGGCTTTGGATGATACTACTCACACAAACTAACTTTTGTTTAAATATTAACTAGGTATTCAATTCCTATTATTTAATCATTGGATAAATTTGACAATGCCTTGATAAGCCGAAAGATAGGGCCTACTAAATCCATATATGCAAATATCAAAAGGGAAGTATCACATTTCTTGGGTGAGCGTGGGCCTGTTGACGAATGTGCAAGTCTGAACAAGTTTTTTTTCATGATACAAATAAATTTCAAATCAATGCAATTACATCCATGTTTTTTATTATTTTTCCCCAGAATATGGTGAATTCTGACTGTGATAGCAGTCCATATCCAATAAAAAACTGGGCTTTGCAAAATACAAATTTTAATTTTAAGAATTTGATCTTTTCAGACAGATGTTTGGCATTGGAGTACCACAAGAATGTGAAAAATCTTGTTCCGGTTTAGGCATTCTTAGCAAGCGATTAGGCCTAAATCACTCACAATCCATTGCCATAGAGGGGGTAAACACAGAATCCGTTGTCGCAGTGACTAACTTCATTTTGGACTTCCTCGTTCGATGCCAACTTTTTAAGGAAAAGCCTCTTTAGCATGTTTAGCCCACCCTCCAATTGTCATCAAGTTTCCCTTTTTTTTTTTCCTGTGTGGGCGAGAGCATTGCAAGATCTTTTCCCCCCTGACAAATATTGTTGCTTCCACCCCACAATGTGGGAATGAGTAATGTTGGTTAACCCAGAGAGACATTCCTATGCCCCACATACATTGCCATTGCAATTACACAGCATTTTCTAGCGCTTTCGTTATTGCCTGCATGTAGTTCACCTTTGGAGTGATTCACCCTGTGGTTTTTTTATCAGAGGCTTTCCCAGGCCCATTGTTAAGCCATTACAGCCAATCACTCTGTGCTCGTGCTGGCTGAACATCACGCCACACGCTAATCATTAACATAGGTCATATCTGTTGTGCTGTGACTGCACGTTCGCATTTCTGTGTTTGTGAGTTTGGAGTCTTTTGTTAATCTGTTGGTGCTTTGATAAAATGTAGGACGCTGTTGGTGTTTAATACCCTGATTGATTAATGCGGGCCAAAGGTTGTTAAATTGTCCTTGTGATTGTATTGTGCAGTTTTCTGTTCTTTTCAGCTGGGCAGTTTCTTTCAGTATTGTATGTATTTTTGAATTGATTTTTCAAGTACTGAGGACTTTTTTCCAGTTATGAAGTACGTAATGTTGAAGTACTTTTTCAAGTCTCTTATTTCAGTTCCTTACACTGTGCAACGGGAAAAATTGATTTCTTCTGTTGGGAAGGGGGAAATCTCCAGAGAATTAGGATTATTGAATTTCATACTTGATGGGAGCCAGTGGAATAAAAGGTGTTCCAAAAGATGAACGGTTATTAATAAACAATGCACAAGCTCAGTGTGGTACTTATACCTGACTGAAAATTCCACTCAACAGAGCTTGAATTATTGTTTCGTGGATTATTCCATGCTCTTTTCCAGTTTTGTGCATTTTTTATTTTATTTTAAAAATATGTGGCTCTATTACACAGGAAAATATTCATGGAAAAGTATAAAAAGCTGCATAGTCGAATTGAAATACTGATAGCCTTTTTCCATGATACGTGTATTTCCATGCAAAACATGTATTTCACATATTCATTTTAGGACACAAGACATCATCCTGTTAGTGTTTTATGTGCTTGATTTTGCAACATTTCTAGCGGGTGGGGATGTATGAAAGAAAGATTACTATAAAGCAGAGGTTTGAAGTTAATCTCATTTCTTGGTTTTTCATTCAAAGAATTCCTAGGCCCAAATCTACGCACAGGAAAATCTTTAGCAGAAGGCACTTAGAAATAGGGTTCCCGCGGCCTGGAAAAAAATCCTTGAAAAGTCATGGAATTTTATTTTCAATTTCCAGGCCTGGAAAACGGTCATGGAATTTTGTAAAAATGACAAAAGTCATGGAATTTTTTGAAGAGCATCAGAAATCTGATTTTTATACCTTACATAATGTGTCTTAAAATTGGTCTTTTAGGCCTATTTTAGTCCTGGTAACTAAATGTAGGACCCTACAGTTTTTGATCAGCATTTTGATGAAATACAAAAAATGTAGGTCATTGATTTTCATGATTTAGTCATGGAAAGTCATGGAATTTTATTGTCCTAAAGGTGCAGGTAGAAATTTTCTGATATTTCAGACATACATGTACGTTGACACAGGCGGGGTAACTTCCAAAACTTAGAATAATATTTTCTGTCACGGAGCTAATGAGATTTTTTCCCCATGAAAAAACATTATTTGTACCACTGCCCATTAGGCAGAATTTGAATGGATATAATCCCATAATTTGTTTAAGAACATCATGAGCTTGAGTGGATTGAATTTGTAAACTGGACAGGATGGGGCTGTATTAAACATGTTTTTACAGCCGGAATACAGCAAGAGAGGCTGGATGGGAAAGAAACTTCACCCGGGCTGCCGCTGTATTTTTCCATGACGTCTGGGCCGCAGCCAGGGAAGGCATTGACCTTTGTGCTGTGGATGTGTGGCTTTGATTGGGCGATGTTTATTCTAGCACTGGGCTTGTTGTTTGTCCTGAAGTTTGTCCCCAGTACAAAGACTTACATGCAGGACCACAAAGGCATACATGTGCGTACATGCCAAGCAAGGGATCTTAAGATTTGTCTTGGTTTTTGCCTCAAAAAGATTTGAATCAAATCGTGCATATGGTAGGACTTTCAAGTGTTTGAACTTTTGGTAAGCTTGTGCTTTTGGGATTCATTTTTCAGGCATGCAGCTTTTCCTCGGATCAGCTGATTTCCTCATTTTTCACTTCACACTTATGCCATTAAAAATTGGAAAAACACTGTACAAAGTCTTGTAAAGATTGGAATTTCCTCGTTTTTTGGGGTTAATTCCAAGTTGCATGCCTGATTGTTAATTGAGTCATATTTTAATCAATATTATAAATTTGTTTTTACAAATTGCTGTCACTGATTTTTTGCTTGTCAGGAATTTTTATAGAATTTTACTTTGCGCGTATCGGGAAATGATTTATGCATTCTTGGCAGACATTTTTGGCAGCAGAACATATCCGATTTCTTTTCAACTGTGACATTTCCTTGACTATGTTTTTTAACCTGGTCCCCCGGTAATCATGTTACTATTGGAGGTAGAAATGCAGTAGGCTAGCCTAAAAAATCCCTCCCCCTCCGATACGAAATACTAAGCCACAAATTTCTACAGCTGTGGGTATCTACTGTATAATGTTTCAAGAGAATATCGTGCAGCACAGCAAGTCATTTCCCGAAGGACTTTCATGTAGCTTGCGTCATCATTGCCGTTAATTAATAGATTGCCTGACTTTGTTCCTAATCACACCATGATCGCACTCGGGTCCTCCTTGTTTATTCATGATCCTCTGCCTCTGATACATCTCAAAGAGGAATAAAGACAAACACCTTCTCCCCCCCCCCCCCCCCCCCCCCCCTCCAGCAAAGCAAAGCCCACTTAATAGGCTCACAGTCGCAGCGTGTACTCGGAATTCTTCTCCAACTGACGTAGGCGGGTAATAATTGCTGGTCGTCATGAGTAGTCTTCAGCTTGAAACCCCTGTTGGACTGGCGTTATTTCCATTGCCCCAGATTGCTTACTGGAGCGTGGTGTATGGCTAAACACATCGGTCCAGGGCATTGCTCCTGAAGCGGCCCGTTCCCTCAACATTAAAGGGACAGTTGGGGATATCCTGTAGCTCGGTTTTTCCCATTTTGCACATTGGGGACATTCCAAAATAAACGTGGGAAGGGGAATGATGTCGAACACCTCCTTTAATCAGCTGGTACATCTGTGCATTGTTTGTCCCCTCCCCCCCCCTTCAAATTAGTCTAAAAAATAAAAAAAAGGGTTTCATCTTGCTTGCTTTCATATGACAGACTACTCGTTTGTTTTTAAAATCTCCAAGAGGGTAATCGTGCATAAAAACCAAACAAAGGTTAGCCTGAGTGCAGCGACTTATGGGAAAATTGCCATTTCGTGTAGAAAAAGATAGTTGTCCTTAAAAAAAAATGTTGGCCGCCATCTTGGCAGTCATTTTGAAGAAAAAACAGAGATGTCCTTCCTTGAAAACAAAAAGGCACATTAAATGTTATTGAACATTTCATACGGGCTGTCAAATGGGGCAGTTGAAATGTAATGTTTCGCTTCATCATAGAATTGTGTACTTGTTTGCAGAATATCGCTTGGGAATACAAAAACCATTTGTACTGAAGAGAAAGTGTTTTGATCCCTACCCCACAAAGTCAAGTAGTAAAAACAGCATGCAGGGCTTTAGAAACTGTCAATACCCACTGACATGACTGCTTGGCCAACAGTGTCAGCGTAGGATGTTATTATATCCTTGGCCGAATTAATTTGTCCTTGGCCTAAATATCATGGGGACTCCTGCATTGCAGCCATTGTAGAGGCAGATCATTCAACTTAGCCATGCGGAATCTTGTGACGGGGGCACTTGTGAACCGATTGTTTGGACACCAACATTTACTGCACCTGAAGCCTCGGAGCTACATGCGTACAGTGTGCACCTGCATGGAGACATGTGTTAAGTTGATGATGATAAGGCATAATTGCGTATGTAGACTTGTGGACTGCCATGGAGCGAGTGTCGCACATGGGTCGTATGATCCAGGTTAAACAATGTGTGCGCATGCGGCACGCTTGATTGGTTACTTAAATAAGCACTTCATTAGTATCACTTAACCCTAACCATCCCTAACCTGCCAAAATCAAACACCCCATTTGTGTTGAATTTTGTGTGATTGGGTACTGTAGAGCCTTGGCACCATCACTTTGCATGGGACTTGATGCCCTGATTTTGTCCAAGTACAAAGAATGTGCCATTGGTTTACTACACAGTGTTAGAGTTTGTGTGGTTAGGGAAGGATTCTAGTAAAAAGCCTTGGGCTGTTAGGGTTTTAAATTAATTAGATTATGCAGTCACTGACTGCATAATCTAATTAAGTGATACTTCATTAGTATCACTTAATTAGATTATGCAGTCAGTGACGGAAATGAAAAACGTCTGTTCTCTGGAGTTTTCCAGTAACAGATTATCAGTTGAATTATTTGATGTTACTGAGAAAATGATTGGTTTAACCCTTTGCGTACGGAAGACGTCATATGGCCCAAAAAAAACACAGTGCCACCAGGCCGGATGACGCCATTGGCCGCTGTTTGTGCAGTTTCAATCCATTGTTGGATTATTGTGTATGACATGCTTGACTGCTCAAACACATTGTAGCGGTTCGCTTGGCTGCCAGAACCGCCCGCAACACCCCGACGTCTCCCGTAAAATACCGTGCTCCAGGGGTTTTACAAAGATGGGTAAAAAATGTGCACCGGTATTTGGACGGAAAGGCTGCCGTGATCAGGGTATTCTTGTGTTTACAAAACAATCTGGTATTTTGGGTGGAGTTTACATTTATCCGAGGATGATGCAATCGCCAGGTCTAGTGCTATTGTGTGGGGGTAAGGAGGCGCGAAAGTGCATTGTCAAGGCCTTGCAACTGCATGTATGCATACAATGTCCATGTACATCAGGTGGCATACATGCACATACACGTACACGCCCACATGGCCTGTGTGACGCAAATACGTGCCTCACGTTCCAAAAACTTGGAACTCTAATCATGATTCAATCCCAGCTCCTGTGATTGCATCATGCCTTCCGGGGCACTGCCTAAACTGGTGCCCCCACAACACCTGCCAGGGACTTTGTGCACAGAGAGAAATGAGAAAAATGTAGCTTGGCAGAAGACCAAGAGAAATACGGCTGTGGGGGGGGGGGGGGGGGGGGGGGAGGGAGGGGGGAGAGAGAGAGAGAGAGAGAGAGAGAGAGAGAGATGATTAAATTTGCCTTGAGGTGAACATGAAGAAAATAGAGCCATGATGGAGCTTATCTGGATATGCAATTGATCTGATGGTGTACAGTAGAGATTTGTTGGTCACTTTCTGCTTTAAAGAATATCAGTTCACAAGTGTACTTTAAAAGTATGTGGGCAGTGAACAAAAGATCTAATTGCACTCTTAACTGTAGGATTTTATTGGATTTAGCAAGCTTTACTTTTCTGTTGTTGTAGTGTAGGGTGCATTGATAAAACCCGAAGGGGGTTATAATATTTATAATTTGTATAATATTTTCACTGAAGAGAAATATTGTCTTCAACACCACAAAGATGATGGCAAAAGTGTTAATGTTACAGGTATACAATATGTGAAAAAATATAATGCTGGACAGTAATGTGCATTGTTCTGAGAAATACAGATTGGTATGGTCATTCCATACTATAGAAGTTTGGGGTCCAATTTTGGTGTCCCTGTTCCATCTGACATGTATAAGATTTTGCAATTCCGGACACATTCTTTAATGCCGTCTTTCTTCAAGAGTGAAGCAAAGTACCTGGCAAACAAGTCAAAGTGTGAAGTGAATTTTAATGATACTTGATGGGAAATTAAACAGGTCAGGTGTAACGGGGACACCCAAACAATTTGCACCCCAAATTTATAGAATGACCCACATGCTAAGTTACTGCATCCAAGCGAGTGCAGTTGCACTTAGCAAAATGCAGACTTGATTGAATAATGGAAAATGGAGATGGGCAGATGCACACCGCGCTCGGCGATTAGTCAACACCATTGACCAAGTTACCAAGTTAAAGTGGGACCGTAATATGTACAGCTGTATTTCAGAGGTCTTGTGTATGGTCTGTGGGTGGGAGAAGTGCTGTAATTTAGTTGGATTGAAGTCAATGGCTGGAAGAGGAAGACCACACTAATTATACACAAATTATAAATCAGGACTAGAAATGATAGCATAATTGTATCATTCATATGCATTGCTTTGACTTCCATGCAGATGATGCAAAAACAAATAACAAGTGGCAAACTGTATGAAGTGCTACATTTTTTTTATGTGTGAAAATCCGCCGTGCAACATTGTTTTTATATGCGGATGTCTACTGGTCTCGATCAGCTGGTTGCCGAATTAGGGCAATCTCGCAGGGGATCCAAAACTCTTTCCTGTGCGGTTGACAATCTTTATTGGCCTCAGTCATGCATGGGATAGATTGACGTCCCCAGTTCCCTCTAAGCCCCTTTGACAGGCTATTGTACCGAGCGCTATGACGAAGCATTTACTTGACATTTGCAGTGGGGCACCAGCTGGCCGTATGAGCTTTTGTCCCCCCCCCCCAGTCAACTTTTGTTGTTTTCCTTTGCAAGAGTGGGGGCTGCATGCCTAGGAATCGAGAATCAGTTGATTCTGTCTTGGTCGGGCTGTTCTGCACCATGTTTTGATGGGAGATCTTGAGAGAAACTTTGAGTTTTTTCTTTGATCGGACTTGATGAGGAAAAACAATGACGTTTGAAAGGCAAACATTTGTTTCAGCCCAGAAATCAGGCCCCTGGATGCATACGATTTTAAACTTGGTGAGTGTGTCATTGGCTTCGGGTCTCGACTCGGATTTGGCGAGTTTGTAAGTGACTGCATGCAGTATGGATTGTATTTAACAACAAGGAAGAGGGTCCACTTTTACAATCTTGCTAAGTGTTAAAAAGACTTGTTGAGCCAGAAAGTAAGCGTTTGGTGAAAATATCACAATATTTATTGCAGGTGGCTGGTTCCTTTGTACTTAATATCTTCAAGCAAAGAAATTTGCTTGAATAGTATTTTCTGCTTTTTGAAATTGTAAATCACCGTGGTTTCACCAGATTTGGTTGCTGAATTTTATACCGAAAGCTTGCGTAGGCGTTGATATCTTGCATAGTGCTTTTCTGAACATTGTGTTTTGTTTTACTTATTTTTTGGGGGGTGCACAAATGTTTTTGGTTCAACTGGTTGGCTGTGAGATTTCAATGGTAGATGTTTCGTGTCCACTACAGATAACATTACATGTATCTCCCCAAAAAATCACAATGCTGTTTCAGTTTCACCAACTTTTGCTGGTCTTGCTTTTTCCGGTTTTTCTTCTTTTTTTCTTGAGTTACAGGTTCTGTTTAGTGTGGCTTTATTTTAACATTGGCAATTTGACCTGTGCTCTTGTTTGTTTTAATTGAGCAGGAATTGAAGTTGTGATTTTTTTATTTAAAGCATCAAGCAATTATGAAATGCTGGTTGTTGCGGTACATCTAGTTGTAGCACTTGTTTATGTACTGACTAAATTTAGTTGCAGGAAATGGGACTTCAGGAGCCAGCTCATTTTGTTTAATGAGGCAGGTTTTTATTCAGTGCGTCACTTTGCTTTGACTGCAATGTTTCAGTGTGGGTACAATGTGTCCTGATGTATTTGATGATGTACAGCCATGAGCAAGTTCGGTTGGGCGACTAGAGTGACTAGACTTAACCATAGTCGATCTAGATGTCACCCGAACGCTGCGCGGTTTGACTAGCTAGTGCAACTGGATCAACCTAGCTCCGGACCATGGTTTCTCTAGTCACTCGCGAGTTACGTCACGGTTTCAAGATGGAGGATCGGTAAACTGGGCAAGTTTTGCAAACGTTTACGATAGTTTGTTGGTTTTGTCCAATGATAATAACTCTTTGCAATAAGATAATGAATTATTTATTGCACCAAAGTTAAGTAGAGAAAATAATAGAAATAAATAATAGAAAATAGAAATGACATGCAAACATTTGCTTCGTTAACAACTAGCAGACGACATTCTTTGCAGTTTGTTGTTGCTGCACACTAACTAGATTTGACGTAGTCGATCGACTAGATGCGTTCGAGTGAAGGACAGACCACGCATGCGCTTTTTAAATAGCAAATTGACAAAAAGGACTAGGTCAGCAGCACCCGAACTTGCTCCTTGTTGCCTACATTGCATTATTTGCCATTTTGGAACGCATTTGTCATTGGGGAACACCCCTTGAACTTGTGCAATTGCATTTCTAGTTGATGGTGAGTCCCCTTATCACCATTTTAATCGTAATTACCCGTAAGGCCGCACATGTTCCGTATCATGCCAGATATTGGTTTTGACAATTTGTCATGATTTAAACAGAATTTAATCTGAATTTTACTTCTTTTTTTCTCTCTTTACAGTTTGCAGCTGCGCAGAATGGTCGAGATGAGAGGGTAAGGATTCCGTATAATGTATTTTCGATTACGCAAGTGGTCAGACACACTCTGTTTTGATATTGACACCAGTGAGAAATGTGGGGGAAACAATCATTTTCGTTGTGGATAGGGAAACTTGATGAGGTTTTCTTGCCCTGTTTTTCACAAAGACAAGTCTTTGAACTTTGAAAGCTCAGATTAAAATCATAAACCCTAACTCCCTAGGGTGTGTGGAAAATCATATTAAAATTGGAGGATTCAGGACTGTTGGCGTTAAGTTCTGCAAACTAAATTGAGAAATTGTTTTACACAGAACAAAAGCATGATTTGATTTATATCTTACACAGTTCCTTTACATTTTTATCTTTTCTTGCTTGAAGATAAAATTACAGTACAGTAAGTAGTATGTCGAGTATGCTAACAGACCAGGTGTCCTAGCATTCGAAGTAAAAAAAAAAAGTGTATTAAAAAAAGGAATTTGGCAGTCATTTGACAGAATGTGTTTAAATGTCAAAGCTGTAGCTCTTGGGTTATTTATAATCCACTTGGGTAGCTGCGTCAGGTTGTCCTCTCCACTGCATTAATGGTCGTTTTTTAATTTATTTTTATTCGAGACCAAACATGGCTGCAAAGTGTGATGCGAATATACGAGGCCATTCTGTTGTCAAGAAGGGCTTTTGTGCAAACATGACAAATGTCCATTTAAATTGTATTGCCCATGTGCATCTACTTCGCTCTGTAAAAGCCGTTGTGACGGCTTATGTCTCGTTGATGGCTTATGTAGTGCATTAAATTTTGTTTAAGTGCCGGTTATCTCATTTAGTCTGTCGTGTCTCAGGTATGAGGAATCCTGTCAAAGAATGGAAGTGTCTGTTTTCAGAGAGTGGAAAATAATATATGGGGTCAGCGTGCATAATTTTTGTGTTGTTTTTCAAGAAATCAAATTTGATCATGCAAAGTGTTTACATGTATGTGAATTGATGCATACTTGGATTACAGTGGCAAAAGAATTTGAAGATTTGGGTCTCAAAAATTACAGAATTTACTTGAGCAGTTCAAGCGTTCAGAAACAAAAGATAAATGTTTGTTTTTGAATGATTCAAAACTAATGTTGACTAAACCAAGTCAATCAAATAACGTATTTGAGAGTAAATCTTTCATGACGAGTAATCGTCCAATAAGAAAACGCAATACCGTTATACTGGTACTTGCATGGGTCTGAATTTTTAGAAACTCCGGTCACCTGAAATCGTTTTCTTATAAATTCCTCTGAATGTATCTCTCCGCTCAAACCGAATTTTTGAGCTGTTTAGTTCAAATTGATTCCTCTGCTAACGTTTAGTGTTTTCCTTCCCAGACGAAGGATTTGTTCATCGATGTGTTTCTCCAGAGCAATCGGTTAGACCACCTGACGACGGTGATGGGCTTGCACCCCAGCTACCTAGAAGCGTTCCTCCGGACCCAGGACTTCATGCTCCGTGGGGACGGACCGTTACCGTTTCACTTCAGACACTTCATCGCAATAATGGTAACTATGGAAACTTAAAGATGAAGTCTGTCCTCGACCATCTATTACTATTTTATTCAAGGTGTGACACTGATAGTCACAGTCGCCATTTGTGCGCCTAAAATAATGAACATGTCCCTTTACAGTGGGTGTGCTTTGGTTTTACGAGTTGAAGGAAAAGGTAGCCCGACCCTAAATGTAGCCCCGACCCTAAATGTAGCCCGACCCTAAATGTAGCCCCAACCCTAAATGAAGCCCCGACCCTGTACCTAAATGTAGCCCAAGAGGTCCAGGCTACATTTAGGGCATGGGCTGTTTTAGGTGCCGCATAGACATCAGTGCTAAATTTAATTACTTAGCCCATTCCTGCCACACACCCTCCCCCCATACAAAAAAGAGAAAAAGAACACCTTAAAATTACCCGAAACCTGTTCACAATTTCCCCGTAATTGTTTGCGTAAGTCATTTTTAAGCATAAAAGCATGTAATCGTACATAACCAGTTCAGTACAAATTCCCAAAATATTTGTTGTTTTTCTGTTGTTTTCTTTTTACTGACCCTGTAATATTAATGTAGATTGCCTGATGGGCATTGGAAGTTTTAATTCGTGTATATATACTGTATGGGTTGTGTATGTAATCTCCCATGCGCAGAATGGCCTTCGCTTGAAATTCAGTTCCAATACACAAATTGTCTACTCAACAGATACTGCAGTAACAAATAGGTCTTTGGTGGGGACTCATTTTGTGTGTGTTTCTTTTTACTTTTACTTTTACGTCATGTGAGTAGCATTGTACTCGTGGCAGGTCAACTACTTAGTAAATTGATTGGGTCACTTGGATCAAACTCAAGGATTGCGTAAACAAGTAGCAGTAACAAACACTACCATCAACCAAAAAACACAATCTCTTTGAAAAGTACTGCCAGTCCGGAGCTGAGCTTGAATCAGTTTCTCTTGCCTGCCTTGCAGCCATGTGTATCATTTACACATTAACCGCTGATGTATTTCATGGGCCCTGAGCATTAAGTCTATGTATGGGCTGGGGATCAGGTGGTGCCTGGTCTGCCCATGCATTCTTTGTTTGGCCCGTGGTAAGAAAATTATACATGTACATGTACATGTACATGTACGTGTCTTGGTTTTTTTTCAGTGTGCGGGGTGTGGGAGATCGAGGAATCTGCTCGCAGTCTGTCAATTGATCGACTAACTTCCTGTACATTTTGGGAGGTTCGGGCATTGTTAATGGCCCTAAAATTGTGCATGGGTGTCCTACAGTAAAAAATGTTCTGTATAAACAATAAACCATTCGAAACAGATCAATTGAATCATTCTTGCTCCAAAATACCAAAAATATTCCAAAGCAATGTAAAAAACAATGCAATTTTGACCAAGAAACTAGTGGAAATTGGTTTTTGCTGCAAATACAGGTTCGTTTCATGAAATCTGCTTTGTGAATTGTATGTGATTTAAATGTAGAATTGAATTGGAAAAGAGAATTAGAATTTTATCAACCAGCAACTGTCCATTACATCTACATGTACATGCAACTTTATTATTTCCTTTACCATTATATTGATGGTCCACTAAAGATAAAATCCTTGAAAATGTGCCTGTACAATACATGAGAACAGTACATCCTGGTATGATATTGATAGTAGACGTGTCGATTTTCAAGTCAAGACCAGAGATTTTCTTCCACAACATAATAAAAACCCATTAATGCTGTGATAAATGCAGGCAATAAAATCCTTCACCTGATCAGTGCCCCGCTTATCATCCGTTTTGATCAAAGCATGTCAGTCAGCTGGAGGAGAAATGGCAGTGAGCATGCTCAGTGGTGGGCGGCCTCCCATTGGCTGCCGGCCGTGGGCAGGTAGTGGGCTGATCGCTGTGGCAGGAAGTAAACAGGATTGCCATAGCGCTTGTTTTTGTTGGAAAGTTTGTTCACCCCGTCCCTGTGGGGGGCCTCTGCTGTTGTACAGCTGCAGGGGAAACATGACTAAAATGAATAGGAATATGGAATCTTGTGACATCAAGCCAAAATAAGCAGGTAGGCCGGTCTGGGAATAACCATGGGTACAATCTTGCCAGCTGACGGAGGTGAACAAGCAATTTCTGATCGGAATGACCCTAGGACAAAATTATTTTGGCGGATGGATGACGGAGGTCAGAATCATTTCAAACAATAGGCAAAGTTCCCAACCTGCAATTGAATAGAAAGTTGGGGACTGGCGAAGAAAGCCCTACTGCTGGTGTCCAGTTATAAAAAAAACAAGGTCATGTCATTAAAAAAAGAAACACAATAGGCAGAGTTTTTCAAAAGGGGCTAGTTTCATGCTGAAGTACAGCAGTTTGACTATTACAAAAAAGTCATAAGTAACAACAGGTTCCAAGCCAAAATGTGATTTTCGTGCTAACCGAACAGCTGAATACCAGTCTCAAGCAATGATACAGCCCATGAAAAATTGTTTGGCTCTGCAAATTTTTGTTCTGTAGCTCCATAAAACTGGCCTTGGATGTATGTACACTATGAATTTTATCCATGTGCTGTTACTCGTACATTTTATAACTTGCAGTAGCGTCATTCTACAACGATTACAACTGTAACTTTTGGGGGGTGAGACAGTGGGTGTGGATTTTAAATAAGGCTTTTTGCTAATGTGTGTTCCCTGCACATTCCTGTGCCATGTTATGAACATTAAATCTTGAAGATTTAATTTCTAAAAATCTTCAAGAAATTTATCACTTTTTGGTGGGCAATGTTCTATAAAACAAGGTTATGGAATGTAGAGAAAGAGAAAACATGGCAAATTACTTGATGTGTATTGACTCCTGTCCTTGGTTCCCCTCTAAATTTATCACTTTTTGGTGGGCAATGTTCTATAAACAAGGTCATGGAATGTAGAGAAAGAGAAAACATGGCAAATTACTTGATGTGTATTGACTCCTGTCCTTGGTTCCCCTCTAAATTTCACACTTTTTTAGCCTTTAGTGTGGAAAGAACCAGTTACATATGGAGTTTGTGTTCCCGAGGGAGCTGATATTTACTATCTGGTTGACTTTGGCAACATGATCAGGCGAATGTGACAGATGTAAAATCACTTTAGATTGTGACAGGTAATGTAGTCCGTTGTGAAATGACGTTCAATTTTCTTTTTTGAATCATTGGTAGGCTGCGGCGAGACTCCAGTGCAGCTACATTGTAAGGTTACAAGAGAATGAGTTCCTGGCGCAGGGCGGGGAGCCTGAGTGGCTCCGGGGGTTGAGCTTCATCCCTGACAAACTCCGGCGGCTCGCCGAACTCATCAAGCTTCTCGTCCACCAGCCCTGGCTCATCACCAAAGAACACTTAGAGGTAGGTTGCCGTGGAGACCCCGCACAGGATGAGTTGCCATGGGCTGGCAACATCAGATGCTTTGTATGGGATGAGAGGATTTGGCCGCAAATTTAGTTATTTTCAGAGTCAAGGCTGTACACATGTTTATATGGTTAAGTTCTCGTAAAAGCACTATTTGATGTTTCACTCATGAATAATGCTCACAGTACCGTGTATGTATAATTGATCTAATTTGCATGAAGTGGTTCTTCTCGTTAAGAAACATCTGTAGCTTCGATTCAAATTTAATTTAGTTAAAACAATTTCCTGTTTTAAACAGAAACCCGTGAATCTAACTTGCACTGTTTCTGAATTTTGTTCACATTCAAAGAAAGAAAAACAAAATTGCAGAAATTTTGATTTTTGCTCTTCTGCCATCACTAATTGTGATCTCAATGTTTTCCCCATGCCTGAAACACGAGCAAACATTATGGCATGTGTTTCGTCTTAACATGCTCGTACGTGCATGTCATCTTGTAGAGTTAATGCTTTCCAAATGGGTAGATTATGCATTCTGATTGACATTTGAAAAAGCTCTTCAGGGCATTCTTGTGTTAGATTTGGCCGAGGCTGAATTCCCAATTACTTCCTTAATGTTGCTGAAGTGAGCAAGACTAAACCTGAAAAGGTCATCATAGGTTTGAAGAGGCACCTGCAATAATGGACACATTTAAGACGACTGTTGTGTATCCTTGCACTCAATATACATGCATTACCCCGTCAATTTGCTGACTGATTGTAATTTGCTTGGACAAATATGACTGCTTGGAATCTGATGTGCGTTAGCAAAATAAGCGATATCAGCTTACGAGCTGTATGCAATTTCACGGAGTCGTTTAAAAATTGTCGCTAAGCAAATTTTTCCTGCTTATAAAAAAGTACATGCTTAGCAGCTCCAAGATATAGGCTTCTGATTTAATATGTCTGCTGAGTTAATTTTTTTCTTGTTACTCCGTTTGCTTAACTGCCATCCGAAGTTACATGAAGCGTTAAATCTGCTTGTAAAATCTGCTTCTACAATACGCGAAAGACATAATGCCTGTTTATTCCATATACTCAAATGATACTGGGCTGTCCGCATTTGAATACTTAAAAACGTGTTCAGATTTTTATTCTGCTGTTGTTTGTTCTGGCTCTAGAATCTTTTGAAGGGTCCGTCCAGTTGGGCATTATCGGAGCTCGTCCAAGCCATCGTTCTTACCACTCACTTCAGCTCCCTGGCTGGGATGGTCTTTGGCTGCGGTGTCAACCCGGAGATCGACATGGAAGGCGGACACACCTGCAGACCGCCCTCGCTTGGCGACGACCCAGGCAGTCCATCCAACAACAACTATTCGGAGGTGAGGAGCGCAGCTGTTTCCATTATTCATGGGGGGGGTGGGGGTCAGAGGGAAGGCAGATGTTGACAGTTTGCTGAGTACAAAAATAATTTACTTAGGGTGGAGTGGTTAATCTGACCTCTGCAACCTGAAACGGTCTTGTTTTAATTCTGCTCACCCTATTTTGGAAATTTTGAACCATATCTTTTGGTAGAAAATGCAGTTTTCTTATGCATTTTTCAGCAACGCCATACAAATGAAATGCCTCAGAATTTTCCATGGATTTTTCATTTTTTTAAAATCTCACCTTTGGGCCAGAATAGCGTGGGATTTGTATAGGTTTTGAATAGCTCTCTGCTGAATTATGCCGAGGAAGATGTGCAGAGCAATATGTTGTGGTAAGCGGCTCCGTGCATTGGGCCCCCTGGTCTTTGAAATCTTGCCTTTTTTCTTATCTTGCCATTTTTTTTCTTCCAGGAGTCGGAGGGTGCGAGTAGCAATGTAGAGACGTTGATGCAGAAGCTGAGGGAGCTCGAAGAGCAGTCGGAGCCCGATGAAACGCAGGAGGAGAAACTCATGAAGTTTGAGAAGGTCGAGAAGCAGAACGTTGAACGTAAGTCGGAGCTCGCTGTTGGCCCAGGTCGCTGGTTGGGAGGTCATTTCATGCTCGGGTCAATCAAATGAGATAGAGCGTTACAAGCAATACAACACAGCATTTCATTTCGATTTCTTTTGTGGTTGGGTTTATGTATTGGTATGTACATCGCCGTCCATGTCTGTGACCCGGTAAATGTGAAATGGGTTTGCCAATCCCTACATGACTGTGTAGGTTTTTCTCAGATCCTGTTATCTGGGTTTCCTCCCACATATAGAAACCGACATTTCCATCCTTGCTTCCTCTCATTCAAATCTGGGCCCCGAGGGGAACAGAGCTTTACGCACTGATCAGGCTACCCATGCCAGGGTTAAGAAAAAGGTTTAGCAGAATTTGGTTTGTTTCTTTCAGTGTCGCCACCCTTAGATGAAGCCTGTCAGGACACGCCTGATGTCTCTCATTACATCATCGACCCGGACTTCAAATACCAGGATTTTGCCAAGAGAGGGGAGGTGTCACAAATACCAACGTTCAAAGCGCAGGTAAATATTAGGAAATGACAAAAACCTGTTTGTTCGCTTTATGAAATTCAGGGGAAAAAATCTTTTGAGGTCAGTTGTAATGGGGGAATTCTGCAAATGTCAGGGTTTGGAGGGAAATTGTTGACATCAGCGAAACCAAGCCTTATCATCCAAGGTCACTCGCACAGAGATAAAACTGGAGCTGTACTGGGTGTTGATATTAAATACACTTCTCTTTGGGGGGCTGTCAGATTTGACCCAACACTGCTGCGTCATTGTCTGAATTGGGCCATTTGGTCTCGAGAGGGGTTGAAGTACAGTCAAAATGGCTTGCGGTTGCCCCTTGACAAAATGAAAGGGTAAACTTGCATAGATCGATGAGTAATCTAAAATGAGGGGTCCTGGGGATAACGAAATGCATTCCACCTTGACCTTGGCTTTTAGAGGGTTTGAATAAAGATTGAGGAGATTGGGGAATTTGTTTTGCAAGTCAAGCTATGACTTGGCGTAGGGATGCCGCTGGCGTTCAGTCAGGTGAGGTAGAACTGGTGGCGAAGTCCCAACAAAAAGTAAATGTGACATGACATGCTCATGGTTTGATGGCTTACCTGCAGGAAAGGATACATGCACAGAGCTGGCTTGTTTGAGAACCGTTCGAAAAATTCCTGACATGCTGCAACACAATCGGCACTCGATCAAGACAACTGTAAAACCAATCTTCTTTATGAGTTTGCATTTTTATAATTATGACTTCTGACTAGCGCTCACCCGAACAAAGATACTGACAATTTGGGAGACCGCCAACATAGGGCAAGATAGCTCAGTTGGTAGAATGCCGGTACGGTAACCCGGAGGTTGCAGGTTCGAATCCCGCTCCTGCCAGTGTTCTTTGTTCACTTTGAAAATGTATTTTTATAATTAATAGTAAATAGCATTTTGGCATTTTTTTTAGGGGGGGGGGGGTTCAAAAATTCTTGAACAAGCGAGCTACATTTAGCTTCTATCCCATAATTCCTTCAGAAGTTGTGCATTATGTGCGTGGTTAGTTTGCATACAAAGCAGTCAATGGAGCAGAGAGCGCTCGGGCTGTGTGACCAAATAGTTTGAGTTCAGTGCAAGCAAACTTGCACTTTGGATCTGATAACTGTGTATAAACCATATCGTATCGGAAGGTTTAAGCCTGCATGTATCATAACAAATTATGAAAATACACCAGAATTGTTGTTAGTTTCCAAAAGGACATTTAGTAGGGTTCATGTATACCTAATACATTTTCGGTTTGGTGTTCTTAATCACAGGATTATTCCTGGGAGGATCAAGGTTTTTCGTTGTTGAACCGATATTACCCAGACGTAGCACCCATGTTGGATGACAAGTTCAGATTAGCGTACAGCTTAACATACAACACGTAAGTGATAAAAATTGTTGTATATATATGTTTAATGACATAATTTTCCCTACCCCAGACGTTCACCCGCATACATATTTTCATACCTGTCTTTCTCTTCATATCCTTCCCAATCATTAACATTTCCTAACATCTGTTCTTTGCATGCATTTCTCATAGTGCTTTTTCTCATGCTTTCCTCCGTGAATTTTGTGCATGTTTCCTTCCTGAATCTCTTGTGTGTTTTTCTTCAATCGTTCTTCCCGAAGTAGTCTGTCCTCCGGCATACCGTTGGTAAGATTTCGCTTTTTCCCCTCGGCTTTTCCTCCCAGCATGGGCAAGAAGGAGCAAGTGGACACCTCGCTCCTGCGGCGGGCCATCTGGAACTACATCCACTCGCTCTTCGGCATCCGGCACGACGACTACGACTACGGAGCGGTCAACTCGCTGATGGACCGAGCCCTGAAGACCTACATCAAGACGGTCTGCTGCTACCCGGAGAAGGTGACGATCAGCCACTACGAGTCCTTCTGGAGGGACTTCAAGCATTCGGAAAAGGTATTTAAAAAACTTTAATTTCAAAATTTTTCATCAAACATTCCTGAAAACCATCTCGGCTCCCCGGGGAGTATGCAAGTTAAGCACACGTGGGTTAATCAAACATTTAAACCATCACTGCCCTCACAGGTACCCATTTACTCCTGGGTGGAGAGAAGCAACTTGTGACAAAGTGTCTTGCTCAAGGACACAAGCACCCTGTCCCCTGGCTGGACGTCATATAAAGCTGATGCACTGTGTCAGTGTGCTAACTCAATAGGCCCCTGTGCATCACAGTGAGAAAGATAGGGTAAGGCTCAGGATGAGGAATAGGGTGAGAAATAGGGTAAGAGTTACGATGAGGTTTAGGGTTATGCCATTGCAAGAATTGCTTGTGTTCATTAATAAAAAAACAATCAGTTTTGTTGCAATGTGTCATGGGTAAAGGTCAGATATTCATGGAGTCGGATATTCATATGACACTAGACCAGTTCACTCTAAAAAAAAAAAAAAAAAACCTCTTTGAGTGTCAACTCAATTTTATTGTGAGTTATTTGGTTTATCAGTTCAATACCTGTATACTCTATCCTGTATTTCTCCTGACAGGTGCATGTGAATCTTATGGTGCTAGAAGCCAAGATGCAGGCTAGTCTCCTCTACAGCCTGCGGGCAGTCACTTGGCTCTACACAAGATGACGCAGTTGTTAGCAACACCAAGCACTGCCGCCCACCGCTATCTTGACGGACAAGCTTCCAAAACAAACTGCTGGGTGACTAACGCCCCTTCTCAATCCAGAGGGGGGCTACCCGTCATACAACAAACCTGCCTGAAAGCAATACTGTGTTCACTATTTAAAGCCAGTTTCCCCCCCTCCACAGGGTGAACGGGTGCCGATACACAAACATAGTTTTAATATTGGGTTAAATTTGTTAAAGAGCTGTGAGATATGTAGGGAACCTGTAAATGCTGCTTCCTGTAATTGGTTGTAGAGCTTCCAGCGTTGGTACCGGAGCTTACATAGTTCAAAGAGGAATTTTCTGTTTGGTTTGGTACGTACAAGCACAGTGGCTATAGTAGTACAACTGCTTAAACCACCAATAGGCGTTCGCCGCATGAAATAGAGTGTCGCATCATTGGATCTGTGTCTTGTTACACTGTAGGCTTTACAACTTGAGGGAGACCCACGTGTCATGTTTATAGTGAATCTTTTCAATGAGTTTTATGCGTTTGTGTGTGCGGTACACGAAGCCGGTATTCCTTCATGCGGTCAAACCGAAAAGGAATTCTAGCTTGCCGTAGATCATTAAGTGTTGAGTTTGTAACTTGTTCTAATGGCACTATAATCTTCTTGAATTGTAAAACTTGGGCCAGTGCTAGTTTTTCTTGTTTCCCATCGTAGACAGTCTTTTCCTGTATATTATAAAATAAAAAAATCACCAAAAGTCAAATTCTGGTAAGAGAAAGAAAAACATAAACTTGTTAATCCATAGAAAAAAATAATCAGTTTAACCAGTGTAAGTACGAAACATAGATATATATCCCACAAAAAACAATTAAGAATGACAAATTGTAATCACAAATATATACATTGGCGTTTGGCTAGATTTAATTAGAATCAGTTTGAACAACTCCCCCAGTAATGGTCATAGTTTTGATTCAATGTAATTGAACAGTGTATTGATGTATAAACAGTGCCATGTGTTGTGTACAGAATTAGAAAGTTGACTGCGTCATGTAATGCTGTAAGTCTTCTCACTGTGGACAGCCAGTGTTTTCTGTTCTACATTTTTTCGACTGAAGATGCCCATATCAATACGGCGAAGACTGACAGATTAAGAGCGTAGGTTAGTGTCAACGTTGCTTGTTGTTTAACAGTTATACCTTGCTCTTCTCAGTGATAGTCACATCAGAATAATGAAGGTTGTTTCATGAAGATCAGCATTTTTCGGGCATGACTTTGATATGTTCGCAGTCTTTGAGAAATGTTGCTTTTTTTTGCATTCGGCAAGACAGCCTGTGAAAATTGAATTGCAAAAACACATCCCGTGTGCTTTTGCTACCAACCTTTGCTCTTTTCTTATTCATTGACATTTTCAGTCAAGGAATGTAACTTGAGACATCTGTTTTGTTTTGTTTTTTAATTTAATTTTTTCTTCGGTGCTGGAAGTGAAACTTTTGACGAAAGATCGCTGACTATTCCAGTGTAATGGTGCATCTAATAATGTGTATTATTGTTTGTATATATACAGTGTATAGAGTAATGCATGAAGTTCAATGTATAGGGGCACTATTTATACCCATTGTTACCATCAGCATTGAGTGCATATTGCGCAGGAAAATTCTTGATTAAGAAAAAAATGGGTTGTTTATTTATTTGCCAAGATGCCGATTTAATTCAATTGTTATTGAAATCTCGTTTGCAGCTGCATTATATCAAAAGCATTGTCTTGAAAAGAGGAAAAGACGAATTGTGATTAAAACACTGATTGACCAATCAATCAAAAATTGCATTAATTATTGAAGTTGCTGTGAATATTTTTCATGAATGTTCATCTTGTTTCCTCATGTGCTATCCGCCCACAGGGCACAAGGTTTGGTTTGCCCTACTGATTTTTGTAAGGGCAAGACATACTGTAGTTTCCAAATAAGAAAAACCTACAACAGTCTGGCAGCGAATGTATCAAGGTGCTCGGTGTATAAAATGGGGAAGGTCGGATTAAGGTTTGCAAAGCTGAAATAATGTGCAGAGCAAAATAATGCTGTATGAAACTAACTCTCGACTGTATTTTTCCCGCAGCTCTTTGAAATATCCTGCCGTTTGAAATACACCAATTCCGAGTGAAGTTATTTTTAAGTGAATTTTACTCCTTGAGAAGGAAATTGGGTTGATTGGCTGAATTCCATTACGCATGTGCTGCAACTGAAATGTTTGGGCATTTTTTTGGCACTTGATGCTTTGCAGTGTTATGTGCCTCATCCATTTATTTGTTTTGTGGATGTTCAAGCTAATGATGAGTGCTTTTGTGGAGCATGGGCATTTTGTGTAAAAAATAAAATAATAAACCGTTCTCAGTATACACAATATACAAATAACATACTATATTTATGATTGTAATTATTACAATACCAAAGATAATAACGACCATGCTTTAGACATAGACTGCTTTTTCACCACTTGTATTTTTTTCCCTCAGATCATTTCTTGCTTCGTATTGGTTGGTGTTGTGCAAACCCATTGCATATTTTGAAAGATCGTTTCAAAAAAATAATAAAAACAAATAAAATGTTTTTGTTTAGTTTTCATTGTGTGCTTAAAGAGCAACGCTGCGCTTGGTATTGGGATTATTCTTCTTGCATAGGTTCATCTGGGCAAATGCTACTGGATTTCTCCATGGAACCAGTGAGTGGCAAGTGTTGAAGCTGCCCTTAATCACTGGCACTTGGCAGGTGTCAGAATACATGTTTGCAGAGAAACTCCGTTGATTAATTTACTGAAATGTTATGTTCAGTTGTTTTCAGTTTGGGCTTTGTTACGAAATAAAAGTGTTTCAATCTAGATCCTGTCTTTTGTGAAGACCAGACTCCACCAAGTCAGATTCAACACGGAGGAGAAGGCCACACAATAAAATCAGTGGCTGCAGCCTGGAATGGAGTCTATCCTTTGGCCAGTTTTAACCAGTTTTACACTGACTGAATTAAAAAGTGGAATTTCTCGTATGATCTTTTCATATCAAATGGAAGACGTTCCTCTATGATTTAAAAAAAAAGAAAAAAACGTATGAATGCATTGTTTTCTGTGTTTGTTAACCTTGATCAGATATTTTTTATTGTGGCATTTCCCGTAACTGCTACACCAAATTATATATTATATTTAATGATAGTGTTTATTAAAATGTTACTGCATTTGTATGTTTGATATTAATTTACAGTTTTTTATTTTAATGTGGCATGCCATGAGACAATTCCTCTGCGTTACACTCATCGTGGCTTATTAGGTTAATTTAATGGAGATATGTTGCCAAAACCGGCCGATATACACTTTTCACATTTCATACAGTATTCATGAAAATATATGTGGGGAAAGCTACTTCTGGCCAGACTTTGTGCATGCTTCAGACATTGTGTTCTGCACACTTTACGTTGGCCTATATATTGTCCACCATAGCACCAGTTTATCCTGCTTTTTTTCCCAGAGGATTTCCAAAGCAAATACTGTGAAATAAAGGTTATTTGAAGCCAATTGTTAATCGCAAGTTAAACACTTTTCTCGGATTTAGTTTGTTTTTGTGGTGTTTTTCGTGTGCTTTTTATGACGGTTATTTTTCACTGGTAAGGTGGTCAACTTAAACCGCTCGTATGCAAGCCATCCATCGATATATTTCCAAAAACTAGACATCCTGGAAGTCTAGTCTTTAATTGAGTGCTAGCGCTCTTGTTTTTCAGCGGGCATAACTTGGGTCCAGTTGATCGATCCTGTAGGCCCCGCCCCCATAAAACTCCAACAGCGCACTGGCTGACGTACGTGTGGTGTGCGCGGCTGTTTGGTCAATACGTGAAGAGGCGGGGCTTGGTGGACAGAAGCGTGAACTTCAGTCACTGAAATACGGGCTCATTGGTGGTATTGCACAAGCCTATAAGTGAAGATAATTAGGAGGGTGGTCGGTCACGTGAGAGAGTGTAACCAATAATAGGGAAAAGGAGTCTCAGTGATTATTTTAGATGACACCGGCATTGAAAAAGTGGAACAAGAAAAGAGCACCGACTGTCTTATTAATGTTTTCTAATCATGATGATAATTCTTTATATCCCGAGGACACTCCGAATGAAAACAAATGTCATATATTTTATCCTAAGATTGTAAAGATGTCTCGCCCTATAGCGTACTGATTTCCTGGGATGGATCCTAAGTGCCACTTCCAACCGTACATTAGCGTCCTGAGAAAAATACGTTGTCGTATTTTTTGTCTCGGTAGGACGGTTAAAATGTCCTGTCTTAAAGGTAGTGTACATGATTGGTCATTGCTGCAATTTTCAGTAATGGCGGATTTGGGGGTTAGTATTTTATAGGAAATATCGTTTCCCTGACCTGTTCAAAGTTTTGCGTTCTTGGATGTCGAAAAAAGAGCGAGAGAAAAACGTATTACTGAAAATGCACTAGGCCTTATTGAATAGGCACAAGGCGCGATGCGCGCGACGATGTCATTTTGGTGGTTCTGGATAAGTGCTTACCATTTTAGAGGCAACGCGGTCTAACTACATTTCGGTCAATAGAGGGCAGTATTTTAAAAATCCGTTATTTTTTCCAACGATTGTTATGCGGAACAATCGTTATAAATTTCAACTTTTCTTTAAAACGACAGCACACCAGGTGCCATCATTTCACAGGATGATTGAGATTGCTATTAACTTACAGTCTATAGTAAGGTATTTCGTAATTATTCAGGGGGGGAATTGGAGGATTACCAATCGTGTACACTACTGTATAGTTGCCATCAGATCAGAGCTAACATCTGGTACTGCAACAAGACCCTAACAGTAAACCAGCAGGCAAAATCGTCATCTCCGGGTCGCAACAGCATGTTTTGTTTGTTTTGTTTGTTCAGCCATTTGTTTATATCTAAACCAAAATGTGCCCTGAGGCAGTCTTGTTGACTTGACTTGCTGACTTGACTTGAATCGGACTTGAGTCGCAAGTTTTTTTACTTGAGACTTGACTTTACTTGGAAAAAAAAGGAACATGACTTGTGACTCGACTTGACTTGAATACATTTGACTTGCTGACATTAATACTTCTGTTAAAAATAAACACAAACATACAGGTATCAGTTAAAAAACAAGCCTATAGCGCATATATAACAAGCTGAGTGTCCAGTACGTATGCAGGGCCGCAGCGCTGGCCGACTGCATGGAGAATTGTCGAAATGGCACACCAGGTTGATTTTGTACAGTGCATGCGTGCTAGCCTATCATGCATTGTCATTTTGTCATTGGAATACTCAATTGACTCGAGACTTGGTACTTGACTTGAACAAAATTGACTTGGGACTTGACTTGACTTGGAAAAAATTGACTTGGGACTTGACTTGACTTAAGAAAAAATGACTTGGTTACAACACTGCCCTGCGGTATACGCGTAGGTGGAGAATTTGGTCCAGTTTTTTAGTTGAAATAAAAATGGACTGGGGTACAGGTGATGTTGCCCCAGGGGTGGGGATTTGGACACGTTTGCAGTTAAATTTCTTAATGGCTAGGGGAACAATTAAAAAGTGCATTATAGAATTATAAAGACATTTCTAATAATTATTTCCTACTAAACTAAACTAAACTTTCCCCTCCCCCCAAAAAAAACCTACATTTGCTAGAAATATTCAATATGCCAACTGATTAACCTGCAAAGTGAGATACGTAGGGTTGTCTTGGATTTAATAACATTCCATCTCTATGAGACTTTTGGCATGTACATGTACATTGTAGGTGTGAATTATATAATGTAGTCACAGAATGTTGTCTAAGCTTGCTTTGTAACAAAGAAAATCATAAAACGGCTTAAAATTGTATCGCATTACCGCAAAAGATGAAGGCTTTCAAGATATTCCAGGTTTCAGAGGGAAAACAAAATTAAAAGTTTACCCCAAAATATACTAACACGGATGGGGTTCGAACCCATGAGGACTTACGTCCATTAGAACTTAAGTCTAACGCCTTAACCACTCGGCCACCGTGTTCCATAGAATTCGTTCGTGGAATTAAGTAATTTTATATAATGTATATATGAAATTATGCGGCGTTACTTATATATTTACAAATTATTGCCCCCGAAAGTCACATGATATTACAAATTATGTTGCAATTATGTTTTCCAATCATTCAAAACGCAGCTTTATGCGTATGCACGCAGAACGAAGTCAAGGAAACCGTGACATAGAGGGCGGTATTCATATTCGAATACAAAGTGCACAAAACTGGGAGGTTAAAAATGTGTGATTTTGTGACATTCTACTTCGGGTTGGAGGAGAAGCCTTTCTTTTGTTTAATAAAAAAGTAATTAACGAAGCACCGAATCACGAAATAAACCTTAGTTTATGCACCTTGCTCTATTATGGTTTATGATAAGACCATTTTAATTTTGTATCGACGATGTTGCTGCGGAAACAAAACACTGTCACGTGACTTTTACATTATTTATTTTGGTCTGGTAACCAGACGCTCTAAACTGTTTCGACAATGCATATAAATGCATTTAGACAGTATGGATGGACATATGAAGCACGTACATGTACGTACGTACAAACACATGCATGGTATCGTGGTACGGCGATATCTAGCTAGCTGTAACTTGTGTAAGATCTTTCACGAAATTCCATGAATTGCAGACATAGCATATCCTGACGTTTGTCGATTTGGGATCAGGACAACGTTGATGGCCCAAACAACATGAACAATCGAACCTATCGTGTTTACATGGCTTGTGAACAATTTGTTAGGCCTATAATATTTGTGTGTGAAACCATGGAGGTAGGAAAAGAAGTGAAGCTGACTAACTAACTAACGTTAGCTGCTGTGTGTGACTGTGTATGATGGCACTTGTCCAGCAGCGGGGCGCAGAAGGCTGAACTCTGAACTGTTTGTTTTTCGAATTTTATATTAAAGTGAGCCGCATCAATTTCCAGCCATCAGGCAGGACAGTAAGTACAAAAGTCACCGGCGTTGGCTGTGCTATTTGCGATGCCCAATTTTTTGTCGGTGCTGTGACCGGTTTATAATTATAATTCATAAATTGTCTTTATTTAGTTTTTTGATCATTTATTGGCAAATAATTGTAATTGATGTTTGTTACTGTTTTAAATGACTCTAAGTCTAAATGACCTTGCATTTTTATATTTATTACAATTTGATGAGATAAACGAGGCTCAAATTTTGAATTAAAAACATTTGCAATTTAGCAATATGGCCACAACTTTTTTAACTGAAATTGTCCTCCCAAAATGACCCAAAATTTAAATCAACAAAAATTCATAACTTTACATTAGCAAACTATCATGACCATTTTTACTATTTAGTATTTGTTATTACTCTTTCCAGTGATATAATATATTTACAAAAATTGAAGCAACTTAAAATTTTCATGAATCTGTCTACTTTACATCGGTGATTGTGTAGTGTAGGGCCCTGTTAGTTTAAAACAAATTAGAGTCAAGGGAATTTGTTCTCATTCCAAAATGACTTTTTCAACCTAAAGCAGACTTCTCTTCATTCTATTGACATTTTCTTGGGTAATATTGAATTTCAACAACTGTATATTTGAAAAACTCTATTCTATCATATCCCAAAGATTTTAAACTCAATCTCTAAATGAAATATTTGTTGAGGATGATTTCTTTTTTGAACTCTGGTTAAAGTGTGCACAGATCACAAACTTTGAGCTTCATTTTCTCAAAACAAGGGGTTAAGACTCTGATAACTCTAAAAGGTTGTATCGGGGGCCAGAAATGAGATACCACAACACACAATATATCAAATTAAAGCTTTTAACCTGTACTTTTAGGAAATCCCATAATCTTGATTTTCAAATGTTGCTACTTTATCTTCATTTCGTGGGAACAGGGGTCGATTTCACGAAACTTATCGTAACTTACGATGCATCGTAAAGTTGCGATGTGTCTTAGCGCTGCGATTAATCGCAGCTGCGATGCGTCCTGCGATCGATTTCACCAAACTCATCGTAACAGCGATGTATCGCAAGACTATTTTTAGCACATTACGGTGACTGTTTCATGTATGTATTATTTGAACAAGAAACAGTCGTCTGGTTACTAGCAAAGAGTCGTCAGATTTTTCACTAAAACAAAATGGCGGTCGATAATGGTTGATTCGACTACAAAATAATGCTCGAGACAAACAGTTGTTTGACTGGAATTTTCTGCTAATTTGTCAAGGTAAATCACATGTACGTAACAGTACCTTTCATAGATAATTTTACGATTATTAATAATTTATTATCACATGATGTTGGTCTTATTTTTTCACTTGTCATGCCGTAAAACTAGCTTCGAAAAGACACTTCATAACTTACGACGACCCACAGACACGTCTTAACTTATGACGTGTTTCACGCCGTTGTCAAGGTACTTACGATGGGTTCAACTCATCGTAAGTTTCGTGAAATCGATTTTAAGAAGCATCGTAAGTTGCGATGGGTTATCCATCGTAAGTTGAGTTACGATCGATCGTAGTGCTTCGTGAAATCGACCCCCTGTAACATCAATTTGTTCTTTTTCAATTTTTGTAGACAGGGAATGTTCAGTCTGATGGCGAACTGTTTCCAGTGGATGAAAAAGAGACGGGAGCCGTTCAAGTACGTGTTTCGCATTTCTGCAACTGTAGAAAATATTGTTCAGCAACATTTTTGCATCAAGCAAAAAACAGAGAATCCTACACAAACAGTATAAAATCGTATGAAATGTTAGCTGGTACACTGTTCTGCTTTAAGTAAAACTTTTCTGGGAAAGATTTTACTTTAATTCCTCTCACCAAAATCAATCAGGAACAGTAAAATCTTGGAAAATAACCAACCCTACTTAATAATAAGTGTCTAAACATGTGGCACAACCTGTTATTTAAAGATTTATGTTGGTAAAATCTGTAAACAAAATTAGGCAGAAATCAACATGTATGTGCCGCTCTGACCATACACTGTGCCAAGAATATCTAATACAGAAAACACAAGCTTTCTTCCCTTATATTGCATGGAAATTTCCTGACTACAGTCTCAAAATTAAAGGCTGTGCCAAGTGTTTATACAATTCTGAACAAAAGTTGGGTGGTTATTTCCAAGATTTTACTGTCCCTGACTGATTTTGGGTGGGGGTATTAAAGTAAAATCTTTCTCTTTCTGTGCTCAGCAATTTTATGGACTTTTGAGCATCTCCATGAAATTTGCACCAGATAGAATACGAATGATTGAGAGATTTGGCCTTGAAAAAAAGCTAAAGCTTATGACAGAATTCAATTTTGGTCCTTGAGTTTTTGCCTTAAATGACATAGCAACAAAAAGTAAAAGTATGCCTGTGCTAGTCATTTATATCCACACTAATATGATTTATTTCATTTTTGCCCCAGCAGGAAAGTAACTTTGGTTCTTATCGGTCTCGACAATGCTGGAAAAACGACAACTATTTTGGGCATTCAAGGGGGTAAGTATTATGAAAAAAACCCAGAAAAGATTCAGTTATTTGAACTCAAGTAAAATCTTGGCACAAAGGTACCTTCTTAGCTGTCCACATCTGTAATCCTGGTGTGAATTCTAAAAGGGGTAAACTGTGATGAATATTAACCCCTTGAGTACGGTTTTACGGGAGACGTCGGAGTGTCGCGGTGGTTCTGGCAGCCAAGTGAACCGCTACAATGTGTTTGCGCAGTCAAGCGTAACATAAACAATAGTCCAACAATGGATTGAAACTGCACAAACGGTGGAAAATGGCGTCATCCGGCCTGGTGCCACTTTTTTTTTATGGCATCATCCGTACGCAAGGGGTTAACAGGCATGCAACTTTTCCTCTGTTCAGCTGATTTCTTCGTTTTTCACTTCACACTTATGCCAGTGAAAATTGAAAAACACTGTACAAAGTCTTGTCAAGATTGGAATTTCCTCGTTTTTTATTAATTCCAAATTGCATGCCTGTATTAATCTCTTGAATATGGACGACTGCCATAGCCACGGTTTTCAAAAAGACCACCTGGCTGGTTGACGTCTATAGGCACATTCCTGTATGTACTCAATCCATTCATGATTCAACTAAATTGTTCTTGAATGGGAGTGTAATGAATAGATGGAGCTTTCATTCACACAAAAGGGGGCTCCATGTGCGATGAATAGGACCACTCTATTCAGTGTGGTGCCTATTGTTTGCATTTACGCTTGGCTGCACAGCCCTGTTCTTCGCACACCGGCCCCCATCAATAACAGCCGGATACAAGGGGTTAAGCCCCTACCATGTTCCATTCCATTCAATAGCCTTCTATTTAAAGACCAAAACAACATGGCAAAATATTTTCCATGCATACATACACAATCATAGGATACTCTGCACTAATTTTGACTCCATATTCTCTGCACAGAGTCACAAGAGGACGTTACACCCACTGTTGGGTTCTCCAGTACCCAGTTCAAATTTGAGAAGTTTGAAGTCACCGTTTTCGACCTGGGAGGCGGCAAGAAGATCCGCCCCATCTGGAAGAACTACTACGCGGAGATCCATGGCGTGGTGTTTGTGATTGATGCCAGCGATGAGTCTAGACTGCGGGAATGCCAAGAGGTTCTACAGGAAGTGCTTAAACAGGAACGGATCTCTGGCAAACGGATCCTCATGTAAGTTGTAATGATAGCTTTGTGATCATAGTGCCATGGTACTATCCAATGCTGCTCTCCCACAGCATTATTCCACAGCATTATCCCATGGTACTATCCCGTTGTACTGTCTCATCATGGTACTATCCCATGGTACTTCCATTGTACTATTCCGTGGTGATATTTCAGTTATATTATTCTACGATACTATCCCATGGTACTATTCCACAGCATTATTCCATGGTTTTTATCAATACCATGATACCTTCATACGGTAGTATCCCATGATACTATTCTGTGGTATATAATATTATCTCATGGTACTCTTGCATGGTACAATCCCAATTAAGAGGCAAGATTCTTTAACAATTTGGATAATATATTTAGCTCAAATTGCTTGTATCTAGTGCCTGTGTTAGTAGATCCACAAGGTATAGGAAGTTGGCCACCGACTCCCAGTGGGAAAGAGTTAGTTAGTTTCAAAGACTTGGGGAATTAGAACTCATCTATCCACCCTCAATTTCAACAAATTTTATCCGCTCGGTATCCTTTAATAGCAAGACTAAAATTTGTAAATTTCCAACTAGAACTCCAGGTATGTTGGTTGATTTAATGGAATTTGTTTGCAGGGTGTTTGAAATGTTATAATTTTAGGTTGTCGATTATAATTTTTAATTGTGCAGCCTTGCGAACAAGCAGGACAAAGAGGGCGCCCTTGACGAGATTGACATCTGCGATCAACTCAACCTCGAGGACATGGTCAACGACAGTAAATGTCCGTGCCGTGTGGTATGTTCTCACTCGGTGTTTAATTGCATAGGTTCTTGGTATAGATCACTTGGTACTAAGAATATCCTTTTTTAGTAGTTTGCCCGTGCAATGAGGTGTTTCTTATAGAACATAAAATGCATGATGTTAAATAGGATGTTGAAATATAATTATGTGTGATGCTAAATTCAGTGGGTTGCTGTCATACTCACAGACACACCGACCTTAAATATTTGGGCGGGTAAGCTTCTCAAAATTTCCTCTACAACATACAGTTTGAATCTGTTGGACAGTTATCCTCTGCTCTTCGACCGCTTCACCTAGACTTGTTGTCCTCTAGGAGAGAATTACTGTCTCAATTTTGCCAAGAACCTTTTAAATAAAGATCGTTGTAAATTTGTATTCCCCCATCTAGTTTTGACAGCCAGGGCAGAAACCTTCGTAACGCAAAATGAATTTCCATGATAACAGCCAAAACGTGCCTTTAAAAAAATAGTTGGATCCCATACTATATTGGTCTCAATAATTCTTGTCGTCCTTTTCAGTCTGTCTCGTCTGAATTCCTCACTCGTCTTTTGTTTGTTTTTAATTGAGTGGTTTTGGTTTTAAGTGACCCTATTTCCCGAGTATTCCTAACTCCTTTTTTTTTATATTTCCCATTATATTTTATATCTTGCATTTAAATAAATTTTAATTTTTTTATTTGTAAATCATGTACAATTTGGCCTTTTGGCCACGATTTATGAATTTTAATAAAGCAACAATAATAATAATAATAATAATAATTGGTAGACGTGCTTCTAAAAATTGTAGAAGAACCTGTTTTTTTTAGGGGGGACTGTTGATGGTCCGTGTCCATAGCCATTTTTTCACTGGTAGCTTTCCTACATGTATGTCGGTGACATTTGGAAAAACAGAAAATTGGCATTTATAAATGTATACACTTGTTGAAAAGATCCAAACTTCATTTTTTTTTTTTTTTACTGCAAAGCCTATTTATTTGCCTGGAGATTCAAGGATGATATTTTTGTGGGGACATTTGAAAATCGTGTTAAAATATGGAAATGAATCTGGTAAATCGAAGCAACTAGACTGACTTGAGACATTGGAACCCTGCTCTAAAAAAAAATGTTCTATTTGGCATTTGACAGGAGACTTGCTCAGCCACGCAGGGCGTCGGCAAGAAGATGGACAATTCGGTGTCCGTAGGGCTGAAGTGGCTACTCCATGGCATCCTCAGAGATTGGCCCACGCTAAGCGCCCGTGTTGCCAAGGAGATGGAGGAACAGAAAGAATTGGAAGCCATTGAGAAGAAAGCTAAACTTGAGCGGATACGCAAGAGACAGGAAGAGAGGTAGGGCAGTTTGATTGTACATTCATCATAAGAGACTATTTGTAGAGTTGAAAGGTAGTGCACATGATTGGTCATTGTTGCAATTTTCAGAAAAAAGGGGCGGATTTGGGGGTTAGTATTTTATAGGAAATATCGTTTCACTGACCTCTTTAAAGTTTTGCGTTCTTGGATGGCGAAAAAATCAGATATGTTATAGCTCCCTCTTGTAAAATAAGCCCAATTTTTGTAAACGGGATCGTTTTCAATTGGTCACATAACTAGGCCGAGCTGACTGGTTACAACCTGTCGCTTCGGTACACTACGAGTATGACACGTACACACACACTTGCAACCTTGCGCCCGTTTTTGGATTGTTAAACCATTTTAGACACAATGCGGACTAATTACATTCAGTCAATAGAGGGCAGTATTAAAAACAATTGGTAATTTTTTCCAACGATTGTTTGGCCGAACAATCGTTGGGAAACGATATAAATTTAAACTTTTCTTGAAAACGACAGCACACCAGGTGCCATAATTTTACAGGACGATTGAGACTGCTATTAACTTAAAGTCTAGTAAGGTATTTCGTATTAATTCAGTAAAAATATTTTGGGAGGATTACCAATCGTATACACTACTTTGAGAAAACTGATAAGAGTGGGATTTTAACCTAAGACCTCTGGATTACTGTACTGGCACTCTACCGACTAAACTGTCTGTCCCTTAGTCTGGTTCCCTGACCTGAAGATTCCCTGATGACCCTTGATAAATCTTAGTCAGGTAGAACCCATGGTTTAACATAGATCATGATGTAGTGTTTTCCTACCTCCATGGTCCGAGTGACGTCAGTGGCATCATTAAAAAATACTCCAGCAAAATCCGGTCGGCAAAATACTGCAAGAGTATGGCGTTGATTTTCAGTTTTTATGTATTATTGAGAATTCAAAATTACCAGGATGTGCAATGGGCCTGACAGACATTTTGTTATTGCGAACATCAGCGTTAACAGCCAAATTTTTAAAGGATAGAAACGTGATTAGCTTTGTTTTTTGTGATAAAAACAACTACAGGGTGCGTTCGAATAGCTTACCCGGATTGACTCGGGTGAAGACAGATGAGTTATGAGAGCTGGGCTAATAGAACGCTCAAACGCCCTCTCGTGTCAATATAACCTAGCACATGAGTTAGCCATTTTCAATTTTCCGATACTGGAGCAAAATCTGTGAGTAATCAGACTTAACTATGCATCATGTGACGTAATTTCACCAGTGACTCTGCTCTGCAAGCAGGGTCTGTGGTGTCTAACCTGAGTGAGCCCCGAATATGATGTCAGAGCTAATCAAATACACCCACAGATTCAAAGCTGCATGTAACAAATGTGAATTTTTTTTCTCAGAGAACGTATGGAGGAGGAGAAGAGAAAACGTCTTGGAGAGGATGCCCCGCCTGATGAAGATGAGGAAGATATCATCATGGGAGATCCCTTTAAGCCTGTTACCAAGGAGTACTTGGAGAAGAAGGTCAGTGGATAATCTTGAGTTATCCCAGGGGCACTTGATGGTAGATGGTGGATTATCCCCAGATATTCCACGATGACTTGATTGCGCTGGATTATCCCCAGATATACCAGTGCTATTTGCATGCAGTGGATTATCCCCGGATACGTCAGGCTTATACTTGCCTGTGGTGAATTATCCCCAGATATCCCTTGTGTTTATTTGTACTACATTATCCCCAGAGATACAAGTGTCTTATCAATGTGAAGATGGAATATTTTGCATCGGGGATGATGATGTAAATTAGAACAGAGATTTCTCTCTTTTCGCCCTATCCCGACGTAATGTATGAAGCAATGTATACTCTGAGTGCTTTCTGAGAGCCTGTGTGAAAAATGAAAACAAATTTGCAGGCTTATTCGGGCGGGATTCGAACCCACGATTTCCTGCTTAGTAAGCAGGAAGTCGTGGGTTCGAATCCACCCTAAGCAAGAAGTCGTGGGTTCAAATCCCGCCTGAGTAAGCTTGTGAATTTTTTTTCACACAGGCTCTCGGTAAGCACTGAGTATACAGTGCTTCGTACATTACGTCGGGATAGAGCAAAAAAAGAGAAAAATCTCTCTTCTAATTTAGAAGTGTTTTACCCCTAATATTTCAGTGTTGGTTTACTTGGCTGTGTTGGTGTATCTCCAGTTATCCAGTCATTACTTACAAGTAATCCTGGATATTTCATTGACACCGGTGGGTAGCTGTTTAATCTTCCGTACATCCTCGCCTGTCAAAGTGTAAAACTTGAGGGTTACAGGAAAACCATTTTTGAAAATTAGCAAAATGTGCCAACAATTTGTTATGTCTCTTTAACTACCAGCAGCTCAGCAGATACAATCATGTTTTGTTTAAAAAGAGAAAAAAAAGCCGGCGGAGAGAAGACAAAAGCATCAATGAGATTTAAATTCAACTTGAATATAGTAACTGGTCTTTTTAGAGCAAGATTTATGCATGCAGAAGAGAGTATTATTCATGAACTTTTTGTTTTTCAAATACAGGATGAGAAATCTAAAAAGATGAAAGCCAAAGAGAAAAAGAACAAACTCGTTTTGGAGAAACTCGAGAAGGAAAAATTTGAGAATGAACAGCACGTTGCCGCAACCAAAGAGACTTTAGATATGGAACAGCCCCAATCGGAACATTCAAATGCCGACCCCAGAATATCCCAGAATGCATCTGGGCCTGCTGAGACTCCAGGAAGGAGGACAGAAGCAGAGACGCGACTCAGTGGGGATGACGATAGAGGGAGGGACGTTGATGATGATGGGGAGATAGGGGAGGGGTGGAACGAGAGAGTATCGGACAAGGGGATGCAGGACGAAGCTGATGTAGTCTCACCTCAAGGTATGGAACAAATTCTGCATCGATTCTTTAACGTTTCTTTCCATCCATGATTTGTGAGAATCTTCCATATCTTGTTCAAGATGACGCATGCAAGAAGTACATGTGTGTAGCTAACTCAACAATGAGTCAGGCATCCTTGGTTAATGAAAGTCTTGATTTAGGTTAGAAATTGTATACTTATTGCCTTGCTCCACACTTAAAAAGGCTTGGTACCAGGCGAGGTTCAAGGCCAGTCATTTTCGTGCATTTTATAACAAATATTAAGCCGTTTTTTTAGGACGGAACTTTTGAAAATGTTAGCCAAATTGTTGAGGCCTGGCTCAGGCAAACTTTTGTAAGGGCTGTAGCCTCCCCCAGCTCTCATTCCAAAGCTTGCTGCGTACTGTTTAGATTTATGCCAACATTGAATATTTCATGTTCTGCAGTAAAAGGTCCAAAAACCTCTCACCGATAATTTTGTAACTGTTTTTGTTTCATCAGAAGTCCCAGAAAAGAAGAAGAAGAAGAAAAAGAAGAGGTTAAAGAAGAGCAACAAGTTGGCGCCCATGCCGCTGGACGAGCCCATGGAGGGCATGACGGGGCCCCTCAGCGTGCCGTCCTGGGCGTCAACCATGAACCCACGGCCCCTTTCACGACCCCCTCACCAGCCCACGCTGGACCCCCTACCGGAACGGATCAGCCCAAGATTGAATCCTTTGGAGATGAAGTCCTCGTGTGAGTAACATTCATGGTGTTGAAATTTCCTGGTATCAAATGTGCAGATTGACTTCAACTGCCTTCTGGGCTAGGGCTGTGCATCGAACCGGGAACCTGATTACCCGACCGCTAATGTCAGGAACCGATTCCAGATTATGGAATCGAGTATCCGTAACCAAAATAACATGTTATTTAGTAATTTCTCCGACAATGAAAAAGACAGTTTTTTGAATGTGATTTGTGGGGAATTTTCAAAATGAAACAGCAATTTCCGAGATTTCATTTTTGGGATTGGCTTTCTAAGTACACAAATTTGCTAAGCTCGAAAAATATTCCTTGGTAACCACAGCATTACCAATCAAACTTTCATGTGGGTATATTGCTCATTTGGATTTTTAGCTGGTAACCTGTTTTTATAAAGCAAGACTTATTTATGCTAAGCAATTTTTTGTTAATTATAGTTATTGCCCAAGCTTGCTCTTTGACATCAAGTTGAAGAGATGCCATTGTTTTTTTTTTCAGCTCTGGGCGCTCGTGTGGAGTAGGCGTGGTTGACGGGGTGGAGAGAAGGGCGGGGCTTGTAGCAATCAACAGAATTTTCTGATTCCTTCTTGAAAGATGCTTGTTGAAACACAGTTTTGACTATTTGGTGTTTCTTATCCAACAGTGAATGGGGACAAGCTAGTCGGTATCCCGTCAAGATGGAACCAGCCGAATCTTGATCAAGATGACGATGTGGTGACATGACGAGGGCATCACGTACTTAAGGCTTGTGGAAATTAAGTACATTTCTTAAAAGATTGCTGTTGACATGGATTGGTCATTAGGAAACTTCCTTGATGCAGTTCACTCAAAAAGTACTCCTTGTAATATATTAATTGTATTCAAATTATTAAATGACTAAAGTTTTAATATTCAGACCTCACCTTTTTCAGCTAGGGAATTTGTTTGGTATTCAATGCAAAGTGTAAGATTTTCTTTTCTCAGCATTTTCTTTTATTGATTACCACCAAAACTTTATCTGACAAAATGAGTCAGTTACAAGTTGGTTACAGTATTTCTAACTTTAACAAACTGACTGTATTAGTGAATACTGTCTAACAAATTAGGAATTTCACCTCAATTATTCCGCATTTTACTTTGCTGAAAGAAGTTGGTCATCAGTATTTTTGTAAATCTTACATTTATGGGAGCCATTTTGAATCTACCTTTGAATCACCCTGCAAGATAATAGTATGGTCCGCCACCTGAATATGAGTATTAAGTCACAGTGTCACATTTCACAATGTGGCCAGTTAACCGTGAAAACGGATGGTGGATTGAAGATATTTAACGTACTTACATGTATATAGGCCAATACAGTTTTTCAGTTTCCCATCTGACACGTGTTGGTCATGTTTGTAATGCAATTTTGAAGTGAAATATCTCGTGGGATATCCAAAGTGTATGGCATTATTTTGTCTGGTTTATCTTTGCAACCCAATCCCCACAGCTTCTCAAGTAGCCCATGCTTTTTGTTTAAATCCTAAATCCTATTCACCGTAACCCCCTAGTTGAATTGTCCTCAACCTGTCAAAATCCAACACTGTGCAGTATAGCAGTATACAGTGTTGTAACCAAGTCATTTTTTCTCAAGCCAAAAGCCAAAAGCCAAAAGCCAAAAGCCAAAAGCCAAAAGCCAAAAGCCAAAAGCCAAAAGCCAAAAGCCAAAAGCCAAAAGCCAAAAGCCAAAAGCCAAAAGCCAAAAGCCAAAAGCCAAGCCATATTTTCCCAAGCCAAGCCAAGCCGCAAGCCAAAAGCCAAGCCATATTTTCCCAAGCCAAGCCAAGCCGCAAGCCAAATTTTGTTCAAGTCAAGTACCAAGCCCCGAGTCAAATTTTGTTCAAGTCAAGTACCAAGCCCCGAGTCAAATTTTGTTCAAGTCAAGTACCAAGCCCCGAGTCAAATTTTGTTCAAGTCAAGTACCAAGTCCCGAGTCAAATTTTGTTCAAGTCAAGTACCAAGTCCCGAGTCAAATTTTGTTCAAGTCAAGTACCAAGTCCCGAGTCAAATTTTGTTCAAGTCAAGTACCAAGTCCCGAGTCAAATTTTGTTCAAGTCAAGTACCAAGTCTCGAGTCAATTGTTAGTAAATATAAATTCCAATGACAAAATGGCAATGTATAGGCTAGCACGCATGCACTGTACAAAATCAACCTGGTGTGCCATTTCGACAATTCTCCATGCAGCTCGGCCAGCGCTGCGGCCCTGCATACGTACTGGACACCCAGCTTGCTATATGCGCTATAGGCTTGTTTTTTAACTGATACCTGTATGTTTGTGTTTATTTTAACAGAAGTGTTAATGTCAGCAAGTCAAATTTATTCAAGTCAAGTCGAGTCACAAGTCATGTTCTTTCAAGTCAAGTCAAGTCAAGTCTCAAGTCAAAACAAAATTGCGACTCGAGTCCGATTCAAGTCAAGTCAAGGCGCTACAGTCCTGAACCCATCAAAATTAGACAAAACCTGCTGTTGGATTTTGTAAGGCTTGGGGTAGTTAGTGGTTAATGAGTGGTTCCCCAATAATGTTTCAGCCTCTTGAAAGTATTCAGTGACATCCAAACCTTGATTTGAGAAAGAAATCTCACTTAATGCCAATTGTTTTAAATTGGCAGTTGGTACTGTGCTATGATATGAAGTACATTAGATGTATATGAGCTATTTATTATTTGTTTTACTGATTCAATGTTTTAATCAAATTCTATACTGGGCCTTGTGTGGCTCTGCTCAGTCTGCTTACGGTAAGCAAGGAATTGCTGCTAACTATAACAGAAGATTCTGTGCTAACGGTTTGTGTATTTTGTGAGTTATCAAGGAATGTTGGTTTGTGCACATGAATGCATACATGTACATCCCATAACTCATAACTGAGTATTCTGTGCTTACTGGATAAGCCCAAAATTTCTTTAATCCAGTTAGCGCAGAATTCGGCATTAACCCGAACCCCTGTGGTACTTTTACTAGGAAGTGTCCTTAACCTGTGAAAATCCAACACTTGTGCAGTATACTTATGGCACATTCTTTGGACTTGGACAAATTGGGGCATCGTAGCTCCATGTCAAGTAATGGTGCCAAGGCACTACAGTCCCAAACCCATCAAAATGCAACACAACATGGTGATGGATTTGGGATGGGTTAGGGTTAAGGATCCTGTGAAATTGGGCCGTGATCTATTCACAGTTGGGGATTCCTGAAGCCCCGCCCCCAGAGAAAACCCATTTTGCCCCTCCCTGGAGAGGATCTTGTCTTGAGTAGGGTGTTTTTGCATGGGCGAACAATGCAAATATTACAGTGTTTACAGTCGAGTACCAATTTGTATGTTTACAAAACTAATTTATTTATTTATTTGTGGAGAATCTAATATAACATTCCATTTTTTTCAGAGAACTTTTCACCTTCATTTAGAAGGGTATTGAGTGCAGTATTTTGAAGGTACCTTTGTCATAAGTGGGTTTCATACTCTTTGGACATAAAGACAACTACCTTAAATTGAAGAATATTTGTAAAGATAGTAATTGCATTTTGTGTTTCATTTAAATGTTTTTTTGTTTTTTCAATTCAAATTTGTTCGGATGTAGTCAGCAGCTGTAGCATTCTTGGCAACAAATACTTAACATTTTAAGATTTTTGTATATACAATGTACATAAATTGTCTTGAAAAAGGAAAATAAAATTTTAAGATAAGAATTTCTTTTGTTTGTCTTTGTGAAGTCAGATTTTTAGCTTTTCCTTCATACAAATACACACAGCAGCACTTTTCTACTTGTCAAGTCAAAAAATCAACTTCACAAAACTGTCACTGTCCTTAACAACAATGGAGCTTTATTACACATCTGCAACATATAATGCTACAAAATATTTGACCAGGTTATCAGACAACATCATGAAACGTAGCTCAACAAATACCAACACGTCGTGCCAATTTTTTAGATTTCCACACTGGTTGTACACGGCATAATTGAAAAATATTGAGTCCTCCAGTAATTGTTATTTCTTAAACCCCTCACATGGAAATAACCAAACTGTTAACTCTGGTACTTACATGTAATAGTTGAACATATATGACATTTCAGCAGTCTATTTTACCTTGATAGAGAGTCCATGGATTACACTAACAAATAGCTTCTTGTCAGAACTTTGGTTAAGAATGAACTATCTGTCCCATAACAAAAGCACAATCATGAACTACATGTACTTAAAGAAACCTGCAACACCAGTGCAAAGTATTTGTGGACTTGGGCTTGTTGCCTTGTACAAAATTGACACTTTTTGATACATGAAGTAGGGTTTTAGCTGACAAATGTACACCATTGGATTTGAGGAAGAGATGCAAAAAAAACCCAGCTGGTGTAAATAACCAGACAGCTTTCTTAAAACCTCGCTTTCACTGGACCCAACTCCTTGAAATACTCCTGGAAATCCTGCTGGAGTAAGCTGGCAGGGTTAGAGGAGGTGATTTGCAAAACACTGGGCCAGAAGGTTGGAATGCTGCATGAAAGACATGTTGCTGTGAGGCCTTATAACACTGAAGCGACTATTCTCGAGACGGACAACAGGTTAAACATGCAAGTCAAAATCTCACCACAAAGCCGCCTCGACACTATGACGTCAACAAGTGTGGAAAAGCCTGCAGTCAAGTAAGTCATTTTTTCTTCTATAACTGGATACATTTGTGGGTTGGTTTAGATAAACTCTGCTTGAATTCACAGATGTTCAAAACCTTAATTTACCTCGCCATGTTAAACCCCTCCCTCCCCAAAACGGTTGTGCATTAAGTCATAAGAATGAAGTGTTCAGAAACGGGCTGTGCACAAGGATATGAAAGAGCTCCACACGTGCTCCACAAAATATTCAGAGAAATTAAATAGCCTATACACTAATTACATGTACACAATAAACATTGCCTTTGCTGTGAATGATCTTACGCTACCATTAGCTAATTACATATCTTTTTTTTAGCACAGTGATTTTTGATCTCAAAATATACAGCTCTCTGTATGCACAAATCTACACTTTAATGGTCGGACATCGCAACGTTATTCTCAGATATCTTTTATCAAAAATATGGAACCCCATCGACAAGACTGAAAGCAAATACTGAATACAGCTAGGGTTCTCGCCTTCGATAATGCTACGTCATGTATTTTTGTACATTCAATATTAAGTGGACATTTATGTGGCACATTGTGTACATTACATTTATACAGGTTTGTTTTGAGTTATTAGGCATTTTAAGCCAAAATTTGGTTGACCATGGAGAAATTATTCCTCCATGGTTTTGGGCTCAGTTTGGTCAGAAAATTCTGGGCCCAGCTTCATAAGCACAGTTTTTTAAAATGCAAAATGGTTTTGCTAAGCTCGAAAACGGTTACCAGCTAACATATCATGTGATGTACATTGCCTTCTGGCTGGTTCTCTGCTGAGTAAAATCACCTATTTAACAGCTCTAATGCTCCTTGCATTTGGTCAACTGCAGAAGACCAGTATAATGTGGTCAAAACATTACGTTAAACCACCACGATTTTTTTTTATAAGGGCTAAAGACTGAGTTTTCCACACTGCTCAAAATCTACTGTGCGCGGTACATCGTAATAAACAGATTTAAACACTGAAGTGTTTTCACAAAAATTGAGACTTTACTGCCATCTTGTGCATGGGGAAAACAGTGGTCACGGCAACACACAAGGTACAAACGAGCTTCATAAATTCATTTTAAAATAGACCAATTGTGATTTGGCCTTTCACCGTTTGCACAAATTATCCTTCCACAAATAAATTAATTATAATTGAACTTGTATATATGACCCTGCTTTATAAGTGTTAGTCATGTGGGACAAATACTTGACTCAAGAAAAAAAAAGTAGCATATCTTTAAAAATTTGGGTTTTTTCTATTTACATTTTTTTTAAATTCCTGCTGCTACTTGGACCAAAAAAAGAACACCACTGTTTTGATTGTGCATGCACAACATGTACCTGAACATGTGAGTTGTAAGTTTGGAAGATTGCAATCTTTGCAATCTTGTCCAGTCCGATGTACTGAAAAAATATGGGAAAGACGTACACAATTTGTCCCTAGGTTCACAACTACAGTTCCAATAATACTCCAAATATCAACACATTACAATGTCAGTGATTGCACAGTTTAGCACATATACATGTAGCAGACAAAACTTGTTTGCTTCTCTTTTTGATTTTTAGAATTACTTCTACAAGATTTACATTATTACCAATATCCAAGCCATCTTGATCTTAAATAGAAACAAACAAAGAATACCATAGAACCAAGATTCTTTGAGCTAAATTCTTCTGGCCACATACAACTTGCATTGTCATGAAAAAGATGAAAATTAAACATTTTCCTTTCTGTATGCTTTGACTGTCAACAGAATGTTTTCTTAGAGTCAGCCCACAAATTTTAACCAGAGCATTAAGTTAACTTTGCAAAACTATTCTTAAAGCTATTTTTTTTTCAATTCTTGTTTAGTCCTTTTCACAAAGACAATAAATTATCACTAAATTATCACAGTTATCACTAACAAACAAAACACAGATGGACTGCTTGAAAATATCCCACAGAAATGAAAAAATTGAGTTCTTTTTTATCGGCGTCGGGTATCGATCCCGAGGTACAAATGAAGATATACAACATGAAATAATTGGCTTTTATGAATATTTCTTAACAAGTGAAAATTCTTTGTGCATCTCATCAGAAATCAAAACCTTGTGATTCAATATGGATCTTGGTGTTGTTTTCACCCACACTTCAGTGGGTTCGGATGGCCTTTTTGTGAAAGTTTATTTGCTCCCAAAACTGATACATGTATGTAAAACGTAGGATGTTTATCATTGATTCCATTCACCTATTACAGCATTATATTCCTACAGTGAAGTTAAGATACATCAAAAGCACTGTTTAAACATATGGCAAGAAAACAAATTTACAAAGGAAAACATGATAACCTTTTCATGTGAAAAGCAGATTGGAAAAATTACTCTCCATGTCAAAGTTGTCTGTAATTAGGAAGTTTGAAGGATTTCTAAAATGAAATATCTCATGCTCATTGCAATCCATCCACAGGCTGTATTCCTGACTGTTGTGGAGTTTCATTGGATTAGGTTGTGGCCCTTGAGAATATTAAAAGGGTTTTATAGGGATAATCCTGCAAAATCTAACAAGTAAAATGTGAAGCTTCATGATAGCAAAGACAAACAAAAATCTGTGCTCTACCTGTGCTCAACAAAATCCAATAGAGTTTGACTGATCTTGTAGGAGTCAGTATGATTAAGATTGACATGGTCTTGGTGTTTACACCGTTAAACCCAAACCCTCTAGAGCCGTGTCCGCACTGGACTATTTTTTTGGAAGGTTTTACCGAGACGATGGTAAAATGAAAAATGGTCAAATGTGACCACTGTCCGCACTTGGACTTTCGACACGGGAAAATTTTACCGAGACCGTGGGAGAAGTAACCGAGCTGTCAATATAATGACTCATGAGGGCGCTTTGCGTGACCTTTCTACATTGACGCGATTGACCCAAATCACGCCTGCCTTTTCATTTTTCCGGCCGATGTATACACACAGGTGTTTTTGGAGTGTAGGTTTTTTGCGTGGTTATTGTGCAATAAGGGAAATAAGTTGAAAAACTTTCATGGGCTATCCCTGGTATTAACATGTTTTTAATGTATTGTAGTAATTGTTTGTTTGTACATATACATATATTTATATTTATATTTATATTTATATTTGTTTATATGGTAATACCGAATAAAATCAATCAATCAGGCCTACGTCTTTAGCACCAATCAAACTTCCGACTTTATCAATAATAAAATCTACCATGATTGCGACCAAAAGAGGAACAACGCACTGGAATTTGGAAGCTTGCCACGTGCACCGCACCGCAGTGAAACAATGTAAAGCGCATGCGTGGTTTCCCTGTGAAGCATGACCTTGCGCTCAGGCCGGATGTACGCTTTCCTGAGCCGCTTTTACCGACTCGCACTGTCCGCACTGGACTTATCGTCCCGGGAAAAGTTACCTGGTCAGTTTTCCTGGGCAGCAGTTGCCCAGTAGAAGTAACCGCTGGACTCAGGAAAAGTAACTGAAAGGAAAACTTCCTAGGCTGTCCGCACTGGACTTAAAATGGGAAAAGTACCCATCGTCTCGTTAAGTTTTACCAAAAAAAGTCCAGTGCGGACAGGGCTTAACCCTAACCCTCCAGGGTATTTTGGCTAGAAACCCTGCCAGACGCATCAGATTGCATACTTTGTCACATTGACTTGTGTTCAGAGTGCAGCAAGGTCAAGCTGTCACCACAGATGCACTGTGCTGCGTCTGGCAGGGTTAAGGTTAAGGGACTGTTTAGTCATCCACTGAATCCAACTACTAGAACCAAATAGATTGTTTGTTGCTCATTCCTACAGATTCCAACAGATTGATACTAGTGTTGGATCTTGATAGATTTAGAAGGGTTGTGGTTAAAGCTACAGGTGCGAGATTCAGACATGATTTAGGCATTTCCGTTTGCTTTTCGGCTCAATCATGTCTTCATCGGATTCTGGTGCTGGACTGTGAGGCTCTCCATCCTGCGATATGGCCTCCTCTTCCTCCTCCTCTTTCTCGAGTGGCTTTGGGTTGCTCCTCTGAGTGGATGAGGCAGAGGAGTCGCTAGGGGAGGAGTTTCCGTCCGTCAACTCCGGGAGCTTCTCCATGTGGTTTGGCTCCAGGTATCGCAGTCTGCTGAGACTTTGGCAGCGGCGGAGGTCATCCTGAGGGTTTGGCATCCTCCCCACCTCGGTTAGGTTCAGCGCTGATTGGGATAGGCGCTTGGTCAGGTGGCAGCGGAGGGCCTCCCGGACCTTGGCCGAAGACTCACCGCTGAGATGCACTGCAACGTCTGGCGTCAGGTAGGTGGTGTCTTGGTGGGCGCTGACATTGCCGCTGCTTCTACTGATGATGCTGGCTTGATCCTGATCAAATCTTGGTTTGTGGCCTGCTCTGGAGGTCACCTCCTCCGAGGGTCTGGCAAGGCTTAGGTCCATGCTGGCACTGCGCTGCAGGGTCTTGTATTTGAAGAATGGCGGCCAGGCCCTGTGCCTTGCTTCTGGGTAATTGGCTGGTTCGTTGATTTCAGGACAGATCAAGAGGCCCCTGTGCTGTGTGAGTTTGTGATGGCGTTTACTACTAGCTCTGTGGGGAGGACTCGACTCTGACTCGGTATCCATTTGCCTATGATGAAATGATTCCTGAAATATTGGGGTTGGACGTCTACCATGTCTCAAATCAATGCTGGATGTATTTGAGGAGTGTCCACTGCTTGCCTTGCTTCTCTCGGCATTGGTACCAGAGCTAGTTTCACTGGGACTTGGCTGGCTTGTGTCACATGCTGCTCTCATAGCGTAGAAGATATCCTCTGGAACTGGGATCGGTATGGGAATAGGGTATGGTATGGGAATGAAGATGGGCTGTGGAACCATGACTGTCACTGGTGGCAGAAGGTGGTTAAAACTGGTGGCTTGTGAGTTGCCACTTTCAGTGGATTTCTCGTCAGGTGTGCATGATTTTTGCACAGTCTCTGTTGGTTGTTTAGTTACTGAGGTGGACACCTCTAGATTTTTGGTTGGCAATGCAGGAAGGATGCGTCTCTGCACCTGGACCACTGGTTGGGATGTTTGCTGTTGTTGCTGACCCGGGATCACGTAGCCAGGAATCTGTCGCACAACAGGAGGCCAGTGGGTCCCCCTGACCACCACGGGAGTGCGGCCCAACACTTGTGAGTTACCCACCCCAGGCTGGAGAATGGTCTGCAATCCAAACACCGGACCGGTTGGGTTGGGTGGCATGACATTGGTGGGAAAAGCACTCGGTGGGTTCATGTTGGTAGCAGAGGCTGTGCTGCCCTGGGTGACTTTGGGGAGGATCTGACTGCCAGTGACGCTGACCTTGGGAGCGATGGGAATGTGCTGCACGCCGATGACGGTCCTGTTGGCATGCTGTTTGGACTTGGGCTGGGGCTGGGTCCGCGCAGCCAGGACTGGCCAATCCTTGCCTGGTTGAGCAGCTACTTGATGGATGCCGTTTCCGAGTACAAACGGTTGTGTGCTGCTGTCAGCGGCCACGCTTAGCAACACATCTCCACATTTACTCTCATCTGAGCTGTTCTGGGTAGTCATGCTGGCCTGTTCGCTCACTGGCATTGCCTGTTCCAGGACAGCTCCCTGATTATTGGCAGGTATGCCGGAAGTCCCCAAAGCCTGGGTCTCATGACAGAAGACGTCCATCTTGTACTGGTGCAGGCACTTCATGCTGCAAAACTGCAGCTTGCGCTCGCCGTCTTTAAAATCAATGTAATCCTTGGTGTGGCGGATGTGGCGGCACCAGTCACAGACCTTGTTGCGTCTGAAGTAGGCTCTGCGGCACGCCGCAAAGCACTTTTCACTGCAGAAGGCCTTTGACTCGGTGGTCGTGTTCAGCGTGTAGCGCTTGAAGCCAAAATTCTGGCACCAGGCGCATACAATCTCGTACTCAGCACCAGGATTTTCTGTGAATGAAGATATTAAAAAAGGTGTTCAAACAAATGGGAATTTGTTCGTGACCTTGAACTATATATTGTATAACAGGCACATCTAGTCAGAAAGATACCTTTATTTTTTCAATTACGAAAAGTCTGTTTCTTTGAATAATTACGTTAATTATCACAAATTGGTAATCATGAGCAAAATGCAATAATTAGGCAACCTCCTAGACAAATTAGACTACCTGAAGTCAGTCTGAGATGATGTTGTGAATCTGTGACCTTTTTCCACCCAAAAGTTGTCCGTCATTAAATACTGCTATCAAGTTACAATTTCTTTATAATTTTCTTTTGAGAAACAGGAAAAAGTAGAAGGAAAAAGGCAGCTTCCTATTTGGCTTTGCATACTCTGTAAAAACCTTCACAATATACTTTCAGGGTATGAAGGCACTGTAGTGGTTCACTACAGAAAACCTACAGGATGATCTTAACCACTCAACACTGGCGCTTGCAAACTTACCACCATCACTGCATTCTGCTGATGTACAGGTGCTCACAGCAGCGCCAGTGGAGTTGTTGAAATGGTCGTCAGTGGGAGAGCTTGGTCCGCTGATCTGGTGCTCGCTGACTGGGTACTCATTGATCTGAAGATCTCCCATCTCATGATCATCGCTGAGCTGAGGCTTCACATCGTAATCATCGTCGTCCTCCATTTCCTGTTTGATAACTACGCTATCATGAGAACCTGTGCCAAAAAAATAATAAGCATGACGTAAATTTGCATAAATAAATGATTGTACAATACCAGAGGCATATTAGGCCTTCACTTGGGGCCAATTTCGCGGAACTGCTAAACACAAAAATTTGGTTTGCACAAAAGAGTCATGCTTCCTAAAAATAGGTTAGCAGCTAAAGCTCCGTGCGATTTTCATGCAAAGCAAACAACCGGATACCAATTACAAACAATATATCCCATGAATATTTGGTTGGTAATCCTGTTTAATACCAAAGATGACTTTTGTGCTATTAAGGATGCATAAGGATCCATAGGATGCAGCACTTCACTACATTCTTACTTCTGATTGCCAAGATTATTATTCCTGTTCTCAGCTATCTGAGGCAAGATCCAGTTTTTGGTAAGTACTTCAAGGTTATGAAACTTAAAAAAAATCACTGGAACCTGCGCTATAAAATTTACTGGAAGTTGGAGAAGAGCAACTGCTCAAGCTGTTATTTTGAAGTTATTTTGAGAGTTTTTACTTTGTGCACACAATATGAATATCACATTGACAATAACTCAGTAAATGACAATTCAGATATGGAAATGGTGACCAGTCAAGTTTTTGTCAATGCAAATGGAGAACAAAAATAAGTATCATAACAAAAACCAACCTACATAGTTAACCCATTCTGGCTGGCTGCTATGCCAAGACTGGCTTGTGCAGCCAAGCGTAATGCAAACAATAGGCAAACAATGCATTGAGTACATATGCAAAAATGTGAGTACATGGTCGTCATCTGTATTTTATTATTTTGTTTATAATGCAAATTGCCCATCACAAGGCCAAAGGCCACTCGAGGTGTGGGCTACAGAGGAAAGTGTGGAAAAACCAGCCCCTCACACAGAAACAAGATATCTCTTCACAGTATGAATAGGGTTGGGATGGGTAACTAGTCCACTGCAAGGCATTAATAATGCCTCTACCCATATTAGGCGTAGAAGTGCCATAGCCCAGGACTGGGCTTGAACCCACAACTTGCAGAATTCCCCGCAGACCACAAATTCAATGCTCCAAACCACTAGGCCATGGCACTTCCAAATTCAAGAGGTTAAACAGTATCCATTCCATACCTTCAGCTTCCATTTCCTCATCCTTGTCTGAGAAGTGATGTAATTGGAGCTCCTTGGTAACTCCCTCATCAACTTTCTCATATCCGTAGATGGCTAGTAACTCATTCATAGTGTCCTCTGCATAACCCTGGAAATAAATATTGTACAGCTCTTTCAGTAGTCTTTCATCAAGTAGCCGTGCTCTTTAATAATGTCACCCTTTTGGTTCTACAAACTGTGGACGAGCTTCTCCATCCAGACCGTAGACAAGAGGGTAAAATCATTGAAATGCGACAAAAAATGTTCAGTATCTGATCTGCCATCTATGACGTACATTGTAGCCCTGATGCACAAACCATAACCATAAGAAGCCCCATTTTGCTTCAGACAAATCCTGCAAATGATTGACAAATCCTTGATGTCCGGCCGTAATTTTACACTCTGTGTGGTGCTATATATGTTGGATGAGCTTATCTTTCCAGACGAGCCTGTTGAAACAGCTGCTGTATACTCATAAATAGGATGTGTTACATATGATGTCACCTGATTATGTGACAAATGTGTACGAGTGGACATGAACTAAAAACCACAAGGGGGAAACAATAAACCGTTTTAACATTCTCAAAGCATCATGGGTATAGATGACAAACAGTATCAACCATACTGGCATAAGAGCCTACACATTAGAATAGATGTGATTGGTCATCATGGTTGGAAAATCCTCTTCTGATTGGCTAATAATAAGTCATTATTAGCTGTTCCAATTTCAGAGGTGTTGCATATCAGTAACTGGTACCATGAGAGGGATTATTTCCTTATTTGTATTGCCATTAAATGTTTTTTTTGTGGTTAGGCTTTCCTTATGTTCCATGCAAATATATATATGTGAAAAGAGTATCTCTCAACTCATGACAGATATTTAGAATAAAATCAATTAATATTTCCTTTGGTTCACAGTGCCATAGGTTTGTGTACAAATTACATAGTTTGCTTCTCATCCATACCCACAATGCATTGATAATGTTAAAAAGGTTTAATAAGGGAATAAATATGTGCTGGGCCGGTTTTTAACATACGTTTAAAACCGCCTTTGGGCCTGGGCGCTTGATAATGACCCGAGTCGAAGGCAAGGGTCATTATCTCAGCGTCCAGGCCCCAAGGCGGTTTTAAACGTACGTTTAAAACCGGCCCAGCAAGTATTTATTCCCATTCATAAAATGCCTTTTTGTATAATTAAGCAAAAACCACCTACAATTATAAATTTCCAATGATTTTGTTCAATTTGTTTTACCTTGGTTTGTAAAACACCCCTTCAGCTATAATGGTTCGTGCCACGCACACGCGACGCGCTCGCCAGGTGGTGCAGAATGCAGCAGTGCCGGTGTAGTGTGAAATTATGGACTCTAAATACGGACGTATCGGTAGTATTGCGCTTGCGTTCTTAGGATAGTTACTGGTCGCTTGATTGTTCAACCAATAAAATGGACCATATTTTGTAGGACTCTACATTTCGTGTGACACCGGAAAAAAATGTTTAAAACCGCGCCGTGTTTAAACAACTTCCAGCCGTGTTTAAACAGCCGTGTTTAAACAACCGTTTAAACACACCCACGTGACAGGTTCTCGACCAATAGGGATAGTGAAACTCGCCGAGGCATTTATGAATGACAGGTGCATTACACTTAAAATTATTTCCATGGTGTTATTTCTCAATTATCACTTTAAAATAGGCCTATATGGTGAAAACTTACAAGGTCCTAAAACTTAGAAAGACTCCTGTCATATACCATATCGCATATACATGTAGGCCTACGTACCGCCTGGTTGAGACGTCACAATGGTTACAAGGGATTGTCGGACGAAAATGGGAGCCATTTTTGTGCGCGTTTTCCTCCCACAATCCTTTGTAACCATTGTGACGTCTCAACCATTGTCAGCCAGGCAGTATTTGCGATAAGGTCTAGGGCACTAGGCCTGGTAATATAACTCGTCAGGCACCAATAACGTTAAACCTTTTCGACATTCTCAATGCATTGATTGTGGGTTTGGAGGCCAAACAAACCATGTAATTTATACACAAACCTATGGCACTGTGAACCAGTCCAAATATTAATTGATTTTATGCTAAATATCTGTCATGAGTTGAGCGATACCGTTTTTACATTTCTTTGCACTGAACATAACGAAAATAATAACCAGAAAAATCAATTTTAAATGGCAATACAAATAAAGGAAATAGGCTCTCAGGGTACCAGTTACTGATGATTGCAAATTTCTGGGGAATGAGTTCCATATCCGGACATTACTTATTTTCCCTTAATATGAATTACCAAAAAGTGTAAATCTGTTAAAGAAACACGAATTTAGGAGGGAAACAATTTCAACTTTTTCTTTAAAAATACTTTGACTTTTTCTGTCATGGCCCATAGACTTTGTGCACGAGGTCCAAGTGATGGCCGGATATGGAACTCTTTCCACTTTATTGGAATCTATTACTCTAGACATGACTGACATCATCAGGGCCGGGGGCTTGTAAACATGCTTGCACCTCCATGACCATAGTATATCCTAGTCCGAGTAACTTGGACCCTTTATCGCCTTTTTAAACATTTGGACATGATCTGGCGATCGCCAGATCATGTCAAAATGTAAAAAAATGCGATAAAAAATAAAGGGTCCAAAAACTCCATTAATACCTCCATGCAGAGACTAACTTATGGTTTCAGTAGCCAGACGCTAAATTCATACCTTGATATCTTCTTCCCGAGGCTCCGTTTTCACCTTGCATTTTTCCTCACTGTCGGAAGAATTGTCATGCAAATCCATAGCTATTTCACGATTCCAAAAACGTCGATCAACAAACTGCACCGAAAATATTTATTTTTAATAGCAACTTTTTACATTGACTTTCGGGACTATCGCCGTCCATTTTCTAATCACATTTTCTGTAAACAAGTGTGTGTTCAGAAAAAAACCTCCAGTAATGTTAAAATGTATAGCACGCCGAAAGGAAGGGTTTCTTTTTATACTAAGATATTTTTTTATTTACGGGTACCGGGTGGACGTGGGGGAGGGGGGGTGCTTTGAAATTTAACAGTTTTTAACGGCTTTATCGGATGACAACCAAGCATAATCATGGTAATCGAATTATAGCCCTAACCCACACAAATTTGAATATTTGTATCGATTTATTTTCTGTGTTAGTTTGGCACATATGATTGACGTTCTATACACATTTTATTATTCTTACTTGGGCTTTTTGATCGTGAACTCTGTTAGACGTTAAACCAGACGTTTATGTGGCTTTTGCAAAAATTCTCCTGTATGCAATATATATTACGTGCAAGACCTACCAGTGAAATTCACGATGGCCGCTGGTTCCCACAATTAGTTCCGTAACTAATAGTACGCAGACGCAGACCAATTGGGAACCAGCGCTGTGACAGGTCGTAGATCACATGCAAAATACTGCGTAAAGATTTCGTATGGGGAAAACTTTGCTCTTGAAATGGGAAACTCTCTTCGGAAAGACCGAACAATTTTTTGCATAATTTTAATTAATTGACAAGTATGTGAATTGTGATTTCGTACGCCGTGTTTAGATGGTCCTGGAAAGCTATGGCCGTTGCTGGCGATAAAGAAGTTTATTTTGGTGACGAGCTTTCGGCCAACATGTTGCGGGATCTGAACCAGCGATTCCCCGAAATTCCCGCAGATGTCGTTTCCTCATCCCTGAAAAAGGTACACACTCCCATTGCATCTATTTCGTGATAAATGGATAAGGTCACTGTTTAAGTTTTCATAATGTTGAATTTATTCCATTAAGAATTATTCCAGGATAAGTTTTTAGATGTGTAGTTGATTTTGGCCTGCAATAAACCTTTTCGACATTCTCAAGTCAACTCAAAGCATCATGGGAACTGCATCAGGCCTAACTCACTGGCGTGGCATTAGAAGAGCAAGGCAAGCACATTAGAATGGACGTGATTGGTCGCATTGGTCACATGTTTGTTGTCACGCTTGCAAAAATCCTCTTCTGATTGGCTAATAATGTGACATTAGCTGTTCTAACCAGAAATTTGCCTTCATCAGTATAAACTGGTACCCTGAGAGGGATTCCCCAATTATTTCCTTTATTTTTATTGCCATTTAAATTGATTTTTCTGGTTATTATTTTCCTTATGTTCCATGCAAAGATATGTGAAAAGGGTAACGCTCAACTCATGACAGATATTTAGCATAAAATGAATTAATATTTGGACTGGTTCACAGTGCCATAGGTTTGTGTATAAATTACATGGTTGGTTTGGCCTCCAAACCCACAATGAGAATGTCGAAGAGGTTTATTTGACCATTGCAGCATGAAAATTGTATGAGTTTAAAATACAAATTTCAATACATTTTACAAATAGGCCTAGGCCTATATAATTTTGGTAATCTTAATACCTTTAGGACCCCGTTCCATATAAGAGAACGAAGGAGTTTATGTTTCGGAACTTACCTCAATATTTTGCGATAATACAGGCAGGAAAAGTCACTCTGTGTGCTTGGAATCATCTCAATAGTTCGCTAATATATCATGTTGAATATGAGCAAGCTTAATTTGGTAAAAGAGGGCAGGGTTTTTATTTATGAGGGAAATTATAGGGTAAAACGGCAACGTCTCTGACTGCAAAAAAGGTAGGAAAGTCACAATTTTTTTGAAAGTGCGTTTTAAAATTACAACAAACATGAGTTAATCTGAAGAAAAAAAGAATGCTTTATCCTGCAAAAGTCACTTTGGTACTGTAAAGTCATCTGCAAAAGTCAGTTTTGGACGGAACTCGTTAAAAATGTAAAGGTGTCCTAAAGGTAATGATTACCATAATTTTGTCTACTTTCTGAGACTTAAGTTTTGTATGGTGATGATTATTAAAGTTTTGTTTGACGATTATTTTTAATCTGACAAATTAATTATTTCACCATTTCTCGATTTGATCTAGTCCTAAAAGGACGCCATGATATGGCGGCCTAGCGCACGAAACTACACAGCTGGTCTATGCTAGAAATTAAGGTAAAAAAAATCATGGTTTACCTGCAAGAATATTCTTGGCATCATCTCTGCCAACAGTTCAACACAACAGTTCATCTTTTCCGAAGGGTAGAAATATTCCTCCAAAAATGTCAAGAAAAGGAGATATTTCCAGCTTCAAATCGTCTACACGCGATGCTGACTTCATAAACAAGAGGAGTAATACCTTGTCCGCACGTCTTGAACACGTTGAACGTTCATTGACAACAGGGGGGTGCAATTTACAGGCGGTCACCGTACGCGTCGTGCATGATGACCACCAGTACATTGCGCCCTCTAGCCCTCCTATACTTATAACTATCACAGCCTATCAAAATCTTTAAACACCAACTCTGACAGTTTGTGTGTGTTTCAATCTGAAATTTGATAGGTTTTGATCTGTACAGCAGCTGGGTCGATTTTGGCCCTGAGAACAGGAGGGCTAGCTAGTGTAGTTTCCTTTACTAGGATGGCATATCATGGCCTAGGGCTTTTAATATAAATTTGTTTTATTTTATCCAATTAAATTTTCATTTTATCCATTTTAAAACCCTCCTACTCTTTAGGCAATTTATAAGAAAGTTTATTCACCATACAAAACCATACAGTGAGTCACTGAGTGTACAGCAGGTATACCATACAAAACCTGACAGCTGTCTGGTTTTGTATGGTCAAAAGACTTGCCTGTGCTGAACTATGTAAGGTGATGAATGGTAAATCAACTTGAACACTGTGTGGCACTGTAAGGTTTTGTATGGTTGTACAGGCTGTGTCTGCTGGCAGGTGCAAGGTTTTGTATGGTGAACCAACTCCATTGTGTACTGGGGAACATTGATGAATAGGCCTATACCATTTTAGAGTTAGGGTGGTTTCTCTTTATACATTATATATAACTCACCATAGAGTACCGAAGTGATGACGTCAATCAATGCAATGTTTTGAACCAGAATGCATTCTAAACTGCATGTGTTTGGAACCAGTTGCCGCGGCAACTGACGTCAGACTTTGGTACTCTATAGCCCCCAAGTAGTCTGTTGATAAGCCACAATGAAGTATATTCACCATACAAAACCATGTGTATGGTTTTGCCATGTCAATAAGCTTGCTATAGCATTACACTGTATGGTTTTGCCATGTGTGTGTTAATGCTATGGTAAAAATTGGATATGAAAATTTTGTATGGTGAAATAGTAGGAGGATATTATGTTAATGTATTTTGCTAATAGCCTAATAAAAGTTTCATTTAACCGACAAGGCTAAATTATAAGCATTATTATAACTAGCATAATTGTATGTGTCGAGCACAATCTGGAGTTTTGCGCAAGTTTATTGTTCTCCCTCCTGAGCTAATTTCCCTTTGAATGAAATCCATTCATAGGGATATGAACTCGGGAGGGAGTACAATAAACTTGTGCAAAACTCCAGATTGCGCTCGACATATGCATAAATAAACATGATAAATTAGCTAGGTTTAAATTTTGAATTCAAACCTTTCCAATATTTGCAAAGCATTATTAACCCTAACCCCCTAGACATTTTTACTAGGAGGCTTCCTTAACCTGTCAAAATCCAACACTGTGCAGTATACCTATGGCACATTCTTTGGACTCGGACAAATTGGGGCATTATAGCTCCATGTAAAGTAATGGTGCCAAGGCCCTGCAGTACTGAACCCATCAAAACTTGACAAAACCTGCTGTTGGAGTTTGCAAGGATTGGGGTGGTTAGGGTTAAGGGTTACGTGTACCTACAATACATTCAATGTATTCTTCAAAGTAGGCCAGAGTTGTAATCAAGTCAATCACAATTCAGATAAAAAGGCAGATCACAATGACAAAGGAATGCTTTTGTTATAATTTTGAGACCAGAATTGCAAAGTGACTTGTGATCGACTTGCGATCGACTTGCGATCGACTTGCGATCGACTTGCGATCGACTTGCGATCGACTCGCGATCGACTCGTGATTGACTCGCGATCGACTCGCGATCGACTCGCGATCGACTCGCGATCGACTCGCGATCGACTCGCGATCGACTCGCGATCGACTCGCGATCGACTCGCGATCGACTCGCGATCGACTCGCGATCGACTCGCGATCGACTCGCGATCGACTCGCGATCGACTCGCGATCGACTCGCGATCGACTCGCGATCGACTCGCGATCGACTCGCGATCGACTCGCGATTGACTCGATTACAACTCTGAAGTAGGCTATTTTGAATTCTTTTTCTGTATCTGTGGTTATATCCAGAGACTGGCCGTTGTTTTCCATGTTGTTCTTTCTTTTTTTGTTTGTTTAGAATGGTGGAAATATGAGTCACTGCATTGCGGAGTTGGAACATGTTAGCCCAACCTACATGTATAGTGTTGTCAGCCACAACACTCCCATGCATATACACACAGGAGGAACTCTTCCAAACACGGCTCCAGAAATAAACCACAGCACTTCGGGGTATTCCTCTCCATTTTATTCTCCCGAACAAGGCATGCATGTACATGTACATGCACCTGGCAGGGACTCGTACAACCCAGAATATCTCCCGATGGGGATAGAGGACCCGGAAAAGACGCCCCAGCCGAGTTTCACCAGTTGGGCCACCTTAGAAACAGGAATAACTGATATGGAACCACAGAGAGAATCGAGACAGCATCCTCTGAGTGCTGCTGGGAATCGGAAACATGTGTCACTATGCACGTTAGATATACAGAAACCGCCCATGAGGACTGTAAGTGTACCACAAATAAGCACTGGACATGTGATCCGAAGCGTTAGCCCAATGCCAGGGGGTCTCCAGTATGTTGAAGGTGACCCCATACACAGGCAGTCCAGTAACCCATATGGTCAGATGAAGGCTAATGGCTTAGAACAGATACTAGACCCACAGGAGTTCCCTTTTGAGCCCCGCCCTGCCTGGCAGGAAGACTCCGCTCCCTTGCAGCATTTCTCCGAATCGAGCCAGTCCAACCAGGTGGGTGTGGTCAGCAACAGGTGGACCCCACCTCCTGCTCACGTCAATCCCACAGAGTCGCGGCATAGTGCACAGCCTGCCAGCTCCTACCAACTCGACCCCCTTCAACCGTCCAGCCCAGTCCCCATGCCAAGGAAGGGGAAACTAATCCCCTCGCCCGTGGTAGCCGCGTACAGCACGGCAACCGAAAGTATTTCTCTAAACCTAAATGATCCAACATCGCCCACTCACGAGCCTTCCAGGGTATCGCCGATGTTGGAAGACGGAGTCCTAGTTCCTCAAACCCCGCCTGACCAAACAGTGGCAGGTTTTGGTGGGGGTGACCCTGTCCCTCCAAATAGAGGACAGAGGGCGAAACAAAGGAACAGCAGCCTCATGCCACCAACAATTCCCCGGGAGGGGTCGCTGTCCAAAGAAAAGGAAGACCAGGCTTACACAGAAGGTGAGTGAACATAATTTGCTTGTGTGGGGTACATGAGAGGGGTTGATTGAAATTGGGGTCCCGTTTTGGTAGCTTTAGACACTGGTTATATCTGTGCTGAAACGGCTCTCTCCCAACAAAGCAGTAAACCTCCTTCTTAAACAAACTAGTACATGTGTTTTGTAAACAGTTTTTGTAAACTTGCAGAAAATTGATTAGTATTCTGTGTGGTAAAGTCTGCCCCACCTTTCCCCACATTTATTTAACCCTCCTGTTCTCAGGGCCAAAATCGACCCAGCTGCTGTACAGATCAAAACCTATCAAATTTCAGATTGAAACACACAAACTGTCAGAGTTGGTGTTTAGAGATTTTGATAGGCTGTGATAGTTATAAGTATAGGAGGGTTAATCTAATTTTGCACTTCCATCAATCTAATGCGTGGGTTATTGTACTCAGTGCAGAGATGGCCAACACTTCACATTGCATTGCAATAATCAACTGATTTTCAAAGATTTTTGGTGAAAATTCTGTCGGAATCCAGTAAAGCTGATTTAGAAGAATGTGTTTCATGCAGCTTTGGCAACTGAAAATTGACTCAACAAAAGTTTTGCATTGGATTTGTTTTTGTGTTATTAAATCTATATACATGTCTGTGTGTTCATAAGACCTTGTTATTAATACTTGACACTTGAGAACCGTGTAAATAGGTTTTCTTAATTAAAAAAATATATAATTGTGTACTTTGTAGTTTCCAATTCAGATTTTTTTCAGTCTAGCGTCATATAGAGATTGCCTTGTACTCTGTAGAAAATTTGAATTTGCTTCTTCCTGCTGGCAGCATTGTTGATGCATCAGAGAGCGCGCTATGAACGTCTCATCAAGGAGCTTGAGGAGGAGAGAAAGAAACTTGCCCACAAGAGACATGAGACCTCCGGCATGGAGCAGGAGGTATCCCACAAACGAAACCACCGCTCGCCATTTCCAACGGTATGCAAAACAGTGTTGTAGTCGAGTACCCTTTTAACCCTGTTTTTTTCATATGGCCCTGCTTAATCCAACAATTTCCAACAAAACTGAAATGAGAAGCCCGCTAAGTACAACAAAATCCAACAGCAAAATTTGTTAGATTCTGCAGTGGGCCACCTACACACCAGCCTTGGCATTTTGCAGCTACCCTGCTGAATCCAACACAAATGCAACAGGTATTTGTGTGGGCTCTGCCAAATCCAAAAAAATCCAACAAAAATATTACTGCAAGTCTGCTTCCACCATCCTAAATATGACAAAATCCAACAGGTATATTTAGTTTCCACCCTGCTAAATAGGATAAAATCCAATGGGTATTTTTAGCTGCTACCCTGCTGAATACAACAATATCCAACACATCATGTAGTTTGTGTTGACTGCTAATTAAATCCAACATATTGCATTAGCTTTTTTACCATTGTTGGATTTTGTTGGATTTTGCAGGGTTAGGGTTAATGAACTTTTATGAGATTGAGCAGAGAAAATTGTTCTCGAGTACAAATACCTGTATATTTATGAGTACAACCACCCTGATGCAGAAAACGCCCATCAATTCTTGTCCCTTGTTAAATAGAAATAATAATTACAATTTACAATTACTTATCTGCCTGTTGTTAAGCAGCCGTAAGATTTGCTCCAGATTAGATTTTGAATGTGTGCCCTGAACTGAAGTTCAACTTATTTTCCATTAAATCACTTATTTAAATATAATTTTACTTTGTCATGTTTCTTTTTCTCAGCCGGAGGCAATCGGAAAGCTACGAGAACAGAAACGACAGCTACAAATTGATATAGAGTGCATGACGCGAGAAATCGAGTCGTACAAAAGCCAAGGTAATGATCATCATCAGCTTTGAAAATAATGTCCACATGTACCGAATGTGGGGGGATTTCATCCTATAAATTGGCTTAGTACAAACAAATTGCTTAGTAAAGTTACATATGTAGATTACCAGTCAAACTGCATGTAATTTTAATGGCTTTTACTGGTTCTCTTATCTTCACAATCCATTGCAAATGTGCTTAGCAATATTTTGTTATCAACAGTTCTGTGAAATTCGCCAAAAGAGATTCCCTCATTAACCCTAACCTACCTGAATCCATCAAAATCGAACCCCTGTTTTGGAGGATTTCGGCAGATTCAGGATAGCTCCATTTTGAAATTTGGGGGATTTTGATGGATTGAGGATTGTAAGCCTAGCGGAACTGCAGGATTTTGATGGATTCAGGATACCTCCATATTGAGCAGTCACCAAAACCAACTTTTTGTGCATGACAAAATAGGTGGATTTTGGTGGATTCAGGATACTTTCTAGTAAAGTTTCCCAAGGGGTTAGGGTTAAAGGTCGACATTATCGCATTGTATTTGTTTTGTCAAGGTGGTTGCTTCGAAAACCTGAAATTGATCCAAACAATTATAGCTTTGTCACATGTTTATAAATCAAGAAACCAGAGAAAACACAAAAATTGTATGCCTTATTTTGTCATCTTAAATTCTGTAACCTCTGCCCCTCAATTTCAAAGCCACTTTGTACTAACGTTTGAAAGGTGTTTAAAAGTTTCTTTTCCCATGAAGTAATGACCCTGTATTTTTGTTTGCTTATTTAGGTTTGATGGATGTGACGCAAGCAAACAGTTTCTATCGCAACATCGGGTCAACGGGCGCGCCTGGCCCCGTGCCACCTATCCCTCCACACAGTAACATCATACCAGAAAGTAAGGTTACACGGAAATGTCTGTTAAACCACTGTTTTTCCAAGAAGCGCTTGAATCCATAGACTGTTATTTTTACCCAAGGAGGTAGCCGTTATTAAAGACGCTGTCTTCTGACTTTCTGATGTTGTTACAACATCAACCTTGACAACTCTAGCAGCTCGCAGAAATTTGAAATTTAAGGAATGGGTGGAAAATCACAGAAATCCAAATAGATTCTAGATATTTAAGTGACAAATGGTGTCTTTGTTCTTCAGTTGCTCAGAAATGAAAAGGGGATTTCTTAAAAAAAAAATAATCCCACTGAGATAAAAAGTAGCTTTCAGAACTACCTCTAAGAATAACCCTACACCAACGACACAATTAAAAGCTGAGTGGGGTATTATAGACAAGTGAATTTATAGCAAGGATAGTGAGGTTATGAGCACTTTAACTTTTAAGCTGTGAAAATCAGCATACTGTGTTTATTAGCATACTTCATGTTTTGGTGCGCAAATTTAATCAAACAATAGGCAAACAATGGATTGAGTATGCGCAGGAATGCACATAGATGATACCCAGTCAGGTGGTCTTTTTCAAACCATGGCCATGGACCATAATTAAGGAGTTAAGTATAATATTAATTTTGAACAAATCTTTTTTGGAACATTTTTTTATGGTCAAAAATATGAATAAAATAATATCTATGAACAACGTTTAATCTGTCTTGATTTCAGCTGTCCTGGATTCAGAGACTTCCCCGCCGTCTTACGAGTCGGTGATTGAAGATGTGGAGCAGATGTGGAGCTGCTCGGCATGTACTCTGTTGAACCACCCTGCTCTTGACAAGTGTGAATGCTGTGAGATGCCACGAGACAAATAAACCTTTATCCGACCAGTCCACACCTTAAAGGTATTAGTAGATCAAAGAGTGGTGTAAAGTCAGTACCTGATGTTGCAATGGTGACTCGTGAAGCAAGCAATGGTGTCTTGTCTTGTTCCCAGAGTCAGCAACACTTTTGAGGTAGCTTTTCTGGATTACCAGTCTAACGACTTGGGCTATTGCACCGACGTGAACACGTACACGCACTGTGTATGTGTTCAACGCATGCATGTATGCAGTGTGCTCTATTTCTTAAGTGAGTTGGCAGTACTCAGTGCTCTTGTACTTGTCACAACCAAGACATCGAGAAAAATGGCGTCGTGTACGTACGTGTTGAGTGTCTACTTGTTACGTGTATCCAACAGTACTGTACACACGTACTACTGATGATCCAGAACTTCTGGAGAGATGGTTGCATGCATCCACTGTATGTACCACGAGCATGATACAGCAGGCTTGCATCCAGGAAACTAGCCAGAGGTCACAGGAATAAGTTAAGTATTCTTGTAAACCAGAAACTGTTGTAACCCGAGGCATGTGTTGCCCTACTGCGCCTTACACGCATTGGCATGCATTTCCTACGTTCATTTTGAACGGTCGATGTAAAATGTATAAAGGACATTCATGTAGTCACCCTTGATTATACAGAATTACCCATATCACTCCGTTTTGGATTCCGCGTTAATTGAAATGTAGAAGCAACCAGAGTGCTGTGACATTGTCACTTTGGACTTAAGTTTTGAATTCTGAAGATCTTGAAGGAGAACGCAAGTTATAAATAGACATAGATTTGCAAAAAACCATGTACTGGATTTCATATTCGGAGATTTGGCTTTAAAATTGTACATTTGTCTTGAATGGCTATAGATTTTTTTTTGTACGGAAAATAAAATCGCCATTACTGAAAATTAGATCAAAATTTGATTTTGTTTCTATTTGGTCAAATTGCACTTGGGTACAAAAACCAGATTGTGAAGGATTTATGCAGTTGTGATAGATCAGACATTCTTACTGATGTTATCAAATCAGTGTGTGATTGGTATATCAAAGAATGTATTGGCCAGCTTAGTCTTCTCTCAAGTCACTTTATATGGTTCGCTCTGATGTGTGAGATTTCTCAGTTTCCCAGTTTTGCATGAGTTTTGGAGCAAAGTACAAAAGTTTTTCAGTAGGGTGCCCCCCCCACTAGATATTTAGTTTATAAATCTGCATGCGATTCCCAAAACTGACTAGACAATCTAAAAAGAAACAGAGAGAAATTTACGCCTGGTAAAAATATAATCATATTTAGTGCAAATTTTTCGTCAGGCGAGTCGGATATATTTTCCAAGATGGCCGCAGATATTTTTTTCACCCACCTAAAATATCTGGCCAGTTTTTTGTGGGTTATCCATAACTGGGTGTGAAATTAGCAGTTGCCTGGTTGCAACCTAAAATCCATCATGGTAAGCTGGTAAACCAAGCCTGGTTGAATTGTTTGGGCAAACTAGATTTGTTTTAACATTATTAAATCCGGAAATTTTTGAAAAATGCAGGCTTGGACCATGCTTAGACAATGCTGAATATCTTTGTGTTGTTTATTTGGCCTTTCCCTAACCAGTAACAATCATATCAAATCATACAAAAAACTACTAGCAGTCTCTGTATATTTTGTAGAAAAACCAAATCAGATTTTCTCCTTAAAAAAATATTCTGATGGCCAGTATGTGCACAGCGGATACCTGTACTGTCTACATGTACATGTACGTCTGTTTAACACCTAGCTCCTAACCCCTTAAGTACGGTGTCGGGGTGCCGCGGCGGCTCTGGCAGCCAAGCGAACCGCTGCCATGTGTTTGTGCAGTCAAGCGTAACCTATACACAATAATCCAACAATGGATTGAAACTGCACAAACAGCGGCCAATTGCGTCATCCATCCTGGTGGCACTGTTTTTTTTGCGCCATATTCCGTCATCCGTACGCAAGGGGTTAACAAAGTCTAACAATACCAGTGGCTTTGTGTTTAATTACCATTTAAACCATTTAAATGTTGACAATGTTTACATGTAATTGGAACTTGTGGCGTGTACATTGCAAATTTACCAAGTCCAAGATGTTCAACACTCCATTTACATTCAGATGCTCAAGCAGCATGATATGAATGGGTGTTTAGTTTTCTGTTTCTGATCAATATATTTTCAAAGTGAACAAAGAAACTGGCAGGAGCGGGATTCGAACCTGCGACCTCCGGGTTACCGTACCGGCGCTCTACCAACTGAGCTATCTTGCCCCATGTTGGCAGTCTCCCAAATTGTCAGTATCTTTGTTCGGGTGGGCGCTGATTAATTTAAACAGTTGAGTTTCTCTAAATATCACGCTATAGAAAAAGTAGGATTCAATCACTTCGTAAAACTAAAATCAATCTTGCAGTATTCAGTCCCCCATTTTAGGACGGTTAGCACCCCTTTGTTACAACAGGAATTAGTAAGTTCAGGAAATTACTTGGGAAAAGGAGGATCCTGATTTTGCTTTGTAGATTTCGTTTAAAAGATTACTAAATGTTTTTTTTTGTATCACTCAAAACATTTAGTTTAACCCTAACTCCCTAGTGGAAATCACAGGCCTAACGTGTACCCTTATGCCCATCTTTCCCTAACCCCCTCCACCATTTTTCCTCCAAGTAAAACCTGAATCCTCCAGCATCCTCTGATTTCTAAGTGTTAAAGCTGCATGTAACCTGAATCCTCCAAAATCCTCTAATGGGGACCACTGCATGAATCCTGCAAAATCCTCTTATGGGGACCACTGCATGAATCCTGCAAAATCCTCTAATGGGGACCACTGCATGAATCCTCCAAAATCCTCTTATGGGGACCACTGCATGAATCCTCCAAAATCCTCGAGGGTTTTTTGTAAACACCCTAGTAACCTCAATCCTCCGAAATCGACCGGCATCAGATTGGGCCTGATGACCTGGATCCTCCATTTTCCTCCAGAGGCAAAATCCTCTTATGCCCTCAATCCTGCAAAATCCTCCGATGCTTTAACTTCCAAAGACCCTCAATCCTCCGAATTCCTGCTTTTGGCAAAGAGGATTTTGGAGGATTTGGGACGGTTATGGGTTAACTCAGAAATGACATTCTTTAGTGGCATTATCTTTTGAATAGAATGTGCTCATCCTTTCTTGCGCAAGACGATTCTGACTAAAAGATAAATATAGGGAAGTATGTAATCCTCACGGTTGGAGAATAACTTCTGGTATTTTATATATTCATGCCAAGCCACAATACCTAATAAGCCAGTTCGGTATTTCAACTGCGCATGTGCACAATGACATTTTATCCCGAATGACCCGCGTGATCTAACGCGCACGTGTGAACGCAAAAGGTGGTCGCACAACGTGCACATGTTATATTCAATCAGAATGGGCATTCGCGTAACCTTTTTGTATTACGTCAGCAATTTTATCCCGATTAACCTTTGACCTTATTACACCATATTCAGAACTTGTTTTGTTTTAAACAGATGTTGGTTTTGTTTTGATTTTATTTGAAATACCTACATGTAAGTTTATATCAAGGTAGGGCATTTGTAACTGGAAGGAACCGCCAAATGAATGGCCATTATTAAGCCAACTGAAAAAACAAAACAAACCTTTGTTTTTGGAAATTAAGAACAGGAAAATGTGTAAATGCCAGATTGCAATATTTTGTAGCTGTGAGTCAATTTTGGTGGAAAAAGGCTGTGATATAAATGTATATGTGGTTGTGATATTTAACCAGGTTAATATTCAATCTGGTTAACTCGACCTGGTTAACTTTAAGGCAACCTGGTTGTTTTCAAAGCAACAAGTTCAGCTATTAAATTAACTTTGCTGGTTTCAAGGGTGAAAATAGATGTAATACAGAAGGTTTGTGGTAGTAGCACTATTGGTTTATCTGGTTCTGAGAATAACCAGGTTTACATGTACTCAACTTGGCTAATGTTGAGTTAACCAGGTTTACTCAACTTGGCTAATGTTGAGTTAACCAGGTTTACTCAACTTGGCTAATGTTGAGTTAACTAGGTTTACTCAACTTGGCTAATGTTGAGTTAACCAAGATTACTCAACTTGGTTAATGTTGAGGTAACCAGGTTTACTCAACTTGGCTAATTTTGAGTTGACCAGGTTTACTTTTTTCCCTCAGAACCACACAACTCAAGAATAGGTTTATCACATTAATAAATTCCTAACCCTGCCAGACGCAGCACAGTGCATCTGTGGTGACAGCTTGACCTTGCTGCACTCTGCACACAAGTCAATGTGACAAAGTATGCAATCTGATGCATCTGGCAGGGTTTCTAGCCAAAATACCCTGAAGGGTTAGGGTTAACATGTCGGCCGGAAGCTCATAGATTGGCATGCAGCCAACAGACTGGTACTGTGCATACCACTCAATCGAGGCTGTGGTCATTGCGTTAACTTCTGGGAACTAGACCAAGATGGCCCAATAGTAATTGAAGTTTATTGCAACAAATGACCATTGACAGTGATGAAGAAAGTGGTTGGGTTTCAAAAAAAAAAAAAAAGTATTGCTCATATTGATCATATTACAAGATTGCAGTATTGCAATTTTACAAAGACTTATGACAAATTTGTGCCAATGAATAATTTTGTTTTTTAGACCTTACCAATTGCGCATTTGTACATAGGCAAAAATATCCGCTCTTGGTTTTCGAAAAAAGGGATAAATGATTCCCTTTTTCAAATTTATGTTTTCGTGTAAATAGTTTTTTATGTTCAGTGTTGGAATCCAGCATTGGAAAAAGAATTTGTTGAGGATGTGTAAGCGGTTGCAGGTTGAGATAGATAAACTTTGGGAACTAGTCGTCTTATTCATATTTATTCGTTCATGTTGCTTGAGAAGAAAAAAAACGTGCCATGACAGCAGAAGAATATTATAAAATTGTTCGTACTATGCATGTGCCTGTATATCATGTGCAGTCAAATTCTGAAATGTTTTACAAATAAAACCACATAAATAGATCTTTTTGAAAACGAAAGAAAGAAACATGATAGCATAATTTCTGTTTACTGGGGACATATCCTGGTATGTAATTGATAGTTCCAGGAAAATGTAGAGGAAACCTTGTATGTTAGAAATATCATTCTAATAGGTGTTGTGGGATGACCTTGCTCATGATAAACCGATTAAGTACTGGGGCCAATTTCATAAAACTGTTAAGCACAAAAATTTGCTTAGCATGCAAATGCTTCCTTGATAAAAACTGGATTACCAACCAGATTTCCATGTGTGGAATATTGCTTTTAACTGGCATTCAGCTGTTGTTTGCTTAGCATGAAAATTACATAGACTTTTGGCTGGTAACCTGCTTTTACTAAGCAAGACATTTTCATGCTAAGCACATTTTTGTGCTTAACAGCTCTATGAAATTGGCCCAGGTCACCATGCAACCGCATTAAAGTATTTTCCTGCTTACTGATATGCCTTAAGAATTTAACTACAGATATTGTACAATGTATGTACAAAGTGTACGTTAACTGTGTTTCCCCTCCTAATTTAATTGTAAATGCAATGTTATCAGAAATATATACATGTACATTATTATGCCATAAAGCGAAATTAAAATTGCAATATTACCACTATATAAATGAAATCAAGGCGTGATTGTTTTGTGGTTTTGTTCAATTAAGGAGTTCTGTGAAAGGCTTTAGCTATGTTTGCATGGGCTTAGGAAAACATGGTTCCTGGAAAGAAATTGTTGCTATGGTTAAACATTTCTCGGAGGACTACCAAGTGTTGCAAGCCCAATTGTTGAAATTTGAGAATTATCCTTTTTTAGGGGCAATGAATGGATTTTGGGGTAAGTATTTTATAGGAAATACTGTAACACTGACCTGCTTAAAGTTTTGCGTGCATAGATGCTGGGAAAACAGAGATAAAAATGCCATATGATGCACGATATGGGGCAGAGGGAACCCCCCCCCCCCCCCCTCTTTTGTGTTGGTCATTGTGTTCCCGGAATCTCAGGAATTCTTTTCAGATCTCTAGGGGGGGATGTGTTTAGTCTGGAGAGTGTATAGGGTATAGGGAATAGGGACAACAAAAAGGGGGGGGGGGGGGGTTACTCCTCTGCCCCATATCGTGCTGGGTATAAAAACTGCTGTTTTGTAGTCAGGATCTCTGACCCTACTTCTACTTCAGACAAAACGGAGCAATTTATAGACGTCGGGGATTATCAGGTCAGGGAGCTAGACTATTTCTAATGATGGTTGACTACAAAAATGACAGGTGCCATGATTTCACAGGATACTTGATAGTATTACAGTCAAGTAAGACATTTCATAAGGGGAATCAGGTTGGTGAAGTGGTACTTTCCTCGCCTTCCACCGCTGTGACCCGGGTTCGAATCCCACCGGGGCCGACATGTGGATTGGGTTTTCAGTCCCTGCCTGATTCCATGGGTTTTCCCCAGAATATCATTCTGGGGTTTTCCTCCCACTTCTAAAACTGAACATTTCTTTGTCGTCTTCCTACAGGCTTCTTTAGACTTTCCAGCTGCAGTGCGACATGTGCTTGTGAGGAATCCCTGGTTTCATTACCAGAAAGAATGAAGAAATAAATCAGTAGTTTTGTTTTTTGATGTTTGCAAATGTTGTATAATACCTTTAAATGTAGATAAGTCCACGAAAAAGTCCCATATGTAATGCACCGTGTTTTCTTTAAGGACTAAAGGACTAAAAACATAAATTCTTCTGGGTATTCTCCCTGCAGATTCCCAACATTAGAATTAGAAACACTAAAATCAGTGTGTCCCATACATGAAACTGACAGCAAATTCTTGGACTGGCTCCGTAGCACATTGTACATGTCATACTCGTATTATTCTAGTCAATGTGTATTATTATGTTGAAACAAAACTTGAACTTAAAGTGAAAGTTCTATTGACGGGCAGTAGGTTTTGCTCTGTGCCTAACAGTTTAGTTATATTTCTAAAGACTCGGTCAAGGTCTTTTTTTTACAGGAGTTTTGAATACGCTATCTTCATGAGCACTCGGTTTTTCACAGTTGTAGACTTCTGTAAATTCAGCTTGTAAAATGCCGTAATATTCCTTCAGATGTATTATTCACAATGCAATGCATAAAAACTGAAACGGGAAAGCGTTTGCAGAAACTTTAGACTTGTCTTCATACAGGACATCGCTTCAGCCAATGATTCAAGTCCAGTAGCCAGGGGGTTTGGTCCACGTGACCAGAATTTCACATAATGTATGCTGTGATTTTTTTGCTTTGCTTGTACCAATACAAACTATTTTCACAAACATGATCTCCGAGAACAAAATTCCCGGAATTGACCAGCTCCGGTCATGACACTTTAATACTAAAAACAATTGTTATAGAAAAAAAGACACAAATTCTAATTCCAAGGTTTAAGTACTTGGTTTATTTTGTTTGCATTAGAAGTCTATCCTTGCACTCATGACAAATTCTACAGATGTAAAAGGACTTGAATAATTGTTTCTTGTTCTCCAGACGTACAAAAACGTACATTAATAAATCATCCATTTAAGCATATTTGATACTACATTGTATTGCTTCAGTCCTAAATGCAGTAACCTTTGAACCCCAAAAAATCCAATGATCAAATCGCCCAGACTGGATAACAAATGTTGCTGGTTCTATGAAAATGAGTCTCGGACATTTTTAGACTTTAATATTTGTATGCATTAGGAAGAACATGCATATATTTAGGTGTGTATTAAGTGGGAAAACCTGGACAGCATTGGAGTAAAAACTTCCACAATTTCTATTGCCTAATGGTCTGTAACTCGAAACCAGCTGTTGGGACTTCGAGCTCAAATTGTTGGGTCGGGCTACGCTTTATGATTATCACTGAAGTTAGGATGAATGAACTGCAAGTTGGACTTCTGTTGAATCAGGTTTTTATGGCCAGTCTGAAGAATACATTAATCTGTGATTGGCCTTTTTATTTCCCGACCCCGATCATTTTACTAAAGAAAAGAATGACGTTGGTAAAGCAAGTGATGGCTCATGTCAGATCTTTCCTCGTTATTTTGAAAACAAAAATTGTCAAATCTCCAATCATGCGTAGCAGAAAAAAAGACGTTAACCGATACAAGAAAACAGGGTACACAAAAGATAATTCCCATACAGTTCAAAGAGTAAATTATCAGTGATTGGGGGGGGGGGGGGCACAACCTTTGAGGCAAGGCCCAAATGTGTTGGCCTCAATGACATAAAACTGTCATTGCTCGCTATATAATCTGTAGGTTGGTAAACAAATTGGTTGGTGGCAATAAGGCGTGTTCCCCCCACTAATTCCACCCCCGATTATAAGGAAGCATGAAAAAAAGACTCTAATATTAAAATCATTAAACAATTAAGTTGAAAAAAAAATTTAAATTCCAAATAATTTATGCTTTGCTGTTTCTCGTCACTGCTGCCAAATTTCAAATTAACTATATCACAAAATTATATCTCCATCAAAGTATTTGGCAAAGATTGAAAAAAAGATTGCATTACTTAAATTAAACCCGACCACCAAAAAAGAAAAAAAAGGCAACGAAAGCCACACCCAACGTATAGGGAAAGAACAAGGCACAAACCTTTCATTGAAGGTCAAAAATGCTATTAAACTCTTAATATACAGTGTGTCAAAAAAAAAAAAATCAATTTTTTCTTTACAAATCCATTGAAATGAAATAGATCTTGTCAAACAATAAGTTCCTTGGCATATTGACTATAAATCAGTTGTATGCACACAGTTGGACCATAGTCACTGTGATTGGTTAACAGGTAAAGGGGCGGGCCTTAATGGGTTGGCCTATTGACATGTCACATCATTTTCCTACAAGAATGGATTAGAACAATTTTCTACTACAGAATTTAAATACAGATTCAAAACTATAGTATTGATTAAAAAAACAAAACTAACAAAAAAAGGAAAAAAAACAAAGCCAATAAATTTCAAGAACAGAACCCTAATTCACACCAAAATTGTGAACGAATTCCGTTTGTTGACTTTTGGCAAATCTAGCATTGCAACAACGCTGTGCCCCTTCCAGCGGGAGTGATGAGACTATTGCTCGTTTTGCTTGCTGAAGTACTTGAGTTTATCCTCTGGATTAGGAATGATCTGTCATGAAACAATAAGAAAAGCAAAAAATCATTTTGTGATTTGAATTTGTCTGGCTTTCTGTAAATACCTGATTTACACAGGTTTCCACACGAAAAGTATAAATCTGTACAACACTGCAAACCAATATTCCACCAATTCATTTTTTGGAAATTGAAATTTGAAAGTTCTTAATTTCTTATAAAAAACAAAATAAGAGCTGCTCGGATTATATCTCATGATAGTTGAAGTTGTGACAAACTTTGAAACAATCAAGTTGCATGCAGTGAATTGACAAAAAATAATTTAACCCTAACTCTCTAGGGTGTGTGGAAATCATATTAAAATTGGAGGATTAAGGACTGTTAAAGTATGGTACAAAATGATTTGGGCCCAAAATCTGAATGTAACTTTTCCCATTCATAACTTCCTTTGAAAAACCATACTTATTGTCCACACATAATGACAATTTTATATTTATCAAAATGCCTTGGAATGTAATATTTAGAGGCCTGTGATTATGTAAAAAATAATCACGTGAGGACGCCCGATTTATTTTTTAAGTTGGCCTACTTACGGTATCACTGCCTGGCTTCCATCCGGCCGGGCACACCTCGGCGTTCTTGTCCGTGTACTGGAACGCCTGAACCAACCTAAGTGTTTCATCTACGGATCGACCAACAGGCAAATCATTCATAGTTATCTGACGTAAAACGCCATTGCCGTCAATAATGAACAGCCCCCTGTGAAAAAAAAATGATCAAAATATAACAATGACATTTATTTACATAGAAACTGATTTATAAACAATAGGAGACATGTTTCCTTGTAAATGTTGGCCATATTTATTCTGAAGCATTTTTTTTTTCATCTTAAAGATATACTGACAGTGCTCTTTTTTTGTTTCACCCGGGAAAAATAACTTATTATTTTACATTGTTATTTTTCTAAAGAAACAAAGTTATTACATTTTTAATGAGACATCGAACAACATTTAGTTATTGAATAATTATGTAACAAATATTGAATTATTTGCGACTCAATAATAATTCGGGCATATCTGTGTGTGTTTATTAGATGCACGAAAGTGGAAGCTTTTAGACGACCGAAATAGCAAATGTAGGTTTTTTTGTTAAAGTAAAGCAATTAAGAAAAAAGTACCGGGAAGAAAAAACCAAATTTTGATAAAGAGCACGAACAGTGTATGTAAGATTTTATATTTTTGTTCACTAAAAAACTACTATCACTGAAAGTATTCCAACAGCTACACATTTGAAAGTAAAACATTTCTAAGTATTTGCCAAGATAATAAAATAAAGAGGGAATTATAGGACAAAATATGGAATATTGCGCTAACAAACCTGAGTGTATGCCCTAAATCCTCCAATAGCACACCGTAATCCTTGGATATCTGGTGCGTCAAGTCAGATAAAAGGGGGATTGCGATTGGTCCAAGGCCACCCTGTTTCCGTGGAGTATTTATCCTGAAACAATGAATACAAATCAACAAGAATAAGTATTTTTTTGCTTTACAAATAACAAAGAACAATTTATACCTTCAATATAAAATTCTCATTTTAAATTAAAATTTTACAAAAACTAGTAAATTTTTGGTTTGCAGTGATTACAAGAAAAATAAAAAAAAAATTGCCAAAAAAACCCAACTTTTATTTTGAATTTTCCAGCCAAACATATAAGTTTCACTTGTAAAATGAGTATGCCAAATGTCTTACCACGCCAAATGTGTGAACTGCGAGTCGACAGATATGGCTACCACCTCCGTGTTGATTTCTTTAAACTCACTGATTCGGTCGCTGAAAGCGATGATTTCTGTCGGGCAGACAAAAGTGCTGCAGACAAGGAAAACAAATTGGTTGATTCATAAAATTATTTCATCATTTCGCACCCGTGACCGATTTTCTGAGCTCCATTTTAAAGAGTGAGTATCTTAGAATAGGAACCCCTTGCAGTGCAATATTTGTGCAGCCTGTTTTGTAAACAATGTACTGCTTTATCCATTATCTAAATATCTTTTGGACATGAGGATTGGTAATTTTCATCCGAAGATGATCCAAGAAAGGAAGACTGAGTTTTATCAAAATTGTAAAACCACATTTTTGTTCACAAGTGTTTCGTTGTGATGCCATTTGACTTTTGACATTTTTGAAGTGGAGTTTGAATTATTGGGGGTGGGGGGGGGGGGGGGGGGGTTGGGAGTTGAAAGGCTCTTACAAATCCATTGGGTAGAAGACCAACACCAAATATTTGCTCCTGTAGTCTGTCAGCTTTAGTTCCTTGAATTCACCATTAACGACTGCCGTCCCCTCAAAGGCAGGAGCTGGCTTGGAAACTAAACAATAAACAAAAACGTTTATACAATTGGTCTCTTTTCACACAAAAAAATTTAATTAACAAAACCACACACAAATACATATATAGGGCCACAAAAAAAAGTAAGTTAGACAATCCACTTAACCGAACATATAGAGCAGATGTTTTATGAAGAGACACTGACTGTAATTTAAGTGCTATGGAAGTTTGAAGTACCACTCAGCTTTATACACTGAAGTGGATGAAATAACACCTTTACAAGGTTATTCTATTCTTTCATGCCCCCTACACTCAAATATCTACTTTGCTTAACTGTGCCTTTTTTGCAGAATGGTTTTGGATTTTTATACATATTTGCAGCACAAGTTATTCAAATTTTAATTAACCAGAACCATGATTGGTCATTTTGAGGGCTAGATTTGTTATGGAAAGGTTTTACAATTGAAATTGTTACTTTTTTAAATTCAATTTCCGCCTAGTGAGCTGTTCACAAGTTACTACTTAAATGCAAATTCAATATTTCTGGCCATGCATGCAGTTGTTGGTAATGTTTTAAGGGGCTCTTAGAAACTGCGCTTACTGTGTGAGTTAAGGTTTTTGGACAGTTTTAGAAACTGCATGATTCACACAATTCCATCCTGATTCTGATAAAGTGATAGGTCAATAGACATATTAAGCCCCAAGGCGTAAAGTAATGACCAATCACAGCCAAAAATCACAGACAAAAGGCTGACATGTGTGAGTATGTTGGTCAATACATTCAAAGGGATACAGCTGAATGGCTCAGTGCATTTTAAAGACACAATACAAAATAATACTAACAGATGTTAATTTTAAATTTAATTTTAAAACAAAATGTTAGCCTACTGTTCAAAAGAGGCATTGCTCTTATTAGAATGCACCAAGATAAAAAGATTAAAAACGACTAAAGGATATTCATGATAAAATAAAATATAATAAAATAAAAATGCTGATTGTAGCCCCACCCCCTCAGTACTCATGCACCAACCACGCCCCTCCATTCATCCTCTAGCCCCGCCCATTTGCGTGTACTTCAGCGATCCATACTTTGCACTTTGCTCCAGTGCACAGCATGTTCAGACGACCGAAGACCCTCTCCGGGGTAAACATGCCCCCCTCCGTAGCTGTAGCAAGCTTCTTCGGCGCTGGACGGCGACGAAAAGACGTGCACAAGGAGACAACCCCATACGAAAAGAGAAGCACACGACATCAAAAGCGCCATGTTGCATTGGAAATAGTCGGGTGCCCGGAAAAGTATTATATGAGCGTAATTTATTGCGGGATGGTGACCTATACCAGCCTACGTGCGCAGGCTATTAGTAAACTTATTTGCCAGTCCCAGTGAGTCAAATTTATTTCTGGATCTTAAACCATTCCTTCATGCTTAAACTAATCATTTTTTATGAAAATATTTGTACTCATTACGAATATGAACACTATTAAAGTGCTATTGAAAGAATTTTCTGTCAAAAAGAAATGGTATTTAAAAAGAAAACCAAAACAATTTCTACGAACGGACAAAATCTGTATTGAAGTCTAATTTTAAGTAGGGCGTAATTCTTATTTGGGCATATTGTAGTCGTCTGATTATAGTCGTCTTTCCAGTCGCTTTTAACTTTGTCGACAGCGCGTAACGGGTGCCGGTGTTGTTGTTCAGTCATGTCAGCACTTGTGAACAGAATGTTTTGGAGGAGTGGCCTTGACTGGGTGAGTATTGTGTCATAGTATGGTCATTGTTTACTAAAATAAATAATCTTCATGTTTAGTTGGTGAAAGCATTGATGTATTAACAGTACAACTACACTGTCTCTTCACCATTTTGGAGGGGAATCTAGACTGAGAAATGAAAGGTTTCGTCTTCTCTAACGGTGGTTGACAAACTATTGATAATGCATAGGCCCCCCCTAACATGCCTAATGCAAGGTAAATCCGTTTATTTCCGACATACTTCCTGTCACAGGATGAGAGCGCTGTTGAAACTGAAATCTGACCAGGAAGGTTGGTATTTCATGACATTTCTTTTAAAATCACTATTCTTAAATTCTCAAAGCCTGTGTCCACGAAGGAATGAGGAAAGAGTTTTATATCCGGACATCAATTATAGTATACCTCGTGCACAAAGTCTATGGGCCATGACAGAAAAAGTCATTTTCAAAGAATAAGTTGAAAATGTTTCCCTCCTAAATTCGTGTTTCTTCATCAGATTTACACTTTTTGGTAGTTTTTAAGTCATTTTAAGGAAAAATAAGTGATGTCCGGATATGGATTTTTAGGCTAGTTTATTTCTATTTTTGTGTTAATTTAAACCAATATACTGTTTTGCTTGCAATACCTGCCTGATGCGATAATCACCTCAGACTTTCCAATGCAATTATCAGTTTTTTCCCTTAACATAGTGCTGCCCACCTCCGGATGTAGAGATTGTCACTTTGAAAGTAATCAAATGTACAACCCGCGTGTGCGGGGCACACTTTCGTACAAGGTGGCCCATTTTTTCCCCTCAAAGGAGGACCAAAATCCAAAAAAGCACTGTGCTAGCTGTCTTGAACTTGTAATAAGCCAGTTCAGTATTTCAACTGCGCATGTGCACAATGACATTTTATCCCGAATGACCTGCGTGACCTAACGCCCGCGTGTGAGCGCAAAAGTCGGTCGCACAATGCGCACGTGTTAAATTCAATCAGAATGGGCGTTCGCGTTACATGGCATGCAATTTTATCCCGAATAACCTTTGACCTTTAGGATACCAAACTCTCTCATTAGTATGTTATATTACCGTATCAGTTTCATGTTACCGTGGGTAAAAATATGATTTTGATTTTTAGAAATAAACCACTCGTTCGGACTTCATGAATACCGTCTAAGATGGTTTAAAGATTTGTTGATTCAGCATGCGTCATGGCAACACCTAGTCCAAACAATTCCTCTACCCCGGGGGGTGGGGAAGTGACAGGGGGTGCGGGCTGGGGTGTGTTCAAGACGCTCCTACTCCCCCTGGTGGCCACAGTCTGTGCCTGCTTCTGGCTGCTGTTCATCACCTACTACCACTCACGCTGCTGGGGGTTTCTGCTGACCAAGATTGCCAACCGCTTCTTCATCAAGGAGGGCTATCTTCGTATTGGTGAGTTACAGGAGGCCCTGTTTGAGAAGGCTTAGTTGTGATGATCGTGATCTTATGTCCAAAAGAAGGACATGGGGTTGTGAATAATTTGGGGATTGCAAATATTTATCTGCAAACTTGGCTTTCCGTCTGTTCCCACCAATATACTCTAGCTGTACCTAGATGTAGAACAAAAAGCTATGCCGATAGCTTTTTCCCTCATTCTGTATCTCAATGGAATTCTTTGCCTGGTGCACGATTCTCTTCCTTCATTTTACAATCTTTCCTGCTTCAAGAGGAATATTATTTTCTTTCAGGTCTCTTTATTCTTTTTTTTTTAAGCTCTAATAGTGGCTTTTAGCCTTGTTCAGGGCAAACTAGCATAACAAAAATTAAGGACAATTGACCCATGAAAATGATATCATCGTTGACGACACTTTCTCCTTCAATAGCTCATCATGTAATATTTTGTAAGAAAAAAATTATTTTTTTACACAAATATTTGCTTTTTTATAAATTTGTCATTTTTTTTTAATGCAGGAGACATGAAAGATCGGGGAAGAATCATACGTTAATTTTTATGGACCTCCTCTACTGCAAATAGTACACAAAAACACACTCCCCCAATGCACTATTTTCACTTGCCAAATTTACTGGACTCGCACCCAAACCACAAGAAATTTTTTTTTTCTGGGGAGGGAGTGTGCATTATTTTTTTAATTTAGAGAATGGTTTTAATATTTAATATATATGCTGGTGTATCTTTTTTATCCCATTCTTGTAATTGCTGGTTCTTCCGTTGTTGGACGTGGTTAATAAATAAATAAATAAAATAAATAAATAAATAAATAAATAAATAAATACACCTCCATTGGTATGTCCTGATTCTTGTTGACAATGTACAATTTATACCCGAGCCTACAAAAAAATGCATAAATTCAGATATGGAACAGTTTTCATGGATTTAGTTGAAAAAGATAATCCTTAAACTTCCATAAAATGATGCAAAAGCAGTAGGTAATTGTACAGTGTCACCAACAATTAGTCAATCAAAAGTCGTTTTGCCAATATCAGACAAATCCAAAAGAATGGAAAGATTCATAAATTGTTCTTGTCCTGTGAAAGTAATCGTCGACATCTTTTTTTTCTACCAACAGGCACCATCTCCTTTTCAGTACTGTCGGGCAAATTGATGTTCCGAGATGTTGCCTACATCACGGCAGACTATGCATGCAGGTATGTGTTGTATTTATTCCAAAATTGAGCCACTGGCACAGACAACCACCTGGCCGGTTGTTGTCTATACGTGCATTCCTGTGCGTACTCAATCCATTCATGTTTCAATTGTATTGTTCTTGAATGGGAGTGCGATGAATAGGATCACTGTATTCAGTGTGGTGCCTGTTGTTTGTATTTCCGCTTTAAATACCAGCACCCCGTCAATTACAGCTGGACGCATCTGGTTAAACCTGCTTTTCTTGGCCAATTCACACATCTAACCTAGGGCTGTTCATTTTCGAATAATTTAGCATTCAATTGATTTAGTATTCGATTATTCGAGACTGGGCTTGATCGAATATTCAAATATTCGATACTCGCCGATCAATTCTTTCAGGCATCTGCTGCAACTGCATGCCGCGCCGGTAAAATAAAAAGTTGCATGCAAAGCACGTCGGTGTTTTACATGCGGCGATCGATATTAGAGACCACCTGATGGACATTTTTTGCATTGTATCAAGATCATTACGAGTATGTATAATGTTCTAATAACAAGAAACCAAACTCCAGCCTGAGTTTTTGTAATAATTAGTTTAGAAGTGTCAAGGGTTTTGCGGTTTGGAAAAATAAACCTCTGTCCACAAAAACGTGGCATTTGACACTGCTATATTTTTTTCTCGAATATTTGAACCGACAAAAAGCTATTCAAATATTCGGTTGATGATCGAATATTCGGTTGATGATCGAATATTCGAACATTCGCTATATTCGGGACAGCCCTAATCTAACCTGGCACTTTGCTGGTAACCTGTTTTCCTGCTCATTTCTCTGCCAATAGTAAAATGTTTTCCTCAACAGGTCCAGAAAATAATTTGTCCTTGTATCCCAATGTGGTGATGCTTCTATATTTGTTTTCAAAGTGAAAAAAGAACCTGGCAGGAGTCGGATTTGAACTTTTCGACCTCCAGAATACTGTACCAGTGCTTTACCAACTGAGCTATCTTTCCCTTTGTTGATCTTCCAAATTGTCAGTGCCTTTGTTAGGGTGGGCGCTAGTCAGAAGTCATAAACCCAGAATGCGGTGTAGCCAGGGCTCATGCCTAATTTTACGATACAACCTGGGAAGCGACATTGTGGGGATCACTCAATGAGGATACGACTTTTTAACTTAATACAGACCAACAGACCTCAAGGGAAACTAACTAGGTAATTTTGAACAAACAAAAAACTGGCAGGAGCGGGATTCGAACCTGCGACTTCTGGAATACCGTACCCACGCTCTACTAACTGAGCTATCTTGTCCTTTGTTGGCTTCTATATTTGCTTAGATTCTAGTAATTTGTTATTTGCTTCTTAACGTTTGACCAATCAGGGTGCAGGATGGCCTGTTGATTCTCCGATGGTGGCGGCAGTATCAGCCAATCGGAGACAAGGATGGTAAGTTCAAATTTCTCATTGACAGAAAATTGAAAATGCATTTGTTTGCATAATTGCAGTCTTGCGACTACTGGTTAGGTTTTATGTCTAGTAAGGTCAGTGTACATGTAGGTTGCTATGAGAACGTGCATTTGTAATAACAGTACAAATTACGAAAAATTTAAAAACATTTGAGAATATTTTTTTCTCCTTATGACTGTTAAATATTATACTGACTGAAACGTGGAGTTTATAACTGGTTTTTCTCAAAACCTTACTGCTCCGAGTTAGTTACACCACGTGGTGTAACCGCAAAACGCAAATTGCATTTGTTAGACTTTACAACTCGAATCCTCAAATATCAGGAATTCTGTTTGATATAAGATACATAGTTAGAGGAATATTCATTTTGAAATCATTTTCTGAGCAAATTTCAATATGCCATAAAAAGATTTATAATTTTTAAAAATAAAGTTTCACTAAAATTGCCAGTACATATGACTTGGGGCCACATTGGCTAGACATTGCTTATATGTAATATTTACCTTAGAGAATCTAAAATGCAAAGTTTTTTTGGGGACCCAAAATGGAGGCCAGGGGCCAATTTCATAAAGCTGTTAAGCACAAAAATTTGCTTAGCATGCAAATGCTTCCTTGATAACTTGGATTACCAACCAGATTTCCATGTGTGGATTATTGCTTTTGACTGGCATTCAGCTGTTGTTTGCTTAGCATGAAAATTACATGGACTTTTGGCTAGTAACCTATTTTTACTAAGCAAGACATTTTCATGCTAAGCACATTTTTGTGCTTAACAGCTCTATGAAATTGGCCCCTGGACTGTACAGCATAGCTTTGTGCTCCAATTTCCAGCCTGAATAAAAAAGATAACTATTATAACAAAGGGTGGTCATCAGGGGGCCAATTTCACGGCGATGCTTAGCACACAAATTTGCTTAGCATGAAAAGTCTTCCTTGGTAAATACAGGATTACCAACCAAATTTGAATGTGAAGTGTATCGCTTGTGGCTGGCATTCAGCTGTTGTTTGCTTAGCATGAAAATCCAATGGCCTTTTGGCTGGTAACCTGTTTTAACTCAGCAAGACTTTTTGTGCTAAGCAAATTTTTGTGCTTAGCAGCTCTCCGTGAAATTGGCCCCTGGTGCATACTTGTAGAATAAATTATGGCCATAGCAGAAAAAAAGCCACTAAAATTAAAAAAGAAAAACTAGCAACTAGGATTTGAACCTGTAACCTCTGGATTACCATACTGGTGCTCTACCAACTGAACTATCTGATCTTGTATCAGTCATTATGTTCATGTAAACAAAAACTGCATGGTGTGTGATGTCTTTTAAGACTTTGAAGCTGGATGACGTCTTTAAACGTCAACAAAAATTGCCACCTGGCCGGATGACGTCTATACACACCATTCCCTGCATTTTCAATCCATTGTTGGATTATTGTGTATGTTACGCTTGGCTGCACAAGCCTCTTGTGTTCGTTTCGTTTGGCTGCACAGGCCGCCACAGCACCCCGGCGCCTCATTATAATTAACCGTACTCAAGGGGTTAAGTTCTGAAGTCCCTTCTGTACATTTGCGCTTTCCTTATTGTCATAGTTCAGTTACAAGTTTTCTTGAGCGCTATGCGCAATTGGCACAACGGTGCGGCACTGTCGGTGCCGGCCTCTGCATCAGAACGCTTGAAGAAAAGCCGCCCGATAGTGCGCGCTCATTGTGCCGTAGATCACTGGATTGACAACGGTGTTGAACATGGCCGGAATGACAGAAATCCATATTACTTTCATCCCCTGTATGGTTGTTAGTGGATCAGGGACCTGTGCTATGGCACAGATCCATTGACTGAGGTAGAGGACTGGGTATGGACTTTGGCATAGGAAGAAAACGACACCGTTAACAATCAGCATTTTTGCCACTTGGTTCCGAGTTTGCAGCACCCTCCGGCCTCCCTCTGTCTGACCATGAACATCCTTGCACTTTGTGAAAGCTCGTATGATTTGTGCGTACATGTACAGGTTTGAAACCACTGCAATAAGCCATGGTGTGATTGATATTGGTGGAGCAAAAAACTGTGACCACTCAATTGAAACTGAACCGGAAACCATTATGGTTGTTGGTAGTCCATGGTACACGTCATTGTTGGGCCACTGTACGCATATCGCGTCCAAGATTGCCCAGTCGGGCACCAGTGTAGCGACCAGCGCCAACGCAACCAGCCAGCAGATGGTAACCAGTCTATAGGTCCGCGTCCGGCCACGGATTTTCAGATGTTTGATGGGATGGCACAGGGCGAGATACCTCTCAAAGGACACCATAGTTACCAAAACAATCGATGCAAAATATCCGGTATGCATAGCTGCCATATATAAGACGCACTTGACTGAGCTCGCAAATATTTCGTCGAATGTCACAGGTGATTGTGTGTACCTGGAAATGTAGTGCACTGCAGACATATTTAAGAAGAGAAGATCGGAGAGTGCTAAGTGCACTAAATAGATCTGAGTGTCCGTTCGCATCTTGGGTCCACGAAACATGGCAAACAAAAATGCAGAGTTTGTGATGATGCCAAGACTCAAAATGATTGGTATGACGACGGTAACGATGACATCGTCGGCAGAAGTGTATAGCCAAGTGGAAGCTAGTTCTTCACTGATGTTAAAAACTTCCGCATTTTTGTCACCACAGTCTCCCATTGTTGATCCTATAGATTTTATGTAGATTGTATAGATTTTTACAATCACACAGACTTGGCCACCTATGTTAGTGTGGTCATGCAGCCAAAATGCCAGTTGTTACATCAGTCCGTCTTCATACGTGTTAAGCACTCAGTCACATACTAAACAATATTTTGCTTAGTCCTTGTCCAGCATGATGTCAAAGTGTTTTCATCAGAAGTTGTCCAGCTGTTTTTATCCCTCACAGAAAGTGATCAGAAAAAGTGGTTTCCGTAATTTCTTCGTCTTTTCAAATCTTGTCTGCGTGCTTCAAAGATTGATAAAAAAAGCAATCAAAATGGCCGGAAAGAAGCAAATTGATTAGTTGTACGGTTCTGTGCATTCACTATTCTATATTTAAAATCCAAGATGCCTTTCACTCAGAAAGTAATCAATGTTTGTGTCCAATCTAAGTCGATAATTGTGATGAGTTTTGAGATGGTACGTCTCCAATTCATTCTAGTTGAAAAATTATCGTATACTCTCTGCCTAGAAATTAATCATTGATTTTTAACCTACATGCTCGACTTCTTTTAAAAATTTTGTTCTGTCAGCTGACAGTAATTTCTCTCCTCCAATATTGCAGTTGCATTTATTTCTCAGTACTAGATTTTACAAAAACTAATTACCCTAGTTGCTCCGACTCCAAGCAGAAATTGCGATTTTGAAAGACAAAACTTGTTTAAAGAAAAACAAAGAAAAAATCAACCGGCGCTTGTCACACATTGTGCGAACCTTCAAAGACTTTCTTGGTTTTCAGGTCAGTTCAGTTCAGTTCACAATAAAATGAAACACAGTAGTGAGGAGCAAGCTATTACTATTTTTGGAAGGTACATGTAATCAATTTTTGAGTATGAAATATTTTTTTTATTTATTTTTAAAATGCAAAACATTTTTTTTTTCTACATTATTATTATTATTATTACTACTACTACTTTAAAAATTATTATTAAAAAAAAAGAAAAAGTAAATTTTCAAAGTAAACAAAGAAAATTGGCAGGAGCGAGATTTGAACCTGCGACCTCCGGAATACCGTACCGGCGCTCTACCAACTGAGCTATCTTGCCCTATATGTTGGCGGTTTCCCAAATTGTCAGTTTTCTTTTTTGGGGGGCACTAGTCATAAACCCAGAATGCCGTTTACCAAGGGATCATGCCCAATTTTACGATACAACCAGGGAAACGACATTGTAGGGATCACTCAATGAGGATATGACTTTTTAACTTCTAATTCGCCAAACATTTAAGTTATTTGCAAAACATTAAAGATATTTGTTAAGACATTATTGAAAATTGCTGGAAAAAAGTTACCCCAGGTTATATAATGACTCGATGAACAGGCTAATGGAAACGTACATTTTTCTCCCTTAAGTAATGAAAATAAAAAATTTTTAGAATCCCTTGCCTGCTAATTTTTCACGTTGAGGCCACCTGCGTTTTGGTTTTCAAGTCTTTTTTAAAATTAAAATTAATGAATGAAATGAATTAAAAATAGATAAAAAATATGGATAAAATTTGTGAAAATTGGTAATCTCAGGAAATCTCACAGCCAATTGAATTTGTGTGCTAAACTGCCGCCATCATAAAAAGCCCTCTGTTACAATTATACTTGCACCCTTTATGGGAAAAATTTTCCTTAACCCCTTGAATACGGTTATTTACAGGAGGCGCCGGGGTGTCGCGCCTGCTCTGGCAGCCAAGCGAAACAGACACAATGTGCTTGTGCAGTCAAGCTTAACATACACAAATAGCACAAATAGCGGCAAATGGCGTCATCCGGCCAGGTGCCACTGGTTTTTTTTGCACCATTTGGCGTCATCTGTACGCAAGGGCTTGAAAAAGAATTTCAAACATTTCTGTTTTTCACCATTCTGTGCATTATAGATGCCTTGCAGTGTGTCAGTCGGGTCTATGTTCTCCTCAATGGGCTGGAATTCCATTCCTACAATATTTCAAGTGTCTACAGTGAAATCGAGAAGTCCTTTCAGTCTCGGACACCGGGAACAGAGTCACCGGATAGCACCGGGTCCGGTGATAAAAAGTGAGACATCACAATCCTAGACAGATCAAAAATCAGTTGTTTTTCACTGTAGAGTGAGGTTTTGTCGAGAATGACTATAATATGTGTCCTGTTTCCATGAAATGGGCGTAAAGTAATCAATATTATGGTATTTCCTGAAAGTACAGGTTAAAAGCTTTAATTTGATATATTGTGTGTTGTGGTATCTCATTCCTAGCCCCAAATACAATCCTTGGGAGTCTTGAGAAAACGAAGCTCAAAGTTTGTGATCTGTGCACACTTTAACCCAAGTTTAACAAAAGAAAAATCCCCTGAAATATTTTGAGAATAGATTCAGTTTAAAAACTTTGGGATATGATATAATAGTTATTTTTTTAAATATACAGTTGTTAAAATCCCAAAATTGACTTTTCAGTGAAAAATTATTGTTGCTGCCAGATTAATTATCCCTAACTACCCCAAGCCTTACAAACTCCAACAGCAGGTTGTCTTGAATTTGTATGGGTTCAATGTTCATGACTGTAGCGCCTTGGCACCATGACTTTACATGGAGCTATGATGCCCCAATTTGTCCAAAGAATGTGCCGTAGGTATACTGCACAGTGTTTGATTTTGACAGGTTGAGGACACTTCCTAGTAAAAATGACTAGGGGGTTACAAAATCATCGGAAGTTACAAAATCATTTTCAATAGATTCTTATAGATAGAAATAACAGCTCTCCAGAAAATATCTGTAGAAATAAGCATGTTATATATCAGATAACACTGCAAACAATTTCAAACTTTCAAAGCAAACCGATTCTACCATTCCAGGTCCAATTCGGCTTCATTGCAGACGAGACCGGCCGCACTAGACTGGCGGGATTTGATTGGCGTTGTCAAGTTTGACATTCATAATGTAAGCATGTGCATCACAATTCTCCCTGATTTTAATCATGCCTAAAGGTTTAATCGTGTGAAGTACTTTAAAACCCTTGGGTCAACCCCCTGATGATTTTTGTTGCCAGAAAGGAGTCCGGAAGGTTTCTTTTGACACCGTGTTTTAGATTTGGAGACCCTAGTATTACAACAGTTTAACCCTAACCTTCCCAAATCCTCCAAAATCCTCTTTGCAAAATGGAGGAATTTGGAGGATTGAGGGCACTTGGAAGTTGATGCATCGGAGGATTTTGCAGGATTGAGGTTACTAGGGGTTTTTGCCCCTGCAGGAATATGGAGGATCCAGGTTATCAGGCTCAATGTGATACATGAGGATTTTGGAGGATTGAGGTTACTAGGGGTATGCAAAAAACCCTGGAGGATTTTAGAGGATTCGTGCTATGGTCCCCATAAGAGGATTTTGGAGGATTCAGGTTACATTGTATATGGAGTTTTAACACTTTGAAATCAGAGGATGTTGGAGGATTCAGGTTACATGGGGGGAAAATGATGTAGGGAGTTAGGGTTAAATGACTGATTTTGAAAAAGACAATACATTGAATCTACTAAATCTGGCAAACACTGTGACCCCTGCTCCTTCGATCTTTGTCTTTTTCTTAAATTGATTCAGTTCATGGGACTCCCATGTTTAAGTGCTTTTTTCCGTCACGAAATTCATCTTCTCCATTCACAGGGACGGACAGTGTTTGGGAATCACTCCGTACCCAGCGTGCTGATCCTAAGCATCGAGGACGCTCGGGGGACGTATACCACGCGTTCCCCCTCGGCACCCTGGGATTTCTTCATGCACGAGATCCTGTGTGAAGGGGAACAGTTCAAAGTCATCCTGGCACCCAGTCCCAAGTTTGAAGGTCCCACAGACGAGTAAGTATCAGCCTTTGTGTTTCTGTTATATTAATTATATTAATTTTTTGTTATATTAATTATATTATAAATTATATTAATACACGTTATTCTTCCAGTAAAATTAATTTACAAACAAAATTGTTTTCAAAGCTGCCGAAATGGATTCCTTAGATTTTTATAAAGTTTGAGTACAAAGTCCTAAATTGCGACAGACTTTTGTTTCCAAATTTTGAAAACTTCTTTTCTTGAAAACGGATGTGGATTAACCAGTTCATGCCGGGATTATTTTTCATGAGCCTAGGTGCCAGACGGGTTCAGGCCTTTATCTGCGGGTAGCACACCCTGGCCTCGCTCACTGCGAGCCGGTCGCTGACAGATATTTTCGCTGGATCCTTGCCTCGCTGAGTGCGTGTATACACGTCATCCGACGCCAACTGGTTTATAACAGAAAAATATTTGACCTTGCAGCTAATTTTCATTCTTTAAATTGGAGTGTATTGAGACTTTGCTTGTATATAGCCAACTTTCTTGCAATATGCATGCATACATTGTGTTTCCTAGTTAAAAAGCTAGTTAACAGCTTTTTCATGGAAAGAAAATTACAATAATTTTTCAATTTTGGGTTGACTTTTTTTTTGAAAACTTGTACTTGGCTCAGTTGTGGCTGGCCTTGTATTGAGAGCTTTTCTGTGTGTGTTTTTCTTCCAGGCCGCCGCGATACATGGGTGAAGGGTTTGTGGTAGTGCAGTCCAACACTCTACACTTCCATTACTCACAAGACGAAGCAGGTGAGTATATCTTGGAATCGGGGAGAATTTATACAAATGTAACAAAAATTTGAAGAGGAATTTTTGCCCTTTCCTGACGTAGTGTATAAAACACTGTATGCTCAGTGCTTTCCGAGAGCCTGTGTCAACAAAATTCACAGGCTTACTTGGGTGGGACTCGAACCCACAACCTCTTGCTTACCAGTGCAGACATCTGAAACCAATCGGACCTTGATATTTTTGTGCGGTGGACCAAAGCATCCGCTCTTGACCGGATTTCATGGAGCTGCTTGGGTAAAACTTCTGCTTGGGAAATGTTCCTGCTATTAAAAGAAGAAATCAGCCATGAACCAGTCAAATGCATTATGTACTACATGCAATTTTGGCTGGTAACCTGTTTTGGCTAAGGAAAACTTTTCTCAGCTCGGTACCATTTTGTGACACCTGTCCGACATCATGTTTCCATCTGTGGTACTTTCTTCCTGCACCTTCCCAGGCTATGTTCCACTGAAGAATGAGTGTGGGGCGGATGAGCTAATACCCCCATGCTGGGCGCTGGACGTCACCTGTGGTGCGGCAACGAACATCAGCTACGGTCCATGGGCGGACCGACAGAGGTACAACTCGTTAGGTTAACAGTGTGAACCACCGAAGAAAACGATATCATTCCATCAAGCCAAAAATGAGATTTCTCAGCCACAATTGATGCCTGAATTGATGATCCACAAACGGAATAACATATATTGTGCTTATTGATTGTGGTACTGAAAGGGTTGAGTAGTAAAAACAAACTTGATCATGTTATTTTTGGACGTTGGTACTAGTCTCGTAAATGGGGTCATTCTCGTATCTTTCAGAGACGCCCTACTCAAGTTTTTCTTCCCTCAAGCCTACAAGACCCACGAAGTCACACCCAAAGCCAGGCCTGGTCAGAAGAGGCAGTTCACCAGCTTCGAGTTCAGGTTAAACACCGTTGCTGAGGCGACCATCGACATCCTCTTCAGTAAAGACAAGGTGAACATAGCAACAGCTTTCAAAACACATTGGATCAAGTGCCTTGATTCAGCTAGGGGAACTTCGGTCCGTATGCTAGACCACATGACCATTGACACTTTATTTTTTTAAATGTTAAATTTTTTTTTCTAAGTTCACAGTGAAAAATGCTTAAAACCACTTGAGAGTTATACTCGAGAGCTACAAAAAAAATAAAATCAAAGATGCAAGAGGTAGGAATTAAGATTCCTCTTGAAGCAGGAAAGATTGTAAGATAACAGGAAACATGCACCAGACACAGAATTCCTTAGAGATACAGAACAAGGGAAAATCTATTGGCACAGCTTTTTGTTCTACATCTAGGTTAAGCTAGAGTTTGTTGGGAACAGGCGGAAAGCCGAGTTTCATGCTCAAACACCGTAAGCGCATTTATACTCTCCAAAGCATTGTTCATGTTTTTTGCTCATTTGATTTTTTCAGGAAACGAATGCCTTTCATATTGACGTTGACAAGGCGTCCTATGTAGAGGTCAGTATTCCCCTACTTGTAGGGATGGAGGGTTACCACACAAGGGTCATAGGTCAACTTCTACATGTAGACTCCACCACCAGCATGGAATATCGCTCACTCATTGAAAGTGAGACATTACAGGTAAGACCGTGCATATATGGCTCTGGACACCTCAAATTCATTTTCTTTGATTCCTATCTTCTTTGTGCAGGGCTGTTGAGGGTGCTTCATACACATATGTGACCCGCTCCAGAAAAAGGTGATATAAGTCGCGCTATGCATCTACGTGTAATGGCCCTTTCCAGTTGAGAGGGTGAAAGTTTTCGTCAAAATTCATTTTTTTTTTTAGTCTTGAATGACATCTTAAACATCTAAAGTTTCAGGTTTGGTGCACAACAATGTTGATTTCAGTGAATAAAGTGAACAAATAACCTTTTTAGAGTGCATTGTTTCATTGCAAATGAAAGCTTCCATTGCCGACTTTCCAAACATACACAAAACTCATTTTTCATATTTCGCGTCATAATATACCTTTTTCTAGAGCGGGTCACATATATTGAATGGGAGTGTAATGAATAGATGGAGCTTTTTCAAACAAAGCTTTCATTCACACAAAGTGTAGGGGGCGGGGGGCTCCAAGTGTAATAAATAGGACCACTTGTTTGCATTAACGCTTGGCTGCACAGCCCTGTTCTTGGCATACCAGCACCCCATCAATAACAGCCAGATTCCAAGGGCTTAACATGATGTCTACATGTGTGCATTTGTCTTGTAGTTTCAGGTTGCGATGCACTACCCACGCGTCTGGAACCATCATCAAAACTGGGAAGTGACGTTGACGTTCAGCAAAGCTACCACCTACCTCCTGTATGCTCACAAGGGCTTCATAAGTGGTGAGTTGTGAAACGGAGGACAACATCTGACCGCTGCAGACACGCCTTACAATTGTTGTCAGAGTTTTTAAAATTTAAAATCCACATTTTGCAGCGCTCTAAATTATGAGGTTACATACAATAAAACAAATAATTCATTGAATCAAAAACAACTTGGAGAAATAAAACTGGTAGGAGTCAACATGTTAGTTAGAGATTAATTTTGTTAGGAAGATTAACATTTCAAAAGTTTATAAAAATAACAGAAATGTTGATTTACAAAATCAAACTATTCTGAAATATAATTCGTCAAACCCGAACAAAGATACTGACAATTTGGGAGACCGCCAACATAGGGCAAGATAGCTCAGTTGGTAGAGCACCAGTATGGTAACCCGGAGGTCGCAGGTTCGTATCCCGCTCCTGCCAGTTTCTTTGTTCACTTTGAAAATGTATTCTGAAATAGTTAAATAACTGATGTAAAAATTAGAGTCAAATAATAGAGCCAAACATGATTGGAAATTCTGTAAAATCATTTACTTGTCAAAAAAATGTTATCTTTCAGAAAAAAAATGGATACAAGAGAATAGTTCTTAAAAACTGGGCAGTGCTCTCTCCGTATTTTTGTATTTGTTTAAATTGCTCAAATTGGAGAGGCAAGTGAACTAGTTTTTCTTTCCCGTGCAGACTTATGCTCTGACTGGTCCAGTAAGAATCGCTCGGACTTATTCAGTTTCATTCCCTACACGCTGAATCTAAACATCATCTTGAAGGAGTTTGTGCTGATGCTGCCGACTAACCGATACAACTGGGTAGATTGCTCGTCGCACCAACAACAAAACGGTACATGCGTTTCCAAACTATGGCCGTGTCTGAATTACTTGGCTACGGCTTGAAATTACACACGAGTCTATGGGAAGTGGCTGCAGCCGCTACCATAGACATGTGTGTAACATCCAGCCGTAGCCAAGTAATTCGGACACGGCCTATCTTTTATTAACCTCTTGAATGCAGATGGCAGCCATTGCTGCGGTTTGAAAAAAGACCACCTGGCCTGTTGTCACCTATATGCACATTCCTGCACGTACTCTATCTATTTGTGTTTCAACTATATTGTTCTTAAATGGGAGTGTAACAAATAGATTTTTTTTTTTTTTTACTTTCATTTACACGGAAGGGGGCTCCAAGTGCAATGAATAAGACCACTCTATTGAGTGTGGTGCCTGTTGTTTGCGTTAATGCTTGGCTGCACAGACAGTTCTTGGCGTTAACAAGGTTTTTACGATCACATTGTTACCACTTTACTACCCAACTTTATAATCTCTTAATTGATGGATGAGTACAAAATACTGTAACCTGCTGCGGTACGTATCATGTTTATGCATTCAAGTGTATTCATAGAAAGATTAAAGTTGGTCAGATGATTTGTTTGACACATAGCCATGTTGCAGCGACTGTCTCGACACCAAACATTTTTTTTGATTGCAGAGTAAATGCAAAGTTACTCTCCTTAGGTGAAAATAATCGCTTGCCCATAAAGTATATGGCCGAGTAAATTCAATTGTAGAAACGTGCCAGAATTTGTCCTGGATCATCATGTGAGTTTTCATGTCGTAGTCATTCCGTAAATCAAATGTACTTCTTGATGTTGTTTTGCCACAGTGTTTATTGGTTTGGTTGGCGATCTCCTCGACCTGTCCATAGTGCTTCCGTTTTCGGACTACCTGCCACCGGACTTGCCAGTCAGAGTTTTACTCAGAGTAGGTGTTTGTCAGTTGCCTGCCTGCCTGTCTGTCTGTTTGTCAGTTGCCTGTATGTCTGTCTGTTTGTCATTTGCCTATCTGTCTGGTTTTTTTTTAGATTAAATGCTTGAATGTTTCTGTTTGATTGTATGATCTTGTAATTGTCTTTTAATAATAATAATAATAAAATGAACTCAGAAAATGTATAAAAGCGGGGCATTAAACCTGTGACCTCAAGGTGACCTTTTTTGTCAAAAGTGTTTGTTTGTTGGTCATCTCTGTCCTTTGCCTTTCTGTTTTTTTGTTTGATTCTTTCTGGTTAAATGGTTCTACATTTATTTATTTTTCACATCTGTAGTTGTTTGTGTGTTTTGTAATACGTTTTTGCTTATAGATTTGTTGTCATTACACTTTGTTTATTTTTTTGTTTGAAAAAGATCAGTTTCATCAAAGCTATGAAAGTAATTTATTAGATGTGACGTATGAAATATTTTTTGTTCTATTGTAGTGACACTGCACCATTGACAATATTAGCCAAATAAACCATTCAGTTTAATCCTTTCCTTACATCATACGTACAACTTTTTATTTTGGAAATAGACGTCTAAAGTTATATTCAGAAAAATGTGGGGTTTGTCATGTTGGTGTTGCATGATATTCTTACAGGCAGACTCGGTGTCCGGCCGCCTGTACTTCCCAGAATGTTACAGCAGCCAAAACTGTCTTCAAGGCTTGGACCGTGCCACCAAGGCCCCGGACAGCTGGGCGGAGGACAAGAAACAGCTGGGGCTGTCATCAGACCACTGGCAAGGGATCACTCATCAGGAGTAAGACATTGGGGTTTCAAAATTCAGTTGATTGCAGTCTCCTGGAGTTTCCAGAGCTTACGTGGTTTCTGGCATTGTGTTTCTAAATTTGCTACCTTGTGGAGACCGATAAACGATGGAGGACAAAAGGATGCAAAGGTCTCCACAAGGAAATTCTAAAGAGGAGGATGTCCCCACAAGGACATTTGTGCACAAAGTCTATGGGGGAATGCTTAAGTACAGGAACAAATGAAAGCACAAAGCCATGTCTCAAAAGGGATGTGTATTTTAGATTATGTGAATTTGTGGTAGTGGTTGATGTGGGATTTCACATAAGAGGGCATCAGTTGCAAATTTCTGTGCATTCTGACTAGCTTGATAAGTGAGTGGTGCACCATTAGGCAAATAATAGGCAAACAATGGATTGAGTACATGCAGGAATGCATGTATAGATGACAAACCGTGGCTTTAGCCATCGTCCCTATTCATGAGGTTAATGTGTCCATACAATCTGCTTGTATTCACAACCTGTTCTTGGGTTTCTGTCAGGGATGGATGGATTGAGTGTGCCGCTGTGCCCTACGTTGCCGTCAGCATAACCTACACCTACCACCCCATGCCGTTAGACGAGGACTCCCCCATGATCCAGATCCGTCGGACACCCAGCGGACGGCTGGAACACCAGACTCACCTAGCCCAGACAGCCTACGCGGGGTGGAAGCGGCCCGGCTGCGCGGCGGTGCCGTCCGAGTGGCCGCCGGACCGTCTGCAGCTTGAGGTTGACATTGGGCCGGCTATCCTGATGGCTTATGGGTCCATCATCAAGTGCATACTGGCCCTGAAGGTAAGCGTGGTTTAAAGTTTGTGAAAAATGAGCTGCCAAACGTTTGTTGTTACCATGGTGATATAATGGTTCACAGACCCTTTTGTTTAAGTGCCATTGAAAAGTGCTTCCTTGCCCTGAAGATAAGCATGGTTTGAATATAGCCTTGCCATAGCAAATAGACATATTGGAGTAAAACATAATATTTTTTTCTGTGGTCAAGTAGTGTTGATTTGCTCCAAACTCATAAAGTTAAATATTGGTACTATTACCTCAATAAAACTTCCTTTGCAAATCATGTGAACAGATTTTTAGAATCTTGAAATTTAGTCTGGAATTTAAAAAAAATGAGGTCTGGAAATCGGGCATAAAATTGAGCAGAGGGTTTCCTAATTTGTTTTTAAAGTTGATAAGTTATGATTGACCATTACTATTGACTTAATACCAAACGTCAGGTTTGTCAGAAAGTTTTGACATATTTTAAAAGGGTTTACTGCACACTTCAAAATGTAATCAGGAACTCGTGTTTGAATCGTGTTTTAGCATTAAAAAAACTCTAAACAGTCGGAAGAGAGAGTCAATTTTCCATGAATGCTGAATTTGATTTTGAATAACAGGAAAACTATTTTGGCGTGGACCAAGTGGTGACGGACTTCACCAGACCTCCCAGCGATGGTCTGAGCAGCGACCCGGGGCGTTCCCAGTTACGCACTGTCAACGGTCTAGCGCTCAGACCCATGGAGGTCATAGTCTCCCTGAATGTGGACAGCATCAAGGCCACGCTGCCTGTGGTATGCTCAGCTTTCAGTATTTTTTGTCCCAGTGATTATTGGCACTTGTTGAGATGTGACCTGTAGCTCTTGGAAAGACCCAAATCTAACAAGCGTCCATATGAAGTCACTTTGGCTGTGAGTGCAATTTGCATTGTACTAGTTAGATGAAATGCAGTCTGACTGTTCCATTTTGAAGTTTACGTCTGGGAGGAGAATTTGTCTAACACTTGAAATCATCAGTCATTTCATTGTTTCCTTGTTTTTGAAGCTTCAAGTTGGATTCAATGTCTCCAACAATGTTTACTTGTTATTCTGCATTTGTTTAATTATCAGAAAATAAATACTGATCATTTAATGGTTTGAATGTAGTTGGAAATGTTAGTTTCGGCTAAAGCTAATTTGTCAAACAAAGTTAAAGTAGATTTAATAAGAAAAATCCCAAGTTAGGATTTTTAAAAAGTTTTCAACGTTTTGTATAAATTATAATTAGTATGGATTTAATCATTTCACATTGCAAGATTTATGTAGAGTCAAAATGTTTTGCATTTATAGTCACTCTTCGAAAAAATGTAAGGGAAATTGATCAGTTGTGAGAGTGAACAAAGAGAACGAGCAGGAGTGGATGTGAACCTGCAACCTCCAGGTTACCGTACCAGTGCTCTACCAACTGATCTGTCTTGCCCTGTGCTGGCAATCTCCCAATTTTGTCAGTTTAAAACTGATTGATTTTCTGACATTAAAGTCTTTTAACTTTCTTGTGTGAAGGAAATCAACTCTTACGTAGGTGATTGTGCAGGTTGTAATACTTGGCCCATCTCTCCCGCTTGTACAGTACTGTGGTAAAATGGAGCCTTCCTGCCCGATAGCAGTTCTAGATCAGCTGTGTTTTGAACTTCACAAGGGCCACTCTGAGACCAGACTACAACTGCTGTTATCCCCAGTGACCATCATGGTCTCGGATTCTCAAAAGGTACCCATTTGAGTTTCATCCTGTCACTGTGTGGAATGCATGTATACATGTACGTCCTGCAGACGGATACAAGAGTTTATTGCTGCTGCTGTTTGCCAAATTACTGTTAGCTCCTACTGTAACTCTACCGTTGACCAACTGCACTTAAAACAGGTCGGCCGTTGAGACAAATCGACCATGAGCCAACTCGACCATAAGACAACTGCATTGTTTGCTCAGTTGTCCATTGAGACAACTCGACTTTGACATAGAGACAACCGGACCGTCAATTTTATATAGCATTTTCTGATGGGGAATCTGGTGTTAATTTGGTGCACATGTGGCATGCGCATGTGGCATGCGCACAGAGAGTTTGATAACTGTGGATGACTTGTCTCCATGATGACTTGTCTCAACTGACGACTTGTCTTTCCAGTCAAACGCACAGGTGGTCAACTTGGTCAGTGGTCAAGTTGTCACAAGTGGAGTTGGTCAATTGTCGAGTCGTCTGAGCACCATTTCATACGTAGTTGTCCTTTATTAGCAGAAGTGACTTCTATTCATTTTCAGAGAGCTGATTCTCACCTCGGTGACGGCCATCTTGGCCTGTCCGGTCTTCAGCTGCGCGGTCACGCTATGTTCTCTGATGAGGGTCTACCCATGGACAGTGAGTGCCTTGAATATGCCTGGCTCCTGGATCTTCAGATGGGGGTCTTGAGCGGGAGACTTACACCCCCTCAGGTATGGGAAATAAAGCAGTGGCCTTTAGCCTGACGCTGAAGGAATGTTGCACTCACGTTGCCTTGATTACAACTTTTTGTGTCAGATAGTGTTTTGGTTTTGCTTTTCTGTTGATGTTAGTTTGGGCAAATATGAGCGTGAGATGAGGTCTAACAAGAAAAGAAAACAAGGACAGCGCATGTGAAAATGCTATGCACATACAATTAATTCAGTCTCTTTTAGACATGTTTAAATATATTGTAGTGGAAGAATCAAATTAAATTATCGGCAAAAACTTAGTCGTATATCATTCAATCGGTTTATTATGAAGCCAAAAGTTAGAAGACTTCCATTTGGTTTGCTTCTTTATGATTCAAGAAGTCTGTGGCGGAGCCGAAAAAAAAAAAAAAAAAAAATCTGACCGACCGACTGACCGACCCTCTTTTCCAATTTTACCTGGCCTGAACCACAAGGAAACTGACTAGGTGCATAAACCAACTGTTAGTGTGATCAAGGAAAATTGACTAGAGCAGGATTTGAACCCATCAATACGGCAATCCAGAGGTTGCAGGTTTAAGTCCTTATCTAATCAGTTTTTTTGTTGACTTAAAAGAACATTTCTTTCTCCAACAGATGTTGTCGCTAGTCGGTTTCCTTCAGCTCTTTATCCATCTGGCTGTAGATCCCCTGGATGACCTCCAGCAGCCAATCACGTCCAAGTTCTGCGTCCACATGGTCAAGCAGCAGCAGTGCCGCATCAAGGAGCCACTGCTTCCGATCCCGTGCCCGACGGAAGACGACTTTAAGTACCGCATGCTGCGGGTCAGTCTTAGGATGGTCGACGTCCTGCTGGTGGAGACTGGGTGTGCGCTACAGTGTCAGGTGATCGAGGGAGCGATTGAGCTTTGTGCAAAGGGAGCTGCCAAGCACACTGTTGCGCATAGCACAGAAAAGTTGGGCTTAGAAAAAATTGATAACCAGCCAAAATATCATGTGATGTGTATTGCTTATGAGTGATTTGCAGCAGATTATTGCTTAGTAAGAAAAGTTGCTAAGCGGTATTTTGTGCTAAGCAATTTTAATCCACAAGATTCTTTTCTTCACATAATGACTAAAGAAAACAAAATCAAAATTAAAACCCAAAAAATTGAAAAGAGCGGGAACATTATTTGAAGTTTTGAATGCTGATTCTTCTTCCAGATCGGTTCGCTGAACATGGGAAAGTGCAATCTGCACAGTACAAATGTTGGCGATGGTTTGAGCACCACCATCCGGCAGATCGAAGTTAAACAGTTCGTCAGTGAGTCAGACAAGCCCCAGGCCGCTTGGTTGGAGGCCTGTTCCATTGACTGCCCCGAGCTACAGTTGGACCTAGCCGACCTTCTCCAAACCAAGGACTCCTTCAGGGCCCAGAACCACTTCCTGACCACCCACGACAAAAAGACCAAGCGCCTGTGGTTTCTCTGGCCAGGCAAGCCAGACGAGCCCTTGAGCGGGCTCCGCAGTAAGTGTGGCTGCAGGGGTGGCTGTTTGTTCTTCAACACCCCTAACCTGAACCTAATGTCCAACTGGATGCAAGAGGCCTCTTTGAGGGCTCCTGTCACACAGGTGGATAACGATTATGGGCACAGCATCCTTCAGCAGGGGCAGTGGATCTTCTCCGTCTGCGACCGGACTCCAGTCGATTCTCCATCCAGGGAGTTCAGATTCACCCAGGGTTTCGTCAGTAGCGCTGTTCCGATACTCCCTGGTGAGGTCACAGATTTTGGAGTTGTGGCATCAGATGCAGTGGGATCTTCTGCAAGTCTTCCCCAACCTGTCAAGGAGCCCTCAAAGAGAGATTCCAGCTCAGTGTCGGTGCCTGACTCCCATCAGCAAGCCTCCAGGAATGTGTCTTTGAGCACGAGCAGTGCCCAGGCGAGCACAACTTCAGACCTGGCCCTGACAGTAAAGACCGGCTCAGACAGTTCCGTCTTTGAGAGGCATCCTTATCGCTTTCACGGAAGCTCGCACAGCTTGCCTGTTGAAACCGTGGCCTTGCAGAACAAGCTGACCCTAGGCCGGGGCAACATGAGTGCTGAAATGATCCAGCACTATCCCAGAGAGACTTACATCCCCCCAGACCCTCTCAGTCCCTCTCTGGTGAGGTCTAAGGAAGTCCCCGACCTGCCGCACATGAAAGACAGCCGCGGCTCCATCTCCAGCCATGCCGAGAGCGAGTATTACTCGGCTGACGATGAGTTCGCTCTCAACACAACCATGAGCAAGACCCTCATCGAGACACCCTCCAGCGGCAGTTTCGACATCAATACTCAAGAAAGTTCCCCATCGAAGTCATTTGCCGATGAGACCCTGTCGTCCGCATCCACTCAACAAGTTGAATCTCCAGGGTCTCTGCAGAGACAGGACGAAACAGATCGGAAGCACCATTCGTCTTCTGCATCCTTTGTGTCTGCAGAATCCTCCGAGAGCAGCCTCCATCCTGGAAAGAAGCAAAAGGATGCCGCCCAGCAGAGTCCAACCGCGCACCCTCCGTGGGCATCCACCAAAGCCTACTGCCACCATCTGACCCTCTGGGGGTGCAATAGTTGGGTGACCCACCCTCCTGGCCATACCCTCCAGACCCACCCTCCCTTCAGCCCCCTCTGTGCCCCCGCTACCACCCTCATCAAGGGCAACATTCCACTTCCGGAGTTTACAATCACCCAGGCCGGCTTGAGGCCGGGGCTCGTGATGATGACAGAGGTGGTGCAGAATGACATCTGTACAGAGTCTGAGTCGGAGGATGAGGATAGTGCAGACAGCGAGATGTTCCTTGGGCTTCCTCCGCAGGAGGTCCGGCGTCACAACAGAGCTCACTCCTCCCCACCCTCCTACCAGGCCACACAGAGTAAGTGAATCTACGCTGCATAAATGATGTTTATTCCTGTTGTTGCTGTTGCCATTGTTGTTTGTTGCTGTTGCTGTTGCTGTTGCTGTTGCTGTTGCTGTTGCTGTTGCTGTTGCTGTTGCTGTTGCTGTTGCTGTTGCTGTTGCTGTTGCTGTTGCTGTTGCTGTTGCTGTTGCTGTTGCTGTTGCTGTTGCTGTTGCTGTTGCTGTTGCTGTTGCTGTTGCTGTTGCTGTTGCTGTTGCTGTTGCTGTTGCTGTTGCTGTTGGTGTTGGTGTTGGTGTTGGTGTTGTTGTTGTTGTTGTTGTTGTTGCTACAGTCCTATTGTTGTTAATGCCTATGTTGCCAACACAGGTTGCTTGCTGTTTTTGCCGAGGTTGTTGGTTGTTTTTGCCGAGGTTGTTGGTTGTTTTTGCAAGCTTAAAGACCACCAAGAGTTCAGTGGTGCTAAAAATCCCAGATTAATATTCTGTGGGAACAGTCAAGAGATAGGTCTGAAAATCCAATATGACTTTGCCTGGCTGGGATTTGAAGCCAGGACACATTGATAGAGGGTAAGGAAAGCAATAGCCGATCTGACATCCCGATGCTAAACAAATAATCCCATGCTTCGCAACATCATGGGAGAAGAGCTGGCTATTGATAGCAAAGTCTTCGTCTTTTATTTACAGCAAGTACAGATCGGTGTCCGAGTTCTTTCATGTCAGCTATACTTACAGTCAAAGGCTCCCTGGACATTCTCTGCACCCCACTGTTGATGCAAGCACTAGACAGGTAACTGATAAACTCTTATAACATTGCTATCACTGTTGCAACACATTGTGTGGTATAATTTAATGTCACTGAATTTCTTCCTAAACTTCAATTTCTTCTATTTTGCTATCAGATACCTTCAGTCTGCTGAGAATGTTCTCTGCTTCCGTCATCCGGAAGCGATCGTTGACAAACTTCACATGGACTGCATCGGTGATGTACAGACGGCCTTCAAAGAGGCATACAAGGCTGCTTGCCTCAAGAACAGCACAGAATCCACGATCAGCCTGTCAGTGGCTGTTCCTCAGGTATTTGGACTTCATCCACCCCTCCCCCCTCTGCCTCCCCAAAAAATAGATTGACCTAGTTGCAAAAGTCGTCAAATATAACAGTTACCTCATTGTCACTATCTGCTCTTTTCCTGCACAGATAAATCTTCTTGTGTTGCAAGCGTCCACAGACTACGACCAGCATCAGCATCAAATCAGCCAGGCTTCCTTGCTGGTTGGCTGCGTCAGCAACATCCAAGTCCAGCTCATGTACAGAGTGACGGCCAAGCAGCCGGAGTCCAACACACCGAGTCCCGCAGACAGGAAACAGAAATTGGAGGAGATTCTGTCAGGATCAAGATATGGGCTCCACAATTCTGAGCAAGACACAGCCTACAAGAACCTAGAGAGTTCCACTGTTGGAAACATAGCCATCGGCAAGGTGCATTGCCAACTGCGAGGACTGGATTTTCCCTGCAAGGAGAGGAAAAGCCGTCACATGTCCGGGGTCACGTCTATCCCCCTGTCCCTCTCTAAGGTCATGTTCACACTAGCCCCGCACTCTGTCTCCGAGTACCCAGATGACGTGATCGCACCGCCTTCCAGCAGCTGCAGCCTGATGGAGTGCGGGATTGATGGTATCACGGTCAGCGCCAGCATGCAGTGTGCACCGGTCACTCCGCAGCCATCTACGGCCGTCCCTTCCCGGTCCCACTCTCGCCAGCCCAGCCAGAACTGGCAGGTCTCTCCTGAGTTTCTGTCCACAGACCAGGTGGACCATCAGAGCATCCCCTGGGGCAGGGCACGTAGCGTCGGGGACATTCTGTTGAATCCCACTTCTGCCACTGAATTGAGACATTCCGATATAACTCTGGCTCTAAGGAAGCAGGCCAACAAGCCAACTAAGTCCCGAAACATAGATGGGAAGATGGTGATATCTTCAGTCTGGTTACATGCACCCACCCCAAGCAGACTGTCCCATGAGCATTCAGCAGGTGTCCAGTGAGTACAAACAATCTAAAAGAGCTTCTGTGATTCTTAGTAGTTTTAACTAGAACCTGAAATATTTGGGAAAATGTTGATTTAGGACAGAATTTATCGTAGCCATACACGACAATGAAAATTAGTTGCTTTTTGTCTAGATCTGGTCTGAATCCGGTCAGTGCACTGTCGCTTGTTATCGCCACCTGGCTTCCTGCATCCCAGCAAGCATTGGTCAGGCTGAACAGTCTGCAAGCAACCAGCCACTTGCGAGTCTGTGCTGTCATGGCTTGCATTATGGCCGAAGCTCATGAGATGACCTCAACGCATCACATCACAGCAAAGGTCAGTCTTTATCAATGAAAGATATTCAAACTGGTTTATCAAAGTTGCTTTGATAAATATTTATTTTTACACAACACAAGAATAAATTCCCGTCATCTGATTGGTGGATCGTTGATCACGTTCATTGATTTATTCGTCCCAACGCACGGCACGGCTGCACTGCAACAATATAGAACTTAAATTGCACAGTCACACCATCAGTCACGCTCTGACAAGGATTTATTCAGGTGTTTTACAAAACAAATAATGAATTTTCCATTCCACGAGGCAAAGCCTCGTGAATAGAACATTGCATCTGTTGCCTCGGGAAATTATTCTTACCATCGCACTCACAGACATTCATTATTTGTATACTATATTTTATATTGTTATTTTCTAAACATAATTTGTCCTGAACATGTTTCGTGTTCCTTTGCAGAGTAAGTACAAACGCTGGACAGCAGAGACGGAAGCAGTCAGCCAAGACCTGTCCTGTCAACTCTTCAATACCCTCTGGTATTACCTCCACACCAGTAACCCGCAGCATATCGAGAAGCTTGTCAGCGAGGACGTCCCAGCAATCCACATCCTTGAGAAGGGCACCCACGCCCTGATCAGGCAGTGGAAGGTCATCCTGTCCATGCTGAACCCAGCTGTCACGGCTGCTCAATTCCCCGCAAGCAGGGCTCTGCCATCAGAAGAACAAGCCGGGGCTGACCCGGCCCTTGATCCAAATCTGCCGGGTCACACCCTACAGACACAGTACTCGGGGGCGAGCATGGACTTGGATGCTGGTGCTCCAGAGAATGCCTCGCAGCTCATCACGCAAGCTGGACCTGAAAAGGAGGATGTTGAGTTGGCGATGCTTAAGCCGGCGATGCTTAAGCCATACTCTAGCAAGTATGGCACAGGATACAGCATGTATGAGGAGTTTGCGGGAACGAGCAAGGTAATGGAGAGCGTGGAGAAATTCCATGATGCCCCTGGTATTGTGATGGGCGACATCACGTCTGAGCAACCTATGCGGCTAAGGTCGCAGACTACCAGCAGCTGCACTCAGAGCATTACAGGGACACCGGGGAAGCACCAGATGCTGGAGGTGTCGGGGCAGAAGCTGAGTATTGATAGCACTGAGGAGGGGGCAGAGATTGAGGAGGATCGAGGCCTGGATGAGGCGGGAACCTCTGCAGAACCTTACAGGAACGTCCCGCCAGATTTGCCATTCAACTTGCCCTACTCAACTAGCTTTATCCCGGATGCGGCCATTACTCCGACTATAATGCAGCTTGGAGATGCTGACATCCTCTTCAAGCCGCTCCTGAAGCACCTAGGAATTGCTCGCAAGCAGCCAGAGCATTTCATCATCAAGAAGAATCTCCAGCAGACCGGAGGGACGATAGAACTGCAACGTCTTAGTGTGACCATTGTGGAGTCGTCCCCGCGCCAACGCAGCAGCCGCGGGAAGAAGTCCCGTGACAAGGAATCATCTCGCAACAAAGCCTCCTTCCCCTCATTCTCCAGTGAGAGCCTGGTCTTAAAGCTCTCCTTGAATGAATGCACAGACACCGGACGTCAAACCCCTGAAGTTGGAGATCGCCCTCTCAAACCTTCCCCCTCAGACAGCTCTGGAGTTCCAGGAAGCCCAGGAGGACAGTGTCAGGCCTTAGCAGCCTACGTTTCCCTCCACTGGACTAGAGCCATGCCTGTGATGAACATGCCCCTGTTGAGACTCTTAAGCCAGCTGGTTCAAGTCGGCCAAGCCATGCAGGAGGCCAAGCGCCATCTCCCAAGCAGCAAGAGTGGGACGGACACCGAACCTAGCACGATGAACAGTGACCTCTCAGCCACCGTGCTGCGTCAGCAAGCTACCCTTCCCCGCATCGATAGCCCGGATGGGCCCCATGGTGACACTGCCTCCTACAGCTCCCAAGCCGACAGCGAGGTGATCGCCCAGTGCTGGCAGACCATGTACCACCTCATGAACCTGTACTCTGGAGTCACGCAGCCAATCAGCACTTTCAACACATCCCATGTGATAGTCAATCCTCTGTTCAGAATTGAGAATGAGCAGCTGATTGGACGGTCACGAGACAGAGGATCAACACTTGAATACAGGTGAAAAACATTCCAATAAGATTGAAAGCTTGCTTTAGGTTTTAACAAGGATGAGGCTGGCTTGTTTATTTCTTTCTGGTAATGAAACCAGCCTGAAGGACTTTTTGGGACTAGATATTTTTGAAATATAATTCGATATAAACAGTAATTCAAAATTCATCTGCTGCTTTTTCTACTAGTCCGAGAATAAAAAACACTTTGATCCTTGCAGAATATTTTTCAAAGGCTATTGACACAAAAACAACCTGTCAAGTCTGGAGGCACACTATTACACCTGAAAGGAGAGGTATAGAAGGACAGAGGAGGTTTAGAGAGGGAAGCAGTAGAGAGGGACAGAAGATCTGGATCGGTGAAAGAAACAAATTAAACATTTGGTCTGTTTGCCCTCCAAACCATTGAATATTTAAGTCTCTGTAAACAGGAGGTTGGTTGATGATTTGGAGGAACCAGACGGTGCGTTACCGAGCAAGAGCAACAAAGATGACCCGTCTGCATCCCCACAGCAACCGCTTCACGTCTCGGTGCTGTGCACGATACTGCTGGAGGAGCTGTGCATTGTGTCGCAGCTTGCTGGCTTGCAGAGCGAGGCTGAACTGAACAACGTCACAGCTAGCATCAGCACCAAGCATCTAGTCCCTGCGCCAGGTAAATCGTCGCAATTATCAGCACATCAAAGTGGCTCGGACAATGCCCGTTTAGATCATAAATTGTAACCAAAACATTTACACTATTGCTTGTGTATAAATTCTGCTGCTCAAAAGTTATTGAATCACTTGAAATTATTTTAGAGTGGGGTGGATTTGTTTCCCAGAAGAGAATGATCATATCTGGATCACTTATGATAAACTTCTGAACTGCCCTTTCTTGTGTGGCTGAAGGTGTTTGTCTATAGCGGACAGTTTTTGGCACATGGCTTTTTCCCAAGACATTTGGAATTCTAAGTGGTTTCTGTATCATCTTAATTTTACTAAATTGATTCACTTATTAGTTTGTTGATATTGATTACAAATCCTTTTATTAAAATTATCAACGATTCGTCTCTGAAAAAAACTAAAGCTCTTTAGGAAGTCATAATTTTTTGTAGGGAAAAAAGTTAAGACTTTCACTGAATGTGTAGGAATTATCAACTTATTTTTTGTATTTTCCTCGTGTAGGTTCGTCATGCATACTAAATACTTGGTTTCAAAGCATTTTGTTTCATTTGTGTGATGAATATTGTGCTTGCTTTTTTTTTCATTGAAGGATTTCTTTCTGTCCATTTTAACTTTCTTTTGCTAGGGAGTGGTCGTAAGCAGTGGTCCCAGCGTTCCGTTCTTGTCGGCTGTGATGAGGTCATCGTTGTATTGTCTGAAAGGGTCAAGCCTAACCCATTGTAAGTATTCTGAAAAATAAACCTTCCTTTATAGTGAGTGAAACACAAAACGTAGATTGTCTGATAAAATTTAAAAAGCAATATTCCATGAGCATTGATGTAGATGTACTCGTGATTTGAATTTTGTCGAGGGATCTTTGTGGATCAGTTTTTTAGTCCGGATTATGACGGGATCATGACGGGATCATGACGGGATCATGACGGGATCATGACGGGATCATGACGGGATCATGACGGGATCATGACGGGATCATGACGGGATCTCTGCTCTTCGGTTGTTATACTTTATCAGAATACTCATCTCTGATATATTCAGATTTTTCTGCCGATCTAAACAAAGGCATATTGCAAGACCCGGTGGACTAGAATACTGAAGTGTGATGTTATTTGCCATTGTTGTGGGTCTTGCGCTGGTTCACACGCTATGTCTTCACACGCACATAATTGTGTGCATGAACTAGAAATAAGTAATTACTTTGCCGCGCTATTGTTCTCCTCGCACACTCACTAGTGACTCATGTAGACTTCCAGAAAAGTCGACAGTCATTAAGAATTCCTGATGTCAAACAGGTGTGTGGTGACGCTGACCCTGGATAAACCCCAAGCCTCCTGTGCTGCAGCAAGCCATACCGACCCCGGCCGCATCGCCAGCCACTTCAGCCTCCAGTCCCTGGACGCCAGTCTGCCCATCAACCTGGCCACGCTGCATGGTGTCATCACCCGCTGCAAGCGCAAACTGACCCATCGCATCAAGGAGCTCCAGTCGGCCCTCATGCGACCCCCGGTGATAGACAGGGAGGTGGAGGGCGAGAGAGGGCAGCCGGACCCACCGGCTAGTGCAGAGTCTCTGCCAGCCGATACCACCTTCCCTGCATCCACCAAGTATGCGGGTACTCTCATGCTGAACAACGTGTGCATACAGGCTGCAGTGCTGCCCTCACTGAAAGCTCAATACATTGTAAGCATTTTACGCCACAGTGAAGTTCCAATTTCACGAAGCTTGCCCTAATTTCATGATTTCCTTAATTCCAAATAACCTGTGACCCATGTCATTGTGTACACAGTCGTGTTTTACTATACAACTGAGGACAGTGCTTTGTGTTTCCTATTGTTCCTTTAATATAACACAAACCATAGACTAAGCACGTATTTTTACGTCCGAGGACTGATTTTAACAAAAGACAGACTCACGAGGACAAGAAAGATTCCTTTGTATTTTCTTACTCCTCTTGTCCTCGAACGTAATACAGTACATGTACACAGGTGCAGTTGAAATACCAAACTGGCTTGTGCTACCTGCTACCAGCCCTTAGTGTGTAAGCACAGAATCCTTACGCATAAGCCAAAATTATTTGCTTACACCTGAAATATGCTAATATCTGTTAAACTATTCTTCTGACAAGAATGTTAATCAATAATGTACCAAAAAAACATCTCAAAACATTTTTACAAATTATTTAAAAGTTGATCTTTTTAAAAATGGCTTGATTGTCTTTGCAGATTCGGGAAATTAAAGGCACGTCGTCTTACGAAGAAGGAGTCAATAAATATGGACTGGAGATGCCCCAACATTGCCTCAAGTTCAGCTCAAAGGTTTGTCTGTTTGTTGGTGCACTTGTTCCCTTGTTTGTACACTTTTCACCGTTGAAGTTGTTGCATGGTGGGAGATACTGATAATTAACGTAGGCCTTTTCTGTGGTAAATTTTTATCTCAGGTTCAAGACGGTGATGAATTGTCGACCGCCGAGTTCGATCTCCCTTGCATTCTCTTCAGTGGCCGGTACGTCCTGCCCGCTAAGCCAGACACCAGCAAAGCAGCAGCAGCAGCAACAACAGCAGCAGCAGCAGCAGCAGCTGCAGCTGTTCCCAGCCCTGCCAGCCTTGATGCCGTGGTCACCATCGAGGCGTTACATCACAGTATTTCAACCAATCTTGTCAACCACCTCATTACCGTGCATAATGTCTTTCTCACCGTGAGTTCTCGTTTATTCTCTGGCATTCAGACTTACCTTGGTTAGAAACGTAATTTAATTATGAAAATAAGAGGTTGTGGCATTATATTTTCTCCCTTGCTGCGTCTGAAATGCATGTCTTAGATTGAAATATCAGTCTCCTTTTCATTAAGAAAAATACGGAACACATGGGCTGAGTTCGGGCGAGTTGTTCTTGTTTGCTCAAGAACAACTCGTGTCTTCGTTCGTGTTCCGGCCGCTCGAACGCCAAAGAACGTCCGATAGCCAAGAGCGCCATCTATCGCTGTAACCACACAAAATGTAATGGCTGCGCCCATGTACATTATTTAAGCATTCGTTTCTAAAACCTGAAATTCAGACGCAAAATAATTTAATGGAAGCACAATATTTAGACTGCATTTTCCCCTAGTTTGTTCAGAAAAAGCTGTATTTTTCAAAACGTTTGAAAGGGAATTTTAGGCAACATTACGCCGACTTTCATGCTTCGTCAAATCATCCGCCATCTTTGGTCGTCTTCTACGTCGAGTAAAATTACGTCATGTTCTTGTAAACCCCGACTGGTAGGTGGTTTGTGATCTTGTTCAGAGTGCAATGTTCGCGGGTCGTGTTCCCGCCGTTCGAACAGGGAACTCGTGTTAAGAACAGACCGCCAAAATGTTCTAGGTAGGGGAGGTTTTTGTAGTAACCCGTTCTGGCCGGCTGTTATTGATGGGGTGCTGGTATGCCAATACGGGCTTGTGAAGCCAAGCGTAACACAAACAATAGGCAAATAATGGATTGAGTACACGCAGGAATGCACGTGTAGACGACAACCGGCCAGGTGGTCTTTTAAACTGCGACTATGGCTGTCGTCCGTATTCAGGAGGTTAAAATCAGTTCCAATGACTTTTTTAGTAAAATTATGTCGCTCAGTAGAAATGGTTTTTGTTCTTACCAAAGGATTTGATGAGTTTAGTGGATGATGTATTCCGGAACGAAGAGCCGGTGAAACCAGTACACCATGAAGACAAAACTGAGGTTGCCACGAGTGATGTGTCGGACTTTGACGTTTCATTGCTCGTCAAATTAAAAGTATGTATTATACGTGTCATCTTGATCCGAGTTCATCTTGAATATGAATATGTTGAACTAGTTATTCAGTATAAATGCTGTTTTGATATAATTTCTTGGAAAGTCTTTTTTTGATTCATTGTTATCTTACTTTAATTTGCTTCGACTAATTCCTCCGGATTTTAAATAAACATTCTGAAAGATATACTTTCCGTGCTCTTCAAAATATGATTTTGTTCTTTGAAATATTTTCTTTTAACAATTTTTATTTTCACGGAAAAGCCCCACTTTTTTCTATTTTGCACGTCTGCGACCAGCTTTTATTTCTTGGTTGCTTTTATGCATCAAATGCACAAAAAGATTACCCTAGATTATTGACAGGCCGCAAATAATTGTATTGCAATTAATCAATAACTAAACGTAGGTGATTTATTTCATTGGATGTCTCATTAAAAAGTGAATATCTGCTGTACTGCTAAAAAAATACCAATTTGAAAAAGAACATTGGGGTGAAAGTCAAAAGAGCAGGGCAGTATATCTTTAAATTAATGGCTAACCAGTAGAAATGGCATTTGATTCCGCCCCTCAGTATTACCGGTAATAAATCTTTTGTTTACAAGGTTATCTTATTAATAGGTCTGTTTGGCCATAACTAACACAGAATCAGAAAAAAAATGATACATTACTTATTGAAATTTTATGTTAAATGATTGTAAACATTTTCTGATAGGGTGTCCAAATAACAGCCACTACCCCATCAGCCAGTGCTGTACGGCTCGAGACTGGTGCTGTGGAGGTGCAGCTGTCCAACAGAATGACAGGAGCAGGAGGTAGGTACCAGACATGAAGCTAGTGAACTTTAACCTTAAGTAGAGCCCTGTCCGAATTACTTGGCTACGGCTGGATGTTACACACATGTCTATGGTAGTGGCTGCAGCCACTTCCTATAGACTTGTGTGTAATTGCAAGCCGCAGCCAAGTAATTCGGACAGGGCCTAGATTGTGGAAGTTTTGCTCCTGGAATATAGAGGATGTTACTTCCTATTTGACATTCACAGGTTTTGTGCTATCATAAACAGCACTGTCACGATACTACACAGTGTCAATAATCCCCATTACACATACATTTTCATCGACTGTTGAACACTTCCCACATTACGGTACATCTTCTTTTTAACAAACGGTAGTAACTTCTCAAAGGCGCATAAAAGAAACTAATCAATTTGTCAGCATCAAAAAGAGGGCAGACTGTTTCAAACCTGTCTTTTCAGAAGTTTAGGTTGTGAGAGACATTAATTTCCTTAAATTATGCATGGAGAATTTCGCCTTTCATTTGTCTGAGGATTTGTCATGGGAAAATTTGTCCCTTCCATCAGGTGCCACCATTTCGGAGCCTGGCAGCATGAAGCTGTATGCGAAAGCCTTGATCGATCTGAAGATAAGTCTGGGTACCATGCAGAGGTCACACGGCGCAAGTGACTTGGAGCCAGAGCTACATCAACAGGCGTACTTCAAGGCCAATATTGGCTTGACCAACGCACCTAGAGTAAGTACACACTATTTCCCACTTTTTTGCTTTTTTCTCTTGATTATATTTTTTTCACAAAACCATTTGTTTTCTGTATTTTTTTCTGATACTGAAACCAAATATTCCTCCGAACCATACACGTGGTACTGTAACTCAGTAGTCTGAAGAGACCTGGGCCAAATTTCATATAGCTCCTTAGCGCAAATTATTGCAAGCAAATTTTCGTACTTAGCAAAAAACAGCTGTGAACCAGTCAAAAGCAGCATACGTCACAGGCACTTTTGGCTGGTAACTTTTTTTGCCGAGAAGCAGAACTTTTCTGTGCTTAGCAAAATTCTGTGCTTAGGAAAGAAAACCGCAGAATGATATTCTGGGAAAACGCACAGAATCAGACGGGGAACGAAGACCTCATCTACATGTTGGCATCAGGTGGGATTCGAACCTGGGTCACAGAGGTGGAAGGTGAGGAAAGTACCAACTGCACTTCCACTTAATCCTGACTCATCTGTAGTCCAGTTCCCCCCCCCCCCCCAGCCCGCGATATTTTTTTTCCCAAATGACATCCGAATGGGGTGAATGCTATGAGATTTTGGACTTTACTTCCCTTTTAAAAAAATACTCCGAAGCCAAAAATTAGAAAAAAGAAATGAATTCGAACGTAATGAAATTTTGGACATTATTTTCCAAAGTTGGAAATTAGAAGAAAAAAAATGGACTTAAAAAAAAAGGTAACCTCGAGGTTTTGAACCCACAATCTCTAACCTCTAACCCTTGCACCGTATCGACTGAGCCATCGGAATGTTTGGCTAACGACGAGAATTCATTGCATTATATACCCTATAATATATGCGTATGTATATTAAAAGTATTGTAGAGGGGTGCTCAACAATCCATCCATTCGGATGTCGTTTGGGAAAAATAATTTGCCTCCAGCCCAGCCTGTCCTACAGTGGACTGCCCAGGAATGGAAATAGGGGGAGGGGGAAGGGAGGGGCCTAAGATGATTTCGTGAATGCGACCATCTTTTAGGAGTCAGGCAAGTTTTGGGAAGCCTGCTAGCCCCGCCCCTCCTGCCTCCACCCACCCTTCCTTTTTCTTTTTGGACCTCACAGCAAGATCACCTGGCCTCACTTAAAGGAGAGAAGGCAGCGTTCCTTGTGACTCTGACCAAACCAATCTTATACCTTCAGCCAAGTGCAGTTGATATAGGTGAGTGTGTTTAGCATTTTGTATTCATTCATAAGTAAGAGATTCTGTATAGCTGTATAAAAATCTGTCCTTTTCGTATTAAGTTGTACGCATGCTCCGAACTACGCGCGCATGCTCAGAACTAGCCAAAAGGACCGGTATATCTGCTTCCATCGGCGTCTCAAAAGTCTCCTACTATTTCCCTCAAGATTTAAGATTGAATTTTCAATATTATACACTGCAAAAGTTATATTCATTACACAGGTCCATGGAGATGCTTAACTCATAATGTTGCTTACCACATAAAACTTTGCTAAGCAATGGCAGGTTACCAGCCAAAATACTGTATAATGTATACTGCTAGTGACTGGTACTGCTAGTGACTGATTTTTTGCGTTAACAAGTTAACCCCTTGCCACCGGTTAACACACCCAGTCATGTAAACGGGTGCAATCGTGGACGTCCCATTGTTCCTCTTTTGTTTATACTCTAACTTTTTCGGAAGACCTCCCATTGGTTTTGTACACGATTTTCAATCGTGGACGTTAGGTCAAACGTGGACCCCTTTGTCTACGCTCGAATTCTTTTGTCCTAGGTCCACGATTGCCGGCATATACAAACTCATATATGTGCGGATTGAAAATTGCCACCAGGCCGGTTGACACATATATGTGCCAATATATTGTGTATGTTATGCTTGGCTGCACAAGCCTCTTGTTTCCGTTTCGCTTGGCTGCACAAGCCGGCATGGTGCCCCAGTTCCCCCCATCTAATACCCGAGGTCAAGGGGTTAATATGCTAAAGCAATATTTTTTGGCTTAGCACCAAATTGGGTTTGGAGGTTTACAACAGAAATGCCTGTGTCACAAATGTATGCATATTACACATCTACTCAAGAAGATATTTTCCCGTCCCCACAATCACGCAGCGGTCCTGGTGTGGGTGTGCTACCACAGCGCCTATGAGCAGTGGTGTGAGCAGCAGAAGGAGACGGAAGGTACCAGGGTCCAGGCCAGGAACCTTCTACATCGACAGCCGACCTCCATGGAGAAGCTGAGCTCAGTCTTCCTCCAACTGACTCTGCAGGATCTAGGGGTGTGCGTTCCCATCAACCCAAGCTTCCAGGTAAATCTTGAGTAATGAATATTATTATCAGTTGTTCACACATGCTTTCGGAAAGCACCGAGCATACAGTGCTTAATACACAATGTCGGGAAGGTCCAAAATCTCTTTTGACTCATTCTGTTCGGCTGTTATTGATTGGGTGCTGGTATGCCAAGACGGGCTTGTGCAGCAAACCGTAACACAAACAATAGGCAAACAATGGATTGAGTATTCACAGGAATGCACATATATACGACAACTGGCCAGGTGGTCTTTTTGAAACCACAGCCAGGGCCTTCAAGAGGTTAAACAGAAACAAATACATCAAAATCTTGATCAGTATTCATCGTTGCTTCAGAGTCAATTTAGCATTATTCCCAGAATGAAATATTTCTGCTGTCATCCTTAGAATATCTCCTCACTGTCTGGAGGAATGCCGGAGCCCGACTACCACTCGGCCCTGGTGCTAACCCTCGAGAGCTCCCTGATCACGGCCTGCTACAACAAGTCCCTGGTTACCAAGGGCTTCTTCCAGACGTTCTGCCTGCGTTTTGCCGAGGACTTCAACACCTCCCAGCAGAACTGGAAGCCGCTGACGTACAAGGGACTCATGAATGCATGTAAGGAAATATTGTAGAGAGAGCATCTAAAGACTTCAGGTGCAAAAGCCGCTAAACGCCAACAAAATATATTTGATTATTGTATATTAGGAACTGAGAGCTTTCACTTGATATTGTTTTTAAAAATGTTTCAGGTGTTGTACCCCAAGGAACTCTGGAGCTGTGCTCACGGACAATCAGTGCTGATAAAACTGGTAGGAATAAACATGAACAATATTGTGTTCTGCCGACAAACTTTTCAATGGCTAGTTATAGCTGAGTGTTACACATGCCAAGCCTTTCAAAGGAATGACTGTCTTCACTGTATTTGGCGATATTTTCCTGCCGTAAAATATAAACAAAGATTTGCCCTTCATGATGAAATATCATTAGCTCTGTGTACTCAGTGATATTTTTTTTAGAGCCTGATGGAAATAATGAACAGAATTATTTGGCTGGCACTCGAATCACAGCCTCCTTTTTAAATTTTAAGCACTTTACCACTGAACTTTTCGTAGTTGGCCTTCTGATTTGAATCCAAATCCAAAATGCAGTACAGTGGAACGCCGCTATACCGAACACACTTATACCGAACATTGGGCTATACCGAACACCATTCTTGGCTCCCAAATTGTGTGTACAAAACTTACCGAATATTGTTGAAAAAAAGGCAATGGATTAAAAAAATGTACTGGGCATTTGGGCTGTTTGTAATTCCCAAACGGCCGCAGCTTTATGTTGAAGAGTGACAGGTGGCTATTATTTCCCCTAGGAATAGAAGGGAAAAGCAAACTGTTGCTTTAGAATTCGGTAAGCTTCGAAAGTATGAACATGTAATTACATAATTCAATGGCCGGCACATGTTTAAAGTCGTCCTTAAGTAACCGCCGGCTGAAAATCGCTAAACCGAACGATCGCTATACCGAACAAAATCTGTGGATCCCACGATGTTCGTTACAGCGGCGTTCCACTGTACTGGAATCAACTGCCCTTATTTGATCTATTGCGGTAAAACTGTGTGAATGCAGCTTATAATTTAACCTGGAATGTGAAAAATCTCAGATGAGCAATAATATCCGCAGAAAATTCCATTGGGTTGTTTACGGGGCGTGGTTAACTTGCAAATGGCGATATTTCAAGTGCGGGCTAGGAAAGTACTGAGCAGCTATCTTGGGGCAGGTGAGTTGGTCTCGCACCAACGGTGGAAGTTACCCCGCCTGGGTCTATAGGTCTGAACATTGGGATCATTTCTCAAGAATCTGTTGAAGATTTATCCTCTATTTAGATCTGGACCCAGGAAAACCATAAGGGTGGTGGGGCTGGCAATCTGAAAACTCCACCACCTCTGTTGTAGCCCTTTATTTAGAGTGGCTTTTAGCCTTGTATTAGGCGACTTCTAAAACAAAAAATACAATGAAAGGACAAATCTTGTTATTTGTATTGCCATGTCACAAAATTCAAGTTTCTGTGACTGATATCTCTCCTTTCAGACCAAGCCCAGACGTCCAACGCCGGCAAGTGGATGCTGAATTTCCTGTGGAGGATGGAAGGGTTTGACGTCCAGGTCAACCCCACCATCGGTCGGCAGCTGTCCGCTCTGGCCAACACGCTGACCGCACTGGCCGGAGACGATGATGAACTGGACGTGGCTGACCTGAGCTCGGTGGCCGAACCCCAGGATGAACCCAACAGCGTTCCAACAAACGATGTGAGTTTCCTTACTCTCTTGGGGTTGGGTGGGTTAAATAAAATTTGTCTTGACGCAAACCTGAACCCTCGATAACACAATGGACGTGATTGGATGTGATTTTCTATTCAAAATGGGCACCCAAATTACACCCTACTCTATTCAAAATTACATCTTAAGCCTGTAAACTATTGTCCTATCTTGAAAAAGAGTACATTGTGACTTCTGGGTTTAACAGCTTAAACCGCATTGTGATTCTGGGCTCTGGATGCGATTTTGGACCCTCATTGTTAAAATCACATCTACCTAATCCGCCTGTTCATTTTGAATAGGAAATTACATCCAAGGGTTTCTAGTGTAATAATAATGTGTACATAATGTTTACATAACCACCAGTCATTCATGGGGCTACCTTATTACCCCTGATCATCGGGCCAATCAATCATTCCCGGAACTTTCACAGCTCCCTGGGATGTCTGTGTCTCATGTGTCACTCAGCCTCTGGCCTTGCAATAACTGATATAGAAGTCTTTCTGTATGCACTGGCCAAGATTGAAGTTGCATTTATTGTTATATACAACATCACCGAAAGACACTTATTACAGGCATGCAACTTTTCCTTGGATCAGCTGATTTCCTCGTTTTTCACTTCACACTTATGCCACTAAAAATTGAAAAACACTGTACAAAGTCTTGTAAAGATTGAATTTTCCTCGTTTTGTTATTAATTGGGTTATTCCATAAATTAGGGTACCAACTTGCGACATTTTGACCCAAAATGGAAAAATTCATTGAGAGGGGATTCATTAATAATTTTCACTATAACTTAAAGATATTGACATTCCTCATTACTTGTAGCCAAAATCAGACACTTTTTACTCCAGAAATGCTAAAATATCATGTCGAAACCCATTCACGGTTTTACGTGTAAAGGGGACACCAAATTAGTTTTCTGCTTATTTTTGTGATAATTCATGCTCAATGTTGTATGTTTATTTTAGAATGTATTTTTTGTCTTACCCAGGATAACACATCAAGGTTTATTGTGAAAATAACTTGATTACACTGAAAAAACAATTCGGTGCATAATTGCGTATGGGGACACCATTTGGTGTCGCATTTACACAGGAAACCTAGTAAATGGCCAAAAAAATTGATATTTTCAAGCATGCAATCTTTGTTATGATTTCACACTTATCAAGTGGGACATGTAATTAATGGTGATAGATCTGGATTTGCCAGGGAACCCAATTATCTTTTTATTTCTCAGAAATATTACACAAATTTCACCAAAAAAGTGGGTCTTGTTTACACGTGAAACATTTAAGCTAACACACTGTCAATCTCGGTCAACTAGTTATTAAATCATTTAAATATGGTGCCATTCCAAAGCAGTATTAACATGCTTTAACATAATGAAGGGCAATTTTTCAAACACCTATGTTCACATGGTAGTATTTGAGAACCAAACAATGCATTTTAACAGCAGTCATGGCAGTTTTTTAAAATGTCGCAGCTTTGGTGTTCCTTTTACACGTGAAACTATGAACTATTTAGGACACCATACTGTCAGGAAATTAGTCAGATGTTTCATCCTTTGCTACCAGATATTTAGGTACAAGTACTATAATTTGAGCAACTAAAATCATTTGTATATATATTTCACTGTTGGTAATACTAGGGAAACAAATATCACAATGTAAAGAGGGGAACCAAAAGTCATTGGCCCCACATTTATGGAATCACCTAATTCCAAGTTGCATGCCTGTTATTACCACCAATGTGTCTAGGTAAATTCTATTAAATTCTATTTTACGAAAGTTAAACTATCACACTTTGAGTCATCAAAACAAACGGTATTTTGTCAGTTTTTCATCAATATCACTATAAGACAAATGCTTGACTAGCGTGCAATATTTTTGTACACCTTTAAAGGTAATATACACCATTTGCTTTTGCTGTAATTTTCAGAAATAAATGGATTTTGGGGTAAGTATTTTATAGCGTGCTAGCAAATACTGTAACACTGACCTATTTAAAGTTTTGTGTGCATAGATGCTGGGAAAACAGAAGAAAAAAAATTGGTTCTAGTAGTCTTGACCATACTTTAGACAACGTAACTATCAGGTCAGGGAACTAAACTATTTCCAATGATTGTCGGCCGACAATCATTGGAAATTGATATAGATTTCCCCTTTTCTTGAAAACGACAGCACACCAGGGGTGCCATGATTTCACAGGATGCTTGAGACTATTATTTATTTACAGTCTAGTACGGTATTTCGTAATAATTCAGTAGTTTTTTGTTTTTTTTCAAATGTTGTATACTACCTTTAAATTATATTTTACAAAAGTTTAACTATCACAATTTGAGTCATCAATACAAGCGGTATTTGGCACGTTTTTTCATCAATATCATCAGTATAAAGGCAAATGCTTGACTAATATTTTTTTACACCTTTAATCATACCACAATCTGTTGACTGTTTAAACTATAAAGCCGTCAACCCTTTGCATACGGAAGACGCCATATGGTGTAAAAAAAAAAAGGGCCACCATCAGGCCAGATGACGCCATTTGCCGCTGTTTGTGCAGTTTCAATCTATTGTTGGATTATTGTTTATGTTACGCTTGACTGCACTAACACATTGTAGCGGTTCGCTTGGCTGCCAGAACCGCCGCGACACCCTGACGTCTCCCGTAAAAACCGTACTCAAGGGGTTAAGCAAACAACAATCTTGATGCATGACTACTTTTAACAAAACTCTTATTTCATGCCTCTGTTTTTTGTGATGTCACTTTGTTGTGACTTACACATTGTCCTCAACGGTTTTCTCTCGGTAAATACTTACAAAACAATCTCTTAAACATAGTTACAACTAAAAAACTAAAGTTCAACAAATAGAAATTTGCGCAAGGAAACCTTGCATAATCTGAGCAGTGGTTCTGTGTTGCTTGAATGCTATCAGTGCTTATGATAGTGCATTGCCGTGTTTTCTCAAAAATGTATTTATATGTTTTTGTATTTTACATCATTAGATATTTACAAATTGATTATTAACCATAAAATGATGAAAATGAATGGGGCTGTCGGGGAAAAGACACGAAAAACTTCATCTTGCGATATGTTGATCCAAACCCCAGTTCAAATAAATATTATTTTATTTAAAAAATTGTTAAAATGGTTAAAATTTGCACAAGAACCTGTACTAGTCTGTGCTGTGTTTTTTTTGGTACTTGGATGCCACCAGCGTCAGTGTGTTAGGGTTGTAAACTCAGAAATGATGTGAAGGCACTTCCACAAAGTAAATAAGAACAAAAATTACTCATGCATACTACATTCATAATATTTTACAAATATACATAACATTTTCAGTAGCTTACAGATCAAATTTTGCCCTTTTGTGAGCAGAGTAAAGTCATCACAAGTCACATCACGAGTCTAGTCTCAAGCCGAGTCACAAGCTATTCAAGTGAACTGTGACAGAGACTTGATTACAGCTCTGTTGATACTCCTCCGACGTAGTCAGTAAAAAAGCTCATTTCTCTTTCACTCTGCCAGCTTGATTTCTGACTTAATTAGAATTTGATTGGTTCTCGGGGCAGTGTTGACTTTTCCAATGATTTTGACAGGAATTTCCTCCACTGTCAGTTATCGTTGGTATTTATTTTCGATAAAGCCATGACGTATATTAGAAGCATAAACGGGCTTCCCAACCAAAATCTAGCCTTTGAATATCGACCAGTGTTTTGCAGAGACTGTATCTCGGGGTCAGATTTTATAGGGTTGTTTTGTGGGGAAAATTTCTAAGCAGAAAAGTTTGCTCAATAAAATGCCTGTGGGTACCAGTCAAGAGCAAATGTACACTGCATAGCATTTTGGCTGGTAACCTACTTTTTGTTAAGCTTAACGAATTTTAGCAGATCTGTGAAATTGTGTTCTGAATAAAGCTGCTTAGTACAAAAATTTGGCTTAGAACAATCAGGTTACCAACTTGTTTCCTGCTGATGAACTAAAGCAATATTGTCTGAAGCTGTGTGAAATTGAGGTTTTTTTCTTAGGTCGGGAGTCAAAAATAGGGTCGGTCTGAAATGAGAACCAAAGAAATAAAGAGAGTGGAAAATGCAACATTACGAAGAGGTTATCTGCATGATATGGCCAGCCGGTGATGGTCCAAACGAAACATATATTGTATATATTCAGCCTGTCCATTGACCACCTATCCGTTGTGGCCGCTATAGACAGGCTTGATGTAACTTTTTGAAATCGAGACAATATTGAAGGTAACCTGGTTTCTGGTGGTTGGAACATAAAGATGCAAACCCTTGTAGCTATGGCCAGCATTTTTGGCACAGCCGGCGGCGCCAGGCTAGCAAAAGACTATTCAGAGCCTTACGCAAGTCCTTGTTTCGAAGGTAGTAGATGATGACGTTGAACCAGCTGTTGGACATCAGCAGGATGTCTGTCAGGTTGAAGAGTATAAAGTAATAGTTTGAGTCTTTACCTGTTTTTATTATCAGATATGGATACATGATCAAAACTGGGATCCAGGTGAGTACTAGAGTGGCTGTGATGATGATGATGGTTGTGGTCGCTCTGGTGTTGATTTGCTGGCCCTCGTCCGCTTGGTTTTCGGCAGCGATCTGCAGGGCGTGCCGGCGGGCTATCCGATGAATATTCATGTAGAGGATGACTATGGTTGCAAGTGCGATTACAGTGAAGATTATGAAAGTGTACACCCCAAAGTTATCGAATGATTTCCACGTGCAAAAGCCATTATTTCCATTCACGATTTTGACGTTCAGAATGCCGTACAGTAAAGTACATAGAGTGATGGACGTCACCCACTTGATACACACTGTGATCTTAGCTCTAAACACGGTGACCAGCATTGGGTACCTTAGGGGATAGGCAATAGCGATATAACGATCCACTGTCAGAAGTAGGAGTGAAAAAATACTCAGTACGTGGCATATGTAGGCTACCGCACCAGATACTGCACAGAGGAAATTGCCCAGCCGCCAACCTCCCATCATCATTTCTGGTAATTTCAGGAGGGCCCAGAATATACCGGTGCAGAGGTCGGACAAAGTGAGAGAAGTCATGAAAACTTTGGTCGTGGGTTGCATGCTGTTGATGCGACGTAGAGTCAAAAGAATCAGTGGATTTAGAAGCAAGTTCAGCAGGATTGCCACAGTTGTTAAAGTGGTGATGAGCACACCCAAGAATAATATCTGTCGCGGTGGATCAACTGTTGTATTTGGTTGCAGACACCCGGTAGTTGCCATGGTTATTGACAGTTTCACAGACTACTAAATTTGTTTTAAGAGACAAGTGCTAATTTCTTTTACAAAATATCTACCATTTTCCACAAGCAGAATCACACTTTACTCGCATTTTACCTGATGAAAATTGCTTTACCAACTGTTCTCATAGTTACAATGCGGAGTATAAAAATACAGTCTTGTCCTTGCCAGAGAAGTGGTCGTATCTGGCATCTTTTCGTAGGCAGCTGAAGACTTTTCATCTCACTCAGTCGTCATCTCCGACTCCGAAGTTGTGGCCTTGTGTGAAAACGGTCAGTCCTTTATGCTGTTGCTGTCCCTACTTGTGGGCATGCTGTGTCAGCATTCTCTCTTCATTTACCTTGAGTATTTAATAAGGTCTTGGACCATAAAGATAATGCGCCAATTTCAGTAAAAACAGGTTACCAGCCAAAAGGCTATGTGATCTTCATGCTAAAGCAAACAACTGAATACCAGTCACAAGTGATACGCCTCGCATCAAATTCTGGTTGGTAATCCTGTTTTTATTGAAGAAAACTTTTCATGCTAAGCACATTTTGTGTGCTTAGCAGCTGCAGGAAATGGTTCCATTGTCACTCTTTATTTCCTTATTGACAAAGGCTGTTGCCTTATCTTCTCAAGTGGTCCTGACACTCTGTCAGTCAACGTGGTTGAACCCCCTCGGTGAGATTCATTTTCAACCCGAGCTGGTGTGTATTAAACCTGCCAATTTTCATTTGTGTTGAACTAGACTGAGTCAGTGTGTGACATGGCTACTGACAGTTTACAGATTAGTGTCTGGAAAAGTATGAATTGCAGGCAGGTAGATACGGAACTGAGAAGGTTTCAGGAATGACTGATAGGCCTGATGAGCAGGGGTATTAATGTAGGGTCTTGAGCGCTTCGATGATGGTGGATTGTTCGCTTTAAAAATCAACATCTATATTCTTCAAAGTCTGTTAAGAAAATAATTTTGACTCCCCTCCCCGATATAATCTGTTCTAGGAGTGCTACCGACTGCCTCCGCATAGGTGTGTGCCAGAAATTAATGTCAATTTTTTTATTATTATTATTATTCATGGTTTATTATTATTATTCATGGTTTATTATTTTATTCTTTCGCCGCCAAAAGCGGAATTGCAGAATAAATACATAAAATTTAAACATTCAAATAGCACCAAACTTTATATATAACTAACTTGGGAGAGTGGGAAGGGTGGGGAGGGAAAGGAGGGAGGGAGGGGGGGGGGGGGGGGGAGAGATCTACAAGGGGATAGGGAAAATGGTTATGCATGATAGTAAGAACAATTAGAAATATCTATAAAAGGGAAAATAGACAAATTGGATGGAATATTACCTTACAACCATAACCAATTCTCATCATTATATTATTACATGTATAATCGATAAAATTCTCGAAAAAAGCAAATATAAAAAAAAAAAAAAGTTGGAACCGGTAAGGACAGGGGGTGTGGTTACAGATAGGTAGACAACAGGGGGAGGGGATCAAGGGAAGATAATAAGGGAATTGGAAAGGGAGGGGATGGAACGAAATCAGGTTAGGTAAACAACAGGGGAAAACATATCAATAGTGGCAAGGCAAAGATAATTAGTGATTTTCATTTCAGGTCTTTGTCATATAGATGATCGGACTATTTTGGTACCGCTTAGTCTTACAAAATGGTATGGAGAATTTGTTGGAATTTCTGAGGTCCCTATGATGAACATCTCTCCTACTTGGTGGCAGCCAGCTGCTGAATTCTTTAGATGCAGTTGGTGATTGAAAAAATTTGATGCACAATTGCTCCCTCCTTTCAACCAGAGTTTTGAGGTTACAGGCGACTAATGCATTTTCATAACTCATGTATTGTCTGCCCATCATGATCTTACATGCTCTGTGTTGAATTTTCTCAAGCATCTCACTTTCTCCAGCAGTTAGCCCCGAATGCCAAGTAGGAGCGGAATATTCAACTATGGGTCTAACATAAGATGAATAAACTGTAATCAGATCATGTAATGGCATATTAAAGTGCTTTAATGTCTTTATCACATGAAGTCTGCCATTTGCTTTTTTTATGATAGTTTTGATGTGAGTGTCCCATTTTAGATCTTTAGTTATTTGCAGTCCCAAGATCTTTACTACATCAACAGTCATGAGTGGAGTATCGTTGATTGTTAGCAGTGGTTGGGTTGGAGGTTCCCTTGCAAAAGAAACTTCCATGGAAGTACATTTATCTGCATTAAGTCTCATGTGGTTGTTCTGAACCCACTCGGTAAGGTTGTCAAGATGGCTTTGCATTCCCGATGACGTCTTATGGTTACTATGCCCAATCAATGTCAAATCGTCAACGTACTTCAACACTGTGAGTGGGGTATCTGTTACTGCATCATTGACGAGTACAAGAAATGCAAGAGGGCCAATGCGTGTTCCTTGAGGGACTCCACCACTGAGTGATTTCCAATCACTTGTTACGCCACGGTAGCGGACACACTGTTCTCTACCGCTCAGGAAGCTAGCTATCCATGTTACGACAGACGGATGAACTTCAAGGTTGTTGAGTTTGTTGATGAGTATGTTATGATCTACGCAATCGAAGGCTTTGCTGAAATCAGTTATTACAACTGTGCTGGTGTTGCCCCGTTTATCAGCATTTCTGTGAAGGGTATCCAATAGTTTCACTAAGTAGTAAGTTGTTGATACACCTTTCCGATTGCCGTACTGGTTTGAATCAATCCTGCTGTTGATATCATGCAATAACCACTCAGTGATGAATCCCTCAGCGATCTTAGCGAAATGGTCAGTCAATGATATGGGTCTCAATTTATCCCAAGTAGCTGGTGTAGTTTTGGGAGTTGGGACTACGACTGCTTTTTTCCATTGTTGTGGGACGACTCCTTCACAATACGAGTTATTTAAAATGTCTGTTAGCGGACCAGTGAGCTCATAAGCAAACTCACAAATTATCCTGGCAGAGACACCATCTGGACCAGCAGATTTTCCCATTTTAGTCTTCCTGAGCGCTGCATAGACCTGATAGTTCTGCACTCTTAGATTTAACTGAGGACCTGGACAGCATACCGGTACTGGAACAATATTAAGTGGTTTGAGGTGACTCAAAGTTTGGAACTATTTTCCAAATCCTCAACAAGTTATCTTATTTTCTTTGCTCTGTTGACTGTGTATAGGAATCCAAACCCGTACTCAGGCGACCCACGTCACTGTTTGTCAGTAAGCAGGATGCTAAGCGGCACTCTAAGATGGTATTGCAAGAGATGACGGAACAGGCCAAGATCGTTAGCGATCTTAGGTTAGTATCAAATTTATTATTTTTTCTTTTCGTTTTTTTTACACGAGGGTGCATATTTCTCCCAATCATTTTCTAAAGTGTGTTTTGTAGGTAATATCAACACTGATACTGGAGACCCTTAGATCACAGATTTGTAACAAGAAGAGACAAAAAAGGAAATTTTCGTTTAAAATTTGGAGGAAGTCCAAGAGAAAAGAGTTGGACTCAGAAACCCATTCCTTAAATTTTTTTTATCATTGATCTTTTTCTTTTTTTTCGAGGATTTTTGTCCTTTCGATGCATTATCAGTGTATATTCAACTGTATCTGAGTTGTTGTGAAAAAAAAGATATGCCTGTGAAAGTTTGTCTTCAAACCCCAATCCCCACCCTAAAAAAAGATGTGGAAACAATTCCAATTAAATTTGAAAGTCAGCAATTTAAAAGATGTTACAAAATAGTTACCCTAAAAACCAAAAGCTTTAATGTGGACAGTGTTTCCAAACACATAAAAAAACTTAGCCTTAAGCCTAACCCCTTCAGGCTTTTCTCTACGCATCCTGCCGAAACAGAAGGAGAGAAAAGTGTGAAGGCTGCTGAATCTGTCAGAATCCAACAGCTAAGAACAGAGGATATTGTTGGATTTAGCAGGGGTGTAGTCGAGTCCATCCCAAGTCCCTGCAAGTCCCTGCAAGTCCATCACAAGTCCATCACAAGCCCTCCAGTCCTAATTCCATATGAAGCACGATATGGGGGAAAAGGGACCCCCCCTCTTTTGTGTTGGTCATTGTGTTCCCGGAATCTCAGGAATTCTATTCAGAAATCTAGGGGGATGTGTTAGATAACAATAATCTGGAGTGTGCTTAGGGTATAGGGATAAAAGGGGGGGGGGGGGTACCCTTTTCCCCTATATCGTGCAGGGTATCCCTAATTCCAATCACAAGCTATTCAAATGATCTTTGACAAAGGCATTCCTTTGTCATTGTTCATCCAGTTGCTTGTAACGGGCTTTATAAAAAAGGACTTCTGACTGGACTTGTGAAAGGACTTGTGAAAGGACTTGTGAAAGGAATTGCATCATTTAGCACTGCCAGAATTTTGGGTCTAGAACAGCACTTCAGAGAACCCTCTGATTGAAAAGAAAGAATTTTGAGCATCCGAGAGTTTGTAAGAAGCTCTTTTGGGTATTTCATTTGTTGTTAGATCCCTAGGTGCCAAGAAGGTGACTATAGCTGAAGAGGCGGAGAAACTTCGGCAGTTGGAGGTGGCTGTCTTTAATGACTTCAGACGAGATATCCGCAAGCGGCTCAGGATGCAGACTATGAAGGTACTCACAGACCATGACGACTTGGAGATGGCCTCATTACCTGGGGCCAATTTCAACAATAACTTTAGCTTGGTTTAATATCATGAAATTAAAAAAAAATAATCTTGCAATAGCTCTAGTGACTGGAGTGCTAAAAACTGTGATATCCTTTCTACTATCCTTCTGTACCCGTTGGCTAAACAAAGGAATTCCGAGAACATTGGAAGTGCCTATGGGCTGATGCACACCCTGTACAGGGGTGTGGTGGGTGTGAGGGGTGGGTTAAACCAAAAATAGATGATGGGGAAGACAGAGAAACTGAGGGACAATTTCACGATATTAACATATGGGGTGGTGGGGACTGGCAACATTTGGTTTGTATTCACTTTGCAAGCAGCACCACTTCACAGTTGGTACATTGACACCCACTCCTACTTGCAAAGCATTTTAAGGGTGAGCACATTTCCAATTTGCCCCCTCCCCCCCCCCCCCCTAACTCAAAACCTGGATATGGCAATAATGGAAAGCATTCATACTGCAGACGGTAACATAAATGTTGACATATCGCAGTATAATGTTTAACTGCACTACCATACTGTAATTTTTTCCCATGGATGAACTTTTGGTTGGTAACCCCAGTGCCTTGTCATTGTTCCAGGCATCGCTGAGGAGTAAGCTGACAGCAGGCCTTCCCCGGTCCCCATCGGGGGTACCGCGACACCCCAGCGCTGGCAGCCGAGGTACCCCGCAAGGCCTGCCCCTGACCCCCATGCAAGGACCCAAGCTGTTCCCAAAGTGAGTGCGCTCATGGAACTAGTTTTCCATCAGTTCATTTTATCAATTTGGTCTGACACTGCAAGACGAGTAAATGACCAAATTACTTCAAACCGACTTTGGAAGCATACCAGTGCTTTTTGCTAGTTTTCAAGTGATCATGCGCGCATAAATTTGATCATGCGTGCCTAGTTTTGATCATGCACGCATAGTTCAAAGCATGCACGCAGAGTTCAAAGCATGCACGCAGAGTTCAAAGCATGCACGCAGAGTTCAAAGCATGCACGCAGAGTTCAAAGCATGCACGCAGAGTTCAAAGCATGCACATGACTGGTGAGAACAATGGAAAAAGATGGGTATATCTGCTGCCACCATGCGTCTTAAAAGTCTCCTATTGTTCAAGAATATGAAACATGAAACCTCAGATTAACCCTAACTACCCCGAGCCTTGCAAACTCCAACAGCAGGTTTTGTCAAGTTTTGTCAAGATGGGTTTAGTACTGCAGGGCCTTGGTTTATATATGCCCCAATTTGTCCAAGTCTAAAAAATGTGCCATAGGTATACTGCACAGTGTTGGATTTTGACAGGTTGAGGAAGTTTTCTAGTGAAAATGCTTAGGGGGTTAGGGTTATGACGCCATGGAAAAAACACCGCGACTACACCGTGACAGTAGTGTTTAATATCAAAAATAGGACAAATGCTAAGTTCTTTGGAATGCAGTTGCTCTGTTTTACACTTTATTCTATCGCTATGCTTTGTTTTATTTTGCTTAGCTCACGTCTTGCTTTACTCTTAGCAAGGGACATTCAACATGATGAAATTGGCCCTCATGATTTCATGTTTGACCAGATGAACGTTCTTTATGCATAGATTGGGGTTCAGGTCGTCTCGGCCGAGGGCGGTATCTGACAGCCCCAGCCAGCACTCCTTGGCCACCGACCGATTCTACTTAAGTAACTTTCCAATGTACGACTTCAACAATGCACATTTTGCACTGGGTTGATATATCTTCATCATGAGTTACCACAAATTTTCTCTCCTTTTGATTCCCTGTCTCATCATTTATTGGTATATTTCACCAATAGCGGTGGACGTCGACAAGCTTGTTTTGCACTGTTTCAGTATCATCTGACATGACTACCAGGGTTGAGATTTGTCAGGATTTTTCCTTTTTTTTTTCAGGATTTTTTTGTCGAGATTTCAGAATTTTTAAAGAATCTCTTTTGAAATCTGGAATTCCTGAGGTATTTTTACCTGCAAAAGTGCATATAGACCAATAAAAACGGATATTTTAAGTGGTGCCTTCAGGCAAATACAAACTATATGTTGATCTGGGGTCCTCGTGGATTTTTCGTGGATTTCGTGGATTTTTCATTTTTGGCCAATCTCACCCCTGGACTACACTCCTCTACTTCTGTAAACTTACTACAGAATTATTTCTCTTCTGTTTTTCTGTAACCATGAATGCACATAATTGCATTTTCATGATTCGTCACTTTAAAATTCTCCACACACAGGATATTCGTAAATGCACCAAAATTCACTTTCTTTTCTTTAATATTATGAAACTGAAGAATTTCTGACACCGTTCAAAATTATTGGGAAAACAAAAATCTTCAAAAAATAATTTTGGATCTTGAAGTGTGCCTGATAACATAATTAATAATCAAATTAATTGTTGTCATGAATTTCTGATTCTGTAAAAAAAATTGAAAGAAAAAATTCTCAAAAAACATTTCTGGATCTGGAAAAGTACCCGGCAACATGCAGTAAAAGTTTATTAAAAAAAACCTACTTTTGTTCATAACGATGACATCAAAAGTGTTATATTAATCTGTTGTAAATTTAGCAGGGCTTAAAACAACTGGAAAATATTATCAATTAAGTTTTTACAGCATCGTGCACTTCATATCAAGTTATAATCAGTTGTATGCAGGTATTTGGGTAACTGAAAACAAATAATAGCACGGCTCATAATAGTTCACTTTCCATAACTTGCACATTTTTTAATCAGATTGTTATAAATCAGGAAATACACTCCTCCTCATCCTAGGCAGTTGTAACTAGACGGTCTTTGCCACTGATCAATGGTATTTATGACTGAGTGTGCAGCTCATTGGAAATATAATAAATGTTGACTGGAACGTGCGTGTCAGCATGCAGTTTTAGTGGAGGAGGTGGACAAATTGTCACCAGCCTAGGGGTTCCTGTTGCTCTTGTAAATTATTGGTTAAATTCAATTCAGCAGAGTGATATTACCAAAGACCAGCTAGAATTTAGCAGAAGAGGGATCAGTCTTCAGTTGTGCTTTTTTTTCGCCGATAACAAATTACTTGATAAAAAGTAGTAGGTTTTGTAAATTTCCAGTTTCTGTAAACAGCTGAGACGCAGTAATACCATGTGAAGATTTATTTTGAGATGTGTGGTTCTGAACAGAACTGGTGAATTTGATATTTCGAACAGCATGCTCCGTTCATTACCATGGGAAGATAATTGTTGTTTCAATGACTGTGCTGTGTTGGCCATCTTAGGAAGAAACTTGATACTTTATGAAACAGCATACTCCATTCGTCATCATGAGAATAAGTAAGCAAGATTGTGTTAACTGTTTTTTTTTTTAATACCCTAAAGAGATTTTCACAAGTACATGTAGCTGCCATAAAACAATTTGTGTTTATTGATATTTCAACCATTAACCCTAACCCTGCCAGACGCAGCACCGTGCATCTGTGCTGACAGCTCCACTCTGCTGCACTCTGCACACAAGTGACAAAGTATGCAATCTGATGCGTCTGGCAGGGTTCTAGCCAGTGATGTAGTCGAGGCCACCATAAGGCCACACAAGACCCTGCAAGGCCAGCACAAGGCCAGCACAAGGCCAGCACAAGGCCAGCACAAGGCCAGCACAAGGCCAGCACAAGGCCAGCACAAGGCCAGCACAAGGCCAGCACAAGGCCAGCACAAGGCCAGCACAAGGCCAGCACAAGGCCAGCACAAGGCCAGCACAAGGCCAGCACAAGGCCAGCACAAGGCCAGCACAAGGCCAGCACAAGGCCAGCACAAGGCCAGCACAAGGCCAGCACAAGGCCAGCACAAGGCCAGCACAAGGCCAGCACAAGGCCAGCCTTGTGCTTGGCCTTGTGATGGCCTCGACTACAACACTGGTTCTAGCAAACATGCCCTAAAGTTTGATTATTTTGGCATTGGGTGAGGCAGCATTCTAAAACTTCTTCTGGTACTTTTTGTTATAACCAGGCCTGGCTACAAGACCCCGATTAGCAAGCGCCCCCAAACCATCGCCGAGTACACCCCCCACCCTTTGGCCTCGCACGTGACCTTCAACCTGCCCCGTACCACACCCAGTCCTCTGGATGAACTTCCCCCGTTCATCAACGTTCAAACCGAACCGCCACGACACCGCATCAAGAGCATTGGCAGCCCCGAGTACTCGGAGATGAACACAACGATCTCCGACCCAATGGAGACGGAACGAGACCTGGCCATGGCAGCCAGCAGCCGGGCTCGTCGGCGACTACTGCAGCTACACTCCAGCTCAGTACCAGAGATGGACAGCGGTAGCGAAGGCTCTGAGCATGAGGAGGACACAACAGTCACACAGCAGACGGCACAGAACTGGTAAACTATCACAGTTGAAAGGAAACTGTATTGCTTGTTCTGTATTTACCAGGTCTTTCACATGTTATTGTAATTCTTTTTGATATACTCTTTTGTTATGTAATTTACAAACGAGGTCTCAGTATTGGTTTCAGATCAGTCGGTCTTGGTCTCAGTTCGGTAGGTCTTCATCTCAGTCTTGTTCTCCAGCCAGTAGATTATTTATTTTACAAACAAGGTCTCAGTCTTGGTCTCGGTCTTGGTCTCAGACCACCAGGCCTTGGTCTCGGTTTCGAACCAGTAGATTATCATGTAATTTACAAATGAGGTCTCAGTCTCAGTCTCAGTCTTGGTCTCAGTCTTGGTCTCAGTCTCGGTCTCAGACCAGTAGATCTTGGTCTCAGTCTCGGACCACCAGGTCTCCGTCTCAGACTCGGAACAGTAGGTTATTGTGCAATTTACAAATGAGGTCTCAGTCTTGTCTCAGGTCAATAGGTCTTTGTCTTAGTCTTGGTCTCATACCAAGAGGTCTTGGTCTTGGTCTCGAACCAGTAGGTTATCGTGTAATTTATAACAAGGTCTCAGTCTCAGTCTCGGACCACCAGGTTTTTGTCTCATTCTCAAACCAGTAGGCCTTCATCTCAGTCTTGGCCTCGGGACCATCAGGTTTGGATCTCCATCTCAGACATTCATGTCTCCACTGGAACACTTATAGGGTACGACCCAGGGATCAACAGTATTAGGATACAATTTGACAGTACTTACCTGATTCTCCACCCAGGCCAAGACCGAGAACCACCATCAATCAGCGCCGGGGCAGGTCCAACCTCCAGACAGACCCCCAGCACCAACACCAGCAGCCCCCGGCCTCCCCTGCCCACTCGACCAAGCTGGAACCCCCCTCGATGGACTTTGAGCTGGACGTCAAGTTCAACATTGATAGCGGCATGCTGGTGCTGAACTGCCACGGCCTTGAGGAACAGCAAGACGTGTCCATGATGGGGTAGGTTCCCTATCAGGGTTAGGTGTGGGGCATATTGGTCTTGTAATTCGTCCATTAACAGATGCTAGTATTCTTTTTACAGTGGTATATTAAGGTTTTTTGAAGGGGGGGCGTTGAGGGGCGAAAATTGCAAAATTCTGGAATGTTGACCCTTTCAGCCGAAAACAATTTTTTTTTTGTAAAGCTGTGTGGGTTTAGTACTCGTTGTGAAACTGGCATTTTAAATTTCCTAAAAATGTGTTAAAATTAAAATAATAAGAAAAGAAAAATAGATATAATTGGAAAAATTTTGCTGGGAGGGGAGGTGTAATTTTTAACTTTTTTTTTATTTCAAGTCTCAGAAAAAAACAAAAAAATTCTGAAATCTTAAAAATCATTTTGTAGTTGTGATTCATGAGTATGATTAAGTTGATTGCTATCATGCAATGTCATTGTCTCCATTGTTGATCCATCTCCATCATCACCACTGTTTCTGCAGTAAATCACCATCTTCACTGTGGTCATCATCATTATTCATTGGCATCCTTTGAAGATGTCGATTCCACCATCTGTTCCTTCTTTCCTCTCTCAGGCGTCCCAGCGATCCACGCAGACCTCAGGACCTGTTTGAAGACATTGTTTCTGCCCATGGCCGACCAGTGCTGACCCGCCACCCTTCACCCGGTCTGTCCGAGTCCAAGACGGCAGTCTCTAAACAATCCACGTTCTACCTCCCGTCATTTGATGTTAAGGTCAGCCGTGAATTCATGCATCTTGTTTACCTTTCCTGCATTGAACATCCACTGAGGCTGAATTGCAAAAATTAAATGAGTTTCATAGCGTTGAAAATGTTGAATTTTACCAATTAAGCATTTGTGTCCGGCTGTTATTGATGGGGGGCGGGGGTGGGGGGGGGGGGGGGGGGGGTGGGCTGTATGCCAAGAGCGGGCTGTGCAGCCAAGTGTAAATGCAAACAGTAGGCACCACACTGAATAGAGTGGTCCTATTCATCGCACTTGGAGCCCCCCAACTTGTGTGAATGAAAGCTTTCTTTGAGAAAGCTCCATCTATTCATTACACTCTCCTGGTTGAAACAGCATGGATTGAGTACGTGCAGGAATGCACGTATAGACGACAACCGGCCAGGTGGTCTTTTCTTAAACTGCTGCAATGGCCGTCGTCCGTATTCAAGACGTTAATTAACAACAAACTGTCAACGACAACATAAAAAAAAGGATATTCAGCTCAAAACAGCAGTTGTACCGATTACTATTTTTCCTCCACAGTTACACTACGAGTCATCGACGAACAGTGGGGCATTGGGCAGAGCCAGCGAGTCGGATCGAGACCCCCAGCAGAGTACCACCAGCACTGCCGACACGTCGTCAACAGAGGGCAGCATTGATAAGAAGACACAGCACGCCAGCAAGCAGGCCGTGCTGTACACGTGGTTCATGCTTACTTCTCCACCCAAGGTAGATAAATGCTTAGATAAAATTGAAATGTGAATTTTCTTACCAACATCTCTGAAACAAATCTGTTGGGTTCATGCTGTCAAATTAAATTGGGATGTATGTCCAGTGATTTTTACCTGAGATTGCAAGAGTGAATTTGTCTTCATGCAAGCCCACGTTTATGCCCTGGGTAGGTCGTTTCTGACCGAGTAACATGGGAAAACGTTGACATCACTTTTAATGTGTAAATTTGAACTAGGAAAATCTTGGCACATTTATGTTTGATTGATGCTCAAGCTTTTAAACTGTTGAACAAATTTCCTCTGGACGATTAACGATCGCAAGGCTTCCCAGTGCTTTTCCAAAAATACTGGTACACTGAAAAATTGTGAGGAATGCCATTGGACGAACGAGGTGATGTTGGCGATTTGCCAACTGTGAAGTTTGAAAATGACCTCTTAGTTGCAGCCGCATGGTGGCGCGCATTGACAAGATGGGGAAGATTGTTACTCTGTTCTCTCATCTATTGTATAGGAGGTGGTGGTGTCGTTATCACTTCTTGATTTCTTGGAAGAAGCTCTGGAGACGGTGCCTACATCGGCAACCACAGCCCAAGCAAGCGGTAAGAAAAGGGCTTCTATGAAGTCCAATAAATTGGGAATTATTTTAAGAAGGTAAACGAGAAAATTGCGGGTAACACAATGTGAAAATCATCTCTTCTGGGAAGATGTGTGGTTCTGAAATGAACCGGGGTGAGAATAGAACTCAACGTTTCGGACAGTGTGCTCTGTCCGTCCTCGGGAGAGTGAGTGAAGGGTTGTGGGAATTATTTTGTTGTTGTTGTTGTTGTTGTTTGTCACTGCTGTTCTTTTGTTTTATTGTCTTCATTCTTGTTGTCATTGTCATTGTCAATGTCATTTTTATTGATGTCACTTTAATTCTTTGTCACCAATGCCATTTCTGTGTTATTGTCATTTGCATTGTTTGTGCCGTCATTTTCATCATCTTTGTTTTCAATTTCTGTTGTTGTCAATGTTGTCAATGCTATTGTTGTTTTCTTTGCAGTCAGTATCTTTGTCATTATTGTTCTCATGTAAGTTTTGTTCTCATGTCATTGCTATTTTCGCTGTCATTGCAACATTCTCTGCTCTTAGTGTCATTGTCATTAGAGGCTATGTACGGCTCGATGAAATGGATATTCCACTGTGGTATTTTTAACAGATTTGAACAAAAGTGTGGAAGACATTGGCATCTCGGCCAATTCCTTGGTGTCGTCCTCCACCATGGATTCCAGCACCTTCCCTGTGGACGTAGTGGTGTATGTGTGCCTTAGGCCGTCTGTCATATGCCTTAGCTGCCTACCTGTCTCTAAGGTAAGAGCACAAGTTTCAAATCTCTATACTGTAGGTACTGCATGGCAATAGAACCCTTTTAAAATTTTAAGTAAGAAACAATTGAATGTGACTGTGGAAGTTAGTGACGGACCTAGGTGATGACGCCTTACAGAAAATTTAACAGTGGTTTAAAATTTAACAAAATTAATTTCTCGAGTTAGCTTAGCTCCCGCCCGCAAAAAATAAATAAATAAATTAAAATAATTAAACAAATTAAGAATAAAAACAAATAAATAGATAAATTTCAAATAAATGGAAAAAGTGCCAAAAATGGATTTCTTTTAAACCAGTTCGAGTCGGATGACAAGTTAACACGCAAAAGTTTTGCTGTACTCGGAACGGACGACTGATAAACACGCACTTGATGGAGACCGGTATCTATCTGTCAGCGACCCGCTGGCAGCCAGCGAGGCCGGAAATATATGGGTGTTCTGCCTGCAGATTACGGCCTGATTCTGCCTGAACCGGTCTGGCATCTAGGCTTGAGAAAAATCACGGACCCCGCGGCTGGATCCGTGAATGTCAAAATAATCCCAACGTGAACTGGTTAAATAAATATTTTAAACTAATCATGTATTATAAAATTGCCCAAATGTCACTAAAATTTCCCTGAGCCTAAAAAATGTTCCGAATAAATAATCTTGCCCCTGGTGGTAATGATGACTAGTTACAGGGTATCTTGTGTGTGGATGTTGGCAGGTTGAGTGCTTGTTGAAACTTCCCACCGTTGAGTTCGCCTTCTCATCCAGAGGCAGCAGCCAGACTGATCACATGACTGACGGAAATGCATCGTTTGAAAACTCTTACTACTCCAACGCATCAAAAGGTAGTCTGGTACCCGCACTGATGCGTTTAACCTTAACCCTCCAATATCTTTCAAAATCCACCTGGAGGTTTGTAGGAATTTGTAGGATTGAGAAAAGTAGCGCCAAGCCACATTTGCTTTACCTAGGGCTTGGAGTTGCTAGAATTGAAGTTTAATAGACAGTCCATTAAGCACCACCCCCCCCCCCCCCAGACCAATTGACCAATCACAGTGTCGTTTCTACTTGTCAATCACACATGTCGGGGCTGTGATTGGTTAATTCATCAAGGTGCGGTCTTTAACCCTTTCAGCCCCCGCATTGTTTATTGGCATGCAGCCTGTGGTGCCCACATTGTTCACACACTAAGCACTTAACGGTCGACTTTAATCGCCATTGGGGCTGAAGGGGGTATAGTGCACGGGTGACTATAAGTCGCCATTGGGGCTGAAAGGGTTAATGGGTTGGTCTATTAAATTTGAATAAAGCCAGTCCTGAACTTGAGTGGAACTTGAACTTAATCAGGGATTAAAAAATGGCTTGTAACATGAATTAACGTTTCTAACTTAGGCAAGTACTTTCTGAAAGGCAAAAAAAACCTGTTTGCAGCAGTTTAATTTATTTTAAGATTTTGGAAGAAATTATTTGGTTACAACTCTGACTAGTTAACATGACTAGTTAACTTGATTCTGGCTAGATTAAATCTGATTAGTTAATGGTTCGTGCTCAAATTTGCTCCGTGCATCATTGTATGATGTTTTTGTCATTGCAATTTATTTGTTGTAGTTGGAAGCAAAGTAACGTTGACTGGGGACGGGCTTGATCGTATCGGCCTGAGTATCGCTGCGGTCATGTCGGACTTCTCCTTGTATGTGTTCCACCCGTATGGAGGAACTCAACGTCGAGAAAGAATGGTGGAAGAAATGGAGGGTAGACCAGGTGAGGCAAATATATCTCATGTAAAAAAAAATAATTTGTACTACAATATGAAATTGATGTCTTCGATTAAAATTAACATTTTCTTTAAGCTAAAGATATGGTTTTGAAAGCTGGCACACTTCCAAGCTAAATATTGTTGACAAATAAAATTGTCGTAGTAATAAGTTAGAAGGACCTGACCTTTTGATCCCAGCAGAATCTTAGCAGAATTTGAATTTTGTTTGGCGTGGGGGAGGGCTAGATTAAATTTATCAGCGCTCATTAAAACCTTTGAGTTTATTTGAAAATTAGCTGCTTTTAGGCAGTTCAGATGTGTTGTATTTTTTTCCAAAAATTTAAAATGGAAAATCTTTTCAAAGTTTTTAAATTTGGATTTTTTTTATATTATCTGCATTAACCACTTGCGTACGGATGACGGAATTTGGTGCAAAAAAACAGTGCCACCAAGCCGGATGACGCCATTGGCCGCTGTTTGTGCAGTTTCAATCCATTGTTGGATTATTGTGTATAGGTTACGCTTGACTGCACAAACACATTGTAGCGGTTCGCTTGGCTGCTAGAGCCGCCGCGGCACCCCGACGTCTCCCATAAAATACCGTACTCAAGGGGTTAAGACTGTTCTCCAGACACATTATATTTTGCCCTTAATTGGAAAATCAAACATGCTGAGCCTTACATGATTTTGTCAATTGCAAATTGTTTTTCTCACAATTATCACGTGTAATATTTCCTTGGATTTAAATGAAATAAGATGCTAGTAGCGAGGAGAGCGGTGTCCCTTGGACGACACCGTCCAGGAAAGACGCCTTGTCTCTGAAGGTGGAGTTTATCAAAATCAACATGTCCCGCTCCCGCAAGCTGGCCAGTGTCGCAGCCACATCGGCCTCATCCATCGACCAGGGTGTTGAGAACTTAGCCGGTACCCGGCAGGAACCCACACACAGGCAGAAAGTGGCACGGCAGGACGCCGACTCATTCCTGGCTCATCGGCAGCAGCAGCCACGTCTACAGCCGCTGCAGCAGTCTCCCCCTTTCTTTCGGGATGAGCGGCCCAAGTCGCCGGTCTCCTCCGCGTCGCCTAGCACCTCCCAGACCAACAATCAGTTTTCAAGTGAGCATTTACTGTACCATTTTATGGACTGTTATTGTTATAATGTAGGGCAGTAAGATTGGCATAGTGGTTCCATCCCAGACATTTTCTCAATATTTTTCACAACGGTGTTACACGCTGTAGTTGAGGATGGAGCACAAGTGTTGTGAGTACAGAACATGCCAAATGAGGCTTGTGGTGCTGTGGACATAGGTGAGTACAATGTATTAACAAAAACTACTCAAGAAAGCCTGCAAAAGTCCTACTTTCCTCCAGATTTTGTCCTCCAAAGTTCTACTTTTGTCCTGTTTTTATGAACATTTTGATCCTACTCTTCTCCTACTATTTCACCTGAGTCTGCTTTAAAACCAGAAAAAGTCTAGCTTTTAACCAGCTTGTCAGCAACACAAGTTAAAAAAACTGTGTATTCTTGTTGTACCCGGCAGTTCTTTGTGATATCGGCACGGCAGCCTTCAAGTATGACATGCGACGCCTGACTGAGATGATGGCCTTTCCCAAGGCCTGGTACCGCAAGAGCATCATGAAGAGAATGTTCCTCGGTGAGGAGCAGACAGCTCAGGAGAGTGACGACCAACTCTCATCAGGTATGGAATACCAAAGCACCTGGGCTCAAATTTGCTTAGCACAGAAAGATTTAGTTATCAGGTTACCAGCCATAATGTCATGCTGTCTGTATTCCTTATAACCGGTTCTCCGCTGAATTATGCTTACTACGTAAATATGCTAAGCGATTATTTTTGGTGAGCACCTCCATAAAATTAGATACAGATCAGAGGCCAATTTCCACAGATCTGCTTTAAAAAAAATTAATTAAATTGTTTTATTGAAATCAACCAATACAAGGCTAGAAGCCACTCTAGGTAAAGGGTTAGGATCAGAGATGGTAGGATTCGCCACATTTTGAATTGCCAACCCTACCACCCATTTCCTGGGCCCAGATGTAATTAGAGGACAATTCTTCAACAGTTTCCAGTGAAATGATCCCAATTGCCGACCAGTAACCAATGATTATCTTGTTTTGAAATTGTGCGTTTAGCTTCTGTGAGTAGTAGTGCCACGTCGTCCGATTACGATGACGACTACTCCCCACAGAAGGTGCCCCACCTCCCGAAGAAGCATGCGTCCACCTCTAAGAGAGACTTCCCTCCCCTCCCCTCACCGAGCGTCTTTAGCATCCACTCCCAGCAGGCCAGCCCCCTCGCTCCTGACGCTAAGGGTGTCCCGTCACCTGCAGGTATTTGAAATTTGTGTTGTTCCAAGTTTATGTCTCAAGCTTTAGAGAACACCAAGTAAGAAAAATTTTTGAACTGGATTACAGCAAAGTAGAAATTTATATGGAAAAGCATGTTTTATAGATATTTTGTAGCTAGACTTTGGATAGAACGTTATTCTGCCCATAGCTAACTTATAGGGCATTCTTCATAATCCACTCCAATTGCAGTAAAGTATCTTGCTCACGAACACAAGCACCACGATCCCCTGGCTGGGCTCCACCCCACATTTGGATGACTCTACTATCTAGGGCGGATTCAGAGGAGATATTTGAGGTTGACCCCCCCCCCCCCCCCCATATGCCAATTTGTTATTTATAGTTGTTTGTTTGTGCTTATGGAAACAAAAATGTTTCAGACCAGGCCTGTTTATTGTGGATTGAAATGGTTAAAAGAAGAATATGTGGGACTGACACCCCTCCACCCCCCCCCCCCCCCCCTCCCCTTTTCCCTCCCTCACCCCCGGAGACATTTAAGACTATGGTGGCAGCAGACATACCGATCCTCTCGAATATGGTTGTCTTTATGCGCATTCCTGCACGTACTCAATCCATTGTTTGCCTATTGTTTGCATTATGCTTGCTGCACAAGCCCGTCTTGACATACCAGCATTCCATCAATAATAGCCGGACAAAATGGGTTAATTTTTATTTTATTTTTTTCAACCCAGGCCTGAAGCACAAACTGAACAAGGAAGCCCACCAGATCAAACCTGAGGGCTTCGTCGGTCTGCCGCCCGACTCACATCACCACAGCGGTAGTGGTAGTGGGACCAGCAGCTCGGCAGGGGGCACGGTCAAGGCAGGCCACACCTGGCACACCAGCGTACAGGTCGGAGTGAACTTCACCAAGCTGGACATCCATATGAATATGAGTAACGTCATGGGCAGTACATTGTAAGACATATTTCCTTCCTTTTGTTTTTACTGTCAAACATGTATTATGTGTTAAAAAGTAGTATTCTCATTAAGTGATCCCCACAATGTCGCTTCCCGGGTTGTATCGTAAGATTGGGCGTAATCCCTGGCTCACTAATATTTTTTTTTTAAAGACAAGTGCAAAGATTATTGAAAAATGTATCAATAAACAAAGGTAAACTCCGTTTTGAATTACTAGAAACCAATTTTGGTTCATTTTCTCTGTGAACAGTTGGTCGACGACAGATCTGCGCACCCAGGGCTGTGTGTGTATCGACAGTGTGGGCCGTAAGGAAGTCCAGATGAGCACCAGTTTAAGGCAGAGTACCTTTGAAGCCAAGGGCGGAGTGATCGGAGGCCAGGTTGTCATTGAGCAACTCAGCGGAACATGTGAGCACTTGTAACGTTTGACTTGATGTGGAATATTTGAAGCGGAGGGCAAATATAGTATTGGTACGACCTGTTTAAAGTGGCCGCCCAAGGGACAATAAACAAGGGACAATGGACAGGTGACCTCATTACACAGGTTTGGTACATGGGTCTGCTCGGTCAAGACAGTGGCTGTTTTCATTATGTAGGTGGCCTCTTTATCAAGGTGGCCATAGTAGGAAGGTTGACTGTTGTTGTATGAGTAGCTTTAGTAGCAAAATTTGACAAAAGATCATTGAAAACATCAATTAGTACAGTGTAGCAAAATGCTGAAAAGATGTTCTAAGCAATACCGTGTCATTGCGTCCAGATAAAAATGGGAGACTTTTGAGACGTTGGTGGCAGTAGACATACGAGTCCTTTTTGCCAGTTATGAGCATGTGCTTGTAGTTCTGTACATGTACTGTATTACGTTAGAGGACAAGAGGAGAAAGAAAATACGAAGGAATCTTTCTTGTCCTCGGGAGTCTTTTATTAAAATTGGTCCTCGGACGTAAAAATACGTGCTTAGTCTATGGGAGTTTTTTTGTTTAAGTAAAGGAACAATAGGAAACACAAAGCATTGTCCTCAGTTGTATAGGAAAACACGACTGTGTGAGCATGCACGCATAGTTCTGAGCATTCACAAGACTGATCAGAACAATGGAAAAGGACCGGTATGTCTGCTGCCACCAACGTCTCAAAAGTCTCCCACCGGTAATGCCAAAATTTAACTGACTTTGCACATACATACACAGCCTCAATCTTGGGTACACTTATCACAAACACAGGTGTCAATTGAGGACTTCCTATTGTTCCTCTTTTTTTGGTACTTTTTGGCAACTTCTCTCATTTGTTTTGTACACGTTTCCAATCGAGCACGGTCCTCGATTGGAAGACACCATTGTTCTCTTCTGTTCCCTGTCCTCGATTGACACCATATACATGTACACCATTACGAACAACGGAGCAACATGAAATGTGTGTAGATCTAATATTTAACAAACTTCAAGCTCAGTTGATTTTTAGCTGACCGAGAGGCTCGTATTATTTCAAAATTGTACATTAACCCTCCCTCTCCCGGTGCCAAATTGGAGCCAACTACATTATCTATCAAGACCTATCGAGTGACAGGTTGAGACACACAAGCTGTGGGAGAGGAGAGGATTTGGTTTTTCGATAGGTTGTGATAGTTATAATAGTAGGAGGGTTAATACTTTCAAGATTTTTATCATTACACCAAAAAAGATGTACCCACCTGTTTGTGGTTTGCTCCTTGTTAATACCATGATGCTTACGTCGTTGCTCGTTTTGACCAGTGAGTCACTCCCAGCAACCATCCCACGCACCCAGCCACAAACTAGGGGCAGACCTGGGCCTGCTGACGCTGCGTGTTGACTACATGGGGTCCAGCATCGTCATGCAGAGATTGGACAAATTCCACGTCAAGCTGAGTGATGAGTGGCAACTAGCCGAGATGACCGGAGCTAACATTAGCCATAGCAGGTAGGTACAAATGGATGAACTCCCCCCCCCCCCTTCCCTCAAATGGCCACATAGATAATGAAAGTTAATGAATTGCACGTTCAGAATATTACTTTGTGTAGCCATCATTGCCCTTACATATCCGCGTTTTTGCATCCTTGTGGAGACATGGCATTCTTCTCCCCTTTGTTCCTGTACTTAGCAAACCCCCATAGACTTTGTACACAAAATTCCTTGTGGAGACAACCTAACCCATAGAATTGCCCTGTGGAGACCTATTCAGTCCCTTTGTCTCTATTGTTTTCATGTCTCCACAGGGTACGGTATATCTCTCCACAGGTACACACAAGTGTGTAAATACCGCAATCGCGGACCTCCTATTTTGTTTGTGCTTTAACATTTTTGGAAGGCCTCCCATATGTTTTGTACACAAATTTTAATTGTGGACGTTCGGTGAATCGTGGACCCTTTGTCTATGCACTAACCCTTTTGTCCCTAGTCCACGATTGCCGGTATTTACATACTCACATTTACTCCTGGGTGGAGAGAATCAACTTGTGATGAAGTGTCTTGCTCAAGGACACAAGCACCATGACCCGCTGCTGGACTCGGACCAAGATCGTGAGTCTGGTATACCAGACCACCAGGCTACAGAGCTCCACTAGTGCTAATGTCGGTTCAAGGTTATCCAGGATAATTAACCTCTTGAATACGGATGACGACCATAGCAACAGTTTGAAAAGACCACCTGGCTGGTTGACGTCAATAGGCGCATTCCTGCACGTACTTATTCATGTTTCAACTGTATTGTTCTTAAATGGGAGTGTAATGAATAGATGGAGCTTTTTCAAACAGCTTTCATTAAGACGAAAGGGGGGCTCCAAGTGTGATGAATAGGACCACTCTATTCAGTGTGGTGCCTATTGTTTGCATTTACGCTTGGCTGCACAGCCCGTTCATGGCATACCAGCACCCCATCAATAACAGCCAGACACAAGGGGTTAAGAAGAAATAATAAAACATACATTTACACCACCGTAGGTCATCCTCTGTCTACCTGGACGGTCAGCTAGAATGGGACACCTTCCAGCTCATGTTGTCTCGCTCCAGCACCCCGGACCTCATCAAAATGACCAGCCGGTTGGAGGAGTTCTTTAGCCAACAGTTCCAGAGCAGCAAGCGTATGCTAGCTTCCTGGCAGTTAGGAGGCGAGTCCAGCCAGCCGTCCAGCGAGGGGGCACCGACGGGCAGTGAGAGCAGCAGCACGCGCAGTCTGGAGAGACTCACCGTTCAGGGTGAGTCTGGTTCTCAGTTCTTGAGTATGTCCTTCCTGCTTGTGAATCGTAGAGGATTGAGTTTTCTGGTGTTTGGATGCTTTGTGCATCTTCTGATGTATCTAGCTTCCATGAGTTTATGGCTATAAGGGCGTGAGGAGCATGCTTTACCCAAGAAATGGTTTGACTACCCCTTCCACACAAGCCTCTACTTAGTATGAAAACAATTGAACTCATTTTTCCCCCACAGTGAATATACTCCCCATTGTCAACACTCTGCAGGGCCATCAGGCAGCAGGCTAGCCAAGCTCAACCGCAAGTCTATTCATTAAGGTGGCTTTAAAATGCCGATGAGCAAGTGGACTTGTACCATCCGGGGAGGGGTATAATACCGTCCGCAGTTTAAACCGGTCTGATACCGGGAGCCAGTATGCAGACCGGAATTCGGGCCTTAGTATGAAAACAATTGAACTCATTTTTTTCCGCACTTTTACTCCAACCATGTTGCGTTTCAGCGGAGAGGAACTACCATCGCCACTGGCAGCCAGCCTTTGCTCTCCTCAAGAGCTGCCGATCCCAGAGTAAACTCCTTCCCCCACAGTGGCATGCCGGCAACCTGACCCTGGGAGGCCACGTCCTGCTGTCTGGCAACCGTGCCATGCTGGCCTGCTTCCATGGGATCAACTTCAGGGCCAGTTCCTGGGCGCTCTTCACCTTACAGGAGCCCCAGCTGCACTTTGAGACGGAGGCGGTGCCCATCAAACCCAGTAGGAGTGACGGTGAGAAGTTTGTTTGCTTTCTGTGGCATTTAGGGTGATCGTTCGGAAGTTTGATTCAAACTCAGTTGACCTATCGCGGTCGAATCGCGTCAACGCAGCTTGTGAATTATTGTCCAATCACATCAATTATAATTCCACGTGGAACGCGCAAAATCTGAGACAAACAAAAATTACCACACAAAATTCCCATAGGGTTGTCTAAGGGGCGTGGTTAACTCGTAAACGGCGATAGGTCAATTGGTGCAGTCTCTAGTAATAATGATAATTGTAATACTGAATATTCATGACGCACCCATACCCACCTAGGAAGGCACTCATCATGATATCCCCTTCATATGTGAAATTGTTGACGTAGGACAAGGTGGCACTAACATCATAGAGGATCTAGTCTTCAACTTGGGCCACAACCAGAGGGAGCGGGGTGAGGGGTCAATGGGGGTCATCTACCGGGTCACTCGGACAGAACGACACCACTTCCCAACCAATGGCACCATCGACCAGTGCTTCCACTACGTCTGTGCAATCAAAGCTCCGGAAGGTAGGTCCAATCTTGGAGAATTTTATGGTCTTAAAATTAGGATTGTCTTGGTAACGTCTTAAGCACTGAAGGTTCACAGAAATCAAACGAGGAAAAAGCTATAATTTTTTCAGAAACAGCGACAAATACGGAAGAAATATTTTGTATTTACGGTTTCGTTTAGTACTTTATTGAGACTTGGAGTAGAAAAACATCATTGCGCATGTCCCACCCACAAAAAGGAGCCCCACCCACAAAAAAAAAGCCCCACCCACAAAAAAAAATGTCCCGCCCACAAAAAAATGCCCCGCTTACAAAATGCCTCGCCCACAAAAATGGCCCGCCCACAAAAAATACCCCATTCTGGCTGTGATGCTTTCAGCTGTAAAATATTGCTTTCCACACTCTGATGTACAAAACTCGGTGTCTGTGTGAAGGGGCGTGGCAGACAGTGTTTTTGCTTCTGATGGTGTCACAGCCAGGAAGAGGCATTTTTTTTGTGGGCGGGTCACACCCGGTGATTTTTTTCAACCCTAAGTCTCGATCAGTTACTGAAACACCAAAAGACATAACAGGTCTATAGGTCAAAAAATTGGGATAATTTCTCTGGAATCTGTCGAAGAATTATCCTCTATTTAGATCTGGGCCTCGGGAAAACTGTAAGGATGGTGGGATGGGCATTTCAAAATTCAAAACCCTGCCACCTCTGATCATAATCCTTTACCTAGAGTGGCTTTTAGCCTTGTATTGGGTGATTTCAGTTTAAATTTTTTTTTTTTTCTTATATATTCATCATGTTTTAGAACATTTTATAGCATTTTTCCTATTTTAGTATTCATAGGCCTTCATTCCTTTATGTTCCTGTCTGCTAATGTTGACTGATTTTGCAGATTTTGAGCACGTCTTGACGTCAAGCAGCATGCCCGTTTACAGCTCAAAGGAAACCTTCCGTCACACCGCCGAGCCCATCTTTGCTCTGCCCAAACTACAGCTGGAGATGAAGTCTAACCACATGCAGTCCACGCACAGCCCGGCACTCAATGGTAAGAGGACTTTAAAAGGCCACCGAATCTATCCGCTCTGTGCACAGACTGTTGAGGGCGCTCTGTAGCCTAGCAATGGAAGCCATCAGTCTCTGTCGTGGATTTAGAAAAAAAAAGATGAGGTTGTGCTTTGCAGAAAATTGAGAAAGAACTTGCTTAAGTTTGAAATGTTAGGCCAGCTAATTTTGTTGATTTGTATATTTCAGGTCAATCAAGTCAGCAATTTGCAGCAGCTTAATTAATTTTCAGCTTGACTCAATTCTCACTATCATACAACATGCTGGTAGAATTAATTTTGATAAGAACAATATGACTCGGCCTACAGACTTGTACATGACTGATCTCCTACTGGAAGTGTACAAATGTGTAGCCTACATTTTGTAATGAATTCTTACATAATAGCTTAGCATCTTCAGTAATTGCTTAGCAGCTTAAGAACCAGCAACCCACATAGTATTTTTTTTTATGGAAGTCACCCAATACAAGGCTAAAAGCCACTCTAGGTAAAGGGCTATAACAGAGGTTTCCAACCCTACTACAGGGGTGTGATTTGTCAGGATTTTTCCAAATTTCAGGATTTTTTGTCGGGATTTCAGATTTTTTAAAGAATCTCTTTTGCAATCTGGAATTCCTAAGGTGTTGTCCTTAAGGCGTTTTCACCTGTAAAAGTGGATATAGACCAATAAAAATTGATATTTTAAGGGGGTGCTTTTAATCCAAAATATATGTTGATCTGGGGTCCTCGTAGATTTTTCATGGATTTTTCATGGATTTCGTGGATTTTTCATTTTTGGCCAATCTCACCCCTGCTTACCACCCTTACGGTTTTCCTGGATCCAGATCTAAATAGAGGATAAATCTCCAAAAGATACCAAAGAAATTATCCCAATTTTCAGACCTACAGACCTAAAGATGCACAAGGAATCTTTGGGTTTGTTTTTCAAGTGTAGTCTCGCTGTTGATCAGAAGTGTTCGAGAGGAACTTTTTCTTGTGGAGGGTCTGCCTTTGTTTTGTGCATTCGACAGGGTAGAGCCTTCTGTTCATTCTTTCTCACTCCGATTTGTCTTCAGGACCACCCCAAGCTGTGACAGTGAGTTTCGTGACTCACTTCACGGATCACATCAATGTTGCCATGGATATTGAACTCATCCTCTTCCTTCATGCATTTGCCACGGCCTACATCAGCTACAAAGACAAAAGTGAGTCGGGAACCGTCCGCTGTCTCTAAAAAGCTGCACTTTCTTGGGTGGTCTGAATAGCAGATGCTGTACCCAAACTCCAGTGTAGAGTTTTTCTCGGGACCTCTGGTTTTTCTCGGATGTTGAGACAAATTACATCAGCTCCATGTACAACCATAAAATCTGAATGATTTGAAATAGGAATTTTATATATTTTAATACATTCTAATAAATGAAACTCTTGTAAATTGCAACACTTGATGTTGATGACTTCATTCTTATATTGTGGAAAAAGATCAAATTTTTTTTTTTTATTTCTTTATTTTTTTTTTTGTATTTGATTTATTAATTTTTTTTTTATTTTTTTTATGTTTTATTTTTAATTTTTAATTTTTAATTTTTTTTTTTTGTATTTGTTTTTATATTTGGTTTTTTATTTGATTTTGCAGCCACCCAGTCCCATCGGAATTCGGTGTCCAGCAGACCGACGAGGAAAGGCCCTGCGGACCAAGATGCCTTGCACCTGCCGGGACCGGCTGGCACAGGTACCAGTGAAGTCTCGCCCTCTAGTGGTGCCAGCGACTGGCGGGAATTCCAGTGCATCACGTGGCAGTTGGAGCCTACCATCAGGTGAGGCAGTACGACGTCAGGCTTTGTTTACACGGGTGCAGAAATAATCCTTCATTTCAATGTTGACCCGATGCCATTACTGCACACTCTATGGCGACAGGGAGACCAGCATCTTCGCAAAATGCATGTTGTACAGGGATGATTGACACGTTTGTTTCTGCTTTTTGTTTCTCAGGCTTCTGTCGTGGGGTGGTAAGCAGATTGAACCTCTCGGTGTGGACTACATCCTGCAGAAGCTTGGCTTCTCTCACGCCCGCGTCACTATACCCAAGTGGATGCAGAGAGGGGCCATGGACCCATTGGACAAGACGCTGGCCGTGCTGATGGAGAAACTCATCACCTTCATCAAGGAAAGCAACTGAGAGTCTAGATTGTGACGAGACTATCTTCCTACTCGGTGACTTGTCAGTATTAAGCAGCGTTACTTAGGTTACACTCGGTAGTCGTTTGTCCACTAGTTTTGAAGATGACCAGGTTGTACTGTGGTGGATCAAGAGATGACGGATTTTTGACAATTTTGTTATGTAAGAATTGGTAGTTTCAGTACTGGGAAAGCGTCAAAACCACCCAAAATTGTAAAACTGGTACCTGTGACGTAAATATTCAACTCATTGTCTCCGAAGTGCCTCTTCCATACGCTTGATAAAATGGCGTAGCTTCGAGTGCCCTCCTGCAAATTGGACTCGAGTTCGACCACTGCTGTTCAGTTAAACCCATTCACGTTTATAGGTTCAACACTTTTGTCCAGAAATGTTTTTGAGATCTAGGCCCAATTCATAAGGTTTCGAAGTACTTGATTTTCTGCTCACGAAACCCTTATCCACTTTATAGAGTCCGTAATCAGTAATCACAGCAAAGAGCTCGCTCATTTCAGAGACAGAATTTGCTTAAAATAGTGAGGCTACACTTGGAATTCTCCAAGCTCATGCAAGCGTTAGCACGAATTGGCTGTGAAGTCTGCTTATGCTTTATAAGCACATTGTGCTTCTGTAGGTTTAAGCTCAACTTTGCTGCTCACCGTTAAGCAGGTCTGTACAATTTTGTCACTGGAGGAAAGGAGGAAAGAATGTGGGCTTTTTGGAAATTGAATATTATTATTTGTTGATTTTTTGCTGAAATATTTTTTTTATTTTTTTTATGCGTGTTCATTCCGGATCCACAACAGTGTAGTTTTGTAGCCAGTTTTCATTTATTTAGTAGTTGAGGAATTCCAATTTGGGGTAGGTTAAGAAAAATAATGGTTTGAAATCCAATGGTGCCCTTTATTTTATTTCTGTTTTGTATCGATTTTTAATTTGTTTTTACTGGGCATCTGATTTTAAATAATTTGTATCAGTACTTTTTCATTCTTTTTAAATTGTTAGATTTTTTTTGTTTTTTAGTTGAATTTGGAGGATTTTGTTTAAAACAAGACTGATTTATTTCATAGATGGTCAAAAATGTGTACAAAATTTTATTGAATATATTTAGGGTGGACTTAAAGCATCAGTAGTTGTGTCCGTAGTACTATGATAAAGGAAAAAGACAAAGGTCACATTTACTGACTATAAAATATGTCTTCTGAATTACTACCAAAAAACTAAAATAGACGGGTAATGCATTTTGAACCTCTCTTGAATTCTAAACAGAAATGAACATGACTTGACTTAAAACCTAGGAAATATTTCACATTGTGATAGTACTTTGTTTTGTGGTCCAGTTCCCAAGAAAAGTTTTCAAGAATACGATAATACTGTGTAAAGGTTGTCAGTGGGCTTGTCTCAAATTATCAAAGTTATGAAAAGCAAGTTAATTTCTGTGTGCCTTTCTATAAGGTGTAAAAGCTTCCCCACACCTAGATATGCATACCTTATACGTATAAGTACACATGCATGCATATCACATCCTGATTTTTTAAAGGTTGTTTGGAGCGTTACAAGAAAATAAATCTATTATCGTATTTTTTGAAACTTTTTGGACGGGAAATTGTCTGCTTGTTTATATATGGAGAGATATATGTGTGTATAGATAAGAGACACATGGAATTCAGGTGTGCTTCATTACTGCAATATTTATGTAAAGAATGATATGGATTGCAATATATGTAAGATATATCTGACCGCTAAGGACTAGGACATTTATTTTGAATGGTAGTTACTATTTATGGGTATTATTATGCCAAAGTAGTACTGTATATGGCAGCTACTGTAAGATTTACTAGCACTATTGTGAATTAAAGAGGATGTTGATTGCTGAGGGAAGTCTGGGTCATTTTGTAGTTTTTATGTAGATTGCATATTTTATTGTAAAATAAAAGTCAATTATTTCTGCCATAAAAAAAGCCTTTTGATAGATATTTGTTATCAAGTCAACTCGAGCCCGCTGGAGCCATTTGTCTAAAATTTATCGCTGCGAGCTGCAAACACTGACGTCACAAGAACTCCCTTGTGTGCCTCGTACTAGACACAAAAGGGAGTTCGTGTTTATAGACGTCAGATTTGTTTGCTGCCCGCAGCGATGACTTTTAGACAAATAGCACCAGAAATAATTGGCTGTTTATTTTTACAGTACGCAATCTACATAAAACTACAAAATGATGCAGACTTCTCTCAGCAATCAACATCCTCTTCAAGGAATATTTCTACTGCACAAACTTGGACTCCCACTTGGTGTTGTAGAAGCTTTTTAACAAGATTTTGTTGTGATTTGAAGCCCCGCCCCCCTTTGACATTGTCCGATCATAGCCGTCCATCATGTCTGTCAGACTTTTGTCAGACCATAGTCACGGCCGTGATTGGTCAATGCGTCAATGTTAGAAAAACGCATTAGTGAAACGATCGTAAATCTCTCCGTGCACTCTCTGCAATATTTAATGTGGGGAAATAAAATAGAAATATGAACATTATATCAATGGGTATCCCGTATTACTTTTGTTGATTCTGGCCCGGAAAAAAATATTCTCGTTTTTTCTCAAATCCCCCTTCAGCCCCATTTGATTCTTGCAAATTTCAGGACGGATGCTAGATATACATGTACTAATCTCGGAACCGGGATCGCGGACGAGACAGGGACAGAGATATTAGGGACCATTAGATTTGATACGCGTACGGGATACGTATGCGGCTCGAAAAAGTCGCCTGTTCAATCACCATTTTGCGTTATTTCATATGGTACACTATCGGCAATCTCATATAAAAATGTTGAAATGTATAATGAAAAACTGATACAATTATCACAGAAAATGGTGATTTAATAAGCGATTTTTTTCGAGCCGCAGTCGTATCCCGTACGCGTATCAAATTTAATGGTCCCTAGTGATCGAGGGCGGTACCGCAAGCGAAAGCGCGATCGCGGCGACTATGGGGATGGCGAGGAGCAGGACGTCAAGGTCAAGATCGAAGACGTGGTAGCTGAGGATATGGGTCTGGTGTCTTATCCTGCCGACGAGGAAGAGGAAGGCCAGCCAGACTCATACAGTGTCCGAATCAAAAAAGAGAAACTCGATGTTGGCTATGGTGAAGGGGGGGGGGGGGGGGGGGCAAGGTTAAACAAGGTTAAACTAATTCTCGGAAATAGAATCATTTTGAAAGCCAAAACATCTAATACGGGAAAACAAATTCTGTGCACACCCCCCGTCTAACTAGACTGGTTCCCGGCCCCATTGATCTGATTATTTAGATTTTATGGGGACCGATAGCGGGTAGTGCTAATTAGCATAAACCTGCCAGAATTTTGACAGGTTTTATGCTATTTGAGGGCGGGAACCAGTCTATTTGACCAACACACTTGCATGCAGTTCTGACTCCAATATTTAGAATGCCAGCAATGAAATAAAAATCATATCAAAAGTATTTTGTGCTGTAATTCATTTCTTGGACTTTGATTAGGCCTGTTCTTTTTCACTATTCAAAATGTTCATGCTATTTCCGGACGTGAGGGCGCTGTTGCCGTGATGTCACTCAAGGCACTCGCAGTACAATAAACTTAAAATTTACTAAAAATTAAGCAGTTGAAAGCGCCACCACATCACAACCACTATTAACACTGACTTTTTTGGAAACTTGCGACCCCCCCCCAAAAAAAAAAAAAAACAGCAAATTTTAATAAACACTGTTCATATGCATACGTTATTTGCATAAAATCTGATTATACGGAATGTAGGCTACGATGTCAGGAAGAGGGAGTACGACTTTAGCAGCAACTTTCAATTCCAATTGAACCAAAATAAATAAATAAATAAATAAATAAATAAATACAAAAATGAAGAAGAGAATTAAGCGCCCCCACAAGGGTGTGTGTAGACAGTAGATTAGTGCCTGAAATTTGGAAATTCTGCTTCATTTTTGGTCAAGTAAAACGTCTTACTTGTGAACATGCTTGGAGCTAAGCCAACAAACAAAAGAAACTCCTATTACGTAACGCACTATTGTCGACTGATTCCCGCCAAATGCCTCTTCAAATAAAGAGGGGTAGGGCAGACTACACGTGACTCACAAGACTGCGTGCGAGCTGTGAAGCAGGGTGGAAAGCGTTTTGGCTCTGATTTCATCGCCTGGCAGCTGAATTTTATAGCATTTTAGGTGTAGTAGTCTTCCATTTGTTCAAAATATCAACTATTTGGGCCCCGACAGATGTTCTGGACGATTTGTGATGCAAAATGTGTGTATGTGAGTTTTATAATAACTTTTTATAATTTTCCCAATAAGAACGTTGCCTTTATGAAGTGGAACTCCAATTCCGACACCTACGTGTCGATATATTGATCAGTCGATATTAAATCATTGATTTTGCAATGTGCTCTACTCATTATTTATGATACGCTGGGAGCTTTATAAATCGAAGTGTTTCATGTTCATGTTGGTTTTGTTTTTTCGAGTATTTTGTTGATTGGAAAATTTGAGAACTCGAACAATTTCAGAATGAATTGCTGAACGGCTTTTTGTCGCTGAAATTCACGACATGGGCCCAATTAGATCTTACCTGTTACAATAAAAACTAAGCCAACATTTATTTTAAAATGCATTTTTAAACCATAAAAAATAGGCCTACATTTTATTTGTAAGGACATTGCAAGTAGGGCATATGGCACTATGTTTTTAAAAACCTGAATTTTGAACTGAAAAGAAAATGTGTTCAAGATGAAAATTCTGTTCACGATCCCTCATAGAAATTTGCGGCATAATGTATTCTTTAATAATAATAATAATAATACAGAGCATTTATATAGCGCTCTAACTAATCACAAAGAAAGTATCACAGCGCTTTACACAATAAATCAACTATAATAAAACGAGATGATTATTAAAAAAAAAAACAATAGCACTTCAATTAAACAAATAAGTTTTCAGGGATTTTTTGAAAGCTGCTAGTGAGCTAGAGTGGCGAATGCTCTTTGGTAAATTGTTCCAAAGTTTTGGGGCAGCAGCGTGGAAGCTTTTTAGATCTTTTTAGAGCTTTCCTTTTTATATCGATAGGGAATTGTCATAGAAATTGTACAGGTCTGTAAAAAAGAATAGATTTTCATTGGAAAAGCCTAATTTTATGTTATGTAGGCCTACGATATTTTAGTGCATGTCGCCCCGAAAAATACATTTCAAAATTGAGTTGCTAATTTTCCAGCATTTCTAATTATTGTTAATTGGCTTTTCAGAAAATCACCTATAGCCTATGTTTAGTTACCGGTACCAAAACACATTTCGAATAACTTGGACGCCACACATCACAACTACAGTGGAACGCCGCTATACTGAACGCCGCTATACCGAACACCGCTATACCGAACACTCGGCTATACCGAACACTCGGCTATACCGAACACTCGGCTATACCGAACACCATCATTGGCTCCCAAATGTTGTGTACAAAACCCCCCGAACATTGTTGTTGAAAAAAAGGCAACGGATTAAAGAAATGTACTGGGCATTTGGGCTGTTTGTAATTCCCAAACGGCCACAGCTTTATGTTGAAGAGTGACAGTAGGCTATTATTTCCCTAAGGAATAAAAGGGAAAAGCCAACCGTTGCTTTATAATTCGTTAAGCTTAGAAAGTATGAACATGTAATTACATAATTCAATGGCCGGCACATGTTTAAAGTCGTCCTTAAGTAACCGGCGGCTGAAAATCGCTATACCGAACGATCGCTATACCGAACGATCGCTATACCGAACAAAATCTGTGGATCTCGCGATGTTCATTATAGCGGCGTTCCACTGCACTTCTAACAACCCCACCCCACCCCCAAACCCCACCCCACCTCCAAACCCCACCCCACCCCGTTTTAATTTCACGAAAAGCCTATTTTTAGACGGTATCAGTTCTGCACATGCAAATCAGCAATTTTTTTTCATTAGAAGACATTTTAATCATTCACTGGAGAAACAAATATTCAGAAAGTGCCACAATTTTTAGAAGTTGTAATCTTTGTCAATAGGCCTGATTGAAACAGAAATGTATTGAGATCTTGAGATATTTTGTCTCCGAATCTAACTTGAAAATACTCTGTTACAATCTTGTAAATGTTCAACGCAAAAATACCCGTTGAACATAAACTGCTTTTTTGTATTGCAGTATTCTCAGGGGCGGATCTAGGTTTTAACTAAGGGGGGGGGGGGGGGGTTTACCTGAGGTGATTGGCCTACACACCCCAGCGTGCCGAATTTTCGAAACCCCACAATGTTTTTTTTTTTTTTTCAGCCCAAGGGGGGGGGGGGGTTTAAACCCCCAAACCCCCCCCCCCCCCCCCCGTAGATCCGCCACTGATTCTTGATATAAGTTTTGAGGCTTTGCATGGTGGAATATCGATATCGTTTCGGTTTGCGGTAACACCATGTGTATATCTCAGTATTCTTGAGTTATTCAAAAAAGTACAAGGCGGGAACTTTTTTGGGGGGCCAAGTGTAGTTGCGAAATCGGATTTTGAGTTGCGCAACACAATGTTAGGCCCATACCAAATTCGAGAACCGTAGATAGATGATAAATGTTCGAATACAATTCTTGGACCGTTTCAGAAATCCATAGATTGGAAAACTAAATTTAGCTTTATTGGATAGCCTGGGGCCTATATTGATTGCAGTTCTTCAAAGATTTGTTTTACTGAAAGCTCAAATTCTTACCCAATAAGCTGTCTTTTTTTAAGTAAAAGCATTTCTATGGTCCAAGACAAGTGAATTAATTTGATGACTATCCGTGCACGTTACAATATTTTTCCTTCGATTTCTTTTCTGTTCTAATTGCTCATTTTCCAAAAAATACACTTCCGAATAAGACAACGAACCTAAAAAAGGCATCAGAATGGGCGTTCGCGTAACATGGCGTGACATACGTCAGCAATTTTATCCCGAATAACCTTTGACCTTTGAGATACCGAACTGGCTTATTCAGTTCCTATACGGGGCGGATCTTTGTGTGCACAAAAGCCTAATTCGGAGTGTTGCAAACACAACAAATAGCAAAAGGTATTTTTTCGTTAACATGAAACATAAAACTTCGTCGGACATTTCATTTAAAGAGCGCGCTTGTTTGCTCAACTAAATTCGGCAAAAAGATCTTGATTGACTTGTCGGCGTTTGCGAGTTGACCACGCCCCCTTATCTAGACGGTTTCACTTCGTCTGATTTTCACACTGAAGACAAAACTTAAATCCTGCCCGTATATAGGGCCTAAGCCTTACGGTATCGCAGCTTCTTATCCAACCATGTTCCCCCTCTAGATCGATTGTTAGGCGTACGTTTCAGTCCATCAAAGTGTGCCAAGTCAAACTGGCATGATGGAAATGCCGCGACTTAGAGCAGGGTGCGTCCAACTCCTCCCAAAACCTAAAACTCCCACCACGTCTTCCGCTGATCTGCTCATCAGCGGAGGACGTGGTGGAAAAAAAATTCAAAATTCCATTCTATTTTATACAGTTTGGTAGAGAACCGGGGCCACACTCCCACCCGGGGGGGGGGGGGGGGTGTAACACACCACCCTCATCCACCACCCTCATCCACCAATTGTGTCCCCCCGTCCAAATTACTCGTTTCTAATATTTAAGGTATAGTTTGGTATTGCGCAATACAAACGAAAATAAAACGTCAGTCGACGAGGCTCGAACCCGGTTCTCGAACCCGTGTCTCGAGACCTAAAGTCCTATGCGTTTCCACCAGGCCACCAGGACTTGTTGAATCGTCGTGAAAATTTCAAATACTTATAGTATAGTTTTGTACTTTAATATAAACGAAAATAAAACTGTAGTTCCGGGGTTCGATCTTGGGTCTAGAGATCAAAAGTCCTGTGCGTTTCCACCAGGCCACCAGCACTTATTGAAGCGTTGTGAAAATTACAAATACTTATAGTATAGTTTCGTACTTTAATATAAACGAAAATAGAACTGTAGTTCCGGGGATCGATCCCGGGTCTATAGAGATCATAAGCCCTTTATGTATTACGAGTTTGCACATAATTTTCCTTCGTTTCTGGCGTGCAGTTTTTATTTTAAAATATAGCCAGATTTGCTTGCAAACTGCACTAAATAAGTATTCGATAAAGGGTATTGGACATCAGATTCTAGGTAATAAATTCATTCAAAGTATGATTATAATATTAAATAAAATTTATAAAATATAAAATAAACATTTTCAGGAGTGGACGTTATTAAGGTGTATTTATAAGTATCTCAGGGTTATAACCTGGTAATCTCAGTAGCAGTTTCTTGATGTCTTCAGACGCGTTCTGCTGGTAACCTTGCCCAAACTCCAATTTTTACCCAATATCGCCGAAACCTATAGCTAAACCTAGGTTGACTTAGGGATAGGGGAACATTTCCAATATGTACGTATATCGATCAAATTTAGAAATCCAAATTGCTCGTTTCTAATACTAATTTGCAGGCATTTGATTTCCACGTTCCCGAATCAGTGACCGTTGATTCAATTTCAAACTGCTGTAAGCGTGAAAAAAAAACCACGGTGAACGTACATGTATTTAAAATTCGCGCGGCTACTTCGGAAGTGGGCGTGGCTTGGTAGAAACGCACGGAGCTCTAGATCCCGAGACCCCGGCTCAAGCCCCGGCAAAGTTTTTTTGTTTGTTTATTAAAGTACCGTATGAAACTACACTATAAGTATTTAAAATTGTGGCGACGTTTCTACAAGTTCTGGTGGCGTAGTGGAACTGCACGAGATTTTTAGATCCCGGTGACCCGCGTTCGAGCCCCAGCAAAACTACTTTTAATTACTTTTCCACTGGGAAAGTACGAAACGACACGATAAGTAATTAACATTTTCGAACTCGTTTAATAAATGTTGTTGGCATTGGGTAAACGCTCAGAACTTTCGATTTCTAGACCCGGGTTCGATCCCGGGTCCAGTAGTTCTATTTTCGTTTATATTAAAGTACAAAACTATACTATAAGTATTTCAAATTTTCACGACGCTTCAACAAGTGCTGGTGGCCTGGTGGAAATGATCAGGACTTTTGATCTCCAGACCCGGGATCGAACCCAGGTACTGCAGTTTTATTTTCGTTTATATTAAAGTACGAAACTATATGATAAGTATTTGAAATTTTCACGACGATTCAACAAGTTCTGGTGGCTTGGTGGAAATGCACGGGATTTTACATCCCTATAGTAGACCCGGGTTCGATCCCCGTTAATGTAGTTTTATTTTCGTTTATATTAAAGTACGAAACTATATTATAAGTATTTAAAATTTCAACGGCAATACAACAAGTGCTGATGGCTTTGTTGAAACTCTCAGAACATTCGATCCCTAGACCCGGGATCGAGCCCCGGTCCTACCGTTTTTTCCCGTTTATATTAAAGTACGAATCTATACTTTTAGTATTTAAAATTTCATTTTTTCGTTTATATTAAAGTACGAATCTATACTATAAGTATTTAAAATTTCAGCGGCAATTCAACAAGTGCCGATGGCTTTGTGGAAAATCCCGTAACTTCAGATCTCTAGACCCGGGATCGAACCCCGGAACTGCTGTTCTATTTTCGTTTTATTAAAGTACGAAACTATACTATAAGTATTTGAAATTTTCGAGGCAATCTAACAAGTGCTGGTGGTCTGGTGGAAACGCTCGGGACTTTAGGCCTTGAGACCCGGGTTCGAGCCCAGGCGAGTATACCGTTTTATTTTCGTTTGTATTGTATTGCGCAATACCAAACTATACCTTAAGTATTAGAAACGAGTGATTTGGACGGGGGGACCCAAGTGGTGATGCAGGTGGTGTGTTACCCCCCCCCCCCCCCCTTGGGAGTGTGGCCCCGGTTCGAATCCCAGCCCCGACCCTAGCTGGGGGAAGGGTAAACCGCCTCGGTTCTCTATCGAACTGTATAAAATAAAATAAAATGGAATTTTGAACTTTTTTCCAATAAATAACAAAACTTAAAAAGAACAAAATGCCCGGTTTGACACTTGGCGGGAATCGAACCAAGGACTTTCAACACCAGAGTCAGAGAGTATATCCTCTATGCCAACTCGTCTTCTTACTTTTAGAAATTTGGAAGTTATATATAAAGAATTAACTCGGATTACATGACGAAAAAAGAAGAAGAATACAACATGATTGAGAATCGAACTCGATACCTCCAACGCCAGAGTCAGAGAACATATCCGCTATGCCAACTCGTCTTCCTATTTTGAAACATTTAGAAGTAATATATAAAGAATTAACTGCATGACGAATAGGATAATTAAAAAGAACGAAAACATGACGGAGAATCGAACTCGATACCTCCAACATCAGAGTCAGAGTGCATGCCCACTATGCCAACTCGTCTTCTTACTATAAGATGTTTGGAAATAATATATAAAGAAATTTCGAAAGAAAAACGAGCAAAAAAATAACTCCCACCACGTCTTCCGCTGATGAGCAGATCAGCGGAAGACGTGGTGGGAGTTGTATAGGCCTATTTTTGGAAGGAGTTTTGTACTTTAATAAAACTGCAGTTCCAGGGTTCGATCCCGGGTCTAGAGATCAAAAGTCCTGTGCGTTTACACCAGGCCACCAGCACTTGCTGAAGCGTTGGGAAAGTTTCAAATACTTATAGTATAGTTTCGTACTTTAATATAAACGAAAATAAAACTGTAGTTCCGGGGTTCGATCCCGGGTCTAGAGATCAGAAGTCCTGTGCGTTTCCACCAGGCCACCAGCACTTGTTGAATCGTTGTGAAAATTTCAAATACTTATAGTATAGTTTCGTACTTTAATATAAACGAAAATAAAACTGTAGTTCCGGGGTTCGATCCCGGGTCTAGAGATCAGAAGTCCTGTGCGTTTCCACCAGGCCACCAGCACTTGTTGAATCGTTGTGAAAATTTCAAATACTTATAGTATAGTTTCGTACTTTAATATAAACGAAAAAAGAAATGCAGTTCCGGGGTTCGATCCCGGGTCTAGAGATAAAATGTCCTGTGCGTTTCCACCAGGCCACCAGCACTTGTTGAATCGTTGTGAAAATTTCAAATACTTATAGTATAGTTTCGTACTTTAATATAAACGAAAATAGAACTGCAGTACCGGGGATCGATCCCGGGTCTATAGAGATCATAAGCCCTTTATGTATTACGAGTTTGCACATGATTGTCCTTCGTTTCTGGCGTGCAGTTTTCATCTTAAAATATAGCCAGATTTGCTTGCAAACTGCACTAAATAAATATTCGATAAAGGGTATTGGACATCAGATTCTAGGTAATAAATTCATTCAAAGTATGATTATAATATTAAATAAAATTTATAAAATATAAAATAAACATTTTCAGGAGTGGACGTTATTAAGGTGTATTTATAAGTATCTCAGGGTTATAACCTGGTAATCTCAGTAGCTTTTTTTTTATGTCTTCAGACACGTTCTGCTGGTAACCTTGCCCAAACTCCAATTTTTACCCAATATCGCCGAAACCTATAGCTAAACCTAGGTTGACTTAGGGATAGGGGAACATTTCCAATATGTACGTATATCGATCAAATTTGGAACTCCAAATTGCTCGTTTCTAATACTAATTTGCAGGCATTTGATTTCCACGTTCCCGAATCAGTGACCGTTGATTCAATTTCAAACTGCTGTAAGCGTGAAAAAAAAACCACGGTGAACGTACATGTATTTAAAATTCGCGCGGCTACTTCGGAAGTGGGCGTGGCTTGGTAGAAACGCACGGAGCTCTAGATCCCGAGACCCCGGCTCAAGCCCCGGCAAAGTTTTTTTGTTTGTTTATTAAAGTACCGTATGAAACTACACTATAAGTATTTAAAATTGTGGCGACGTTTCTACAAGTTCTGGTGGCGTAGTGGAACTGCACGAGATTTTTAGATCCCGGTGACCCGCGTTCGAGCCCCAGCAAAACTACTTTTAATTACTTTTCCACTGGGAAAGTACGAAACGACACGATAAGTAATTAACATTTTCGAACTCGTTTAATAAATGTTGTTGGCATTGGGTAAACGCTCAGAACTTTCGATTTCTAGACCCGGGTTCGATCCCGGGTCCAGTAGTTCTATTTTCGTTTATATTAAAGTACAAAACTATACTATAAGTATTTCAAATTTTCACGACGCTTCAACAAGTGCTGGTGGCCTGGTGGAAATGATCAGGACTTTTGATCTCCAGACCCGGGATCGAACCCAGGTACTGCAGTTTTATTTTCGTTTATATTAAAGTACGAAACTATATGATAAGTATTTGAAATTTTCACGACGATTCAACAAGTTCTGGTGGCTTGGTGGAAATGCACGGGATTTTACATCCCTATAGTAGACCCGGGTTCGATCCCCGTTAATGTAGTTTTATTTTCGTTTATATTAAAGTACGAAACTATATTATAAGTATTTAAAATTTCAACGGCAATACAACAAGTGCTGATGGCTTTGTTGAAACTCTCAGAACATTCGATCCCTAGACCCGGGATCGAGCCCCGGTCCTACCGTTTTTTCCCGTTTATATTAAAGTACGAATCTATACTTTTAGTATTTAAAATTTCATTTTTTCGTTTATATTAAAGTACGAATCTATACTATAAGTATTTAAAATTTCAGCGGCAATTCAACAAGTGCCGATGGCTTTGTGGAAAATTCAGTAACTTCAGATCTCTAGACCCGGGATCGAGCCCCGGTCCTACCGTTTTTTCCCGTTTATATTAAAGTACGAATCTATAAGTATTTAAATTTCAGCGGCAACTCAACAAGTGCTGATGGCTTTGTGGAAACTCTCGAAACTTCCGATCCCTAGACCCGGGATCGAGTCCCGGTTCTGCCTCATTTTTTCGTTTATATTAAAGTACGAATCTATACTATAAGTATTTAAAATTTCAGCGGCAATTCAACAAGTGCCGATGGCTTTGTGGAAAATCCCGTATCTTCAGATCTCTAGACCCGGGATCGAACCCCGGTCCTTCCGTTTTTTTCCCGTTTATATTAAAGTACGAATCTATACTATAAGTATTTAAAATTTCAGCGGCAATTCAACAAGTGCCGATGGCTTTGTGGAAAATCCAGTAACTTCAGATCTCTAGACCCGGGATCGAGCCCCGGTCCTACCGTTTTTTCCCGTTTATATTAAAGTACGAATCTATACTATAAGTATTTAAATTTCAGCGGCAACTCAACAAGTGCTGATGGCTTTGTGGAAACTCTCGAAACTTCCGATCCCTAGACCCGGGATCGAGTCCCGGTTCTGCCTCATTTTTTCGTTTATATTAAAGTACGAATCTATACTATAAGTATTTAAAATTTCAGCGGCAATTCAACAAGTGCCGATGGCTTTGTGGAAAATCCCGTATCTTCAGATCTCTAGACCCGGGATCGAACCCCGGTCCTTCCGTTTTTTTCCCGTTTATATTAAAGTACGAATCTATACTATAAGTATTAAAAATTTCAGCGGCAATTCAACAAGTGCCGATGGCTTTGTGAAAAATCCAGTAACTTCAGATCTCTAGACCCGGGATCGAACCCCGGTCTTACCGTTTTTTCCCGTTTATATTAAAGTACGAATCTATACTATAAGTATTTAAATTTCAGCGGCGACTCAACAAGTGTTGATGGCTTTGTGGAAACTCTCGAAACTTCCGATCCCTAGACCCGGGATCGAGTCCTGGTTCTGCCTAATTTTTTTGTTTATATTAAAGTACGAATCTATACTATAAGTATTTAAAATTTCAGCGGCAATTCAACAAGTGCCGATGGCTTTGTGGAAAATCCCGTAACTTCAGATCTCTAGACCCGGGATCGAACCCCGGAACTGCTGTTCTATTTTCGTTTTATTAAAGTACGAAACTATACTATAAGTATTTGAAATTTTCGAGGCAATCTAACAAGTGCTGGTGGTCTGGCGGAAACGCTCGGGACTTTAGGCCTTGAGACCCGGGTTCGAGCCCAGGCGAGTATACCGTTTTATTTTCGTTTGTATTGTATTGCGCAATACCAAACTATACCTTAAGTATTAGAAACGAGTGATTTGGACGGGGGGACCCAAGTGGTGATGCAGGTGGTGTGTTACCCCCCCCCCCCCCCCCTGGGAGTGTGGCCCCGGTTCGAATCCCAGCCCCGACCCTAGCTGGGGGAATGGTAAACCGCCCCGGTTCGAGAACCGCCCCGGTTCTCTATCGAACTGAATAAAATAAAATAAAATAAAATGGAATTTTGAACTTTTTTCCAATAAATAACAAAACTTAAAAAGAACAAAATGCCCGGTTTGGCACTTGGCGGGAATCGAACCAAGGACTTTGAACACCAGAGTCAGAGAGCATATCCGCTATGCCAACTCGTCTTCTTACTCTTAGCAATTTGGAAGTTATATATAAAGAATTTACTGCATGGCGAATAAGATAATTAAAAAGAATACAACATGATTGAGAATCGAACTCGATACCTCCAACGCCAGAGTCAGAGAGCATATCCGCTATGCCAACTCGTCTTCTTACTTTTAGCAATTTGGAAGTTATATATAAAGAATTTACTGCATGACGAATAAGATAATTAAAAAGAATACAACATGATTGAGAATCGAACTCGATACCTCCAACATCAGAGTCAGAGTGCATGCCCACTATGCCAACTCGTCTTCTTACTATAAGATGTTTGGAAATAATATATAAAGTATTTCGAAAGAAAAACGAGCAAAAAAATAACTCCCACCACGTCTTCCGCTGATGAGCAGATCAGCGGAAGACGTGGTGGGAGTAGTGTAGGCCTATTTTTGGAAGGAGTTGGACGCACAAGCTGCTCTTAGTCGGCATTTCCATCATGCCAGTTTGACTTGGTACTTTCTGGATTCAAACACATGCCAACATTTGTTGGTTATTTGACTCAAACATCAGGGCAGGACAGGATTGAATTCTATGTCTTCCGTTTGGTGCACGCAATCTAAGAAATAAGAAAAATACCACACACTATGAAATAATAAAACGTTACTTTTGAGAGCAGATTTTATCCCGTCAAAAATTGAAGAGCTGCTTTTATCAAGTATAGGCCTACCGCTGCTGCCATTGTCTAAAAGTCATGGCTGTGGGCAGCAAACAAATCTGACGTTATAAAACGGCCTCCCTTTTGTGTCATTGGCGCTTTTATTTTAATATGCCTTAATCTACATAAACCTACAAGATGACGCATATTTCAGCATCCCCTAACTATTACACTACGCCACAGAGTAAACTATATCCTAGCCTAAGCATTTAGTTCACATGAAACATGTTTTGTAATACGAAAATTCTTCATAGAAAAGGAAAGCTTGGGTTAAAATTAGGCCCAACATTAACAAGAATTTCAACACGAAACAAAAATCTTGAACGATTATAAGTACAAATGGTTGCACTTTCTAAAAACTTCTAAAACTTCTCAGAAAAAACAGCTTTCAAGGAATGTCTTTTAACGGGAAAATGCTTCTTTGCATTTCTATACGCAGTAAAATGTGCTTTCTGAAATGCACTTTTGTGTTGCGCATCAGTTCTGAGCGGATTTACGGGCAGCACGTCATTAATTCGAGATTTGTAAAGTAGGCTAATTATTCGACAACTAAACATGAGTGATTTTTTTCTCTTAATGTCAATGGAAAACTGATTAATTTGGAAGTGCTATAGAGAACTAGCAATTCAATTTAAAATGTATTATTCGGGGTGACATGGCCAAAAAGCAAGGACATATCAATTTTATTGTAAATAATTTGTCAAATTAAGGAAAATGTTTGCCAATACATGTATTTTGATAGTTACCTTCCGAAATAGAATTGACATAGGCCATAATGGTGTATAATTGCTTCGAGTAATCGCATTCATCAGACGCGGATCCGGGGGGCTTGTAGGGGCCTGCGCCTAAAGTTGCAAACAAGAAACCCTACAGGTCTTATTTTGCCTAAAGGGAAGAACAAAACAAAGAGGTTAAAGTTTCAGGCTCCCCCCTCCCGCTTGTAACATTTTTTTTCGCAGACGAATCATTTTGGGAGTCACCTTTCTGGGCAAATTTCAGAAACCCCCCTCCGCCGCCGCCGCCCCCCCCCCCCCAAAAAAAACCTTGATCCGCCCCTGTTCATCTCAAAGAATTTCCTTTTTCAGCCCGGAATTTCACTGTTTTTATAACATAGGCCTATCGCAAAAAGTTTAGTCGCATAAGTCACTATAATGGTATAAACCTTTCATTTAAAGCTTTAATTTGGTGGCTTGATTCCATGGCTTCGCTAGAGAGGCTTTGTATTTTTGGGAGAGATTTTACTACCCCCACCAAAATCGGTCAGGAACAGCTAAATCTTGGAACTTATAACCAACCCCCCTTGATAACAACTGTCTAAACATGCATAAACCAGTCATTTTAAGATTTAGCCTATGCCAGCAAAATTAACTTCTATGTGAACACTGAGTGACTGTACACTAGTGCCAAGAACATTTAACAATACAGTAAACACTTCCCCTATATTGCACAAAAATGTCCGGACAAAAGTCTCAATCTTAAAGGTTGTGCCAAGTGTTTATACAATTCTAAACACAAATGGTGGTTATTTTGTCAGATTTTTTTCCTGCTCCTGACCCATTTTGGTAGGAGTAATTTATTAAAGTAAAATATCTCCGACCTTTCATCACTCAAAATATACTGATGGCTTGTGGCAACTTTGAAAAATAGCTAAACCCAAACTGCCAGAAACTCCGTTGAATTGTCACGAAGACATCGTAATAGTAAAACAAAAAATAAAAAATCCCCCAATTAAAAGCCTTTCCTATTTTCACTAATAATCCAGCTAATTTAGTAGCTAATTAATTATACGAAAGATGTTCTAAACTAATAGCCACCAACTGTACACCGTAAGAGTAATGTTCCCCTGGCAAAATTATTATCTTACAAACTCACATATGCATGCAACATTTTCCATCACAAACCGTCCAGAACATCTGTGGGGGGCCTAAACAGTTGATATTTTGAACAAATAGAAGACTACTACATTTTGTACACCCAAAATGCTATAAAATTCAGCTGCCAGGCGATGAAATCGGAGCCAAAACGCTCTCCACCCTGCTTCACAGCTCGCACGCAGTCTTGTAAGTCACGTGTAGTCTGCTCCACCCCTCTTTATTTGAAGAGGCATTTGGCGGGAACCAGTCGACAATAGTGCGTTACGTAATAGGAGGTTCTTTTGTTTGTTGGCTTAGCTCCGGGCATTTTCACAAGTTGTGTGGGGCGCAATTTGCTAATTTCGTCTTCTCATTTACATGTATTGATTTATTTATTTTGGTTCAATTGGAATTGGATTTCTTTTTAACCTTAAAGGATTTCTTTTTAACAAAATTCAAACTGCTGAATCTAGCTAAAGAAGTCAACATAACACAGGAGGCATGGGAAGGTTATGTAAATGTTCCTGTTATAAAGTGCAATATAAGATTTTTGATGGTTTTTAAGGTAATTTGAATTTAGTATATTTTAGTGGGATCTTTATCTTATATAAGTCTCATTCCTCGGTATATTGTAATATTAGTTTTTAAGTGGGAAGGTTATGTAATTTTAAATTTTTTAAAATGTTTAAGATTATATGAATTATAAAAGGAAAGGGTATTTTTTTGAGACCGCAATGGAAATAAGTTGTTTTTTACTTTTTTGCGTTATCCCTGCTTTTTCCACAGTATCGGGGACTCTCTGTTTAATATATTGTTTTAGATATTAACTAATTAATATTATTTCTATATGTGGAAATTGCGAATAAATCAAATCAAATCAAAAAAATTGCTGCTAAAGTCGTACTCCCTCTTCCTCACATCATATATTCCGTGTAATCAGATTTTATGCAAATAGGTATGCATATGAACAGTGTCTATTTATATTTTTTTAGGGGGGGGGGGGGGGGGGGTGTCGCAAGTATCCAAAAAAGTCAGTGTTAGTAGTGGTTGTGATGTGTGGCGCTTTCAACTGGTAAGCACTTATCCAGAACCACAAAAATGACATCGTCATGTATTACTGGAAATGCACTAAGCCTTATTGAATAGGCACAAGGCGCGACGCGCGCGACGATGTCATTTGGGTGGTTCTGGATAAGTGCTTACCCTTTCAACTGCTTGATTTTAGTAACATTTTAATGTTATTGTACTACGAGATCCTTGAGTGACATCACAGCAACAGCGCCCTCACGTCCGGAATAGCGTGGACATTTTGAATAGTGAAAAAGAACATCCTTAGGCCTAATCAAAGTCCAAGAAATGAATTACAGCACAAAATATCTTTTGATTGGTTTTTATTTTATTAATCTAAATGGCATTCTAAATATTGGAGTCACAACTGCAAATGTGTTGGTCAAATAGACTGGTTCCCGCCCTCAAATCGCATAAACCTGTCAAAATTCTAGCAGGTTTATGCTAATTTGCACTACCTGCCATCCGTCCAAATAAAATCGAAATCAGAACAATGGGGCCGGCAACCAGTCTAGTTGGACGGGGGCTGGAGCAAATATAATCTTTCGGCTTTCAAGGTTAGATTTTTCAGATGCGTGGTGGCAGCAGACATACCGGTCCTTTTCCATTGTTCTCAACGGTTGCGTACATGCTCAGAACTAGCAAATAAGACCGGCATGTCTGCAGCGTCTCCCATTTTCCCTGTAGGTACTAATAAGTCTGACAAACACAACTTCAGAAATTTCAATGACAAGCTTCAGCAAAGAGCTGGTTCCCCCCCCCCCCCCCCCCCCCGACAATTCCAACATTTTGATTTAAGCTTGAATAACCTCTGCAAATACATACCTTGGTGACACCTACAAAAAATACTACGGGAGGAGCATGAAAGTCTGTAAAATTCTCAAGTTAATGGAAAAGAATGAAACCTTATTGTACTATACACGTTTATTTTACAAGTACATTTCATGTTGGACAATTAGGCACAGACTACATTATCTAGAGAAAGAAAATTAACAAAACTTCAATTTATCTTAAGAACGTGCTCATCATTATGCAGCCCAGTGGACCAGATTCATGACACATAACTATGTGTTGGCAGTAATGCCCTGGGAGGAGACATTCCATTTAAAATGTAATACAAAGTGCAATTTAGGGGTTCTGACGTAGAGTTTAAATGAGTTTCAGAAATGCCAAGGCCCCCCCCCCCCCCCCCGAACAAAATTCTTTATTACAACTTTATTTCAGAAATTCCTAATTTACATAATTTGCTCTTAACAATTAAGTCCTTAATTTTGATTGATCAAGTCCTTTGCCACAATTTTCCGTTCATTTATACAACAATCTGCACATAATTAATTTTGCAATAATGCCCACGCCATAAACACCACCCCCCCCCCCCCCCCAATACAAAAACACAACTATCGTGGCAACTAAGGCAATTGTACCATGTTACATTAGCCCCCAAATGCAGCTTTGAAATAGCACATTTTATACATCAATCACTCGTGGGCATCCTACGTTTCTGCATAATTTGAGAATTTACCTGAAGCAGAATACGACACAGGCTGTTAAAAATCATTCACCTTACCTTGACACCAAGAACCGACAGTCTATTTAATATGTAAACCAAATTCTAGTAAAATCCAGATGTCAATCTTAAAGGATGCTGGATGGGACAGACTATTTGTGTTTTTTCTGCCCATTGTCTACACAGCTTTAATTTTATCAGGGGAATGCAATTAACATCAAGATGCAATTTCACAGGATTAGCCCCAAATTTCCCTTTTACATTTTTTTTTTTAATATCTCATTTGTTCCAAAAATGCTTGATAATATCTTGACATTTTCAAACACATTAAAAAATGTTTGCAACCACATCTTAAAAAATTGATTCTATTTCCGAGAATTAGTTTAACCTTGTACCCCCCCCCCCCCCCCCCCCCCCCCCAAAAGAAAACCAAGATCTAGATCAGCTCAATGATCGGTCAATGACGATTCAGACAATTCTACACAGATATAATAACAGACCAATAACAATCCTTTTGCAAGGAATAAATTTATAAAAAATGCCATTGATTTCAAACTGTTATTAAAAATAAAAAATGGAGAAAACTGTTGACAAGCAAAGTTTGTTCAAAACATTGAACTTACGGCCTGAACCCATAAAACAGTATTCGACGTGAGTTAAGTTAAAAGTCAGTTAAGATTCTTCTGGTGGTTGCGGGATGCCATTTGGAGGCTCGGTGTCACCATAGCCAACATCGAGTTTCTCTTTCTTGATTCGGACACTGTATGAGTCTGGCTGGCCTTCCTCTTCCTCGTCGGCAGGATAAGACACCAGACCCATATCCTCAGCCACCACGTCTTCGATCTTGACCTTGACGTCCTGCTCCTCGCCATCCCCATAGTCGCCGCGATCGCGCTCTCGCTTGCGGTCCCGTCCTCGATCCCTATCTCTGTCCCTGTCCCTGTCCCTGTCCCTGTCCCGTCCACGATCCCGATCCCGATCCCTGTCTCGGTCGCGTCTCCGTCTGTCTCGGTCTCGGTCTCGATCCCGGTCCCGGTCACGTCCTCTGTCTCTGTCTCTGTCTCTGTCACGGTCTTTGTCTTTGTCTTTGTCTTTGTCAAGAGCCTCCTGGAGGTCCCGATCCATGTCTTTGTTGTCATCAGCGGGGACTTCAGCAGCCTCGCCATCCACCTTCTCCACCTCTCGCTCGCCTTCGCGTTCTCGCTCACGTTCTCGCCGCCGCCTCTCGCGATCCCGGTCGCGGTCGCGGTCTCTGTCGCGGTCCCGATCGCGATCTCTTTCACGGTCCCGGTCTCTATCTCGGTTCCGATCCCTGCGATCCTGATCCATCCTCTCTCGGTCGCGGTCTCGTTCGCGGCGGCGATCTCTATCCCTGTCACGACTCCTACTGCGGTCAGGCCGTCGATCACGTCGGTCTTTATCTCGATCCTCCTCATCCCTGTAGTTAAATATTTCAAAGAAAAACTCATTAACCCAAGTTGCGTACGGATGATGCAAAATGGCGCACAAAAACAGAAAAACAGTGGCACCAGGTCGGATGATGCCATTTGCAGACATGCCAACTTTGAAAATCCCAAAACTGTATTCTGACAACCTAAAAACTGTATTTTTTTCAAAAAAACTGTATTTTCAAAAACGGTCATTGTACACTCACATAATGGTGCATAACAATGCAGGTACGTATACATACAAAAAGCAATTTTACTGGCTGCAATACCAGTGTAGGACTTAAGCATACTCAGTTATCAAGTGCATGATGTTTACAATAATATTTCCTATTATAATTCATTCCATCATGAACTATTGCTTGCACTTTTAGCTCCAAGTATCACTTACATTAATTGTCTATGGTTTTCTAGTAGTGCTGGTGGTGGTACTGTTATACAATGCAGTTGCATTTTTGCACTTTGAAAGATATGGCGGCTCATGTTAAGGGTTAATCCTTCCGACTCCGATCAACTGTAGCTGTATGTAATGTGTACATGTACACATAACATACAGGCAAGCATTGGGGCGGAGTAACATTTGCATAAATTTAAATATTCATGTTAACCGTTGCATTGAATCGCTGGTAAACAAACTGTTTGACCATCTGTCTGCGCATTCGCCTAGTACCAGCCACTTTACTCAGAAAGCGGGCATGAAACTTGTTGACGTCCACGAGCTATCGTATAAGCTTGTAGGCCAATTCAACTGAACAACGAAACAGCCGACCGTGGCGGCGCGGCGGCGCAATGTACATGTATATAGAATACATGTAGGCTTCTTTGCAGAGTCGCACGATATCTTTCATGGAGTCGGCAAGTCATCACAAAGTGGATCACAAACGGCAATGTACCCGCAAAGTTTGGAGGGGGGGAAAATTCGCGTGCCGCTGGGGTACTGGAGTGCATTTTATCAACGAAAACGATGACTCATGATTGTGGTGCCGACTCGACCCGGAAATTGTGTTCGAATATAATGGATAGTTCGCGGGTTTATTCTTTAAGTGTTGGAGAATAAGCCGCCCAGAATATAAGCCTCAGCAACATTTTTCGCGGTGAAAATCAATGTATACGCCGCGGCCAATATTCCAGAAATTACGGTATACGCAAGATGTATACATACAGTCCAGACATCGTATTCAGGCTAGAAAAAGTTCGAGGTACTTTCATATTCTCTGCTTGCAGTCGTTTTACGGCATTTTTAAATTTATTTTTCAAGACGGACAAGATTCGTATTTTTTAGGGTCAAAATCGTATTCCTGTATTTTCAAGGATTTCCCGTACGAAATACGGCAAAATCGTACTACTTGGCATGTCTGCATTTGCCGCTATTTGTGCAGTTTTAATTTGTGCAGTTATAATTATTGTGTATGTTACGCTTTACTGCACAAGCACATTGTGGCCATTTCGCTTGGCTGCACAGGCCGCCACGGCACCCCGACGCCTCACTACGATAACCCTCCTGTTCTAAAGGCCAAAATGGAGCCAGCTACCCTATATATCAAAACCTATCAAGTGACAGGTTGAAACACACAAACTGTGAGAGTTGGTGTTTTTGATAGGCTGTGATAGTTACAAGTATAGGAGGGTTAATCTATTTCATAGGGCTGCTTAAAAGTAAGCAAAAAGGTTGTGCTAACTATAGCAGCAAAATAAGTTTTAGCACACTTCAAGGCCAAGTTGCACTGCAGCCTACACAAATTTACAACTATGTTCTTTTAAAGAAAATCCAGAACCAGAAAAACAATCAGTAGCTGCAAAATAGCATGAGACGTGCAAGACAAATTTATTTCACACGATCTGTTTATCAACCAAGATTCAAGGATTTTCGGGTAAAATTCAATTGCGAACACATCTTTAACCCTTTGCGTACGAATGATGTCTGTGGACGAAAAAAAAGAAAAGTGTCACCAGGCCGGATGACGCCATTGGCCGCCGTTTGTGCAGTTTCAATCCATTGTTGGATTATTGTTTATGTCATGCTTGACTGCACAAACACATTGTAGCAATTCGATTTGGCTGCCAGAACCGCTGCAACACCCCGACGTCTCCCGTAAAATACCGTGCCCAAGGGGTTAAAGAAACTGACCTTGCAGTAGCTGCCTGGGATGGTTCCTCGCGACCGGAATGGCGGACATTCTGCTCTGGACCACCCCGTCTTGTTCCTCCCAAACCACCACCTGCGATTCCAAACAAGTAACAAAAGAACAGGTTAAAACAGCAGATGGGATTTCAACTGTCATCTCAAAACACCGTACCAGTGGTCTGCTAGCTGAGGCAACTTGCTTGTGTTGATGAGCACTCCATTTGTCAATATCTTTCTTCAGGGGCCACAAATTAGACGTTGTAAACCTATGATGCTGTTTAGCCAGGGATCATGACCACTTGGAAAGAGTAAGTGTGCGAATCACTTAAGGACCCAATTTGATTTCACATATCATTAACCCTAACCTTTCCAAATCCTTCAAAATCCTCTATGCCAAATGGAGGAATTTTGAGGATTTTACAGGATTGAGGGCATTAGAGGATTCTGCCTCTGGAGGAAAATGGAGGATCCAGGTCATCAGGCCCAATCTGATGCTGGATGATTTCGGAGGATTGAGGTTACTGGGGTGTTTATCCAAAACCCACTGGAGGATTTTGCAGGATTCAGGCAGTGGGTCCCCATTAACAAACATTGGAGGATTTTGGAATAGGGGGATATTGGAGGATTCTGGTTATATGAAGGAGGAATGATGTTGGGAGTTAATAATCTACTAGACAATTTCCATTGTGGTTTAAATATTCAATTAGTCAGTTTTGTGGATGACAAAATAAACTGATTTTGATGAACTGATCTTGAATTTGCATTGATTTTTAAGTTAAAAATTGGTTGTCAAGTTTGTCAGAATCTTAGCGCCAAGCAAACAAGGGGCGACTTTACCCATGAAACGACCCATCATTTCTCAAATGATAGGCAGTCTTCCATTTTCAAAATGTGACTTACCAAGCCTACGGGGCAGCCACCCTTTCACCGTTCCCTCCCTCATGACATCCACCAGTACTCTCCGCCCGTCAATCTTCTTCCCATCAGCATACTTGTAAGCACCTAGGGTCACAAAAGCAACAAAGATGTGAAAGGCCGGTGCAACGGACAAAACCCTATTGCTGCTTACGAATGCATGAAACATGCAAATACGGCCACAAGAACACAACATCTCCTGTGGGTTGGAGGTCAATGGAAAGGTCAAAGGTCAATATTCCCAGAATTGGAGTCGTCGTGCCAACCAAACGGCGCTTGGGATGTCTACTGGTGCTACCTGTTTTCGAGAACCCGACACTTGACGTATACTTACAAATGAACGTTGTTACTTATGGAAGGAAGGCGGCATTAGCTTACAAATACAGCTCTTGGAAAAATACTTCCACACTTCCAAAATCTTAATAAATTTTGTTTTAAACTCTGTTGCTGTGAACAGAACCACTCGACAAATAAAAACAAAAAAAGGAAATTATGCAACGTTGAAAATCATGTGTTTTTCATACTTTCGTTTTTTTTTCATCAACTGCAATGACAAGCTGTTATAAAGTTCTTGAAATTAAAGAGCATGGAACGTTCTATATCAAAATTTCTGATTTTAAAAGTAGGCATTATATCCTTGATTATAGCTTAAAGAGAGATGCAGATTGAGACATTAAAAACAGACCACTTTTGTAAGAATTGAGGCAAGATTCTTTAGTTTGATAGAGGTTATGTTAAGCTTGTGCGGTTTACTGGTAAACCGTTTTTTTCCGGTTTTATAATTAAACCGATCACGTCCGGTTTTGATTTTTGAAAACCTCAAAACCGTCTGCAACAATATTTTATTCATTTCAGAAAATCAGAGTGAAACAAATTTTCAAACAATACTTCCAAAACCACAAAGAAAAGATTACCGTACTTGTCTAAAGAACACTGAACAGTCTTTGTCTTTGGCGCAAATGACATTTCCCGAATCGTGAGGCTTATTAATTTCACGCATCGCAAGCGCGAGCCCATGCTGGACGCAGCGCTTGCCTGCACATGCCACATACACGCTGCATGCACGGCGGGCTGGCCGGCCGGCGGAAACGAACACCACTGGATTTACTATACTATACTCACGAGCTTGTGCGTGTGCGCGTCTACAGTCTACGTCACAAATCTCATTAGACTTCGACCTAGTACTCTATTGGAAACACTCATATCGCTCACGTATTAAACGCGTCACGAAAATTGACAAACAGCCAATTGAACCAAATAAGCTGCTTTGACTTGGCGAGTCTGATTCTCGCATTGCACATGCAGGGAATTCCCTCACATGTGTAATACATTCAATTTTGCACGTGTTCGCTGGTCGCAGGGATCGTTAGCTTCGTTGGTTCCGCTCTGCATGTACCACTATTAGCGTGACAAAAGCTTGTGATTACGGAAGCCAGCACTGCGTTCCCAGTCACGCGAACGATGGCAAGCTTGGCGAAGAAATAATTTTTAGGATAGACAAGAGAGTGGAGGGCGTTCGCGTCACTCGCGGGAAGGGAACGCATCCTGTGTTTCCGCGCGCTCGATGTGAGCTCTTAGCCAGCGGCGACAAGATGGCGGCGCCATTTGTTTTCAAGGTCGGTAAACCTGTCAAACTTGGGCGTTTTTGTTGGGTTTTGGTTTAATCTAAAACCGCACAAGCTTAGGTTATGTACTATTACTTTCTGGCGTAACTTTTCAAATGTATAATTTACTATTAAGACATTCCATTTCCTTCACCCCGTCACGATGGATACTGCAATTTGTTGAAAATAACAGCGTAACTGTCAAATTGCAATGGGCTTACCAACCCATCACAAGAATTACATCAATCATTGAAGGCTCAAAGCAATTCTATAAGTTTGGACAGGATTTTTGCGAATGATATTTAAAGTTACAGTCTCCATGAAAACCTACAACATAAAGTCTGGACTTCATCGCTGTCGAGACCATTCATAACGAACAGACAATTATAGGCTTACCAACCCAAATGGGCTTACCAACCAAAACTTCTTCCAGCTGTAATTCAGTTCTTCCAGAAAAAGCTCCAAAGTGTATGCATATTTTTTCTCAAATCTCAACAAGTCACTGGTAAAAAGTTCATTTGTTCTGACAAAATAGGCTTACCACCGCGGAAGACTTACCAACCTTACCAACCAATCCTTTACCAACTAATTAATGCTAAACATTTGAAAAATAAATTCAATATCAACTGAATGTTTTAGCGTGACATACTGCTATAAATCAGAGGCAAAACCTACACCTACCATCCCAGAAATATCCAAACTTACAAGATCCAGAGACTACGCCGTTTCTTCCGGAGTTTTCAACAGTCGTGGGCTTACCTAACCCACACGGCAACATTTTGACAACCACTACAGAATTTCTTACAAGCCACATTGAACACTTTCAGGTAGATTTTTGTTGGACTTCAAAAGGGCATGCATTTCATACCAAATCACTTACATAAAGTGCATACAAGCTGTCACAGAAACCAACCAACTTACAATACCAGGGAACATCGCCGACATTCTCCAAATACGCGTCGCAAAATTTGACTGATCGATATGGGCTTACCGACCCATCAACTTTAAAACACCACTTTCAGAAGTTCAGCCTAAACGACATGGGCTTACCAACCCATGAATAAAAATTCTGTGTTTACAATAAAACAAATAATAATCTCATATCTAAAAATTTAACTGTTGCAATAAAGTTTCAAAATATCTATCACTGTTTGAAACTGAATTGGGCATGCAGTGAAAATGAACCATTTCAATTCATTCGATTGGGGACAATTGAAAAGGATGACAAAAGCATCAGAATAATTTCAATTAGTAAAATTTCAATCTCATCGTAATTCAGAAATTGTACTGTTTCGGGTAAAAAAAAAATACATTGTATGTGGGTTTTCCTTTCCTAAAAAGGTACTGCTCTTCAATAAAAAAAAAAAAATGTAGTTATTTTAGGAAAAACTTTTACGCTTACTACGGAACAGATAAACTCAACCTGACTATTTTTGATATTAACAAAAAATTACCTGCCGCCTTACCAAGCCATGCCCAAACACAGTGCACACCGAGCCATCAAGATGGGAACAAGGTTGGAGGCCCACTCCAGGTATGAGGTTGTGACCCTGGGTAACTTACCCGGAACATGACACATACCAGGTTCCAATCATGTTAAAACGAAATTCTTGTCTTGTTTTTATTTAATTTTCATTAAATTTATCTCAAGAACGTATACTTGTTTTTCTTTCAAAAAGTCATGGTATAAAATTAGTTATGCTTTGTTTTCGTGTAGTATGACACAATAAGCAGAAATTGACAAATGTTTTTGAAAGTATATGTTAAGTTTTTCCCCCAAGAAAGGACATGGAAAAATTCTAGTTTCTGCACAATAAGTAAAAATCCCAAAGGATTTCACAGGCAAAATGCGACAAAAGTGTTACTTAGCTGCAACAAGATAAAATATCAGTGTCATTTATCTGAAATGAGACTATCATTATTTATGGATAATTTATTGATAAATGACATGGCTTTGGACACCTGGTATGGTCTGCAAGATTTGACTTATTGAAGTAAACTTTGGTGCTTGTTTGTCTGATTTTGATGATCAAACACAAAGAAAACTTTGTTGGATCTTGTTGATCTGAGCAATGCTCAAAAAAGTTTAGTTGTCGCTGTTTGAATTTAGCGTATGTGCCAATCTTCTCATTCTTGTGTTTTGAAGTTGTTGGATTTTAATAAAAATGGAAGACCACACAGAATTGAAGAATTGAAGGTGTAAGGCTTAAAATTGTTCGAAGTTAAGAGTGCATTTCGGGGAAAATTAAGTTATTTGATCCTTTTGTGGTGAAGAGGCAGGGATTCTAACTTGGTATTTTGTTTCATATTTTAGATTTTTTTGTTTGTTTGTTTGTTTGTTTTTTTTTTTTTTGGGGGGGGGTGGGGTGGGCGAAGTTTCATTCAAATGCTTAAGATGAACAGATATTTATTTATGCCTTTGCAGTGTCTGTTTTGCATTTTTATTTGCGTGTTTCTTTTTAGGAGGGGGTGTTTCGTTTTTTCTTTTATCGAGGCAGAACTTGGGCCAAGTTGGTTTCGTAACCAACCTCTGTGGCTCATTTCAAACAGCATTTAGCAAATATCAACATCCCACATGCATGACACATGATTAAAATGAAACTATCGAATTTGGGGGCCCCCAAGATGCCACAAATTATATGGGGTCTTTGTGATGGAAATTTGTGTGCAGTCGGGCTGTGAGTGTACCGCTTACCATATGATACAAACCAATAGAGTAATGAATTGCTAGGCAGCTAGGCAGCAAGGCTGAGGCTTTATAGTCATGCCAGGCCGACTTGGGGGGAATTCAGCGCACAAATGCGTGGCTGCATTGAAAGGTGATAGAAAACAACACAAAGAGGTCAATATGGGCTCATGGCTACAACACGATTACACGTAATGACTATTAATCAATCCCTAACCCTATTTAAAAGGTCAAAATCAGTCAAAATTTCCAACCACCTCCCCTGTCTATACTTTTAACACAGACCAGTCACCAATGGTCAAATTACTGTGGTTAGTACTATGGCAGGTCAAAATCAATCAACTGGTTTTGACTCTCTCTGATGGGTCACAGCTTGCTAAATCATTCTCATAGCTAGTTACTGAAGCAGTCATCACAGGTCAAAAATGAAGTTCTATGCATAGAATCCCAACGGGTCACAAACAGTCACTTGACTGATTTTGACCCATACAACAACATGGCTTAGAAAGTACTTTTGCATAGGAGGGTTTTAACCCCTTGCCACCAGGTGGCGCCGGGGCACCAGGCCGGGTTATGCAGCCAAGCGAAACGGAAACAAGAGGCTTGTGCAGCCAAGCATAACGTACACAATACCCCAATAATGGATTGAAAATGAAAAAATTGGCGTGTATTTGTGTCAACCGGCCAGGTGGCAATTTCAATCTGCACGTATTTGTGTCAACCGGTGGCAAGGGGTTAAACAGGGACGCCATAGAGCGACAGACCAGCGTGTACATTATTAATTATAATTAAATCAGTTAGCATTGGTGTTCATTTTCTTTTATAGAAACTAGGGGCTCAATTCAAGAATGAATTTAGGTTTTTAGTCATTTCTACTTTTTCATCGCACAGCGTGTCTTTCTCAGCTTCTATGTCAAGGGTCCTTCGGGAAAAATCATTTTGTATCCCCCAAATTAACTCATGGTTACAAAAATCAATTAAATATCAAACCGACATTTCTTCAATATGTTTTTTCTCCTCTTCCAAACCAGATTTTCCTAATCATGATCATGTTAGCAAGACTTCATACATACCTGTCCTACTTACCACAGCAACACAGTCTTAACATTAACCCTAACTACCCCAAGCCTTGCAAACTCCAACAGCAGGTTTTGTCTAATTTTGATGGGTTCAGTACTGCAGGGCCTTGGCACCATTACTTTTATACATGGAGCTATGATGCCCCAATTTGTCCAAGTCCAAAGAATGTGCCATAGGTATACTGCAGTGTTTGATTTTGACAGGTTGAGGAAGCTTCCCAGTAAAAATGCCTATGGGGTTATGGTTAAACTGTTAAAGTAATTCTTGATTTAAATGTGCCTCAACTCAACTCTTTTACAAGTTCATATGATGACTTTCACAAGCAACATTTTTCCCAGGACTCCGAGATCAGCATTGGTGAATGTGTATTTCAAACTCAAGTTTGACATCCCTAACGGTCACTAAATGACAATAAAATAGGGCAAGAGGCCAACTGGGAAATGGGTCCTAATTCAAACAGGTGCAATTCTTTTCCATCACTTTGTATACTCGAGTCAAGTTTTTCAATGCAGATGGTCGGATCTCTCAAATGGTCCAAGAAATTGGACCATTTGAAAAACCTATGATTTGCCAACCTATGATATAGCAGTAGTGATCAAACGACTGTCTAAAATGTCTCCAGTAAGTTCAGAGAGGTCAACTTTGGTCTCTTAACCCTAACCCTGCTGAATCCAACAGGATCCAACTATTTGATATTTCCATTGGACCCTGTTGGATTGAGCAGCTAACTCATAGTATGGACAGTTGGACTGTGTTACATCATGTTGGATTCAGCAGGCAACAGAAAAATAAGACAGTTGGATTCTGGTGGATTTAGCAGGCAAGTCATTTTTCAATTGTTAGGTACCCAGCAGTGTTGGACTGCGTTGGATTGAGCAGAAAACTGATGAGTCACTGTTGGACTCTGTTGGATTTAGCAGGGTAGTCCTGGGGAACAATTTAGGAATTAGGGGCCATTCAACATTTTCAATGTTTTAAAATTTCGATTTCTTTTCGAAAATGTGGGTGGGTGGGTCAAGGTAAATTATTGAAAATCAAAATTTACTTTTTAATAAAAAACAAAGGAAAATTAAAAGAAATGCTCTTTTGACTTGCCAATTCCACTCCCGCATTTTGATTCGTTTGTTTTTTTCAACCTAGGCTATACCCGTACGGTCTACGCATAGTCTTAGACGTTGTATCATCCGTTGTTCAACCTCCATGGTTCAACAGAGTGGTTTATTCTAAACTTCATTGGTCTTATGGCTTTTTGGCATTTGGCACAGCACTGCCGTACTGCACATTATTGATCAGATATAAAAGCATGAAGGAAGAAACATCTTACGACTGCCATCGTCTTTGCTTTAAAAGTACAATTAAAGCGTAGCAAGAATTGCTCTTTTTCGCCAAAAACATTTAGTTGGAAAATGCTTTATGTAATGTCCTTCAAACATTCAAAATGATGAAGTAACGTTTGTATAAATATAATCACAATACATCTTTAGAGTATTTGAAATGCAAATAAGGGTGTCTGAGATCAAGAGAGTAAAATTCTACAGACATATTTAAGATCGCTAACCGTTCACAACATTTTTATCATGCCGTAATTTGTAGACGATTTTATCGCCATATCGGCGATATAGCGGGAAAAAAATTTCGACTACGAAAACAAATCAGTATTGCCAGCGCTAGGTCAGAAGCTGATTATGAAACTCTAGAAGTCATCAGGGCATGTGTTAAAGTGGGGGAAATCCACAGCTGCATCACGCCGTCATGAAACTGGGCATTTTATTATTTGTTTAATTGAATGGCAAATCAATATTTTATGATCGAAAATTTCAACATTGAACATTTTGAATGGCCCCTTAGGGTTAAAATTTGGGAAAAGTATAATTTGTTGTTATCTTAGACTCTTCCAATGCAGTTTAAATTTTCTCTTCAGTAAAGTTGATTTCTGTAGATCATAGAAGGGGGCACACTTTAGCTTGACACTGTGGGGTTCTTTGCTAAAGGCCCCATGGGCGTGATTGCCCCTGCAGGCTATTTTACAGGTTGATTTTACTGTACGTCTAGACATCGCTTCTATGCTGTTTGGAATCAAAGAGCTGCTAAAGTAAGGAAGGACAAGGGGAGGGAAGTCAAATATGGGGGAAATTCTGTTTTAAGTCACAGCCAAGGGACACATTCACCTCTCAGTTTTCTTACACTTGTAGCAATGCACAGACATTAAGTTTACACAAAGAATATCTGATATTTTATTTTTTGATGTCTGTGTGCTCTTTAAATTTTTATTTTATAATGTCAACATTTCTTTCTGGAAATCTATCTGTGCTAAATGTGAATCGAGGGGAGCAGGATTGTCTGATTTTCAATGTTTTTGTTCTCACATTTCATTACTTGGAAAATTCTTACGCAGACGTAAATGTGTCCCATGGCCACACTGATCAGTATTTTTTAATGGCATTTTGTTCAGTCGTATTTGGAATATGTACATAGCAAAGTCGGAGATATTTAGCAGACTGAGGAAAGGTGTACTCACTGTGCATGTCTCTCTCGTGCTCGTACTCGATGAAGGCATAACCACGAGGCTTACCCGTCTTCTTGTCATGAACCAAGTGAATCTGATAAAAAAAAAGACACAGGCAATATTACATAGTCACTTGAGTTTACACTTGTCATTGCCGTTACAATGGAACTGTTTTTCATTATGTCCTTACCTCTGTCAATTAACCCTAACCTTCGCAAATCCTCCAAAATCCTCTTTGCAAAATGGAGGAATTTGGAGGATTGAGGGTCGTTGGAAGTTGAAGCATCAGAGGATTTTGCAGGATTGAGGGTATTAGAGGTTTTTTTTACATCTGGAGGAAAATGGAAGATCCAGGTCATCATTTGAAAGATTGAGGTTACTGGGGTGTTTATCCATAACCCACTGGAGGATTTTGCAAGATTCAAGCAGTGCTCCCCGGTAAAACATTGGAGGATTTTGGAATCGGAGCATATTGGACGATTAAGTTTACATGTACATGTAGGAAAAATGATGTAGGAAGTTTGGGTTAACCCGGTGACAAAAAAAAAGTTGCTTCAGGCTTTGACAAGATTGAATTTCAAAGGACCTAAGACTTAAGAAACAGCAAGGTGTGCTGCAGAAAACAAGTAGTTGTCTTGGCTAATCCTTCCTGTGAATCACATTAGCTGCGATTTACAGCATAAGAAGCCAAAGTTTACTATCCCTGGCATTTACTACAGAGAGCGATATTGGCCATCGCAACCCTGTGAAAAAACCAGGATCTAACAGTAACTCCGTAGAATCTTCTCCTGGGAAACAATTCTGAACACAAATGGAAGGTTATTTTGCTTAATTTGTTCAGAGATCCTGCAAAATGTGATCTTGAAGAGTTTTGCAGTTTCAAACAAGGTAATTTTGTATTGGAGTAGGTACATACCATTTTGATGGGGCCGTAAGACTCAAACTCACGCCGCAGCTTCGATTCCGAGGAGTCAAAGTTCTGAAATGAAAAATATATCAACGGTATAAAATATCATCATTTGATGGATTGGATAGCGAGTGAGGGTCTGAACTCTGAATGACCTGCAAAATGAGATAAACACCATGTAACGTCATTAGTAGGGGTGTACTTTTATGGGTACTACGGGAATCAGGTACCTGATCGAAAAAAAGCATGGGTACCACAGTAACCCTTAACCCTAACTCTGCCAGACGCAGCAGTGCATCTGTGCTGACAGCTCCACTTTGCTACACTCTCCACACAAGTCAATGTGAAAAAATTTGCAATCTGATGCGTCTGGCATGATTCTAGCAAAAATGCCCTGGAGGGTTTAGGGTTAAGAAAGCCAATCTAAAAATTTAAATGTTCATATTGTTCGTAAAGGTCTGGACATTAATACTACCAGATCGGTGCATAAATGCAGCAAGATGCAAGTGTGTACAGTGAGCTCTATAACTTTAATGTTAATCTGTTTTGTTTTTTTCCATGTACCCTGTTTTTCATTTTGAAAATTCAAAACTTTCTTTTTCATTTCTGAGAAATGTCTAAGTAATATGTTTATTACTTGATTACTCAATTCCATAATCTGGAACCAGTTCCTGACATTGACGGTCGGGTACTCGGGTACCCAGTTCATATGCACAGCCCTACTCCATAGGTCCATTCATTAACCTTCCTATACTTATAACTATCACAGCCTATCAAAATCTCTAAACACCCAACTCTGACAGTTTGTGTGTGTTTCAATCTGAAATTTGATAGGTTTTGATCTGTACAGCAGCTGGGTCGATTTTGGCCCTGAGAACAGGAGGGTACACAAATTACTACTTACAATTCTGGCAATGAATAGTGTCTTGAAGGGATCTCCGATGCCCCCAGCACCAGGCTCCCCTGTACATACAAGGGAACAGACAATACAATCCACATTAGAACATACAAGACAATATCCCGATTAATATATAATGGCTCTGATACAAGATAATATCCAACAATCGTAATAATTTTGAATAGCTAGATTTGATTTGTTTTTCCCGTTTTCTATCAGGATTTTCCTTACAGCATTCTAATGTGGTAAAAATGTCATACCTGCAAAGAATGTGTTCTAACCCTCCTATACTTATAACTATCACATCCTATCAAAAACTCTAAACACCAACTCTCACAGTTTGTGTTTCAACCTGTCACGTGATAGGTTTTGATATATAGGGTAGCTGGCTCCATTTTGGCCTTGAGAACAGGAGGGTTAAACTGATTATTTTGGTCCAACTCCTGGTTAAGTCGATTTTGAAATGAAATTCAAGACCTCTACATCACATGGGAAAGTATTATCGACGAACAATTTGGACACCTTTGTTTCAAGTGCTAGCCGAAACAATCCTGAAATCATTTTGCAAAGGAAAATAGTTGCAAGTGTGAGAGATACAATTGTAATGCAGTGAAAAAGTTCCATACTGAAATGCATGCGAAGCAAACTTACAGTTGCCAGTTTCATTTTCTAAATTGATTCTGTGAGCTTCTTCTTTCTCCTTTCTTTTCCTATCCTTCTTTTCTTCTTTCGTTTCCACTCGGGTTGGCGGAGGGGTGTCTTTGGGATCCTAGAAATAACACACAAACAACAAAAACACTTTGTTAAAAAGGTATAAATATGCAATGTGTCAGACTCCGATGCATCCAGAGTGTTTTCAAAGGTACATTAAAATGAGTGGTATCCTACCATCTTTACAAACAAAAACATAGGCCTAATTAAATGTTTAAAATTTAAAATAACACGCAGTGGCTATTGTTACGGCAGCCGTCCTTACGGAACTGCCTAGTTAGGCAGGTTCATGAAAATTTTAAGTTATTGCAATTCCTTCAGATGTTACTTTATCCTAAAGAGCTTGAAAAAAGGAATAAAATGAGGGGTTGATGACCTTAATAGGGTAATTTGAAGGAAAGTTATGGATTTTTTAGTGATCGTGTTTTTTGCATTCGGGAGGCCTGAAATAGGCCGAAAAGTTGTGCCTTTACATTGCGCGGCAATCAGTGGTCACGTGACTTGGTACATGTGGCGCGGCTGCATCTCAACCCCTGTTATGTGATTGATGGTATCGTCCAACCGTGAAGTTTCTGTTGAATTTTCATATTGCATTGCTGGCAGGGCGCGTGGCGGTGCATGATTGTATGACAAGGCGGTGGATTTTGGAGTTCGTTTTGGCGACCGTAACCATGAAGGAAGGAACATAAAATAATCAAGAATTGGTTCTTTTGGTTATCTTTGGTTATTGGTAGGGCTGACGATATTGATTTTTTTCGTAGTCGATTTTTTTTCCCCGCGATATCGCCGATATGGCGATAAAATCGTCAACAAATTTCAGCATAATTAAAATGTCGCAAAAGTTCGTTCGTAACTACCGTACATAATCGCCGGGCCCCATTGTCGCCAGGCATTGTTTGACTTTGAAGCCGTTCTAAAGGCTGTTCGATATGACGATATTTCCCGATATCTCATTTTTTTTTCATATCGAAAATCATATCGGCCTCTTAAAAAACACCGGAATATCAGGGAATTCGATATACCGAAGAATATCGTGATATTGCTTTTCGCAGCGTTCACTTGAAGTTGTCCTATTGTGTGGATTAGTCAAGATTACCTTGCTTGAAATTCCAGTTATTTCCAATAAATTTGACGATAGAATAGCACATCCATGTACATGTAACGTGTGATGAACCATGGAGGAATAAAAACAAATACCTTGTGTACTAAATGTGTTGTTTCTTGGATGTTTTCTAAACCCCGACAAAACTTCTCGGCACCGTTCATTATACAGCGCACATGTGTGCGTGCATTGCATGTAGTCTTGGTCAAGTGCAAACAACCGCACTGAAAGCTCAACCGTATTATTCCCAGTGTACAATGCATGTGCACGCGCAACGCGAAGCGAAATTCGCCTTGAGGAAAGGCTACTAAGACCTAGGGGGTTAGAGCTTCAATAACTCCAACACCTAAAGCCCATCTGCGCGTGCGCGTTGCTTTGTTGCTAGCCTTGGTCAAGTGCAAGCAACCGCACTGAATGCCACCGTCTTAAAATTCCCAGTGTACAATGCACGTGCAAGTGCAACGCGAAGCGAAATGCGCCTTGAGAAAAGGCAAACATGTGCGGCGCATGCGTTGTACAATGCACATGTACAATGTCCGTCGTGATCAATGATTTTGATCTTGTGTGATTGAGTACGTACACAAGAAGCTCGAAGACACGTACGTCTGGTCAAACCACGCTACTATTAAAATCGGAACCAAATCCGTAATTTCGCACGTAACAGCGCGAACACAGGTACGTAAAACAAATAATGAAAACTAAATGAAATAAATGTTAGCGAATCTGCTGGTAAAAAGAAAGTATCGCCGATTTTTAAAGGGAAAATGGGGGTTCCGAAAAAAATCGCCGATTTTAAAAACGATATCGACGATATCTCGATTTTTCGATTTTATAAATCATGTAGCCGATTTCGATTTTTGGGCGGCGAATATCGCATCATCGCGATTTTATCGCCGTATCGCCCAGCCCTAGTTATTGGTTTGGGGAATTTGAGTATTACATCATCAGGCATTTACAATTCTTGTGAAGTTGTGTTTCATTTCCTCATGGTTAAATGCATGATTCGCGTAAACGATGCTGTGATCGCTGGTAAACGAAATTACCACTGCATTCCCAATCGCCCACGAAGTACCAGGTAGTACATGTCATTCATAAAAAGAGGGTGGGCTACTACGCATGCGCATACACGTCCTGGAAACTTTTAGCGTCGACTCGACGCGTGACGTGATGCTACCGCTCTACACAGGGGGTAGGTAAAAAGTTGGAACATTGCAAAATTCATAGCGACAAAATTTACAGGAATATATTGAGTATTTTCCTGTAATTTTCCCTATCTATTGCTGATCCACACGTCTGAACATTTTACAAGATAATGTCAGTCAATCAAGCTACCGAAGTGCTCTGGCAGGATGGGCAGTTGTTACTTCCAAAAATGTAAGGCTCTCCGTTAGCCTTACAACGATATTCCTTTTTGGACCCCGTAACTCAATGGGATTTGCAATACGCTCTTGGGAGATCAGTTACAATGTTCTAGAATCCCACTTTCCCAAACGTTAATCTCCCCAGAAGGTTATCCAATCCCTGCTACATATCTTTAAGACTTTTGCGGCACATTTGCGGAACATTGAAACGGACAATTTATTGAGTAATGGAGTTTTTACTCACCAACCGACGTATTCAGCCGAGATGAACATGGCGTCGCACAGCTGACTGATACAGTCCACCAGACTGCGCATGCGCGTGGAGTTTTCGAAGAGATTTGGGGCTCGACCATTTTTTTAAGGGGGGGAGGGGGGCATCTTGTCTACATTATCGCGCAACGCGCGACGGTGATGTGTGGAATGTAATTAATTAATAGCGCGATTATACCTAGTGTGGTTCCTTAGCCTGACAATGTTTGTTATGCCCATACATCTAAATTTCATGGCGGGTAGCCACGTAGCTATTTTTAGATGATGCAACAGTCGAAACAACACAAATCACAAGGGGATAATAGTCTCGTGCTTGCAAGCAGTACTGCTCCCCCTGCAGTTTTTTGTCTCTAGGATGCCCACCCAGCACAACCCTTACCCACCCCCCTTCAAAAAAAGGTCGAGCCCCAAATCTCTTCGAAAACTCCACGCGCATGCGCAGTCTGGTGGACTGTATTAGTCAGCTGTGCGACGCCATGTTCATCTCGGCTGAATACGTCGGTTGGTGAGTAAAAACTCCATTACTCAATCAATTGTTCGTTTTAATGTTCCGCAAATGTGCCGCAAAAGTCTTAAAGATATGTAGCAGGGATTGGATAACCTTCTGGGGAGATTAACGTTTGGGAAAGTGGAATTCTAGAACATTGTAACTGATCTCCCATGAGCGTATTGCAAATCCCATTGAGTTACGGGGTCCAAAAAGGAATATCGTTGTAAGGCTAACGGAGAGCCTTACATTTTTGGAAGTAGGCAGTTGTAAATCTGATATACGTTCGCATTGTGTTTTTCCCATGCCGTAACAATAGCATTTGAAAGTTGCGTTACGGCTGCCGTAAAAATAACCACTGCGAAAATTAGCTTGAAAATTCCAGCTCTAGTAACACGTACAGCGACCGTTTTACCACTCGCGAAACAGTCGCCGGCAGGTTGTCGGGCGGTGCATGCGGGCGCTGCGCATCAGAGTGACGTCATGCACGGTCGAGGGGTACGGTCACTATTCGAACTACGTACTGACTGACTACAAAAAAGCGAAAAGACATGTTCTGCGGGGGTCTCTGGGAATGAAACGGTAAAATTTCACTTTTTATTTGGATGTTAAGTAAACCTTGGTACATTCATCTGATCATGGAACTCCACTTGTTCTGGTAGTGGCGTATCTAGTATTTTGGTGGCCGTTGTAAGGTTGAATTCTGATGTTTTTTGTTGGGATTGAATTTTTGGCCATTCTCTAGCTTTCGAGTCAACTCGTACCTTTGCCAACTCGTACCTTGGACAACTCGTACCTTGGTCAACTCGTACCATGGTCAACTCGTACCTTGGTCAACTCGTACCTTCGCCAACTCGTACCTCTAATTAAGACAACTCGTACCGCGCGACAGGTTTCGCGCGGTGCCGTGTGCATTAAAATGTATGCCAAATTACCTCATTTAAAAAATAATAATATTCGATTGGAAGTACGGCAGGATCATAGTAAATTAAATCCTATTCACGACTTTGACAAAACAATGGTGCACCATGCTAAGCTTCGGCAATAAATGCGCGCATCACCAGTATCAAATCAAGTTCAAACGGCAAACGTGTGCTTAATGCTATAAGTAGGCCGTTTCACGCGTGTCAATTCCCAGGGGACAAACAAAACGTAACCGCACACGATAAACATTTTTGTAAAATCATAACTAACAAACAAAACAAGTAATAAAACAGAAGTATTCAGGGAGTAATACATGATATCTTACGGTAATATTCCCCAAAAATGAATGCAATCGGACGTACCGTTCTGAAGTTATCGTTTAAAATGCGCGCCATCTGCCCGCGAGAGCGCCACTGGCGCCGCATTGCCTCGTGTGTAAACAAACTGTAAACAATCCGCGCGTGGGAGGGTCAGCGAAATCGGAACGCTTCGGACCAGAGCCGAAAATGGCCGAAGCTGCATAAAGTCGATCGCGTGATGCTCTTAATGCTATGCTTGTGACGATTTTGACGTCACCATCAAGCAGAAACAAAAGTCTAAAAGTCCCGGATGTCTCCAAAATTTTCAACGTGGTTTTCAGTCGAACGATGTCAATACGTTTTTCTTGATACAATTCCGCCTAGAAGGACTCCACACAATGGCTGGAGACAAGGTATGCACATTTGTATATTGTTCAGGAATATATTTTGATAAAGTTTCAGTTTTAAGATGCGAAATGTGAAAAACGGATGAGTTTTTTTAAGGGAATGTACGACTCAGTCGGGACCGTCGCGTATGTACAAATGAATGGGGCCACATTCACGGGTCACCGCACGTGCGCCATGAATTGTTTGGTGCACATCGCGCGTAGTACCAGCTGTGCGGTATTTTTGTTATGTTACTGTGCATGCCGTGTTGCAATTCTATACACGTTGTCAATGGTTTTTCCCCACTTTTCTCACTTTACTTATGTATAACAATTAGTGAATTTTAGTGAATTTAAATACTTTTGTGTTTTCGGATCATCAGCTTGATTGTTTCAGTGTTTGTATCTCTACAGAATGGGAAAAGACTTAGTCTGTAACAAACCTCTAAAAATGTGTTGACAGGAATAGGAAACATATTTTCTTTTTAGAATTAATTATCCACTCAGTCTATAACAAAACAATTACAAATCCATGTCTTTCATTACTTTATTAGAAATATCACCATGCCTTGGCATTATTGTATATTTTACTTACTTGTGTTAATTGGTGTTAATTGGTGTTAATTAGTGTTCATTAGTGTTAATTAACTTCGTTTTTTCATGCATTGTATTGCATTTAATAATTCATGTTTCAATCAGTGGCAAATTAATGTGAATAAAAGGTTTATAACCATTTATTATGAAAGTAATTGGTAAAAAAGGGTTTCATTTATTTTTCCATATGGTGTGTACAAAACCTGGGCTGTCTAAAAGATAAAGAAAAACATAAGAACAATTGTCCCCAAAATGGGGCCAACTAGGCTCATTAAAACTGTAATATAGTCATAACCACAAGTCCGATTTTAAAAATTCAAATTGTATAATGCCTTTGAAGGTTTCCTCTACACACAGGTGTACAAATCAAGAAGCTGGGGCTCTTTAAAAAAAATCAATGAAACAGCCTACTATAAGAGCCTGAGTTTGGCTACGGCACCGCAAAAGACCACAGAATTAGGCCGAACTATAGAATATGACAATGGGCAAACTTCAGACGATTTATTAATTAATTCCACAACAAAGTACGTGCCAGGCACGTACTTACCTTCAATAAATTCAGAATGAATTTCCTATCAAAAGTAACAGCTAATTTATGAACTACAAGTTAAACTGAAAAGTTAAGACGAAAGGCATCAACAGTGTGGCGCACAGTCATCTTAAAAAAAAAACCACTTCTCAACAAAATACTACTGTAAACAAATGAATTCCTACGTTCCTTTTCCATCGAAGTCTAAAATTGCAAAAATACAATTAACACGAATGCAGTCTAAAATAAACAAAAAAGTATGACACAAGTTGTAGACTCTATACATAAACACAAACATAATTAAGTTATAAACCGGTAAATTGTTTTATATAAATAAAATCCACTTTTAATCAGAAAAAAATACATTTTACTTTACATTCCTTTTCTAGCAACGTCTAAAATAACCGAAAAGTAGGCCTATAATAGTATAATTATATCAAAGCACGTCAATCAGTTACGGCCTGGAGTATTTCAGACCATGGAGGAAGTGTGTTTTCTTCCTCCATGTTCAGACGGAACATTGACGGTACGACTTGACTTTCGCGTGCAGGTACGAGTTGTCCTAACTGGAGGTACGAGTTGGCGAAGGTACGAGTTGGCAAAGGTACGAGTTGGTACGATGTTGTCGAGTTGAAGGTACGAGTTGGCCAAGGTACGAGTTGTCCAAGGTACGAGTTGACCTGTTACCATTCTCTATCGCGCAATCGACTTGGACCCTACTATCGCCAGATCATGTCCAAATGTTAAAAAAGGCGATATGAAGGGTCCAAGTTACTCGGACTAGCCTCTTAGGACTGAGGACGCAATTCTTCAGTTAATCGGGTTATTAAAACTAGGTCGAACTTGCGGTGAACATTTTTGTGCAGACCTATGCAACGGGGTAGACCAATTAGTTCATGTTACATACCTCAAAACATCGAACGAAATCTTCCATTCCCGAGTAGCCTTCATCTCTCTTCTCGTGCCGTAGTTTGTCCGAGGGCGGCATGTACCGCAGCGGGTCACGCGGGGCGAACAACGCCAGAAGATTCGGCGGTAAATACTGCGTCATTTTCCGCCAATAATTCACGCAACAGCCAACAAACGAAGCTCCAAAATACACTCAATTCGTTCCACGGACTACAATTCACCGAGAAATGTCATAATTTACAGAAAGAACTCTCAAACTCGGGTGAAAAAGGTTCTGCAATTTTCCGTAAAACTTATCTCCCTCTCCGTCGAAAATCAGCAAACATGGCGTGTTTTAACCTCGAACGCACGCGTGCCAAGCCGAATTACTATTTCATTGTGCGAGCTCTGGGGACAAGTATTTACATTGTTTCATCTCATCAGAGGGCGCTCTTCGTGTGCGTGCGCTGAAAGTAAAACAGGGGCGGGGTAAGAAGGGGGAGGGGGGGGGGGGGGGGGGGGTTGAGGGATCATTCAAACTTACGCCCAATCCAATACATGTACGTTGGATTTGTTGCTTAAGATTTTAATACTTGTCAGAGTTGCAATAATATTTGGATGGAGGGTAATAAAGGATGGGGATAAGGGGATAAAGAGTTTCAAAAGTATGCTCTATAAAGAGCACAAGTTCGTACTAGTCTGTCCATGGAGGTATTCTGTCTACGGGTGTAAATCCTCTCCCAACCATTTAACGTAACCCGGTGTCTTGGAGGATCTCCATAGGATGGTAGGATCATCTCTCCCCCCCCCCCAAAAAAAAAAGAACTTTCCCCTTATCCTACCCCCAAGAATTTTGGTATATTTATGTTTTGGACCATTCTCTATCAATACAACCATGGAGGATACAACTCACTGCTTTTGACAGTAAAATTCTGCCTCTAAATAGGAGCTGTGACGATATTATTAAGGACACATTGAAATTGAAAAATGTACCCCACTTTTGGGCACTGATTTGCCAAATAATTGTGGGAATAACTACTGACGATTATAAAACAAACAGCAAACATTTAAATTGATCAAAATTGTAGTAAATTTAATAACGCAAAATCAAAGTTGTCCCCCACCGGCCAAGACAGAAACAACGATTACAGAAAACTCAACACAAATCAGCTCAGATAAATCAGAATATGTGTGTATTTCTGAGAATCATGATTAGTGAATGAACTATCCAACACATATATTATTACAACTTTTGGCACAAAAGCTTGAAAATATAAAGGAATACTTATAATGGGATTATATATTCCCAAGAAAAGTGCTGTCTATGATTAATATTCTATACGTTATCAACATTTCTAATTAACTCATAAATAAACAGTAAACTAGAAAAACAAACCAACTTCACTGAGCTTGTTTTAGGAAGAGGTTTGTATCCTACCTCCCCCCCCCCCAACCCCCCACCCCCCCCCCCCCCCCACCCTACCCCACCCCCACTCCCCCTGAATTTGTCTATCCATTTCAACAAAAACAAGCAAAACCGAAACAAACAAACAAATAACATAACCAAGAAAAACAATCAAAACAAACTTGGGCAAGAGACCACAAAAAATATGCCTAAAAAATAATCAGTGCCACTACAGAAAGTTGCACTTTAAAATTTAAGGACCATTCTTCATAAACAAACTTAAATTATAGGAAATAAAATGAGACACTACATTTATGTACACGTAGTAGAACTATTAACATAGGCAAAGTAAAAAAAACATGTTTAGCGTCCCTGCCGGTTTCCTTTTTTTTTGAGCGGCCTGGATTTCCTTTATATTTTTGCCAGTTAAAAATGAGGTGAAAAAAACCCAAAATGTCAACCGGAAAATAAAATACAAGCTTACTATTCAAACCACTGTAAACATGTTCAATTCTCTTGTCCAACATGACATGTCTCTTTCATGTCTTTGAACAGTTTAAAAAAGAATGGCGGCCAACTTGAAAATAAAAAATAGAAAATAAAAAGCCCCCGTCTCCTTCCTTTAAAAAAAAAAAAACCTGGACGCTAAACGTGTTTTTTTTACTTCGCCTTATTGTCAGTAACATCTTTTCTTTTCTTTTAAATGTGCAGGCCATCTTCGTCTTGTTTCTGTTAACGGGCATGTCTTATACTTCAATTCGTTACCTTGTCATAGGAACCAGACTATGCCAGAACTCATTCACATTATTGCAGAATATTTGTTAACTTGACAAAATTAAGGTTGGCTTTAGAAAGCAAAATCTATTTCAGAGACTTTTATGGCAAATAATTATCACCCATAAAATTTATTGCTGGTACCGATTCACACAAATCTCAATTTAGTTATTTGAGGGATATGAGTTTCTCCAGAAATCATTGTATTTTAACCCCTTGAGTACGGTATTTTACGAGAGACGTCGGGGTGCCGCGGCGGCTCTGGCAGCCAAGCGAAACAGCCACAATGTGTTTGTGCAGTCAAGTGTAACATATACACAATAATCCAACAATGGATTGAAACTGCACAAACAGCGGCCAATGGCGTCATCCGGCCTGGTGGCACTGCTTTTTTGCACCATATGGTGTCATCCGTACGCAAGGGGTTAATATACATAGGCCTATTCCTCATGCTTGTACATCTAAATGCATTCAATTTCCCCTAATTGTGTTTTCTAAATAGTTGGCAGCATCACTCTTAACAAATACATGTGTACGTAATATTTATTACAAAAAAATTAAACTAGATTGTTTTTAATTAAAGATCAAATTGTCAAATTTTAAGGGCAGAGACTTAACAATGGCTTGAACATCGGTTGACAACATTTGTTTTTTGTTTAAGAGCAAACTCCACCAGTTAACAGAAACTAGTGGAAAATTAATCAATTAATATCGTCAGGGTAGCCCGTATTTATTTTTTTATCAGTAAATTTGTTTTTAGGAGTTGGGAGGAGATGTGTTCTATCACTGCAACAGCACAGACACAGCAAATTTTGTCTTTTTAAACGGAAAAATCTTTTAAAAAGTACAATATTAAATGTACACGATCGTCCACTGAAATTGCGCTGTTTGTCTGAAAATCAGTCGACAAAAATACAATAAACCAGTTCAGTATTTCAACTGCGCATGGGCACAATGACATTTTATCCCGAATGACCTGCGTGACCTAACGCGCGCGTGTGAACGCAAAAGGTGGTCGCACAACGCGCACGTGTAATTTAATTAGAAAGGGTGTTCGCGTAACATGGCGTGACATTACGTCAGCAATTTTATCCCGAATAACCTTTGACCTTTGAGATACCGAACTGGCTTATTGGACCGGGACGCTTCAATTAGTAGTGTTAATGTATTAGGCAATCATCATGCCTAAAGTAAAGACCACATAGACTGCAGATTGTGGTAAGCATTTTTTTTCGTTTAAAAAAAGTTTTCCTCCATTATTAGTTTGTAGGAGGATATCCATTGAATTGAAATTTTCAGCCCGAGCACGCACCTTGCAGATTTATCACAGAACCGTTTATTTCGTATTTTTTTATTTTGATTTCTGTGAATATTTAACCTCTTGAATATGCACGGCGGCCATAGCCGCGGTTTGAAAAAGACCACCTGGCCGGTTGTCTATACGCGCATTCCTGTGCGTACTCAGTCCATTCATGTTTCAACTATATTGTTCTTGAATGGGAGTGCGATGAATAGATAGAGCTTTTTCAAACAAAGCTTTCATTCACACAAAAGGGGGCTCAAAGTGCAATGAATAGGACCACTCTATTCAGTGAGGTGCCTATTGTTTTGGTTTATACCGGCTCTTGGCATACAGCCCTCATAAATAACAGCTGGATACAAGGGGTTAGGAGGCACTTATTGCTCTAAGAATCCTCCTCATCTTCTTGGAGTAGAGCTCTTCATCCCTTCACTTGTCTGGACAGGGTTCAGTCTTTTTGTACAATTCCTATACGTCCCAGACTTCTTGGGCTGTGCGGAAATTTCATGAGACCCCTAACCCTACGGCCATGTAATGTACCCTGCTGCTCGTGGTAGGGTTATGGGAATTTGGCTTCCCTTCACCCGATTAAACAGCCCTCGATACAACCCTCCCTTAGGTCTACAGTGAAGATGACAGTGAATGTCTAGAACCGATACCCGTACCAGTCCGTGTATCGGTAGACCTGTGCCGTCTCTAATGCCTTGGCCAGATTCTTGGATTTGCGAGATTGTCGTGCCAGCTGGCGGCTCACAGTGGCATTGGATCGCTTCAGCAGACGCTCTTTCCGCAACTGCTCGTTCTTCGATCTGACCCATCTAGAAAAGAAAACATGCAGGAAAGAAGGTGATCTTTAGTGATATTTCAACGATCCACACGCCTTTTGGGTATTGAAATCAAGCATGCGCAGCTTAAACCCTTGTGTCCAGATGTTACAGATGGAATGCCGGGGCACAAGGCTCTCACTGAAAGGGCTGTGCAGCCGAGCGTAAATGCGAACAACAGGCACCACACTGAATAGAGTGCACTCGGAGCCTACCTTTTGTGTAACTGAAAGCTTTGTTTAAAAAAGCCCCATCTATTCTTAATGAATAATGAATGATTGTGTATGAGCAGGAATGCGGCTATTCAAGGCAACCGGTCGAGGTGTCTTGCCTCACACCGCAGCTATGGCCGTCGTCCGGCTACAAGGGGGTTAATGTAGATTCCTGAGTTGACAATGGTTAGGCCACAGTTCCGTGTTTATGGAACTTCTTGGAGTAGATGAATCAATGTCAGCAGGAGGTTATTGGAAACAAATTTGAGATATCCAAAATGTGTATTGTGTTACAGCTCAAAGTGCTCAGAAATGACAAACGGCTGGTAAACTGTACAATTAAGTTTGCACGATGTGCCTTCAGATCCTGCAACTGAAATACACCGAAGCAATGATGAATACATACAAAAATTAACATTTGGATGCATTTCGTTTTTTAGTGATTAATCAAGATTTAGGATTAAAAAATCACAGGCATTCCCCGCACACAAAAACACCCCTTTCTGGCTGTGAGGTTGTCATATGAATATCCGACTCCCATGAATATCCGACTCTATACCTATGATGCATTGCTTCATGCATTGCTTCATAAAAACAAACAGTCATGTTTTCCTATACTATTGACGACAATGCTTTGTGTTTCCTATTGTTCCTCTAACCCTAACCCTGCCAGATGCAGCACAGTGCATCTGTGGTGAAAGTTTGACCTTGCTGCACTCTCCACACAAGTCAATGTGACAAAGTATGCAATCTGATGCGTCTGGCAGGGTTTCTAGCCAAAATACCCTGGAGGGTTAGGGTTAATATAACACAACCCATAGACTAAGCACGTATTTTTACGTCCGAGGACCGATTTTAACAAAAGACCGACTCCCGAGGACAAGAAAGATTACTTTGTATTTTCTTTCTCCTCTTGTCCTCGAACGTATACACAGTACATGTACACACGTACACCATACGTTTGGTACACGGCTCTTGGCAACACAAGCGTGACCAGCAATGCTTTTACAACTGATGAGGTCACAACCAGAAATGGGTACGTTTTGTAAGCGGGGACACACCCAATAATTTCTACAGAAGGCACGTACTGTCTGAATGCTTGGTCACATTCCTTGCGGTCCCGGAATAAGTACCCATTGACTTTCTCCTCCTCGGCCTGTTTCTTCAGCCGATGTTCCCGTCGGGCTTGGCTGTGTTTCTCCTGAAGCCAGAATTTAAAGTTGTCCTCGTTGCTCGATTGATCCTACAAGAAGCACACGTAATAGTATTTCAATATAGCTTTACCTGGATGTAGAATAAAAAGTTACGCAACTAGCTTTTTCCCTCATTCTGTGTGTCTATGGAATTCTTTGCCTGGTGCATGTTTCCCTTCATCTTACGGTCTTTCCTGCTTCAAGAAGAATCTTAATTCCTACCTCTTGTATCTTTGATTTCTTGTTCCTTTTGTAGAGCCGTACCTTGAGTGGCTTTTAGCCTTGTTCGGGGCGAACTTGCAAAACAAAAAACCTTTTTAGGGGCTGAGGTATATGGTATTGGATGGCGGGATAATGACATTGTTGCTTTGTTACCATACAAGATACTCATCACAACTTGCTGAGTGCGAGGATCGTTGCGCCACTGAAAACAACTGCAAATAGCAAGTGTTGTATCCAAGTCATTTCTAAAAACCTATTAAGGCCTTTTATTCTCTACGAAAATCTTTTTCAACTAAATCCGAGTTGTAGGTGAAAATTTCACGACTAAATGAAGATGCCAAGGTACTGCTGAAATACAAATTACAAAGTGAGCAAAGAAAGCTGGAAGGAGTGGGATTTGAACACATGATCACCTCCTGGCAGTGGCACCCATGCAGAACTTTGAATACCTGGTACAAATACTCAGAAATAAAAATAGAGAGATGACATCAGCGCAGTGAATAGATTTTTCTAGATCCCAGCACTGTATAAGTTTTTATTATTATTATTATTATTATTATTATTATTCCGTACCTGCCACTAGCGATGTAATCCTTTTTCTGCATATTGAAAGTAGGAACCAAACCTCCGGTTCCATTTCACACAAGGAGTAATCTCAACTATTTCTTACCTTCTTATCTCCATCACTCTTCTTCTGTTCTTTCTCTTCTTTCTCGGCCTGCCTCCTCTCCCGCTCTGTGTCTTTCTTGTGCTCAAGCCACGCCTGGAAGGCACTCTCCGCCTCCTCTTGCTTCCTCCGCTGCTCTTCTTCCTCAGCCTTCCGTTGTTGCTGCTGCTGTTGCATCCTCAGCCTCATCTGTTCTCGCTTGTGTTCTTTCTGCTCTGGCGTTAGGCCATACTTGCTATATCCCGTGTAGGAGACGGACCAAGTGTTTTGTCCGCTACCTGTGGAGTCCCTCTGGGTGTGTGCTGACTGAATCCGCCGTGCTGGGAGTTGGGAGCGCCGTAGCCCTGTGCTGTCTGTTGCTGTGGACGGGCGGGGTTTAGAGGGTGGCGTGGGCTGGAGGGTAGTACCCTGGTCCTGAGGTGGGGGCTCTTGGATGGGGGCATCGCCGTGTCCATTAGGGGTGATGGGTTGGGGTGCATCAGTTTCATCCTCGACAGGCGAGATTTCTAAGCCCATGGAGCGTCTTTCAACAGGACTCATGTCCTTCACGCTGACCAATTCAAACTTCCCGTCTCTCTCAATCAGGACCTTTTCGTCCTGTCCTCGTGGGCTCTGGGGGTCACCGTTTTGGTCGTATTGCTTTGTCTCCTTGGATTTGATTTGATCTCTCTCCTCCTCCAAGGTTAACTTTGCGACCTCCAGGTCATTTGGGCCTGTGACCTCTACTGATTGTGTCCTCTCACCACTATTGTCACCGCCGTCCTTATGCTCACTCAGCTGTTCCATCTCATTTGTTCCCGTATCATTATCATCATCATCACCGTATAACTCCTCTGGAAATTCAACAGCAATGACATTTTCACTAAACGTGACCTTTCGATCTGTCCTCTCTGGCGTTTCCCCTTCCGCTTGCAGCTGCTCGTTGAGTTCCCGGACACGGTCAGCGATGTCATACTCGGGCGGATCCTCCATCGGCAAAAATCCTTCTTCCTTTAATTTTTGCAACTCAAGTTCCAGTTGCCTCTGCTCCTCGGTTTGAGGGTTGTCTTCAACTGTTTCATGTTCCTCATAGCCCCTATACACTGCCATTTCATGTTGCTCTACTCTGTCACCTTCGTTTAGTGGGTAAGCTTCTGATGGCTCTTCACGCCGAGACTCTGAGCGGTCAAAAGGATCCCTCTCATAATCGTTGGTTTCAATCTGTGAACAATTGCACAATAATGTTGAGAAATTAAATGTGTAAGAACAATTTGACAGGGTTCTCCACAAGGGTTTTTTTTACCAGTGTTGTAGTCGAGACCATTTCAAGACCAGGCACAAGACCAGGCACAAGACCAGCTTGTAACAGGCACAAGTAACAGGCATAAACCATGACAAAGGAATGCTTTTGTTACAGTTCATTTGAATAGCTTAAGACTTGGATTAAGACTGCTGGTCTTGTGATGGTCTTGACTACAACACTGGTTTTTACACACAGCAGGCCCAGCTTCATCTTCTTTCCGCTACTCGTTCATCTCCCTGCCCCTGAATCTAAATCCACTGCCCCCACAACATTTTTGTTTGGAAGAACCACCCTTTTCAACAAAATTCGTACATGTTTGTATACCGGGCTAGTCAAAAATGTTGAGCCCAGCAATTAGTTGTTCATGAACTCACAGGTAACTTGGCATGCCATACTATTTAATTTAACTTTATAAAAATCTTCATTTTTGTTTAATGGCAGTTGCCCAATACAAGGCTGAAAGCCAGGTATTTGATTTGATTTGATTTATTCGCAATTTCCACATATAGAAATAATATAAATTTGTTAATTATCTAAAACTATAAATAAAAAATTAAACAGAGAGTCCCCCATACTGTGGAAAAAGCAGGGATAACGCAAACAAGTTTTAATAGTAAGGGGCCTCTAGGTAAAGGGCCATGAACAGGGGTAGTAGGGGTTGGCCACATTTTGGGTTGCCAACCCTACCACCCATGGGTTCTCCATGGGGACAAATTAATAGGGTTGTACTTGTTTCTCAAGCTGTGTTTGCATAATTTGACCACATAAACCTTGGTTCATTACCTGTACTGCGTCACTTTGTCCCTCAGCCTCGGATCCTATAAGCCAATCCAGCTCCCTGTCAATTGAGCTGGTTGAGTCTGAGTGTTCGTACATGGGTGGATTGGGATTTCCCGGCCTCTCAATCTCCATCATGCTGATAACAGGTACCCACTATACCAATAAATCAAGTTTCTCTATGACTTTGGTGCTATCTTTGGAAACATTTCTGTAAATGACAACAAAACCTGTTGATCTCAGACTGGTCTGTAATAAAAAGCAAAAAGGGACTAAGGCAATTAATCTTGGCGGATGAAACTGTGTTAAGACACCATCAATGCATTTTTTAATTGTCCCTGAATGTTGTGACAATCAAAATGTTACATTTTGTATTTATAAAAAGATAGCTAATTAATTAAAACATATCACAATCTGAAATGGGGTAAGAGACTAAGAATCTAATGGCTATATAGCAATAAACTTTGCCATTAAAAAAAACAATGAAAGCCATTAAGCCACTCATAAAATAAAAAGTAAACAGGTTTATAAAAAGAAACACCTTGCCATAAAATATATGACAAATTCAATTTTGGTTTAACAGTGATACATGTAATCTTTTAATACCCAGACTGACTATTGTTAATTCTCAGATAAATGTAAAACAATGTAGGCCTATAGGCTAGATCATTTAACTGAACATTTCTGACTGAGATGTACATAAACCAAATTGCTCTGATGCTTAGTCTCTTAAACTTTAAAGGCAGCAAATTACTTATTTGACTTTGCCATATATTTAGGGAAATTAGGATAAAAACAAAACAGAGCGGGTCTCACGAGATAGTGTGCTACATTGTATTATAGAAATCCCTTTTCATTTCAGCATACTTGGACTGGTCTAGTAGAAAGACAGTAGGCATGTCGTGCTAGCACAAGTTAACAGGAAAGATTTTACTTTAATACACCCCCCCCCCCCCCCACCCAAATCAGTCATGAACAGCAAATATTGAAAAATAACCATCCATTTGTGTTCAGAATTGTATAAACACTTGGCAGAACCTTTTGAGCATTTAGTCTGGACATGTTCGTGCAATATAGGGGAAGAAAGTTTGTGTTTTCTGTGTAAGATGTTCTTGCACTGTGTGTGGTCACTCAAGTCAAAGGTGTTCACATTCCTGTTGATTTCTGCCTCATTTTTTACAGATTTTCCTGACATAAATCTTGAAATAACAACAGGTTGTACCACATGTTTAGATAGTTCTTATCAAGGAGGGTTGGTTATTTTCCAAGATTTTGCTGTTCCTGACCGATTTTGATGGGGTATTAAACTTTAAAGTGAAATAATGACTTACCGTATTTGGCGCAACTAACTGACTATTTAAAGTTATGATCCTCCATACCATGACATGTCCTCTTTTCATGTACTCGTTTGAATTCCGGACAACAGGAAATTGACTGTCGTTTTCCAGCGTTGCGTACAACCATACCAGTTGTACGAATCATGAATTTCACAATGAGCTTCTATTTAGAAAGGAAAAGAGGATCCGATTTACACAAACAAATCGATTAAATTAATGGGTATTTAGTGGCTTCCGAATCCTATTCCTAGTGTTTATATGTCCCAGCACCATTGGCAACGCAGACGTAATTGAGTGGTTAGCGTCGGGCTACCATTGACATCCTCTGTGCACGAGTTCACATATAAGTCTGGGTACCAGTCGTAGTGCCCGTAGAAACGGCGTAGCGCCCTCTGTTGGTAAATTGACAGTGACAAAAAACGGCCGCCGAATACAAATAACTTGATATCCCATATTTTTAAATAATTGGACACTTTTTACTCTATTATTTCGAAATTCTCATAAAATTTGTTCATGCCGCTCTGAACATGCAGCTTTTGGTGACCACTATAAAAGATAACAAAAATACAACAAAGATGACAAAAACGTGTTCGACATGCCACTTTATTATCATTATTACCACACTCACCATAATACCACTTTTAATAATATATATACATTGTACGACCACGCTCACCAAAGATACAACATAATTATGGAGGAACATTGGGGTTGCGGTGAAGAGCCCTCAAATTCCCACAAATGCGCCCAGATTCCTAAAATAAAATTCATAAAACTTGCAAGGAAACTGCTTGTAATTTTATAACCATCTGTCGTAACACCCAATGCCATAGATATGCACGTACCCCGGGCGGGGTAGGCCTACTTTGGATCGGGTGGGGCAGTGGGGGATTGCGGACTAAGAAAAAGATCCCCTTATTCATTCTTTTAATTTATTTCTTTTTAAAAATCGGTGAAGGAGGATGGCGCTACCATTGACCCTACAACCCCAGATTTTAAAAATATTTTGTAATCCCAAAAGTTTCGTAGTACAATGCACATTTTGTCAACGAACATTTTTAAATTAGGTCCTGGAAATTTGGATACACACTCCATACCAAAAGATCCTGCGTACGGGCTTGCTCTGGTAAAGCCAAAAGTTATGACTTCGCAAGACCCATTGTTTCGTGCCCCCCCCCCCCCCTCCCCCCCCCCTATCGATATAATTCTAGTATCTGGCCCATTAATTGCAAATCTAAAACAATTATGATCTGTACCACTTTAACTTCGGAAAATGTATATATACATTTTTATGAATCATGCACCTGCTTGTTTCAACTCGTTTTAAATTTACTTTTCAAATATTCATTCCTGTAATCCGAAGTACCGTGGGAAAAACAGAATGACATATTTTTCAAAAATAGTGCAATCCGGCTATAAAACGTAATACTTCAATTGGAAAAGTCTGGATGAACCTTGAAAACCATTACGCACTCTCCCTATCTTTACCCCCCCCCCAAAAAAAAAAAACACACCACCAAACAAACGAACGAACGAACGAACGAACGAACGAACGGACGAACGAAACTAGACCTTTTAGTTAACGTTCCCACTTATGAACTAAAGTGATATTGTTTTTTTCTTGCACACTGTGAGTGTTTATTTCGTTTTGTGAACGCCATTCATTGTATTGTCGTTTGTTTCACCTTTTGCCTAATGTTGTCATCTTCTTGTTATTGATCAATGATGTTTATCTTATAGTTTATATTCAAACTTGTAGTAGATATTGTATACATTACGAATAGCATTAATGTCAATGCAATCTAATGCTATGTTGCACAGTGTCAATACCAACTACAAGGCTGTATCCTCGTACCTAGTGGAGGCCGAGTAGTCCCTAGGATCACCCTTGCTGGTTCTCGCCTCAATTCGCCCAGTGAGCGTACCGATAGGATCGGAGCTCTTTGATGCTGCCGGCCCACCACCGCCCCTACGCCCCACTAGCTTTGCTCTCCACAGAGCTCGAACCCTGGAGTTGCAGAAACAGAGGAAGATGACAAGGCCCTGGGAGGAGATTAAGATGATGAAGATGTATCGCAGTACCGTTGACTCTGTAAGGGTTGCTAGGAAACCAAAGAGCCAGCAGAATCCCATCAGGCTTGAGATCTGGAAATTAAGAGCGACGGAGAAGGTAACATGCTTCTATCTCCGTCCAGAGTTGTAATCGAGTCAATCACAAGTCAAATCACTGGTCAATCACAAGTCAGATGGAGATGAACAGCGACAAATGAATGCTTTCGTCACAGTTCGTTCGAATAGCTTGTGAATTGGCCTGAGACCAGACTTGCGAAGCGAGTTGAGATTGACTTTTGATTGACTTCTGATGATTTTGTGATGTCTTGATTACAACACCGTCTCCGCTTTAATAAAAAAATATTTTCACAATGGTCCTGTTGCTGAAAGGAGTTACTGATCTACTGTCGTTGAAGAAAAGTTTCCTTTTTTTAAATGTTTTTTCTATCGTAGAAGACACATCCCTACGTACCTTGAGATAAATTGGAAGTTCCTCTATTGCCTGCTGCAGTACCGACGTGTGGCCCTTGACGAACTGAGTTTTCATCTTGGTGATTCTAATCCCACGAACGGTGAGGGCAAACAGCAGGAGGTTGATGAGAACTGACGCCGCCAATGGTATAGTGAAGGCATAAAGCATTTGGTTGGGTTCTGCAATCCAGCACACGTCTTCCCTCCGGTAACTGAAGAGCCTGTCTTCCGAAAAGTGCGCCACATCCAGTACAAGGCATAGGATAGCGACGCAGCACGGCACACCATAAGCGTACATCAGGGAAAACAGCAGCTTTCTTTTGGTGACTTTCTGGTCCCGAAGCGCTACTGCTTTAACCGAGAACGCTACGTACATTTTAACCGCTATGACGTTCGACCAAGCCGTAGCCGCTAGCCAGGAGATGTGTCCCAAAAACGCCACTGCTGTGCACAAGGTGTCATGCGCCGTAGCGTACGGACTTAGCAAAAGCATGGTATGTGCCGAAATCAAAGAAGCGGTCAGGTTCAGAAGCGGGAAACGGATGTGGTTACGGAGGCTCCGAAAAGCCAAATACGTCACGAAGGTGATCAAAGCAGCAATCATTGACAAGCAGGAACCAACCACAGTTATGAGATGTTCTGCGAGGGATCGGTAAGGGGTTTTATTACCTAAAAAGTATGAACACATGAGGACGCTACCATTTTGGAGAATGGAGTAGTTACCAGGAGCAAGAATGTTCCCATTGGGCAGAAACTGCAAGCTCTCGTCCGATTCAGCTATTGGTCGAAAGAGAGACGCTTCTAAAGTGACATGCGCACATCCAAGTTTTGCGCCGTCGCATACCCGCAGCGCATGCCCAGTTTGTCAAAGTTTTCATTGGGTGGGTGTCGGAAGTAGACCACGCTGACTATTACCTGCTTCGTAAAGTACCATGTGTTATAAACCTGGACAAAACTCAATGAAACATTTGGTCCTGTTGGGAACTTGAAATCTTCAGTCACACCGAACGAGCTCTCTGCACAATTTCCTGTGTGTCGCACATCACATACGGTCAAGTCACATCTCATAAGAACCACCGATCTCAAATTCGTTTTATTATCAAATGAAAGGCATTCCCGCAAGTGTCTATTTGAACCATTCAAAAGGATATCATCAAGTACCTCTTCCATGATATTCATAGACGGCATGTCCAGTGAGTTATTCTCATTGACCACTGTCATTTCGAAGGAGGTGATGTTGTCGTCACTCTGTCGGCATATTTGCAACATTCCTCCGGATTCCCGCCATTGAAAGTTCACGTTGTGCAGCGAACGTCTGTCTACAGTTTGAAGAAGGTGCCTACTCAAACACGGACCTATCTTACCAGCACTGCTGCAGTCAACTCCACCATCTACGTTAATCTCGATCCTGAATTCTGAAACGGAAGGAGGTGGCGATTCACTCCCTGTGTCGGACACATCAGACGGTGGTAGGATGCACCGCCCATTTTCGAGGCGGTACCCGTCGGCGCATGACAGAATTCGGCACCGTTTCGTGAACGGGTCAAATACGAAGTTAGGCCGACAGTTGGAGTGTAAGAAGTCGATGAGAACTGAAAAAGTTGGCAATGTTGGCAATGTAGGCCTAAGTCCGACGAGTTCACACTCTCTTCTCGTCCACTGGCACGATCGCAAGACTTCGTCGGCTGTCAAGTAAACCCCATGACTCAAAGCGCAATCCGGGTTCTTAAATACACGATGAAATGGGAACCCAGGCTTAATTACGACCGCCGTGTATGAGGTACATGCGTCACAGACAGGAGCACTGTTTCCCAGCGTGCAACTCGCGATGACACCAGGAAAGCAGATCCTTGCCTTAATATGTCCACGAGGTTCAAAGACAACGTTGCAAGCCGCTTCCAAGTCCTGGAAATCCAACGTGTAGTTGGCGGCCGACTTGGGCCCTGACTCATCACAATAAAAGTCCACTGCCCACGACACTAGCGTTCGGGGGTTCTCTCCATTACAGACAGCGCAGTATATATTTTTGTATGAGACGTTCTGGGCTCCGCTGACAGGGGTTTTCAGGATGACGGCATTCTCGGGTGGATCCTCGCAAAGAAGGCGTGTGGCCAAGGGTGTACCTCTTGGACAGAAGCTGTTCAACCAGTACCCGTAGCGGAACGACGTTTGGCAAGGCTGACCAACGAAGGTGCACATGAAGTGGCTTCGTTGCATGTCCCTTGATATCAGATACTCGAGAAGGCCTTCAAATTCACCCTCAACACTGTCTCCGTGATTACCATCAGCCTCACTACATTTCCCGCCCTTACTATCATCCCTGCCACTTCCAATATGGTATTCGTAACAACAGTCGTCGAAGAAGCCGCAGGCGTCATCACAATAACACCAAGGTATGGAATCTGCATCTGTCTCCCTTCGCGAGGTTCCATTAGGACCCAGGTGGCACAGTTGCTTGAAGGTGCAGACTGGAACTGCGTCTACGCTGTCATAAGGTTTGATCATCGTCGCTGTAAAACGGAAACCATTGACATGATTTTTGTAATTTTCACTTTACAATGAACCCCCAAAATGAATAAAGAAACAACCGCTACCTCACACATTTACCTCTATTCTAAATTCCTTTATAGGCAGTTTCACGGAGATAATGAAGACGAACATTTGCTTCAACACAAAAAGTTTGGTTTTCTTGTTGTTGTCGTTGTTTTTTTTGGGGGGGGAGTTGTTTGTTTGTTTTCTTTTGTTGTTGTTGTTGTTGTTTTTTTTTTTTTTACCAAGGAAGGCTTTTCAGGCTTATGGTCATTCTTGCGTTTAGCAGCTCCGTGAAATAGGCCCCAGACCAATAATTTCAAAGTGAGATATGCCACTTTTAACCAAGATAAACATTTTGAACGTCGTAAATGATATTTGTTTTATAGGGGACAACACGATTTAACTCTTTAAACGCTATTCGTTGACGTTATGAGCTTGTAAGTGGATTTTCCCAGAAGGTCATTTTCAAAGATAAATCATTTTTCCAAAATCAGGGCCGCGCTTAACATAAATTACTAATGCATGACATGTAATATAATTTATCAAGATAATTCTCGTCAGCCTAATCTAATTTAGAGACTGGAGCCAGCTATAGCTACGAGGAAAACAACAACTGGAGACGGCAGCCAACAACACAGCTCATCACAGCTAATTTAGAGCCAGTCCTCCATTAGCCTGAGTATACCATCTACCAATAAGAAGGGATGAGCTAAATTTGATACATTGACGAATGACAGAATTGAGTTAACTCGAAGATATCGAGACAATCCGCGGTAATTGGAAAACGCAAGCTCTCTAACTGACGGTAAACATCCGTTTCGTTCGAATGCCGCGCAAAAAGAGGCGACGCCAAGGGGCGTGTGTGACAGACAATTAAAATTAATGGGGTTTCGCGATTCTAAGTCACAGAAAAGGAAGGAAGATAATAGATACCATTATAGATTTGATACGCGTGCGGGATGCGTATGCAGCTCGGAAAAAGTCGCCTTTTAAACCCCCATAATTGAGTTACAATTTCATCAGTCTTACATTATGCATTTCAACATTTTGATATGAGATGTACATTTCCGATAGTGTAGGCCTACCAGAACAATGCAAAATGGTGATTTAATAGGCGACATTTTCCGAGCTACTTACGCATCCCGCACGCGTATCAAATCTAATAGTCCCTATTTACAAAGAGAGCGGTGAGCACACGGTCGAAAATTTGGGGAAAGAAACAAAAAAAGATTCCCAAAATATCAATAAACCAACTTTCAGGTCAATAGGCACAGTGGCGTATCCAGCAGGGGGGGGGGGGGGGGGCAACTTTTCCCCCTGGCGGCATTTGGGGCGTCATAAAAAACAAAAGGAAATAGTGTTTTTGCGACGGTTTTAAGACCATTCAGACGTTTTTTGCACTCCCTGGCACAAAAAGCTACGCTACTGAATAGGCCTTAATAGTATATCCACTCCTTTCTGCGTGAACATGAAGTGGCATTTTGTACTCAATACTCGATACCTGCATGTACTCGAAATACAATCCGTATATAGACTTGAAAGTACAAGAGCATGTACACATTGTGATCTCGATTCTCTGATAAACGCGTGGAATCGAATCTGAGTGTTTGTGAATTGAGCTCCCACAAAAAGATATCTAACGAGATTTGGCGAGAACACAATGTCATACTCCCGGGCACACCACATAGGGCCTTTAATTGTATACTTTTTTTTGACTGGGCTGAGCTGCAAAACTACATTTGACCTCAACTTCCTATCATTATATGGAGTGAAGACAGACTAAGGAGTCCGTCGCTCGACTAGTCATTGTTTGGTACCAAGACGTCAACAGTGATCAAAAGTGATCGTTGAAAGTCGCCATACTTGCAACGTTCTACATGTATTATTTTCAACAACGCTGAAACAATATTTCTTCGTCAAGACGAAAGTGGCGTAGAATGCATAGATCACACGCTTGTAGCCTAACCATCAAGCAAACTGCAATGTTTAGGCCGGTCAATATAATTCGGAGTCAGCATCGAATCTTGCATGCAACCCGAATGAAAATAAAATATAGGAGTGTACGGGAATCGAGTTCCCGATTGAAAAACAAAACAAAACACGGGTACCCGGGTACCCGTTAAAGAAAGCCAATCCCCCCCCCCCAAAAAAAAATTCTCGGAAATTGCTGTTCATAATTGTTCGTAAAGTCGGCACGTTAATACCACATCGGTGCATCAATGCAGCAAGATGCAAGTGTGTAAATTGCATTTTCACAAGCGTCGTAAACGTTAATCTGTTTTGTTTTCCCATGAAAATTCCCCACAACTCACATTCAAAAACGTTCTTTTTCATTGAGAAATTAGTAAGTAAAATGTTAATTTAGTTACGAGTACAAAATCTGGAAACGGTTCCTGACATTACGGTCGGGTACTTGAGTACCCGGTTCGGATGCACAGCCCTTCTAAAATATTACGGTGTGGGAACACACTGCAACAGTACTCTAAAAAAAAAACCAAAACCCGGTTTTACTTACTGCATTGGTCCGCAACGGCGAAGGTAGACAATAAACCATGAACCAGCACCAACATTAGCACGGGGTGTTGCGCCATGACGCTCACGCTCTGCAGCTTGCAAGATGCTGAATACATCGCACCGTCAAAGCTATAGACGATGCGCACTCTGACATCACGTGTTTACATCCAGATTAAAATATGCCTGGCGGTATGCGCACGCATCGTCCGGTCAGATCGTCTTTGAATTATAATGATCTTTGATGTCACCCGTAACCAAATTTATGCAGAACACAATGCGTGCACATACAGCCGGCACATTGAATACAGGGCGGTTTAGATGTGAACAAAGGGCACATTGTCTATTAAAACAATGCATACCAGGCAAATCCTCATTTATAAGCGTGACGTCAGTTGGAGATTAATGCATGTGAATTGCTCACATGTGCGCTGTCCTTTTTAACAAACTCAAATTCAATAAACTAACGAACACATTTTACATTTTGAATACCAAAGCTTTAATAATCTGTGTCCGCATTATACATGCGTTCATTAATATCTTTATTCCACGTTTGGATGCGGGCATCCATAAATTTTAGCCTCATAAAGGAATACTGCTCTTAAGCGCTTATTAAAATGAAATGAAAAAGAACGAAAGTCTTAAAAATGAATTAAATTAAGAACATGGCTATACTGATAATGGTGTGATAAAGCAATATAAATCGGTTCAAATAATGTTTAAGGAAGATGTTTCTTCAGTTTTTGTCTGAGCATTTCCGAACATTTCGTGTATTCCGCCAATGGTATATAGGCTACATGCAATACTTATTTTTTCTTATTTCTGAACAGTCAATTTGGGTTCAAACATACTTTCTTTGCACAGCGCATCGGAAAGTTGTTAGCGGAAAGTGTTTTATAATCTACAAGCGAAGCCACATTTTATCTTTAACAGGGTACATGGTCACTTTATGGTTTTTCTTTTTGTATAAACTTGAAGTGAGAGGCATACAAAATACGTATCTTTTCGTGTAGCGGTTATGCTATCGCAACCATGCAAATGAACTTTGTTTTATTGATTATAAAAATCAAACCGCAAAGGTCTGGGATAAAATTGCTGACGTAATGTCACTCCATGTTACGCGAACGCCCATTCTGATTGAATTTAACACGTGCACGTTGTGCGACCACCTTTTGCGTTCACACGCGCGCGTTAAGTCATGCAGGTCATTCGGGATAAAAACGTCATTGTGCACATGCGCAGTTGAAATACTGAACTGGCTAATTGAAAGTGGATTTGGTAATTTCCCTATAATTACACGGAATTAGAGTCGCATTTTGTCTTAATTCTCAGACGCATAGGTTCTTGAGATGACTAAGGATTTGTAATCCCCAGTTGCCTTATGTTGGTTTCATCATGCTCTCATCATAATCACATTACTAGTTTTGATATCATGATGGTATCCTGTATGACATAACAATTCCCGAAATCATCATTTTCAAACCGTTTCTCCCATTTAATTGTCCAACTAAAAAGACACGAATAGAATGCTAATGGTAATATTTCAAAATTCTTTACTTTTTCAGACATCAAAGTCCCCCATGATAAAAATGGGCAGAAAAGGTGACAATTAAAAGGCTTTTTGCCATTGGCGGCCATATTAGATTTCCAGCATACAATCTACCAAAAAATGTGCAGTTCCATGTTTTACACAAATAAGAAAAAGTTAACTTGTCAAAAGGCTTTTCACCCATTTTACCAATATCCACTACATAATTGTCCCTTTCAGTAATGCTATTTTTGTACAAGCTGCCCTTATCATTTCATTTGGAATTAGGCCTACTGTGTGCACGTACAACGGACGCAAACGGCAACACGAACGACCATGTGCAAATAAATTCGAACTAGAAATACATGTGTAGTTTAAGTAATGTCTGTTGGACGGACAAACATTGGGCCTGTTTGTTTCACACGAATCTGGATCGCGATCAGTGATCCAGCCGCTGGTTCGCTCCATCCATTAGGCGGAATCTGGTGTGTGAACCAACGTACGAATCACTGATCGCGATCCGGATTCGTGTGAAACAAACAGGCCCATTGTTCGAACCCTAGCTAGTTGGCCAACTCGAGTGAACACGGTGAAAAAGTGGAGAGGGGGGAGGGGGCATGACACCATAGGCGTAGCCAGTGGAGGGTAAGGGGGGTATCCCCCCCCCCCCCAATATTTTCAGAGTGCCTTTTTTCTTTTCTTTTTGGTACCCTATAATGTCCTTCCCACAAAAAAATCAAAACCCTGCCCTCTCTCTACGACATACCTGTTGGTGTTTAATGTCGCAAAAATTCCAGGATCTGCAACGGGCCTGACATACGTTTGTTATTGCGAACACCAACGTTAACAGCCGAAAACAAGTTCGGAAAACATCGGACATTTTCGGAAACGGGAGGAATTCCTTCTGTTTTCGTCACGTGACCCTTGGCGGCTACCTTTACCTAATAATTATTCATCAGAAATAGTCCAAATATTTTAATCTGGGAACTACACCGTAGAGCCGTTCCCGCTTGGATGTTATTAGGGACCATTAGATTTGATACGCGTGCGGGATGCGTATGCGGCTCGGAAAATGTCGCCTATTAAATCACAATTTTGCATTTTTATTTCATCTGGTACACTATCGGAAATTTACTTCTCATATCATTTCAAAATGTTGAAATGCATAAAGTAAGACTGATGAAATTTTAACTCAATGTGGGGGTTTAAAAGGCGACCTTTTCCGAGCTGCATACGCATCCCGCACGCGTATCAAATCTAATGGTCCCTATTATTGCGCGTGCGTTTTGCGAAACAATGTCCAACCATGAGTCAACCAATGATCATTGTCCAAACTTGCTCTGATGCCGAACTGGTTTTATAGATTTTGCCAGTATGTGCGGCACAGGGAGTCAAAATTAACAAATCACACTACAAATCAAGATTGACCAAACCAAAAATAAATCAAAAACGGATTTACACTAGGAAAGTACAGAAGCTGCTTTCTCACCACCATCTTCTTTCTCATCACTATCAGCTTTATCCTCACCATTCTCGCTTTCTCTGGCAGTATCATCATGACCACTAGCCGTGTCACCACCATGACCACTAGCCGTGTCACCACCATGACCACTAGCCGTGTCACCACCATGACCACTAGCCGTGTCACCACCATGACCACTAGCCGTGTCACCACCATGACCACTAGCCGTGTCACCACCATGACCACTAGCGGTGTCACCACCATGACCACTAGCCGTGTCACCACTATGAGCAATAGCCGTATCACCACCATGACCAAAAGCCGTATCACCACCATGACCAATAGCCGTATCACCACCATGACCACTACCCGTATCACCACCATGACCACTAGATGTATCACCACCATGATCACTAGTCGTATCACCACCATGACCACTAGCTATATCACCACCACTACCACTTGCCCTATCACTAACATCACCATTATCTAGGTCATCCACACCCCCTTTGTCATCCCCCTCATTCGGTACGTAGGCGGGGTTAATGACATCGGATCCGTACACGTCCATGTTTAAATCGACATGTAATACCTCGGTGTTCCGATAGAGATTTCGTCCCCAGCGCCACTTCTTCATAAAGCCGAATCTGACATGAAACATAAAATGAAAACAATTTAGGATACGAGGTTAAACAACTTTAAATAAAATTCTAAACAACATTAATAAAATTGCAAGAAAAAAACCAACAAAGCATGAGAAAAAAATGAACGGAGTACATGTACTGTGACGTATTCCACTGATTATAGTGACTGTATAATAATATGCACAAACAAGCGGTCTTATCTATACTATATAAATCACAACTCCAAAACTGTTAGTATTAGGCGCGATAGCTGAGCACTTGAGCGCCGCCTATGTTCCGCCGTTTATTGGTGGTTGCAAAAGCCCTTTACAATTGAACAAATTAAATTAGTGTTATTTCTTCATACTAACATTAACAAGACTTAACTCATGTTTTCTTCAGAATTTCATGACGAAAAACTACAATCTCTGCAAATATGTGTTACAACTACCACTTCATCGGAGACCGCGACGTCCAGGAAAAAACAGAGATAAATAAAAAAAAAAATGTTCTGAAAACCTGTGCCCCAAAACAGTCAAACAAAATTGCCTTTTGACATAACATTTGCTATCAACCTCACTATTTTGAAAACTCATGTTGTTACTGTGGAGTGCTCGCTAGAACTGGTTTCATTATACACTTGCCCATCTATAGACCTTTATCACGCTGTGACCATCTTTGTCTTGTTCCCTGTATGCATTAGCAATTATGAATAGTGATTCCAATTATTGAATGAAGGTGCCTGACTATTTTTCCTTCCAGCCTCGGTTTGGTTACATTGATTTTAATATGAGAAAAACAAGATGGCTGTACCATGATAAAAGTCTATTCTGTCCTCGAAGGCTGCGAATTTAGCCGAAATGAGGTTGTCCAAATTGTCCATAAAGAGCGGCCTGTGAGCTGGCAACTGCTTGTCGTATACTTTTTCATCCAAGAAGGTTGCTTAATTGTGAATCAATCGTGGCGGAACCCGTTCGTGCGCTGTTGTTACTGTGGAGTGCTCGCTAGAACTGGTTTCATTACACACATACCCATAGTATTTCCCACTATACTGCGAACCGTGGGAAATGGTAATTACTGGTATAATATGTATCATCTAGTTTTGGAACAAACTCGACAGTAAAATTCAGCATGTCAATAAGTTATTTAAACTCTACTTTTTGCTAAGACTCGAACCTGACGTTGTCAAATCATAAATCTAAAAATAACCGCCATAAGCTTCTCACAGAGCCGTACACTGCCAGAGAGCATACAAGTGGGGTCCCTAAAGTTTTTAAAACATGGCAGATTCTGCATGAGTGCAAATACTCGGTTGACAAACAACAGCCAAATGGTCAGCCATTTACACGCGCAAGAAGGGCGCGTCGCGCGAACGATCATGATTGACATTATTGATTGGCCAATGAGGTGACTTACTTGCCAAACTCCTCCCCTTCATACATAGTCTCCGGCAGCTTTTTGCCCTTGGTGTCCGGTAGAGGAATGAGCAGTAGTCCCGCTGCCAAGGTGGCCGCACCGAAGACGTACAGATGTAGATTCGGGATGTTTTGGTCTTTTGCCAGGTTGAATATCAACGGCGCAATAATGCCGCCAACACGCGCAGCCACGGAACACAGACCAACCGCAACGGTCCTTAAGCAGATGTAAAAAGACAAGAGCGTAGGCCTAATCTTCTTATACCATGTAGGCATCCTTTTTGTCTATCGCATACCGTACATTTCTATAAGATCTACAAAAATGGTTGGCCGACCGAATGAACAACTGTCACGATGTATCACCAATGGGCCGTCCCTTTTTGTTTGGTGTTGGAAGGTATTTTCGATACCACAATTAATTGTGAGCGATATTAATGAATATTTTACATCAGCAATAATAGTGGAGTCGAAACACGTGGCGATAAGAAGCTTCTCACATTATAACTAATCCACATCATTGGAACATTTTTTTGGGGGAGTGGGAGTTAGATGTGCCATAAATTTGGGTGAGGTGGTGCCATAAATTTGGGTGAGGTGGGGACATAATCAACTTCACACACCACGCACCGTCTGCCACATCTTGGTTAATGGCGACAATGAGCTTTTTTCCAATTGCTGTAATCATGTCTTTTTTTCATCACTGTGCCGGTGTCATATGAGTGTCCGACCGTCCACGAATATCCGATTCTTTATCCATGGTGCATTGTGATTTTTAATGAAGACAAGCACTTTTTTGCAATGACATAAACCTACATCTCATCCTTACTCTAACCCTTAACCCTAACCCTTAACCCTAACCCCTAACCTTTTTCTCAACCCAATCTTCACCCAATCCCTGTATGTTTTTTGTTGTTTTGGTGTACGAGATCTACTGAGTTTCCGCAGTACCTCAAGAGGATGGCTTTCAATGGAGTTTGATCTTGTGACAATGGACCAGCTGCAAACCCACACTCGACCTGGTAAAAAAGTCAAGACCTATACTATACGCGAAGACTATTCGCCGTACAATCTTAGCGCAGTACGGCAGTCAACTTACCGGACGGGTGTCGGGTACGACTCGCTTGTCCATAGATAGAGGATATTGAAGGTGGCCGTAATGCAGAATTTGCCAACCATAGCCACTACAATTTTAGCGATTGGCACATCTTCTGTTGATCGTAAGAAAGAAACACAGGTCAGTATACTAGAAGACGATAGGGGCGATTCACAATATAGTGTATCGTCGACATGATTGCACCTCGTTGATCCACGGATACTTTGCAGGATATCGTAGGATAGTAATATTTAGAAGCACTTGGAGCCTGGTACATAATGCAATAACCACCCATCAAAAATGTCAAACTTCGCGCGTATCATAGTCCAGTTTTGTTCACTTCGTGCAAAATGACAAAACCCCAACCCCGAAACCGCAACCCCACAACTCCCATACACCCCAGCACCCCAAACCTAGCTCGCATCGCACACAATGTATACACACACTCCAAAAAAAGTTGTCAAAATGGGTTGATATTTTGTCCAGTGTTGGGCAACATGTTATACCGAAAATCTTGGGCAAATTCTTCCCAATAATTGGTCCATTTTTACCTGAATTAACCACCAATGTGGTAAATTATTACCAATGTTGGGTAAATAACAGTTGCCCAATTATGTTTTACCCAACGTTTTAACAGTGCATTGCAGTCAGGGGTCAGCTACATGTACGTATACTATAGCTTCGGAAATTCAGAAGGCGATGTGCGTGCGCGTTCGTGGGTGTGTGCGTGCGCGTTCGTGGGTCTGGGTGTATGAGGCATTTTCGTAGGCCCTCAAATTTTTCGTAGGCCCTCCAATTTTGTGTAGGCCCTGTAGGTACAGTGCCTATTGGGTACTCCGGCCCTTGATTTACCTAATGCGCCGGCAGTAGTAACCAAGCATGCAATTCCCCCTATTAGTTCCAGGACAATCATGTTGATTCTTCGGCCGAACCAACGAACACCCAGGGTAGCGTAGATCAAGGCGGGAATCTCCACGGCTCCGAAGAGGAAGAAAGTCCAGTAATCGTCGAAGCCCAACGAGCTGGTGCTGAAGGTCAGGCCATAGTACACCATGCTGTTTGTCAACCTGCAGGGGAAAAGAGTCCGTACAAACAAACATAGTGGCTGAGTTCGGGCGAGTTGTTCTTGTTTGCTCAAGAACAACCCGTGTCTTCGTTCGTGTTCCGGCCGCCCGAACGCGCCAAAGAACGTCCGATAGCCAAGAGCGCTATCTATCGGTGGTAACCACGCAAAATGTAATGGCTGCTCCCATGTACGTTATTCAAGCATTCGTTTTAAAAACCTGAATTTCAGACGCAAAATAATTTAACGGAAGCACAATATTTAGACTGCATTTTCCCCTTGTTCAGAAAAAGCTATATTTTTCAAAACGTTTGGAAGGGAATTTTAGGCAACATTACGCCGACTTTCATCATGTGCTTCGTCAAATCATCCGCCATCTTTGGTCGTCTTCTACGTCGCGTCAAATTACGTCATGTTCTTGTAAACCCCGACTGGTAGGTGGTGTGTGATCTTGTTCCGAGTGCAGTGTTCGCGGGTCGCGTTCCCGCCGTTCGGGCGCAAGAACAGGGAACTCGTGTTAAGAACAGACCGCCCAAACTCAGCCTGTGTTAGGCTGCGTCCGAATCGCTTGTCTAGGGCTATTGTCTATAGGTGTTCGTCCATTACAACTACGCGTGACGTAGCCGTAGATGTAGCTCTAGACGCCCATTTCGGACACAGCCTAATGCTGCGTTCCAATCACGTCGTGTTTCTCGTGTTTACGAGATGGTTGCACCACCAATGCGCACGCGTGAACTCGAGAAGAAAATTCCGCCTCGAGTTTTTTCATTTCATTTCATTTATTATTTCTCAGGGCAAACATAAAAAGGTACAGTACACAGATGAACAAATGACATAAAAACAAAACATGACATGGTAACACCCCTGAAGGATTGCCAAATGTGAACTAAATCACAATCGAGTGGCTCTCCAAATGTAGCCATGCCAACATAAATACATGTACATATATATATGCAAAATGAAAAAAAAAAAAATGCAAGGCAATATAGTAATACAAAAAAAATACAAATTTAGTTATAAATAGGTTTGCTTACAGTATATGCAGGAGATGAAATATATATAAATAGATATGTAGACGGATTTCAAATACATTTATGATATTAAATCTCATTAAAATACATTATGTACGCAAATGGTGAATACACCACTGGTGAATACGAGTTAACAAACCTTTTAACTTGTGAACACGAAACACACGACGTGATTGGAACGCAGCATTACCCTGCATTTTAAAAAGATTTGTTTGCTGCCCGCAGCGTCGACTAGTCAAATGGCACCAGGGGGATATGCTGCGCTAGATAGAGAAGACTTGATAAAAATAGCTCTCAAAAGTCACTTGTTTGTTATTTCATGGCAGAAATAATTTGCTGTTTATTTTACAATATACGCAATCTACATAAGACTACAAAACGACGCAGACTTCTCTCGGCAATCAACAACCTCTTAAAAAAAAGGAAATTGAAAGTTTACTTGAGTCCAAAACTGGAAAACAGACAAAAGTCCAGACATGACTAAGCCCTGGGTTCAAGCCAAGACTAGTTCCTAGACTCCAGCAGACTTTCTGAATATCTTAATAGTCTTAGACGCAAGTCCAGACCACTGAAACTGGATAGCGCATTGGCTATTCGAGTTGAGGCTACCCTTCGCCATGTTATCACTTTGAGTATCTGGTGAATGACGTCGAAGAAGAGAAATGGTTGAAAAGAAAAAGACGTCGGTTAGACGATTACCATGCTTTACACACGACGGGCTGTGCCATGGCGGCTCTCGTACATAATTCACTAATTTTTGGGACGAATAAAAACAAAATCGCTTGCTTACGTTTCAGTATCTTTCGCCATTTTAAACCAGTCCTGTGAACCGGCTCCAACCTTCGGTTCTCGTTTGGTCGAAACAATGACGTCACGCAACCATGACCGAAGACGCCAAAACGCCCAACCAATGGCCAAAGCGGAAACATGTTTCTGGTCACAGTCGCGAAAACACGCCCCAGGTTTTTCAACCTTGTCCCCATGGTCTCCTTTCATCCTCGTTCTCCTTACATAAAGATCAGTGGTAAACTGAGAGTTAATATGGCGGCTACTGGCTTCAGTTGCTTGTACAGCGCGCAATGACCAATGAGCTATCCAGTTTATATGGAGATCAGTGGTCCAAACTCGGCCGAGTCCAGAATCGCCAAATCCAGGCAAGATTCCAAAACCATTATTATATTAACACATACTTTGGAATCTAGAATCAAGTGTATGCTTGAGCGGTCTCAGTCCAAATATGAACTCGGTTTTTGAGTTCTGAACTCCTAGTGGACATACCCCACCTCTTTACTCTTTTGACATCCAGACTTGACTACAATTGACACTGCAACCAAAAAACAACAGCAGCAATGTAAACTAACTTAATATAGATGCCGTTATAACTGCTTACCAATTGAATTGTAAGTTGATTGTCCTGAAGCACATGTTGGGTGATCGGTACAGATCAATAAACGACGGAACGTGTCCTTTGGCAGATTCCTTCGAAACAAAGAACACCATTACTCAGTCAATTATTAGAAAGTTTTGATAATCGATACCGTATAAAATGTTAAATTATCATTATCAGCTGCGTAAAATTACCCACATGACAAAGCCACTGGAAGCCATTTACAGCCATACCTTGTACTCCTGCACCTCTTTCTCGTCAAAGAGTTTGTCCGGAAGCGCCTTCTTGTTCCACCGGCCCACTTTCCTGATGACATCCTCTGCCTCGCCCACCCTCCCTTTGGATAAGAGCCACCTCACGGACTCTGAGAGAAATCTAGGCGCGATAGACAACAGAGCGAGCTAACCTTAAAATCCATTGAGATCTGGCGAGAATGCATACTTAAGCTGGCTTTCCATATTAAGTGCGTTTTCGGTGCGTTTCAACTTAGTCCGTAGCGTTTTAGTCCTATGGTAAAACTATAGGCAAAATACGCAACGGACACAAAACGGACCGTACGTCAAACGCTATGGAAAGCCAGCTATTTTATGAAATAATTTTTTTACTGACTGGGCTAGGCTGGAAAACTACAATAATGTGGGAAATTATATTTTAATGTTGTCGAAATTGACCATGGGACTTCCGGGACATCTTCGGAAATGTTTTAAAGGGGATTTGGGGCAAATAAACGACTGCAATTCTTGAGGTAGTTTGGTGCCATAATTGCTAAAATAGCACCGTAGATTAAAAAGCAGACATAAGTCTGCTTAGTAGTTCTAAATCACAATTATGGACGACCTTTTATTAATAGATTGGGCTTCAATACCGTCCCTAGATCTAAATTTAAAAAAAAAAAATTAGGAGATTGTTTAGCAACACACTTACATCATGACGAAAATGCTCAGGAACACCGGTATTATGGGCATGAAGGCCAACACGCGCCACCTCCTTATCGCCATGGCAACCATGGCCACCGTCATGTAGCCCAGGGAATAGGAGCATCCAATCAGAACGCCGGCAACGACGCGCCACTCGGCTCCCACAAACTCATTCACTGAACAAATTCAACAAACAGTTGGCAGGATGTCAAGAAAGGATTTTTCTTGCTGCTTGTTGTGCAAATAAAAGGGTTCTATTTTATTTCTGACCAAATTGAGCAAGTTTGATAAAGGAAAACCTATTTAGCCAGGTCTTGATTTGTGACGCACCCACGCATGCGCAGTGACATTCAAGTGTGAACGGTAGCTTGTCGAGATCGAACTACGGTGCCACTGGTCCAGGGAATGAAAGATACATCACTTAACTTCGCAAATAATAATATTTGAATAAAATCGCAACAGCCCTACCTCCGCTATCACATTGGTCAACTCACCTAAAACATAGGCAGGGATCCAACGCCCCAGCTGACCCATGCCGGTGACGAATCGCACGATGAAGTATTGCCAGGATGCGCCAGTGAACGGTGTTGCTAGGATACCAAGGAACCACAGCACCATGGACACCATTAAGGCATTTTTACGCCCGTACCTGGAGTAGAGAACAAACATACCAACAGACTACTAAAGTGATGACGTCACTGTGATGGTTAGCACCGGATGAAGTCAGCAATCTTCATGTCAATAAGTTTTCATGACTATAGCATTTGAAGTTTCGAAACAAATTTCCCCAATGTTCGGCATTCAGCAGCTTTCTATAGAAGCTTTAACAACCAGCTATCGTACCAACTGACGCCACACTTCGATACCTATACCGCCTTCATCAATGTGAAGATCAGATGGCATGGTATTTAACCTCACAAGCTTATGACCACAGAACAAGCACGACGTAGGGCCCCAAGATTACTCAAGATACCAATACACATCTACGATTTGTTTCAAGAAGTTAAAAAAGTAAATTACATACATATGTTCATGTACCAGTGGCGTAACTGGGTGTAATTTCGGGGGGGGGGGGGGGGGGGGGGGGTTCACACATTTTTTCAAGGGCGCACTGAAAGTACATAAACTGAGACTTGTGTAATTTTTGTACATTTCAAGATTTCAAATGGGGGCACCCGGGGGGGGGGGGGGGGGGGTACGGATGTCAGCTGGGGGGGGGGGGGGGCACGTTCCCACCTGAAATTCCTCAAAGCCATCGACTAATTATAAATACTTCTTGGTCAGTCAAATTCTACAGCACAAAATGTAATTTCTTCGCCCCAAATTTTATAGTTACACGGTTATTAAAAAGCAGTGTTTCGGCAAAGGCGCGTTAAGTGATACACTCAGGGATCAAAGACCGAATAATTGGAAAGGTTCTCCAAATTCATTAACTGATTATTCGTGTTTATTTTTCAAACGCTGGATAGGTTTGGCGATGCACATCGACCCTGGTAGATAACTGTCCCCAAACTATGTAGTTGAGTGGGCGTATAAAAGGCCCCAAAAATAGTTCTGCTTCCGATTACATGGCATTTGAAAATAGGGTAGGTAGGTGGGTAGCGATTTTTTTGAAATTTGTTGTGCTAATCATGTAGGTGTCTATGTGTAGTCAAGATTTAAAGGTAGTATTTACAGCATTTATGTGGTGTTTTTTGGTTTTTGTTTTTTGTTTTTAACTTTTTTCTCGAAAAAAGAAATAGGGTCGGGGCCGTTAAAATAGGGTATAGGTAGGGTAACCGGAAGCAGAACTGTTTTGGCCTAAATGCCAGTGTTGTAGTCAAGACCATCACAAGACCACACAAGACCCTGCAAGACCAGCACAAGACCAGCACAAGACCAGCAGTCTTAATCCAAGTCTTAAGCTATTCAAATGAACTGTAACAAAAGCATTCCTTTGTCATGGTTTATGCCTGTTACTTGTGCCTGTTACAAGCTGGTCTTGTGAATGGTCTTGTGCATGGTCTTGTGCCTGGTCTTGAAATGGTCTGCTAAATACTGGTGTCCTGGTGCTGTTCAATGCATAGGCTTATTACTTTGAAGACCAATCCGGACACTACAATGGCATAGCTGCCTTAAATAGAAATGGTAAAAGTTTTCACTCATGTACACTCAGGCCGAAATACTGGTTCTCTTGGGTATATAATCCTCAAGTTTTTGGACATGAAGTAGTCAGATGTTACTCTGCAAAACTTTTGTTTTTGTTAAATTTTTAAGTGTCACGTAGGCCTAAAATAATTCAAAAGAGGAAACTTACTCAATTAATCACCAATGCCTCAAGTAGCAGGTTTTTGATCATTTTGCATATGGAATTGGATACATTTTAAAGTATATGAATACCATGACATCACCGAACTCACCAGTCGGATACAACTCCAAAGATGAACGATCCAGCCAAGAAACCACCGAAGAAGACAGAGTTCATTAAGTTGGGCATACCTTTATCGTCACAAATGAGTTGCCACTGAAAACCAAGCAGACGTTTACAGAATAGTAGGCTTCGACCCGCAAAAACAATTACAGGTATGATGCTACTTCCAGAACTGTAAGGTTTTCACAAACCTTACAGAGAGACACAAACTGCTGTGGGAGATATTTTTCAATTTTTTGAAGGAGCCCCAACTCTCTTGTCACGAATGTTTCTGCCCCAGCATTTCATTATCTTGACATGACCATGTACCCGTAGGTTAGGTTCATTTTCTTCAAATGTCACTCGAAATGGTGGAATTTTACGAAAATATCGCTTATCAAGACCACAGGTTTCACCAATCCAGAGTAATTTTTTGACATCTTTTGTTGTAAACAGAGGGCGCCTTAACTCCACTCATCAAATTTGAAATTCCCAAGATTCATCTAGTAAAATTCTCAAGATTTCCCAAGGCAATGGCAAACACTGTACAAATGCATTTAACAGAGCGCTGGAATAACCACTTTCCGCATGTGCAATCCATATTTTCCCACAAAAATTTCCAAGATCTTGAAAAAAATCCCAAGGAGTGGCCACTAAGCGCTCTTTGTCTACAACAAACGATGTCAAACTTTGGAGTGGTGAAACCTGTGGTTTTGGTAAGCGATATTTTCGTAAAATTTCACCATTTCCAGTGACATTTCAAGGAACTGAACCTAACCTACGTGTACATAGCCAGATCAAGATAAGGCATATGAAATGTTGGGGCAGAAAATTTTGTGACAACAGAGTTAGGGCTCCTTCAAAAAAATGAAAAATTTCTCCCACAGCAGTATATGCGTCTCTGTAAGTTTGTGAAAACCTTACAGTTCTGGAAGGTATAATGTCAGCACAGTCACAGGACAAACCTATAAAAGTTGCAGCTCAATCCGTCATCATATAGTCTCGAAAAAATAGTGGAAAAGCGTTCTACTGAAATGCAACAGTTATAATGTGCTTATTTCAATAATCGTTTCGGTTTGCGGTAACACCATGTGTTTATCTCAACTAACGAGAGGTATGGGTTCTGAAAAGGACCTTATTAAGTGAGAAGGGTTCAAGGGAGAACCAATTTCGTGCAACTCGTTTTCCCTACTGTCGGTATGTGAGAAATATGGTTCAGGGGAGAACCATGGGGACTTTACGGGTTAATATGGTTCAGGGAGAACCATTGGGACTTCTCAGGTTGTTCTCAACGTTTCCATAAGCCTGCTCTAATCTTCGTCAGGAGAATGAGGAGGTTTGCCGATGCAGCTCCTTAAGTAGAAAGGGAAGCGTTCCGATTGGTGCCACTGTTGTGTGGTGTGTTGTGGTTGGTTGCCACTATGGTATTGTTCTTGTTGTGTGTGTTTTTGATTGGTTGTCACCGTTGTATTGTATTCAATTATTGAAATTGAAACTTCATTGGTGGGGTAATATGGCGGACCACGGCTTCAACCCGAACAACTGATGCTCCTATCCAGTTTACATGGAGATCAGTGATGCAGCACCCTCGTCCCCATTACACTAAGTCATTACGAGTCCTTGCGCTAGTGGTAACTGCAGTCTGGTGCTTGAAGCACTCGAGATGAAACAAATGTGCTAATTTGAAATTACGTCTAATGCCTCGAGTACCAGCTTTTGGTAACCTGGGCTCAATTTTATGGCTCTGCTAACAACAGCTTTCCGCGCTTATGATCACCATTTTGCGCTAACAGCGCTAGCGGGAAAATCTGCGCTAACCCTGTAAGCACAGGAGCCAAAATTACCCGCTAACGCGTGAAATACGCTTGCTGTAAGCATATAATTTTCTGCTACAGTAAGCGGGGATTTTTCGCTAACGGTAAGCAGAGCCATGAAATTAAGCCCTGCACAGGGAATAGAGCGGGAATAATGTTTGCGTATACTTACATCCATGATTATTGTCGTCTCGTACTGCGTGTTATTGTACTCCCATCCGTTCCTGCATGCCACCCTAGTGGCATTGTAGTCAGTGTGGTTGAGGTTAGGGCTGAACACCACACCCTTGGGGAAGTTCCATTGCTCGCAATGGTCGTGATCATACTCGTCATCTGTCGGATCCCTGGCCGGTGGGATGCTGACCACCTTGATCGCCGCTTTGCACTCCTCCAGCGTGCCCAGGCCCTGCGCGGTGCAATTCGCCGGACTGAACGTCTTGCACCAGTGGTCCTCCTCCCCCGCGTAGAAGGCGTGCTGCAGGGCGGAGAACGCCCCCAAGTAGTTCACCAAGATCAAAAAAAGGAAGGCGTACCATTGATACCTTCCGAAGCCTCCCAGAAGCTTCAAAATCTCGTCGAATTTCATCCCGACCAGCGATTTTTAACTTCACGAATGCAAACGTGTTGTACCAACTGCAGAAGTGTCGTTTCGGTCCCGTTTGGGGCGTGCGTTTTCTTGCTTTAGTCCTTTTGGCCTATTTCTCTCGTCACAAAGCTCTGATAACTCATTATTTATCAGTTTCTCATTTCCCGGGGTCATGGGTTAATCGGTCTAAAACAAAGTTTAGAAAAGGAGCAAAGTGCGTCAATTGCCATCACAACTAAATAGAAGAGTTACATAAGACAAATAACACCATATTATCACTGAAAGGCAGGTACTGGAGTTGTTGGGCACAAGGTTTACTGATATAGATATCTTCCTTTTTATAATGTTTGACCCTGCTCGAATTTGCTTTGTTAAACCTGAGCGAAATCGGAGAGAAAAAAAAAAACGTTCACAAGAAAACTGTTAAGCCCGGTCCCGAATGAAATTGTAAAAATGGCCGTTTCCTTTTCAACTATTTTTTATTCAGAATATCAACAACTGATAAATAATTTAAGCGCATTAAAAACACAATTTGAAAACATTTAGGATTAGAATTTAACGAAGCCGACCGCATTTGTCTCTTTCCTTTGTGAAATCAACAGGTTTTCAGGGTTTACTTTGTTTAATGTCAGAGCTGCATTTGCCCATCATGAACGGTTGCTGTTGATCATTGCTATCCTAAACATACGCATCTTAAAATCAAATTGCAATCATTCATTAAAATCAATTTGAAGAGAAAATGATGGCTGCTCATCTTAGATTCGGCTAAGGAGAATGGACGAGGAACTGTAGATTCGTGCTAAGAATGGACGAGGCGAAGCCGAGTCCATTCTTGCACGAATCTACAGTTCTGAGTCTATTCTCTGACTTAAACTATTTTCCAAACAACAAAGGATTATTCAAATGAGTCTCACCCCACCATGTTTTTGAATAAGTGTAGATTCGTTTTGGTTCCTATTATATTGTTTCATTTTCGATTATTTGTGTTATCCATTTTGATGTATTTTGTTCAAACAACGTTTTAAATGGCGATTAGAAAAATTACAGGATGGTACTGATTCGCACCATGATCGCTTTTCAATGTGTTTTCCTTTACATTTCCGCAGTACGATAATCGTAAATTTAAAAACAGAAACTTAACGAATCCACGGGATCTGTATATTCGTTACGAATGTACAGTTTTGATGTAGATTCGTTACGAATCTACAGTTTACTGTAGATTCGTGAAAATAATCTACACTTTTCTCAATAGTGTGACGTCACAGAAATAGTTTAAAATGTACTATCAACAATAATTTCTGTCATCAAGCTTTCATTAATCCATTTTGGGGTACCCTCTTCCTACAAAGAAAAGGAATTACGCCTTCAATGTTATTTACTTAATCCTATCTGAATTCCCCCATCCATTATCACATAATATCCTCCTCCCCCCCCCCCCCCCCCCCCCCCTGGAAGCCAAAGAACAGCCCACTTCGTGTAATCATATCATAGAATGATCCTTCAGCTTTCTTTCATGTTAGATGGCAATATTTGGCCAATCATCCTGTACAAAGATCGTAGCACCGCGCAGCGGCGCTGTATACGATCTTTGATCTTGTAAATACTTGAAAGTTTGTCAGCTGGTATCGTAGGGCCTTATACAAATATCGACTGCTTCGAGTGGTAGCCTCTCAAGGTGATGTATGCAGCATTCTATTTTCCCCCGGCTTCGCCTCGGGAAAATAGAATGCTCCATGGATCTCCGAGGGAGGCTAGCTTTACCACACCATGATCTCGTGGCAGTAAATATTTGTTTTATAACACCCCACCCACAGATTCTGCTTGATTTTAAAATGTTAACATTATTTAAATCTAAATACAGTTAAAATGGACTTATATTTCAATACAAAATTAGTGGAAAAATTGTCTGCTCTTTTCAAAACCACCTCTTAACGAAATGTTTGAACCCAGTTCTGCAGCGCTGGCACTTCGGAACAATACGCGTTACGCGCAACGCTCAACGCGCACACCCGCATGCATCTGCACACATATTCCGCGTCATGGGTTATAGTACTTTGGTTGCTAATGGTATAGTACTTTTGGCCGTGCACATGAAGATAGCAAAAATAAAAAATGCCATGTGACTCGCTCTCGGCCAATCAAGACAATGTGGATGATGTGTTATAATATTATTGGCCGCTACGGGTATAGTACTTTTGGCCGTCATGTGACTCTGACGGCTGATTTACACGCCGCACACAACATTAGAGAAATACGTTAAACCAGTTTAATTTAAGAACGAAGGCGACGGAGTAAAATATAGATACTGGGTTTCGATCTCGGACCCATACAAATTAAATTGAAGTCCCCTCCACATTATAAAATTCTGCATTGATCATCTCGAATAAAAATGGTTTAAAAATGAACAGGGCACTTTACAATGAGGTTAAGTAGATTTATGTCATAGAATTTTTGTTCAAAGAATCTGTTAAATCAACGTCCTGTTGTTTTAGTCTAAAATCTTTCCCTCAAACATTTAGAGGCTGCATGAATTTGTTAATGGCGTCCCACATTGCCTTGGTGAGTTTTTCAGCATCCGGGTCAGTGCTGTAGTCCAGGCAGTCTGCCTGCCACATTGACACACCGCGGAGATTGTTATCTTTGGCGTACAGGTACCGCACAAGGAGTGTTTCTGGGTCATCGTACCACACTTGATGGGGCTTGCCAGTGGTCTTATCCTGTGTTGTAAAGGAAAGAGACGCAAGGTTTCAGAAGTTAATTTGAGCGATTCACGATTAGCCTTTTAGAGGTATGGCGGACACAATAGGAGAGCGCTATTTTATTTGGGTATGAATACACAAGTTTTACCCAAATCAAATAGCGCCCTCCTATTGTGTCCGCCATACCTCTAAAAGGCTAATACAAGGCGCCACCAATAGTTTACTAGGGAGAAGGCACTTGTCACTGTGCATCATGGGGAGGTTTTAAAAGGTATGCGTTACTTAACTAAGAAAATTCCCAAAACACCACTTCCCACCCCCCTCCCCCCAAAAAAAGAAAAGAAAAAAAGAAGACAGCGTCTTTTTTGAGGTTAGGTTCACGTGCGTTAAAGAAATCCTCCTCAAACAAAGAAACAAATCCTTGAAAATCGGGAGTTTATACCTAAAGGCAAAATTTTACGGCTGGCGGTAATTGTTGGTGGAAAGAAGAAAGCCATCTCGAAAACGGCTAGGTCATGAAATAGTTACAAGGCAGCTATTTTGAAAAAAAAAACGCCTTTTTAATTTTCAAGGCATTTATGTTATGATTTCTTTTACATTTTTGGCCAACACAGGCATTTAAAACCGCCTATGGCTATTATTCTGCATAACGAGTAAATTACCTTGTAATCGAAGAACTTCGAGACAAATGTATTATTCAATATTCCAGTCGTTGACAGTTTCTTTAGCATTTGAGTAATGTCGCTGTAGCAATGCTGACTACGACCCTGCAACTTCAACTCGGAACCGATTTTGGAACAGATACTGTCCTGAAAGAAATTGAAAATTACACAGTTCATCAATCGGGAGTCAACGCGGTCATTCGAGTCAACAAAATATGCATGGCACTTGGGCCTAAAAAGTTGTGCATTTCGAATTCGTTTCTATACCTTTAGGATGTGCGTGCATTCGTAGTCGTAGCCGTACCAAGGAAACGCGGGTACCAGCTTAGAGGGCGGTACACCATCAGCTACAAAGGATTCGACACCTGGAATGTAAAGGGCAAGTGAATCTAGATTTGACTGGACATTCAAGTCAACGAACATGCGTTACCTGACAACACACATAAACACAAACAGACATTGAGAGATATCAGTAACTGCAAGAGACCTTTACCTATTTGGAAACGTTGGTACGGGTCATTGGGAATAGCAAAGTCGCTATCAGACAAGTCGTAATTCATGAGAACCAGGTAATCGCTGACCTCGGCCAAGTTCTTGTAGTCATAGCAACGACCCCACGTACATCCGGGCGCAAACGGAGTGTCGAAAGAGATCTACATTTTATTGTCAAGAAGTGAAATGTATGCATTAAAATCAAATATGTTAGTTTGAATTTCTTCGTACAATGAAGCCGATTATCATCATGACAGAACTGCGTATATTTACTTGACAAAAAGTTTACCAAAAGGGTCATGACAACAGCGCCCCATGCGGTCATGTATAAGACCTATTATCAGATGATTCAAAATTTGATTTGACTTTACCTGGGAGTGGGGGTTGACCTCTCGGAAGGCCTTTCCAGTCTCGTTGACCAAATCCACTAAGTAATGAGCCTTGCTCTCGCTCAGCGTATTCTCGAAGTCAATGTTGATGCCGTCCATGCGCTGCGAGAGGGCGGTGTTGACCTGCTGCTTAACCCATGCAGACCGTGCGGTGGCGTTACTCAGCTTAGCGACCGGGTAGTCGGCTATCACGATAATGTTAATTTATATGACCAATAAAATTACTGGTAATTATGATTACACACTGCTCGTTAAATGTCAGAAACAAACCTACAAGTGCCCATGAAAGATGTAAACATTGGAAATTGTTTTAAACATCGGCATGATCTGTGTCTGTTAAAAATCAGTCCCAAAGCAATACAGAAACATACGATTTGAAGCTTTGCATGGTGGGTACGATACGATAAAGACTGAGATTGCGGGTAACACCATGTGAAATAAATGTCTTCTAGGAAGATGTGTGGTTCTGAAAAGAATCGGGATGAGTGTGTAACTCGACGTTTCGGACAGTGTGCTCTGTCCGTCCTCGGGAGTGTGAGTGCAGATACACTGTACAGACAAGGAATGAGTAAAAAATATACGAATTGATTTAGATTTGTTTTGAATAATGGACATGGGGGTGTTTTTTGGGTACTTTTGGTATTGAAATAATTTAACCAGCTAACAAAAAGAAAACACAATTAGGAAAAATATTACTACAAACCCGCCAGTACATATCGTGCTCCCTTGGAGTGTGCATAGCACATAAGGTCAGGGCTGTAAGGGCCAAACTGGACCACCGTAGTGATGAAGGACCAATCATATCGCTTCCAATCGTCCTTGCCACTACTTCGAAAAACGAATAACTGTTGGTGGAAGACAAGTTTGAAAGATACCAAAAAAAAGGGCAACAGAAACTATGGAGATCCCCCCCCCCCCCATAATAAAGTCATGGCTTTCCATGAAAAATTCCAATATTTGAATATGAAATTTGAGGAGATGTCATCAGATTCTTCACCTATGTTTGTAAAAAATCAAAATGTTATTGTTGAATTGTTTGAATAAAACATATTATGGTCAAGAAAGTGTATTTTTGGACTAAACACGGCAATTTAACTTGACTTTTGTGAATACAAATTTTCTCATTTCTGATTGGTCGTACTTCGTGATTGGTTTATTTCTTATCACGTGCTTCAAAGTCTACACAACAGTTGTCTAAATTTTGGTGGCAATATCGATTTATATGCATTTACACAACCTAGCATTTACACAACTTGGATATGATCACACAACCTTGTTCAATAATTACACATGGTTGTATAAAATCTTTTCTACACAGCGTTTTTTTTACACAGAAGAATAACAGTGTAACCTCCAAGGCTCTGAAATTTTCATTTCTATTTCATTTAATATCAAATATATTTTTGTGGTACCGGTACTTATATTTAAATTAATAAGTATATTATATTAGCAAAAAACACTTTTTGGGCAATATGACGGAATTGATATATGGCGGTATATAAAATTGTGAAAATATATATGTCAAGTCACAACACGCAGAACGTGGAAAATCAGATACAACCGCACAAAATTTCATTTGGAGAGAAATTTAATAGGCGGCAAACGGCAATATGTCATTTCTATTCTGAGCAGCATTATGTGAGGTCAGGGTTGCAATGCTGGTGCGAGGGTACGGGTACTGGCTTATCATAAAGAGGCGCCTATTATATAGGCCTACCTCGTGGAGCGGTAGTGGAGCCGTGATGACATGGCAATCTCCAGGGTCCTTGCAGGGGCATGGGTTTGCCTGGGTGTCACCGAGCACTCCGTACAAACAGCAACTTACAAACAGCAGGAAGACTTGAAGCAGGAAAACAATGACGGCCATTTTCTGTGGATTGTTTTTACTCAGCCCGCGGATCGGATCGGAGTACGAGCACACCATAGTACCAGCGCTCAGCATGCAAAGTGTCATGTGGGCGCGCGCGAAGTCACGTGAAAGCGCAAGCAAGGCCGAGGACTAAACTTGTTACCAGTCCCTCCATTATCGTTCTGACATGCATGGGGCCGGGGACCGGTAGGCCTAATGGGTACACTATACATACGTTTCAAACCAAATTTACGAAAATGAAAAGCCTCACATCCACACAAGCTACTGGTCCCTATAAATATTTGCGGGCGGGGACCAGTCTAGGCGGAGGACGCGGTACCCGATGGCGTTGTTTATTTATGGTCCCAAGGGCCTAATATCGGTTACGAGTGACAAAAATACGCCCCTCTCATAAAAAAAACTTGCTGGCTTACAGGCTCACACACAAGCGTGTAAATTCAATCGTATGACCTCCTATTGTCCGCCTATTGTTCCCACTTCAACTGTTTGGCAGGGACCCTCATTGGTTTAATTCACGGTTTTCAATTGGAATGGGGGGGGGGGGGGGGGGCTTTCTCAACCGGGGACCCAATTGTCCTCTAGGTCTCCTTTTGAATGCAAAACCAAACCTACCTACCCACCCATCCAAAACACAAAACACAAAACACAAAAAAAAAAAAAAAAAAAACAAACACCCCAACACCCCTGCATATAAAATCAAGTTCAAGTATTAATAAAATTAACGGCAGAGTTCAGTATTTTGATGGCTTATCGGCAAAACACACGGCCTTATTAAAAAAATATATATATATTTTAACAAGAATTAACGAGAAATAATTGTTCACGGGAGGGTTGACACCAAACTTCACACCCAAGTATGGAATTCCATACTAACGTGTTTTTAATAGATATTTCGTACCATTTTTTTCATTCAGGGCATATTTCAGGCCTGAGCAAGTGAACATTTCGCATGACAGGCAGGCAACGCCATTGGTTATTACTCAAAATGAATATTCATGAGCTCAAACTTGAACAAGAAAAAATACCCAAATGAGCGAACATCTCCAACGTTTGCTAAACGGAAAAGTCCCCCTCCCTGAGAAGTTTTCAAAACGCCCCGATGCATTTTACACATTTTCTTCGCACTGTGTGCATCTCGCAGTGCGTCAACTGCAGCCGTGCCGTTTCGGTGGCGCTCGGGGCTTTTATTTGCCTATTATCTCTGATCTCATAAGCTAAAAAACCTATACATGTAGTAATATTTTATCAGTTACTATATTCCGATTTCCCTAGGTCACGAGGCAATCCGTATAAAATAAAGTAGTCCAGAAGAAGTGCAAAGTGTGGAAATTATCGTCAAAGCAAACAAATTCGGTAAATACAAAATATCAAAGACAAACATACTTGTCAAAAGTTAAATCTTCGTCTGTCTCGGTCCATAATTTACACACCATATTCATGTTAACATTACTTCAAGTTTCTATGTGAACAACTTTAATCTTATTCATTGCTTAAGAACAATTCCCAAACTGATAATTAAATGATCCTTCTAGAAATGTACCCGTGAAAGCAATGTCTAATAGTGTCTTTAAGTTCATGCGTACGTTTGTGAATTAGCACCTTAGATGAGGTACATTAAGACATCTGTACAGCTATGATACTTTGTGTCCGATTCCCCGTGCTTTCTCAAGTTTCCTCCCAAGTTGGCCCATTCCTGTTTGACCGATGTGGAATTGGTGTACAGGTTATCCATTACGTCCGACGACTTGGGACATATTTTTAGTGAAGGTGTGCCAGTTTTGGATTAATTGTTTTCTGATCATTTTTCTATTTTTGCCATTTAAATTTTAGGAAGCCTGATGTGTCTGTCAAGAATATCAGTTACAATATTAACAATGTCTATTTCGAGAGATTAAAAGAAATGGCATTGTTTTATCAGATGTGTATAGTGGTGAAATTGAACGGGATGTGCGTACACCTCAAGTTCTTAATAAATTTGTTAACCTGTTAAGGAGAATGGACTCGGAACTGTAGATTCGTACTAAGAATGGACGAGGCGAAGCCGAGTCCATTCTTGCACGAATCTACAGTTCCGAGTCTATTCTCTGACTCTCCAAACAACAAAGGATTATTCAAATGAGTCTCACCCCACCATGTTTTTGAATAAGTGTAGATTCGTTTTGGTTCCTATTATATTGTTTCATTTTTGATTATTTGTGTTATCCATTTTGATGTATTTTGTTCAAACAACGTTTTAAATGGCGATTAGAAAAATTACAGGATGGTACTGATTCGCACCATGATCGCTTTTCAATGTGTTTTCCTTTACATTTCCGCAGTACGATAATCGTAAATTTAACAAAAAACTTAACGAATCCACGGTATCTGTATATTCGTTACGAATGTACAGTTTTGATGTATATTCGTTACGAATCTACAGTTTTCTGTAGATTCGTGAAAATAATCTACACTTTTCTCAATAGTGTGACGTCACAGCAATAGTTTAAGTATAATGATACCACGAGTCAATTATTAGATTCTCATGCACCCGTTATGAAAAAGACAATTACTGTCCGTCAAAGAGTACAGAAATGCAAAGAAATTACGAAGGAAAGCAGAACGTAGGTGGAGATTTTCCAGAACTCAACAAGATCATGATGCTTTTATTCACTGTAAGAATGCAGTAGTAACGTTTTTGATGTCGCAGGCACGTTGTAGTTACTACAGGAATTTTATTGATGGAAATTGTGAATATCAGAAGAAATTGTTTTAAAGCCAGTAAATCTCTTCTTGGCATTAGAAAAACATCTTTGTTGCCCTCATATTCTGATGATTTGACTTTGGCAAATGACATGGGTACCTTTTTTGTAACCAAAATATATAATATTAATTGATCTCATCTTCCGTCCTATTCCGTCACCTGCCCATTATTTAATTTACCAGATTTTAGCCCGGTTATTCAAACTGGTGTTAAGATGGACGAGTTTTGCTATTTCTCATCGGGTGATGTTCACAAGCTTTATCTATCAAGAGTTTTAGTAAAGGCTGCATTTTGGATCCTATTCCAGCAGGGTTATTTATGAATTGTTTAGACGTGCTGTTGCCATACAGTTGTTACCAGTATTGTTTATTCGTCATTACAAAGCGGTCATTTTCCCGAAAATTGGAAATCCCCTGTTATCATCCCAAGTTGTTAAAAAAAACATGGTCTTGATTTGAAGGTTGAGAATTACAGACCAGTTAGCAATCTTCAGTTTATATCTAAATTGACTGAGCAGGCAGTTGCAAATCATTAACATTCCTATTTGTCAATGCATAACTTGTATCCAGTGGCCCAGTCAGCATACCGAAAATATCATTGTACTAAAACAGAATTGCTGAAGGTCAAAAATGATCTTTTAATAGCCATGAATAAGCAGCATGTCAAAAATAAATCATTGGCCGAAACCGACCCAGGCAAGCCGTTCAGAGGGAATACTGGTACAATGTTTCCAACCCAATATCTTCAAGTTTGCAGCATGTCGGCAAGGCACCAGACTACCATCAGCCACCCAACAGATCCCGCTAAAAACTCGACTTGTAGGTCTGGGATCCTTCGTCTTTAAAGGTTTTATCTGACTTAATGCTTAAGTCCATCATTCCAATGACTGCTGTGCCAACGTCGTCTCTGTCGATGCCGCTTCCTCCAAGGCACTTGGGCCTTGAGAGACAGAAAAAGGGAAAACAATCGATATGCATTTATCTTATTTAAAAATAAATCTATGAAGAGGATGACGTTTCGTTCCTAGTAAAATCTTTCTGAAATGTCATTTAGCAAGCAGTTCGTATATATAACATACAGTGTTTCATTTCGATTGAGTTCATTTCTTTATTAAGTTAGGCCAAGTGGTCTTTATCGGCCAATACTTTATTAATAATTTTATGGTCAAGCCTTTGCGTTTTCGATAATTTAGACAATCCAGGTACGTCTTACAAAGAACTATTTTATATGTTTCAAAAGATTGTCTGAAAATAAAAGCTTGGGTTCACTGTGGTTGTATCCCGTATGATTTGTGTTTAATATCCCGGGCAAGTGCATTGTAAATAGCAGCAAACGTATGGTTTGGAGTTTATTCCGTTTCTGAAATTAAAATTATTTCACTAAAAAAGAATGCGGACGACTAGATGTATGTCTTATAAGTTCGTCCTACTAGCTTTTGTAAAAGGGGCATTTTGTTTAAGCCACAGGAACATTTTTAGTTCAGAAACAAGCCGCGCAATCCGTCATGCACAAAAAGGTATAAAGCGATTTTTGTTTACCTGCTATCCATGCTCCGAGTGAAAATTTCCAGTTAATGCATCGCCAAGTAGCTAATTATGGAAGGAAGTTCAATTTTTGAACCAAGTACTCTATGTAGTCTTCCTAAAATATTATGTGCTAGACGAGGACAGATTGATTAACACAGTACCGGTAGGAATTAAGAGCGTCCAGCTCCTATTTGTGACAAATATTCAGAGGAAAAACGTTGTTTAAACTTTTAAAATATTTTAAACAACTTTTTTCTCTGTGATATACCGTCCTTCGATTTTGTTAATGAAATGTCTCACTGGAAAGCTCGTATATTTATATAAACTTACCGAATGCTAACAAATTAGAAATTCACTTTGGGAATATATTTTGTCATGGTAATCCGCCCCCAAAACCAGGGAAATAATGTTTCAATAACTTTTCTTGGTCCACTTACTTTCCGAAGGCTTCTCCCTCTTCCAATGTCTCGGGAAGCTTCTTGTTGGTTGTCTCAGGGAGGAACAAGGAGAGGAAGCCAGCGACGATTGACAAACCTCCGAACAAAACAAACGGGAGGGGTTCCCAGAGGGAATCCAGCCCAAGAATAAACGGAGAGATAATGCCCGAGACACGGGCGGTCATCGATGACAATCCCACACCGGCACTCCTGCAAGGGCATTAAAAGGAAGAAGCTCGATATGAGTACAGTGTTCTCGGGTCGCCAATTTCGAATAAGGAAGTGCATGTCGGAGTGCTTGGGGGCGCCATTCAACATGGCGACGGCCATGCAGCGAAAGTTGAAGCAATCTTATCACAGCTTTTATGTCGTTTGATTCTTTGGATGAAGAAGTCGAATTGAAAACAGATCCGATATATCCGTTTGGAACAACTTCTTTATTCGAACAAAAAAAAAGCGTTACAGGATCCGAGGATATACGAATAGGCTGCGATGTCGGCCATCTTTGATCATCTTGCTCTTCATCCACTTCCCAGATAGCGGGGAGTGAAAATCCTGTTCGCGAGCGGTGTCGCGGGTTGGATCTGGATATTCGACATTCGTTCTCGTGTTCAGTCAACAGTTAGTAACATGCAAACGTATGGGCATGAAGATCGCTGTGTATTCATTTGGTTCTAAACACTGAAGTGACCAATTTTTGTGAGTCGAGACCAATTTTATGCAACTTCTAAGCACAAAAAATGGCTAAGCATTTGAAAACTCTTCCTTGGTAAAAACAGGTTTACCACCCTATATTATCGTATGATGTAGGATTGCTTAAAAGGTAGTATACAACATTTGCTTTTGCTGTAATTTTCAGAAATAAACAGACTTGGGGGTTAATATTTTATAACAAATACTGTAATGATTAAACACTGACCTGTTTAAAGTTTTCTGTGCATAGATGCTGGGAAAACAGAAAACGGAGCAATTTATAGACGTCAGGGGATTATCAGGTCGGGGAACAAAACTTTTTCCAACGATTGTTGGCCGACAATCGCTGAAAAAATGATACAAAAGTTCCACTTTTCTTGAAAACGACAGCACACCAAGTGCCATGATTTCATAGGACGCTCGAGACAATTATTTACTTACATGTACAGTCAAGTAAGGTTTTTCATAAGTGACTGGTATTTAGCTGTGTTTGGCTTACCTTGAAAATCACATGGATTTTTAGCCGATACCCTGTTTTACTAAGCAAGACATCTTTGTGCTAAGCAAATTTCTGTAAATGTCCAAAAGTGCGTTTTTTATACAGGAAGTGGGAAATGTCCACTTACCTGACTGGTGTGGGAAATATCTCACCGGACACGACGTAAATAATACTGAATGATGCGGAAATAAAAAACTTGCCGATCATGGCAACAGCCGTTTTTGCAGCGCCCGATGCTGAAGGACAAAAAAAGAAAAAACAGAAAAATAGACGAAATTACATTAAATGTTAAATTGTTCAGTGTACTCAAGTCAGAGCGGGAAATGCATTAAGCTCAAGGAACAAATTCCACAGGTCAAAGGTGAAAGGTTAGCAACAGTAACCTAGCGTGGGAATCAGACCCCGTGAAATACAAACTTCTTGAGTTATGGTGCCTAGGCCTCGTCAGTAGATAAACGGCTAGAAATATATGCCAAGTGATAGGGTGAACATTCGTGTGAGAAATAGGATTATAGGGTTTGGGATATCCCATTCATGGGATATCCCAAACCCTATATTTCCCACAAACCCCCTTCGTGGACTGCATGTGAACAGTGCGCACGCTCCATTCATTTACATTGCACTTCCGGATCCCAATGACGTCACACTCACAGAGGCGGATAGGGTGAGGATTAATATTAGATTCAGACTTAATGGAAAACCTTGCTTGTGCTCTTAATATAAAAACAAATTGTTGCAATGCGTCATGGGTAAAGAGTCTGTATTTCACGCAAGACCAAATTTTACACGACAGCATACAGACCATGTGCCCTTAGCTGTTTACATCTAAACCGCCGTATATTTAAATGTGTCCGGCAACATTTGGTTATTATGCATCAAATGTCAAATAATGCAAACTAATCTGACCTGGCGACGTCACACCCAAACTCAATTTCATGCAAAACACGGCCAGTGCCATAAACCGCCGGGTATATGTAAAGGTTAACAGATAGTAAACAGATAGTAAACACGTGACGTCAGAGGGCACGTCATATCTACACAGTTTGGGTAAATGACGCGTACTTATAGCAGTTGTGATGATGCAAGCCACGCCTCCGATCACCATAGTGCTGCTCAGGTTGATGCGCCGACCAAAAAAATGCAATGCAAGGATGCTATAGAGGATGCTTGGGAACTCGACGAATGCCGAGATCCCCGAGGCAAGATAATCATCCACGCCCAGGTCGGAGGTACTCAGAGAGAGACCGTAGTACACCATGTTAACAACAAACCTATGAAGAGGAAAATCAGTATGAGAGAGGGCAATACATTTAATAGAGCTCTATGGAGAGGACAGATTTGACAAAATCGCCGTAGAATAATTGTCTAAACGCAGCTTGTGAAATATCGTCCAATCACAATAGTTATAATTTGACGCGATGAAACATGACAAGTCCGAGACAAACAAAAATTGCCGCATGAAATGCCATAGGATTGTCCACGGGGCGTGGTTAACTCGCAAACGATGCAATCATAATGATACTAATTTGATGACATACGTTTCATTAAAAGGCAGTATACACCATTTGCTTTTGCTATAATTTTAAGAAATAAGTGGATTTGGGTGTTTATTTTATAGCTTGCTAGCATATACTGTAACACTGACCTGTTTAAAGTTGTGTGTATAGATGCTGGGAAAACAGAAAAGAAAATCATGTTCTTGTAGTCCGGTTCCATGACCATACTTTAGACAAAACCGAACAACTTCTATATGTCAGGAAATTATCAGGTCGGGGAACTAGACTATTTCCAACAATTGCCGGACGACAATCGTTGGAAAACTTTATAAATGTCCACTGTTCTTGAAAACGACAGCACACCAGGTGCCATGATTTCACAGGATGCTTGAAACTGCTATTTACTTACATTCTAGTAGTTTTGTTTTTGATGTTTTCAAATGTTGTATACTACCTTTAATATATGGGTTCAATTCCGGTATAGTTTTTTTTTAGACTCGCCCTCATCACACCAACTTACCAGTAGAACATGATATTCAGTGTTTTGATGCGCATGTTTGGAGTGCGAAAAAGTACTACGAACGTTTGATGCCCTTTGTTTTCTCGCTGTAAAAAAAACACAATATTAGAAATCAATTGCTTAAAAACGTTTAATATGATTTAATTTCAATGCTACTTGCGCGATCTAAATAAACATTGGTATCTCCACTGGGATGTTACATGTACTGGCTTTTATACATGATCTAAATTCTTGTTTTCATTTGAAGTATAATGAGGGCGGTGGCTTTTTAATTCTTAGAAAATCCTGCCACTAGGTTATGCAAGAGGGCGCCATTTTTTGTTTGGTAATACAAAGAACTCCTTGTCAAAAGAGCATAATATCGGTACATGTAATACAATCATCCCAGTCCTCAAAAACTAAACCCACCAACAATGATTTGAATTTGGAATGTGAAATGTGGAACCTTGTACAAGAAAGTCACGTTTTTGATATTTTCTTTGTATATAACAATACTATGGAAACACCTCATTTAAATATGACATCAGCTTTGGCTCATGAAAATGAAAATCTGATTTACATAACAGTACAAATTTCTCGAGAATTGCTACAGCGGATTATTGCTACTGCAATGCTACAGCAATATGGAAATTCCGTGCCCTGCAAGTTTTCTTGTCATTAAAATTCTACTGTACGGCCCCTTTAAAGATGCGGTGATTACAGACCATAGCTGCACCAATACTCTCTGCAGATAGCATCTCCTCTGGGAATTCCTTCTTGTTTCTCGCTGCTATCTTCCTCAGTGTCTTCTCCGCCTCCTTGTACCTTCCTTTAGCCATCTGCCAGCGGGCCGACTCGGGTATGAAACTGTATGTTGAGCAGCAATTTAAGGTGGACCATTCCGTGAAAAGCTCGTAAAGCCATATATGCAAAAGTCTGTTTAAAATGATTTGGACAGCAGTTGCTATTTCCGCAAGGCTCAGTCAACCTACAAATGCAAATTTATCTTCTTTTTTATTTGTTGTAAGAGCGCCCTCAAGTGGTAGATTTAATTATTTTTCAAAAGTAACATTTTATGTGTGTGAAGTACAAATTACTAGTTTTGAAAAGAATTTTTTTGGGGGAAACCTCCTTCCAATGATTCCCGGATCCGCCCCTAAAAGGGAACGTACATACTTTTGACGTATGTCTGACCAATGTGCGGTGGTCAGAAATCGGCAGATACGCCTACTGAGTTTACTGGTCTAAGAACGCTTTCGCTGATGTCGCGCGCTCTGTCCGGTCCATGACATTAAAGAACCAGGCCTATATACTGCTTGACACCAGGCTATATTGTCACCCACGATCATTGCCGACGTTTGTATATATAGGACCATGAAGGATGAAGTACTTACAAGTACAAGAGAAAGTATAGGGCAGTGGGTACCCCGATGAGGAGTTGCAGAGTCCTCCAGTCACGAATGAGATAGGACAACAGTGGGAGAATCAGGAATCCAAGGGTAAAGAATCCCTGTGCGGTCATTCCAACTGGTACCCGCCAGCTGGGGCCAACGAACTCCATAACTGTGGAGACAAACAGGAAACTCCACTTCATGTGTAGAAAGCGAAGCTGCAGTTTATTCAAATATACTGATGGCCGCTAAAATAATAGCAGTAACAACAACGATCAAATATCATGAGAACATCAACAGCAGTAACAGCTGTAGAGCGGTTGTGATAGCTGCAGCACATCACCCAGGCAGCAGGCAGCACATCACCCAGGCAGCAGGCAGTAGCAAAGTTCACTAATCATAGCAGCAGTAGTAGCAGCAGCACCGGCAGAGGCAGTATCAGCAGCACCAGTGATATTAGGCCTATAGCACTGCAGCAGCAGCAGCAACAGCTTTGTAATTATTCCTGTCTGTTTTAATCTCCTTTCTCTCCTGGTCTACAAATTTATTAGGTGTTAACTGCGACTTCAAGCAGCAACATCAGTTACGGGGAAAGGGTATGGTATCACAATACATGTATTATCAACTTGGATCGGATGAACTTCGTTCCCCGCATCGCCCGAACTCACCGAGGACAAATGAGACGAGATAGGCTCCCATAGCGCCGGCTGCGATGAAGAACCGCAGGATCGAGTACACCAGTACACTCGGTGAGAAAATGTTACCAACAGAAGTAAACAGGATCAAAGTGGACGCGATGTAGATTGCTGTTTTACGACCGATGCTGCATTATGGATTTGGCCAAGAAAAGAGAAGTCTGAGGTCTATAGAATTTTTAAATATATACATATTAATCCGCATCAGCGCATGTTTACATCACCGTTACCCTGATTCTGGAGTGCTTTGTGCCCCTTTTAGCAATTTCTTACTGTATTTACATATTCATGAGCATTGGAGTGGTGTCACGTGGGAAGCTTCAGTATCACCGCTGATTTGTACACAAGGCCTGAATATTTCTTTTTTACACTCGAGTGCCATTTTTGTGTGAATTGCAAACGTACACAAATCAAATTTCGACGTCATTTTTGTACTGTAATGTTTACACTATGTAGTGAGAACATTTAGTGACATCATTCAGTGCACCAGAAACATTTTGAAGTGTGAAAAAAAAGACAATTTCATCCTCATTTCATGTCTAAAGGGAAATCTCTTCTGCTTACACGAAGCATTGTTATTTGCGCAAGATAATTTGACAAGATACCGATTTTCACTTTGCTGACATATAAAATACAAGAAATGAGAATGCCTGTATTCATTAAAATTATAAACGGCAGTGAATGAAGCGAATGCATCGTACTGACTTACCAATCTGCTAGCGAGCCGAAGACAATCGAGCCGACTAGAAATCCGGCAAAGTAGATCGATTGTAGAAGTCCGACGGTCGTTCGTCTGTCACACACCAGATCGAACTGCAAACGAAAATTAGTAAGAGACATGACATTTGATTTGCAACTGAGGGGTGGGGAGGGCATGGGGGTATACCGTTCGATAATATTTAGGTCTTGATGAACGGGAAAATGTGGTCAATCTGTACCTTCAAAAGAAAATCAAGAAATTGTGGCTCGCACTAGACGAGTGTTATGCCCTACCTCATTTATTATGGTTGTTCTGTATTGCCTGGTATCATAAACCCAACCGTCGGTCTCGGAGCATTTGGTTGTGATGTTGAAAACGGTGGAGTTCATTCCCGGACCGAATTCTACGTCCCCAACGTTATACATGTTGCAGCTATCGTATAGCTTGGTGGTGGCGTTATAAGGGATGGAGGCGTCCCGTTTCTCCACGAGACATGCCCAGTCACCGGGCCGGTCCGTGTCAGTACAGTTGGCCTCGTCCCACGGGGCCACACGGCACCAATGCTCGGCCTCCCCGGCCATGAAGACTTGGGCCAAGGCGTTCATTCCGTGGATAATTCCAATGAGTGGCACCATTAGAAACACCAGCCTTTGGCCCCAACCGAATTCACCGATGGCGCAGAGTATGTCATCAAAGGTTCGCTGTTCTTGTTGCAAGTCAGGCCCATCGTCTTTCTTCCACATTTTCTTTTTCGAATGACTAAATATCTCCACAGTCCCAGCGAAAAAAAATCTGCAAACAGGAGAATTTTAGACAAAGGTTGCTCGGGAAATGATTTCAAAGGGGGTATGGTCGAGCTATAGGCGTGGATGATTAATCGCGGTACAAACTTTGTACAACACGTGACTCAGAAGGGGCCGTGATGTGCAATTATTGGCCTTTTAGAGATATGGCGGAAACAATAGGAGTGTATTACAAAAGAGTTACCCAACTCAAATAGCGCCCTCACCACGGGGGGTTTCGAATCCCCAGAACAAGTTCGAGCCATTACTTACATTTGCCATTGAGTTACTCATGAAATGACGAACCACGCCTTCCTGCATTAAATATGGACACCACCTCCTTTTTTATTGGCTGTCGTATACGCCTTTGCTTACGTAAGATTAGCCCCGCCCCGCAACAAACCAAAATATTAAAACACACCAACAAATGCTTTAACTATAAAGAGTCAATACAAAGTATAAGGGAATAATCTAAACAACTGAACTACAAAAATAATAATTGTGGGTTTTTAGGTCATTATTATAACCGACAGTGTTATTGGTTAGCCTATCTATTTTTTGGCCGCCTCTTTGTCCGTATTTTTGGGGCGTGGCGCCCCGAAAAATAGATTTTAAAATTGAACTGCTAATTCTTTAGAGACATTTCACAAATGTTCTTAAAATAAATTGTATACAAGTTGTAATTGCTTCGAACAATTAAATTAAGAATTGTACATACCTTAATAAGGCATTCCCTTAGTGTTGGTCATTCCATATACAACATGCGTAATGGTTGTCCAACGGTGTTTATAGCAAGCCAAACACAAGTTGGCACAGGGAACAGACCAGGAAGAAATGACACTGGCCAAATTCGCGGTAGAGTACACACATTAATTCTAAAAATGCCACTTCCACTAAGCCGAAAGTGGCTACACACAGGCTCTATTGTATACATCTAACTTCCAATAACTTTAACATAACAATTGCCACAAGAATCAGGTCATGCTTTCATTGGTAGGTGTTGATTAAACAAACCCAACTGGCCAATGAAGAGGAATGAGAACTATTTGGAGTTAACTAATTGGTGTTAGCCCATTGACTTACATCAACTGGTTACAATATTTCCAACCATGTTGTAGGTTCTGAGCGGACCGAGTTCTGCAAATGTGTTTGCGCCATTTTGAAACCAGTCCAATATCGGTAGGCTGGGGCGGTCTCGCCTCCTCGTCACTGTAGACTATAGGTTATCGCCATAACCTGTAAGTATCCTTGTTGATTCATTGCAATTTTCAATTTAAAATGGAAAACGAAATGATTGAAATGTCCCTTGCTGGATTCTGTATACATAAATGAAATACACTTTGCAATTTTTGTATTGAACATATGAATTTCAGTGAAAAAATAAGTTCCAGTCGAGCCGCAGTATTGGTTACAACTTGTACCTTTAATGAAATCAGGGTTTATACTAGGTAGTCTGGTGTGAAAATCTTTGATAGACGTCCTCGGCGGGCCGAGCTGAAGTCGACCATCGACCGGCAGGACTGTCATAAGGTTCCGCTTAGGAGGGGACATCACAAAGGCCAGACTACATACCATAGAGGCAGGCATGGTGCGCCATTACCACCACACCCATGTACACACGTGGTGGATAAAGAACTGATTTGGGCCCCACACCTTCATTTAGTAAAGTATTAATGTATTTAATGTATATATTTATGGGAATTAAATTAATTTTGAAATTGTGAATGCTCTTGTAACCTGCCATTTGTTCAGTCTGTCTAAATCGTCTGTGTCGTGGGGGTTTGACCGAAAATACCATTCCTGGGTCCTTTCTGTTTGGGGGACCCTGTGACTGTAAATACCGGTAGCACTGTTAATAAGACAGGGCAATCATCGCGCGTAAAGACCTGCAGGGGCCAATTTCACAGAGCTGCTAAGCACAAAAATTTGCTTAGCATGAAAACTCATCCTTGACAAAAAATGGGATTACCAACCAGATTCCCATGTGTTGTATATTGCTTGTGACTGTATTCAGCATGGACTTTTGGCTGGTAACCTGTTTTAACTAGGCAAGACATTTTTGTGCTCAGCCTTTTTTTGTGCTTAGCAGCTCCGTGAAATTGGCCCCAGATGGAGTGTAGTGGTTTTTGTTCAAAAATAGTTTTCCCCAGTACTCGTTTGTAGGAGGAAGTCCATTGCAGCTTTTAATCAACGAAAACGTGTTTTCTTTTTCTAATTTCCCCATGAAGAACACTTCAGAAGAGATGCGTTGTTTTAAAACCCCATACATTCTCGTAAATCTCTGCTAAACCTTCCAAAGTCCGCCAAAAGCTCAATTTATGCGTCTTGTGTTCTCCTCTGAGGTTATTTTGGTTGTCCAATTCTCGCGAAGAGTCCAATTCGGTTGCCATAGCAGCATCACCATCGTTACCGCTGCCGCCGAAACATTTCAACCTTTAAGGAAAAAAAGACGCAGTAAAAATGTCGGAGTCTTAAATACAGTAAGAGCAGCTAAACTGTTTTCCAAAATCTTTCAAGCTGCAGTTTAACCTGTATGGAATGAGAATTAATCACTGTCGACAATATACTGTCGACAATTGTCGAGTTTAAAGGGTTATTATACCTCATGGCATATGGGTTGGCTAAGGGTTGGCACGGACATCCAGCCTGTGCCTATAGCCTCATTTGGTATCACAGTATACACTGTGTAGGAAACATAGGCCAATTCTATCTCTCTGAAGTGTTCTCGTGTAGAGAAATTGATGCACTACCTCGTGCCCCAGACCCTCCCATTCAGTTACCTTCCAAAAGCCTCCCCCTCTTCTAGTGTCTCGGGCAGTGTCTTGTCCTTCGTCTCTGGGAGTAGCAGGGCGAGGGAGCCGGCAGCTATCGACAACCCCCCGAAGACCACGAAGGGGAGGGGCTCCCACAGGGATTTCAGCTCGAGCATAAACGGGGAAATGATGCCAGAGATGCGGGCTGACATCGACGACAAACCCATACCAACACTCCTGCAAAATGTTCACAGAAACGCTGGTTGGTCATCCCTGTGAGAACTAGTGCACAAAGTGAATACACATCACGCATGCCCACACACTTGTGTTCCGTTCACGAAGACGAATAGAGTACACTGTTCGAAACGTCGAGGCCTTATCTCATCATCGTCTGTTCAGAGCCAACACTTCCTCCAAAAATGACATATCTTTCCATGGTGTACCCGCAACCTACTTTTCAGCTTGAATGAGGTATAATTTCTACACACTGTACCTCTTTATGATGTAACATACTAGTGGCAATGAGCTGACAAATCTCATGTATTGTGCCGAAAGTGCACTTTAATAGTAACTGTAAGCATTACCTGTCATCCTCTAAGTCGCCGTCCGCCATGTTATCACTCTCAATACAATAGGTTTGATAATCTTGTCCCCCACGGTCTAGTTTCACCCTCGTTCTCAATATTATACACGTTAATCGCTGTATTGATACGGAAACGATCGCATAGGACGGGGGTAATATATGGCCGCTGCTGGCTTCAGTTTTTCGTACAGCGCGCAATGGCCAGTGAGCTATCCAGTTCAGAGATCAGTGCATATTAATGCATATTACGCGCCCACTTTTAACACTGTAGGCATTTACATTTGGGTTACATGTACTTTGTAGAAATTATGGCTATAAAGTGAGATTTCCGTTTGAGGATCGAAAAAATTATGTAACTGGATGGAGTTAAGGACGGAGGGTGATGTATAAAAATTGTTTTACCTGACCGGTGTAGGGAAGATCTCGCCGGAAACGACGTAAATTATCGCAAAAGACGCGGTAATGCAGAACTTGCCGATCATTGCGATAATCGTTCGTGCGACACCCATTTCTGCAAGGGCAAATATTTCATATTTGCTTATTCTTTCGTTATGAACGGTAGAATTGAATTGAATTGTATTGCATGTTCTTCATTATTTTTGCAGATGTTGCTGGCTTGAGTGTAATGACCCATTTGCGGTGATCTTTGTTTTGAGTTACCACTGTATAGTATCCATGTATTGCATTCGTCTTTTTAACCCCATTCGTTATTTTTAAGTAGCCCTAGGCATACGATTTGCGGTAGCACCATTTCGTGGGTAGCCCCATATACAATTTGTCAAATGTCTGAAATTGGTCATTTCAAATTTGTTTCCGAAATCTCCAAAAAAAATTAAAATGTCTTCACTTGCAAAACATTTTAATCAAATAAAAACTAGAAATAATTTCATCCAAGAGAAGCACCGTCCCAAAATACATTTTTAGCCCACACCCATCAACAACATCGGTCTAGAAATGCGAATTTTCGGTGTTTTTTTTTAAATACAAATTTGACTTTTCACTAACCCAGAAAAGCAGTGATGAAGCAGGCCACGCCCCCAATCACCATGGTAGCACTCAGATTGACACGCCTGCCAGAATACTTCAAGGCAATAACGCAGTACACAAGGCTGGGGAATTCGACAAGTCCGGCGATTGCTGAGGCTACATAGTCATCCACGCCCAGGTCAGAGGTGCTTAGGCCCAGTCCGTAGTACACCATGTTGTTCACGAACCTTTGAAAACATCATTAAATGGCTCAATGCACCTGTTTCTCAAATTTACCATCACTTAGGCCTATAACCTTTGTTTTACCATTCTGAAGATAACATGCTCAATAAAAGCAATCTCTTGGGTTTTGTTCATATGACTTACATCAGTTTTGTTCAAATGTTTACATTAAGATTTTCGAGGCCATGAAATGTAAGAACTCGTTACATATACCTATAGGGTAGATCATTTTTACTCACCAGTTAAACATTAGATTTAATGTTTTGACGCACATGTTGGGTGTACGGAAAAGCCCGACGGCTGTTTGATGGTCACCGGTTTTCTCCTGCAGAATAAAATTAATTGACAATAGACCACAGGCTTGTAAAACAGACCACAGCCTTAGAACGGTTGGACCTACTAAAATACCGTGCGAGCACTTGGCGTCGGTTGAAAGTAGTGTCTCTGCTAAAAACAAAACAAAACAAAACACAAAAAAGTCAGAGATATTATGTATCTGAGGTTATGTCTGTTCCTCAAGTTTTTATTCATTATTTTCTTTTCATTGCACAACCGTGTACCTTCGCAGCTCTAATGGCTTCAGGGGAGAACATCTCCTCCGGGAATTGCTTCTTGTTTCTCGCTGCTACTTTTCTAAGCGTCTTCTCGGCTTGTTTGTACCTTCCTTTAGACATTTCCCAACGGGCCGACTCCGGGGTATAACTTGAAATATAGAAAAAGAGAAACAAACTATTCAAAACACACACTTGCACAAGGATACGGTGTAAAATAGTTCCATTTTGAACCGCATTAATCAAAATATTGCTACCAATAAGCCCAATGTATTTTAAAGGACGCGATGCAAAATGGATAAACACGTTATTTTTAACTGTCAATTTTATTTTTGCCTTTAAACAAATAAGAGCACAAAATGTACCTATTTTTTTCTTTAGAAAAAAACCCAATATTGACAGAAAATTTAAATACCAACCAATCAAATTTTGGCTCTAAATATTTAAAACCATATCTAATAGAATGTGACTGACTGAAAGCAAAAACTAGACATGAACGTGTTGGATACAACATGTTACTAAAAAGAGAGTTCTAAACATTTTCTGATACCGTAGTCTTCGCTCACGACTTTTACGAATCGTTATCATAATTCGTAACAATCGGTCACTTTGTTTCCTAAAAACCGAGAGTATCACTACACTGTATATTAGACTTTAATCTTATGGAAGATGTGTGGTTTGTAAGCTTACCAGTAGAGGAGGAAATAAAAGACGGTAGGGAGTGCTATGACAAGCTGGAGAAACCTCCAGGTGCGTATCAGGTATGCAAGCATCGGCAGGAGACAGAGACCGACAGCAAAGAAGCCCTGGATGGATATACCCACAAGGGCGCGCTTACTCGGGCCAACATACTCCGTAACTGCGGTGACAGAGCAAAATCATATTGGCAAATATAAGTCACTTAAAGAAAACAGGATCTGGGTACACTATATACAAAACTGTGGTGTTAAATTAACACCATGTGGTGTATAATTCGCCCAATATATACACCACGTGGTGTTAATTTAACACCACAGTTTTTGCAGTGTAGTTTTCAGGTGCGGATGGCCCCCTATTATGGCCGCGTTCATCCTGCCCGTAAAAGATTCGTCTATTGCAGTTATATGGCCTTGCTGTACTCACCCAGGACGTAGGCAACAAGAAAAGCGCCCATTACACCAACACCAATGAAGAACCTTAACACCATGTATACAATCACATTGGGTGAGAAGACGTTGCCAATAGATGTCAACAGAAGTAATGCAGAAGCTATGTAGATTGTGGGCTTACGACCAATCCTGCATTATGGAAATGTCAAATAATCTGTGTTATCCTATTTAGTACCGGGAAATTACATTCATTAATCTTCCACCCTTTGTGGTCTTGCTTAATTGATCTGCTAGGCTTATAGGTAACGTTGAACTAATGGCACTTGTTTCGAAAATTATTTCATCATTGAGACACTAAGAAATAGACCGATCCATGCACTCCTTGGCGTATTGTCCAATCACAGCCGCGCAAGCCACGCGTTTGTCAAGAATATCTGTCGTGTGATTGGTCAATATGTCAAGGGGCGTGTCTTGATGAATATGTCTATTGTTGAAACCAATAACTGTTGTGTTATAACGTTCTACCCAAACTGTCCTTCGTTTTTGACTGGAGGACAAGGCATAATGAGATTGTATACCCATGTCCATTAATTGCGGTGGCCAAATGGACTTACCAATCGGCGAGCGATCCGAACAAAACTGACCCGACCAGAAACCCGGCGAAGTAGATCGACTGTGAAAGGCTCAGCGCGCCTTTTTTGTCGCACACCAGATCAAACTGAAAGAAACGCGTGCATAAAAGCTAGTGCAGAGAAACTAATTACTCTCGTTACATTATTTTGTGCGAAACTAATTGTATACAATGTTGACAGCTTGGCTAAAAACATGGCGTTAAAGGTACGCAGACGATAACGTTTACACCCTTCATGACGTCATTGTGTACGTCAAGTGTAGTGGTAATGAGTCTCAAAGAATGGAATACACATTGTGTGCGAGCCCAATTTATTAGAGCCTAGGAGGGACCGTTAAACTAACTAACCTCGTTTTTAATGGTTGTCTTGTATTGACTGGTGTCATACACCCAGCCATCCGGGCACCGCATCGTCACATTGATAAACTCACTGGCGTTAATCCCTATCCTAAAGTCCACATCCCTCACATCATACATGTTGCAGCTATCGTACAGATTGGTAGTGGCGTTATATGGGATAGCGGCGTTTCGTTTCTCCACGAGACACGCCCAGTCATCAGGCCGGGCCGTACCGGTGCAGTTAGCCTTATCCCACGGAGCCACACGGCACCAATGCTCGGCCTCCCCGGCCATGAAGACTTGGGCCAGGGCGTTCATTCCGTCCATGATGCCCACCAGAGGAACCAGGACAAACACGATCTTTTGCCACGTCCCGAATTCACCGATAGCACAGAGTATGTCGTCGAAGGTGGGCGGGGCTTGCTCCGCCCCTTTTTCTTTATCCGGCATGGTGTTTTAAGTATGAAATTGGAGCCGATTGGATACTACGGTGGACAATCAAGTTTAAATCTAAAATATCTGGCCTAATATGCAGCAGCTTTAAAGCGCATTACATGTATGCAATCATATTTGGAGGACTTTGGTTTGTGGATTGGAATTATTAAAATCGCCGGACTTTGACGTCTGATATGATTATTCGTTTTCCCAATTATTATTGCTTTTTATTCACCCTGGAAACAGTTGCACACCAAAAGGAGAGGCGGGGCTGAGGCGGGGCTGGGGTGGGGGCAGCTTGAGCCCTCTCCTATAGTTGTCAATTCTTTTTTGAAGTGGTACATGTGCAGCGTGCAATAGGCCTACCAAAATATAAAAACACTATATGGCTCCGTCAACGTCAGAAAGAGTCAACATTGTTTAACTCCATATACACACTGATAACTATGTAAACTAGATGTTCAAAAGCCATTGCGCGCTGCATAAAAAAAAACTAAAGCCAGCAGCGGCCATACATCTCCCATTGTATGGGATCGTTTCCGTATCAGTACAATGATTGGTCGATGTTATAACCAATAAAGATTGGTCGGTGTTATAACCAATATGAATTGGTCGGGGTTATTATGACCAATATGGATTGGTCGGTGTTATACGGTAACCAATATGGATTGGTTGGTGTTATATAAACCAATATGGATTGGTTGGTGTTATATAAACCAATATGGATTGGTCGGTGTTATAACCAGTATGGATTGGTTGGTGTTATAACCAATATGAGTTGGTCGGGGTTATTACCAGTAGATTGGTCGGTGTTACAACCAGTATAGATTGGTCGGTGTTACACTGTAAGAAATGGGGCGGCCCATTACGTAGAAATTGCACGACCAATCAGAAATGAGGAAATTTGTGTTCACAAAAGTCAGGTTAAATTGCCGTGTTTAGTAAAAAAAATACACTTTCTTTACCATAATGTTTTATTCAAACAATTTCACAATAGAATTTTTTTTTTTTACAAACATAGGTGAAGCATCTTATTACATCTCCTTTAATTTCGTAATCAACTATCAAAATGGTTCATGGGAAGCCATGACTTTATTATGGGGAGGATATGCTTAAAGGAAACATGATTTAGGATTTATATTGCATTGGTCCTGCTTAAAACAATAAAGTATTATCTTGACAATGATATTTTATGTCCAGAGACAATTATTTCCCAGATTAAATATGAGAAAATTCTTTTTGAAAATGTTTGTCTAAGCTACTCCGCCCCCTGAGTGGGACCCTCATTAACATAAATGTGTGACGTAGATCGAGGCACATTACAGATTCTGCTGCGCGAGCCGGCCCCCATTCATCACGCGTACATGCATTGAGTGTACATGTACGTGTGTGTGCAGAACGGCGAAAATTCTAAGCAAAATATAGTGTTTTTCGGCCATGCCGTCAAGGTGTGTGGCTGCTGGGTGCAGCAAAACAACGAAGGATGGAGTAAGCCCTCATTTATTTCCAACTAATGCGAAATATCGGAGAATTTGGACGGCGAAAGTGAAGGTGACAAGAGCGAAGTGGTCCGGCCCCAGCAGCTTTTCAGCGTTATGTAGCGACCACTTTGAGCCGTCGTGTTTCGATACTAGTATTTTCAAATCATGGGATGACCATTAAAAATATGCTCAAGTCCACTGTCATCTTAACAAAGTTCCCAGATGTGAGTAAGGTACAGGCAAAAGCAGTTAAACGGCCCATTCCCCGAGGAGCCTTCGCTAAAAGAGAAAAAAATCAGGGTAAGTTCGATGTTAGTTGTTGCAACTTACGAAATTGCACGTGTAGACCGTATACGATGTACATGCGTCATTTACGGGTCCAGACTATCGAGTCGATCCATGAATTTCGGTGCCTTGGTCTACGTCACGAACAGCGCCCCCAATTTGAGTCTCAACAAATTCCAAAAAGGGGGGGGGGGGGGGTCACTTTTTGGGCGGCAAATATTCACACTAAAACTTCACTTGAACCAGTTTGGCTTTTAATTCACATTTAATACATATAAATGAATTTATTTATGAAAGAAAATGTGATCCGGCCAGTTTGAGAAGCATGTTTCCTTTAAGTAGATTATTGTAGCATTTGTACACTCTATCATAGTAATGTATAATAAGTTACTTCCGTTCAGTCTGGTTCCTACTTCATTCATTTCTCTTAAATAATGGCAACCAACACTATAAACAATTCCTGTAAATTTACTGTGCCAGTTCCCGTTTTTGCTTCAACCCTATAGACATTTTACGGGAAATTTCCGTAAATTTTACAGTTGTGGTTTAAAGCACTGTTATTTAGTTTAATGTATTAATTTATTTCGATTTTGAGGTGAAGCCACCAGCTTTTTATGATTGCAACCATGAATACAAGATTTCATTAATTCAAATTTGGGGAAATAATAATTACCGGGAATGGTTTACTTGGGAGACATTGCCATAGACGCGTGCACAATTGTTTCAACTTTCATGAAGCCTAACCCCACTTTCCCTTATCCTGCCCCACGAATTTTGGTACTGGACCAATATCTACCGATATAACCTATTTGCGACAGTAAAATATTGCCTCTAAATAGGAGCTGTGGAATTCAAACTCTTCCTTAATGTTTATATAATAATACTGTAATATAGAAAAGAAAAAGGGCAAACTATTTTCACGTATGACAAAGAGGTAACCAGTATAGCGGTCATCTTGGAAATTAACTACGCAGGTATTTCATGTTTGGTTTTGCCACTTTATTACTATACGTATACACAAATACGACCAATCTAGGCTTCGCTGGTGCAGCGTTGCTAAGGCAAACCATCGGAGGTTGCCGACTTGTACGTTTGTACCCCTTTGTCTTCAAAGGTTTTGTTGTCTATTCCTTCCTTCATGTTCAAGTCATCCATGTGAATGGTTACTATGGCAGCGCTATCATCATCATCATTGCCGCCTCCTAGACACTTGGGCCTGGGGAGAAAACAAACAGACCAATGGGTTCGGTCTTGTAAAACTGCCTCATTGATTACATGCCCAATTTAAACTTCATTTTTGAATAATTCGGTTATCAAACCATTCGGTTCCTGCTGAGATGAGCTTGATTGTCACCGCCCCCAAAAGAGTTGCTCTGGATCTGCAAATGGAAAAATCTATAATGTTGTTGATGCGAAGACCATCTATAATGTACGTACTTTCCAAAGGCCTCTCCCTCTTCCATTGTCTCCGGAAGCTTCTTGTTATTAGTCTCCGGAAGTAGCAAGGAGAGTAATCCTGCTGCAATCGATAACCCGCCGAACACGACAAACGGGAGGGGTCCCCACACCTTCTCCAAATCCAACATGTACGGCGAGATGATGCCTGCAATACGAGCCGTCATGGACGACATCCCCAACCCAGCACTCCTACAAGGAAAACCAACTTAACGGAGTAGGTGTTGATTTCATTTCGACACAAAAAACCGACTTGAGCTAAGTCTACATTACCGATCAGACGGTCCTCTTTACCTTCCTGAATGATTTTACTTCAACTTGTGTCCATTTGCGAGTTAACTGCGCCCCTTAGACAATCCTAGACCACGCCCCAATGATTTATGACGTCAACACTGAAGTCAACATCCAAGTCATCGTGAGATACCGGCGAGGGGATATATCCCACTCCAAGGGGATGTCCATAGAATCACCCCCCTAGAATCTCCAACACCATTAAAATAATTTTGGAAAATTAATTACCGAAAATTAAATTATTGATTTAATATTACTGTTGTAAGAGTTGTGCGTACTCTGTAAACAGTATAAACAATTACTTGTACATGTTATGTCCAAATGGTAAATCTTTTGGAATACCGCCCTCAAGCTCCTGAAAATCCGTATATTAATCCGCAATTTGCAGCGTCACTTTGGGGAATGATTTTCCCCAAAAATCTCGACCTTTCCCCCTGCTGTTCAACACGGCTTGGCGCCACTGGAGAGCGCTATTTCAGTGGGAAGGCACTGTTCCAGAACCACCAAAACGACATCGTCATGTATTACTGAAAGTGCACTGGGTCTTACTGAATAGGCACAAGGCGCGACGATGTCATTTTGGTGGTTCTGGATAAGTGCTTACCATTTGAGTGGGATAAATTCAAAAGGGTTTCCTCAACTCAAATAGCGCCCTCCAGTTGCTTTCACTGTAGAAGGTGCGCCATTGACGTCACGTGATTACACTTTATTGAAATGTTCCAGGCGGTATGCGCACGCATAGTGCTTTGCATAAAATTTAGTGTCGGAACGACGCCGCACGTCAGATCTCGTTTGAATTACGTGAACTTTGATGACCTTGACCAAATTCATGCAAAACACGATGCGTGCGCATGACGCCGTGACATTTCAACATAGGGCGGTTCAGATGTAAACAAAGGCACATGGTCTATATCTTAAAACCCGTTGCGTACGGATAACACGTGCGCGTGCGGATTGAACATTTCCACCAGGCCGGTTGACCTACACGCCAATCTCTGCATTTTCAATCATTGTGTACGTTATGCTTGGCTGCACAAGCCTCTTGTTTTCGTTTCGTTTGGCTGCACAAGCCGGCATGGTGCCCCGGCGCCCCCATACACGTACGCAAGTTTTTTTTAAAAGAAGGCTGATGTACATGCACGCAAGGGATACATCTAAAATGCAAAGTTTCCACCTCTTTAAACTAATCAACAAATCACATCGTTTGAGATATCGTTTGACCAAATTTACCAAAACATGGTCTACGCAACCATGTTAAAATACATATTTTGTGAGACGGTGGGGCAGTACCTGACAGGCGTTGGGTATATTTCCCCAGACACCACGTAAATGATCGCAAATGATCCAGCTATACAGAACTTCCCAACCATAGCAATGGCAGTTCGCGAAGCACCCGGATCTGTAAATATATAAAACAAATCAAATGATACAATTTATGGTTTCATACGCGGCAACTGTGCTATGAATATTACCTAACCCCAATCTGCAGATAATTATTTATATACATTTCTTTACCCAGGGTGTGCCCAAACCGCTTAAAACTGGTTTTCATTGGGACCCTGCATAGGCCTTTACATTGAATATTTACACAAATACAAGAATATTTTACATAAATAAATCTATATACGGTCAAGTTGTCAGCGTTCCAGTATAAGGCTACATGTATTGCTGATTTACGGGATGGGCGAAAAAACTCCGGGGAAAAAAACGCTTTTGGGGAAAAAAACAAGGGGGGGGGGAATGCTATATGGTTCTGGAACAATGATATATTACCGAGAAAAAATGTTGATGCATTTTTGGTTTTATAGTTTATCGACTTATTTGACAGAAACAAAACACCAAAAATCATTGGGTGTATATTAACATTGTCAGTAAAAAATGAAACCCAAAAAACAAACATACGCATACAAACAAATGGGTCATTCCATAAATTTGGGGTCCAAAAGTGTGAGTTTTTTTTGGTGTCTCTGTTACACATGACCTGTGTAATTTCCCATCAAGTATAGGGCCTATTATTAACATTCACTTCACACTATTTTTACTTGTTTAACTTTGCTTTACACAATCACTCTTGGAGATGGAAGGCATTAAAGAATGTGTCCGGAATTGCAAAATCTTAGACAGTCACTATGTAACAGGGACACCAAAAATGCCATACTTTTAGACCCCAACATTTATAGAATATACATACACTATATATTTTGTACTTGGCTCCGGACATAAGGGGCGTGGCCAACAAAATAGTGCTCGCTTCCCCCTTATGCCATACAAAACACAGTATATGTTTTGAAAGCAGTTTTATTTAAACGCATTTCAATCTGAATCCTTACAACGTTGCAACCAATGGAATCTAGCAAATCTAGCAGTCTGGATTTGTTTTTCACATTTACCGAGAAAAGCAGTGATCACGCAGGCCACGCCCCCAACCAGCATGGTACCGCTCAGGTTGATGCGCCGGCCGAAATACTGCAGCCCGAAGATGAGGTAGATGTAACAGGGGAACTCTATCAGTGCAGCGAGTGCCGAAGCTAGGTAGTCATCCACGCCCAGGTCAGAGGTGCTTAGGCCTAGACCGTAGTACACCAAACTGTTTACGAACCTGAGGGAAGTAGACGAAGAAAAGTACGCACAATGATGCCAGCCATAGGCCATAGGGCGCTCAACAACGCCATTTCGCGTGTACAAACAGCAGCGCTTTTTAGTACATTTTAATATTTAGCATCCGTCATTTATTAACAAAATATAAACAGACTGTAAAAAAATGTCACTTTTTAAATCAAAGCAGGAATATATTATAACTCACTTCAATGTCCATAAATTAGTTCTATTTGTAGCCCTCCCCCAAAAAGGCGCCGCACAGCGCCTCATTTGCTCAAGTAGGCCTACATTACCCATTTTGCTATAGTTGTGGTATTTGTGTTATTTGGCCGGTCACTATTTGGAAGAAGGCAGGCCTGCGATGTCACGTGAATATCAGACCCCCGAAAACCCGACTTGTTGGTTATAGACTAATCCGGCGAACAAAATTAGAAGCCATCTTTGGGTACTCAATCGGGCGGTACTGCGCTCGCGAGCGCGTCATACGCATGCTTACATTTCAGGCACGTGTTTACTTTGGCAATGCTATTGACCTATCGCCGTTTACGAGTTAACCACGCCCCATTAGACAACCCTATGGGAATTTTGTGTGGTTATTTTTGTTTGTCTCAGATTTTGCGCGTTCCACGTGGAATTATAATTGATGTGATTGGTCACAAGCTACGTTGACGCGATTCGACCGCGATAGGTCAATTGGTCAAAAGCCAACTTGACGAGCGCGCGTGTATGGTACCGTTCGATTGGGTAAATTAATGGAGTCCGATATTCATATGACAGCGATCTTGCACTTAACTTGATAACAAGGCTTCAGTCTGAATAAACGCTGGGCACTTGGTTTTTGTGGCTTTCCACTTAACTTGGCTTTGGTCACCAAAGGTTGTGGTCACTCGCCACTTGTATAGTTTTCCACCCACCGACAAAGGTCGTGGCCACTTCTCTGCCTTCGCGGGTTGAAAATAAAGGGTGTCCATTTGTACAAAGGTCACTGCGGAATTTCCACTAGAGCTAGACTAAACCATTAAATCTGGATAAGAAAAATTTGATTTTTGCATTTTTCAAACTCACCAATTGAACATTATGTTAACCGTCTTGATGCACATATTTGGGGTGCGGAAAAGGTGGATGGCCGTTTGCCGACTTGCTGCCGATTTTTCCTGTCATTTAACAGATGTTTATGTTATTGGAATAAACCTGCACAAAAAGCCAAATTTGCTATTGTTTAAAGGTAATGTACAACACCTGTAAACATAAAAAAACAAAACTACCGAAATATTATGAAATACCTTACTTGACTGAACGCAAATAATAGCCTTAATGTTTTCGCAGCATCTATGCACACAAAACTTTAAACAGGTCAGTGTTATAGTATTTGCCATAAAATACTAACCCCAAATCCATTCATTTCTGAAAATTACAGCAAAAGCAAAAAATGTTGTATATATAAAGGAGATAATAAACAAAGTACCGGTATGATGACAACGAGCCTTGTAACACAACAAGTATCATTTTGCAGTTTATTACTTTATGTTTCACGCCACCTCTATCTTCAAGCTGTAAAGTAACGCCCGAATTTGACATCTTTCGCTCACCATTGATGCGCTGATGGCTTCTGGGGAGAACATCTCCTCCGGGAATTTCTTCTTGTTTGCGACTGCTACCTTCCTCAGTCCAGCCTCTGCCTGCTTGTACCTCCCCTTAGACATCTGCCAACGGGCCGACTCGGGCATGTAGCTGTTAACAAGAAAAGTGTTGCAGACATGACAGTGGCATATTTGTTACTATGGAATTTAAAGTATGGAAAATTGATCTCTTTTGAGTTGTGTGGTTCTGAGAAGAACCGGTTTGTTTTAACTTGACCTTTTGAACAGTATGCTCTGTTCGTCTTTGGGAAACTGGAATTGTATGGAAATTGCTCTTTAAAAGCCACTCTGGGTAAAGGGCTACCAAGACAAAAAGTCAAAAAAGTTATGTTAAAAAACATTATTTTACAATAACCTTGAAAAGGAGTACATCAGACAAGCTTATATAAAAGTGACATTCCGATTCACACTTGAAAACAATTCAAGAGGAGGTTGAAAGAATGAGCCGCTGCTTATTTCAAACCAGACAAACTCTTTTTTTTTCGATGGTCTGTTGGTGCAAGCCAATTTGCGATGAAGACGCTACTAATTTTCACAAGCCAATCACAAATCAATAAATAATCAATCGCAAGTCAATCGCATGTCAATCGCATGTCAATCACAAGTCAATCACAAGTCAATCACAAGTAAAATCGCAAGTCATAGCACAAGTCAATCAGAAATCAATCACAAGTCATTCACAAGTAAAATCACAAGTCATATCAAAAGTCAATCACAAATCAATCACAAGTCAATCGCAAGTCAATCACAAATCAATCACAAGTCATATCACAAGTCATATCACAAGTCATATCACAAGTCAATCACAAGTCAATCACAAGTCAATCACAAGTCAATCACAAGTCAATCACAAGTCAATCATAAGTCAATCATAAGTCAATCACATGTCACTCACAAATCAACCACAAGTATTATGTCGGCCACAAGCTACCAGGGATCAATCATGGCATAGGAATGCCTCATGTCAAAGTTCATTTGAATAAGTTTCGACTAGAGTTGCAATCTGACTTGCGACTGACTTGTGTTTTGTTGTTGTTATTGAAATCACCCAATACAAGGCTAAAAGCTAATTTAGGTAACTGAGCTGATATAGGGTTGGCGATTTTAGAATTGCCAACCCAACCACACAGTCGTACTTCCCCAATACGTCCGAGGACAATGCTTTGTGTTTCCTATTGTTCCTTTAATATAACCAACCCCCATAGACTAAGCACGTATCCTTACGTTCGAGGACCGATTTCAACAAAAGACTCTACGTTCGAGGACTGAAAGGTTTCTTTGTGTTTCCTTTCTTCTCTTGTCCTCGGAGATATATACAGTGCACGTACACACTTACGGTTTTCCAGGGCCCAGATCTAAATAGAGGATAATTCTTCAGATTCCAGAGAAATTATCCAAATTTTCAGACCTATAGACCCAGGCGGGGTAACTTCCACCGTCGGCGAGACCAACTCGCCTCCCCCTTGATGACAACTTAAAAAATTAGTCCTTGGATGTTTGTCTAGCTTCCTATATACGGACGCACTTACAAGTACAGAAGAAAGTACAGGCCGATGGGAACTGCAATGCACAACTGCAGACCCCTCCAGGTGCGAATGAAGTAAGCCAACAGTGGAAGGATCGCCAGACCACTTGCGAAGAAGAACTGGATAGAGATACCAACCAGGACGCGTTTACTCGGGCCGACGAACTCGGCAACTACAGAGAGACAAACATTGGGAATTAGTCAAATCAAAACAAAGGGAAAAGACGACGGTGGTCTGAATTGATCTATCGCGGTCGAATCGCGTCAACGCAGGTTGTGAATTATTGTCCAATCACATCAATTATAATTCCACGTGGAACGCGCAAAATCTGAGACAAAAATTACCACACAAAATTTCCATAGGGTTGTCTAAGGGGCGTAGTTAACTCTTAAACGGCGATAGGTCAATTTTAAAGGGGGTGGGCGTCGAATTCAAATATATTTCAGGATTGCAAAAATTGTAAAATTGTCGGCTTTCAGACAATGTGCCCTCTGACGTCGCGTGTTTACCACCACATGTATATTGAAATGTCTCGGCGGGCGAATTTGTTTTTCGTTGTCTAGAATTGCCAGAGTGTTTTTGTGCAAGATAGGTTCTCGGACTTGTTTTCCCTTGACATAAAATCCTCCACACCACAATTAGTAAAAGAAAAAGAAATATAAACCGGGTAGAGGATTCTACCCTAGAGGATTCGAACCCAGGCAAATCATTTTGAGAGTAAACAAACAAAAAAATTGCCGCGACGGCTAAAGTCTCTATTCCAATGTTGGGGTTTGGATTTTATTTCAACGTTTATTTCAGGGATCCAGTTTAAACCCTTGGTCAATATGTAATGCATCTTTTATTCGATTATATTGCATTATTTTGTGTTTTCGATTTTTTATCTCCGTTTTTAAAGTAATAACCGCAAGGGTTTATCAAAATAGAACCACACTTCATAAGCAGGCCTACCTAAGACAGTTTACCCGTTCGCGTTATTGGTTTTAAACGGCCGATAAAACACCAACCGGTTGTAAACACTTTAGAGTCCTACGAAATCTGCTGGTCCATTTTACTCGAGCGACCAGTCAATCTCCTAATAACGCAAGCGCAATACTACCGATGCGTTCGTATTTAGAGTCCACAATTTCACACTACACCGGCACTGCTGCGTTCTGCACCACCTGGCGAGCGCGTCGCGCGCGCATCACGCGCGCGTCAATTTCCATATAAGGAAATGTTTAGCACTACTATAGCGCGTGGCACGAACCATCAAAGGGGTGTTTTACAAACCAAGGAAAAAAATTGAACAGAATCATTGGAAATTCATAATTTTCTGAAGTTTTTGCTGAATTATACAAAAATGTATTTTATGACCCTCGCCTTCGGCTCGGGTCATTATCAAACGTCCAGGCCCCCAAGGCGGTTTTAAATGTACGTTTAAAACCGGCCCAGCACATATTTTATACAAACATTGTTTATCCGTAAATATTGGTTCCCCAATTTTGGGGGCCCAAGTTCAGGTTCCAAATTTCAGGCCCTTTGACACAAAACAGATGACGCAGTGAACCCACAAAAACCCTATACCAGTGACGCAATAAGCAACCATCAGGCATTCTATTTCAAGTTCCAAGATGACCTCGCACGATACACAAACTTACCGAGGACGTAAGCGACGAGGTATGCACCTATCCCACCAGCGGCAATGAAGAATCTCAACACCATATACACGATGATGTTTGGTGTGAAGACGTTACCAAGACTGGACCCCAGGAACAAAATGGTAGCAAGGTAGATCGTTGGTTTGCGCCCAATCCTGGAGACGGTTTGACAAATTAGTCTAATTGTCAGAAAATTAAATGCAACTGAACAATATATACACTCAAAACTAAATGTATACCGTCGTAAAGATTTCCATGCCCGTATACGGAGCTTCTATTTCCAAGTCAATGCATATGCCAGTATGTTAATGCTACTGTGCAAACACCTTGCTTCAGGATGAGTACCGACACTATGGAGTAATTTTTGCATACCTGTGCCAGAGGACCAAGATAGACCAATCTCTTAAAGATATACTGTCCGTGCTCTTATCCAGTTTCACCCCCCAAAAAAAAATTTAAAAAAATATATATATAGGTTTGAACTATTTTACATTTTTTTGTAACTACTTTTCTAGCAATACTAAAGTTATTAATTTCAGAATGAGAAGTCGAACGAACAAAAATATACCTGTGTTTATTTATCGAATAATTACTTACAAAATGTGGAATTATTTGCGACCCGACAATAATTCGGGCGTATCTTTGTGTGCATTAGATGCGCGAAATCAACCCAAAACAAAACCTTGTTTGGGGGGTTGCAGATGCCCAAAATAGTTTACTTTCGTTAAAATAAATAAGAAGAAAATATTAGAAAAAAAATTGTTTAGGCCCTAAATATTAGGAGCGTCTTGAAATGAGTAGGCCTAGTGCTAGCCCGGCTGAGTTGTGAGAGATACGCAATTTCATACGCAAGACTTGGTATTGCAGGCACTTAAAATGATTCAAAGGAGTAAATCTTCGCATTTGTATCATAACAAGTACCTCAGATACGATACCGGGTTCTAGTTACGTCTTATGCACGAAATAAGACGGACTAAAAGCCAGTGTCGCGTTAATATCAGACTCCATGAAAATCAGTCTTGTTGGTTATACTGCGCATGCTCAGTAGGCACCCGTACGCCAATTTTTTCGTAGAATTGTCAATATGCATATGCATGATAAGTAACTTACATAATAAGCATGGCATGAGGGTGCCAGATATAGTGACGTTCGCCGACAAAATTCTCTTCACTCTCACATTCACGTTAAGTATGACCCGGCCTTAAGAGTCGACACGAAAATGCCTCTTTAAAAAAATATCAAACTACAACGAAAATTAGCCCGGTCAACGGCAACAGATGCGGGTTTTCAAGATAAGCATCCGGAAAATATTAAGTATGGATTTAAAGCGCGGGCTTTATCTTATCAGTTGCCAGTTTCGATGGACTTTACTTACCAATCGGCAAGGGATCCGAAGCCTATTGAGCCAACGAGCAGCCCTGCGAAGTAGATGGACTGAGCCAGAGTCAAGAGGCTTTCCTGGTCACACACAAGGTCAAACTGAGGGCAAATTTGTACAAATTAAAACTGCCATTTAAGATTTCCCCATTACACAACTCGACTCGACTCGACTCGACTCGACTCGACTCGACTCGACTCGACTCGACTCGACTCGACTCGACTCGACTCGACTCGACTCGACTCGACTCGACTCGACTCGACTCGACTCGACTCGACTCGACTCAACTCAATTGAACTTAGTACGTAAATCTTGTTTAATTCAAACTCCACGATTTAAATCAGACGAAAATATTTAGTACAGGCCCCTACAATGTAAATTGGACGCAAGTGAAGAACACAAAAGATGAATTCTGACAGTGACAAACCAATAATTATATGGGTGATTAGGGCAGGAAAGTAAGTAACTAGGCCTAAACATTATGATTTGGATGTGAGGCCACGGGGAATTTTTTTTTTTATTTATCGTTTTGTTTTACCAGGGTAGCCCCATCGGTTATCTAAGAACTGTTCTCCCTGGGGGCCCTGAATTAAAACACTAAAACAAAACAGGTACTGAACAATACATGAACATTAAACACATGTTACCTATTAAAACATACAGACATTAGGTAAAAAAGAAGAACATCAATTAATTAAATAATTAATTAACAGAAGAAAATTAATTAATAAAAGCTATACGTCAAATCCAGTATGAAAACAATTCAAACAGCAGTCACCGAGCAAGAATTCCGTATATCAAACAGCATAAGTCTCGTTCTACCTACCTCGTTTATTATAGTTTCCTTATACTGTCTCGTGTCGTACACCCAACCATCGGAGCACTGGGTGGTAGTCATGTTGGTGTATTCAGTGGAGTTCACCCCAGAAATGAAGACATACCCGCTCATATTATACATCTTGCAGCTGCTGTGCACCGAAACGCCCTTATTATTGAGCACCATGGGGATGGAGGCGTCCCGTTTCTCCACGAGACACGCCCAGTCATCAGGCCGGGCCGTACCGGTGCAGTTAGCCTCATCCCACGGGGCCACACGGCACCAATGATCGGCCTCCCCGGCCATGAACACCTGCGCTAAGGTGTTCAATCCCGTCTCGATGCCTATCAAAGATACGAGAAAAAACAACACAATTTGCCATCTTCCGAACTCGCCGATGACACCCAGGATGTCGTCAAATTCCTTGGGAGGTTCTTGCCTATCGGTGGTTTCTTTCTCCTTATCCATCTTAACACTGACTTTTTGCGGCTTCAGCGCAAATGTATTTTAGAAGCAGAGCAGATGATTACCTGCCCAACTCCCTAATGACTTAGTTCTCAAAGTCCGAAAGAAGTTAAACCTTCTAGCGGACTTCGATCATTATGATAACAAAGTACTAGGTGTTATTTAATAGAACAGCAAAGTAGATTTGAACGCATTATCATTATAAACCGTATATACAACAAACACTTTAAAGCCATTTCATGGACCCAGTAAATGACGCATGTACATCGTAATTTTGTTATACACACGTACACTAGGTCTACACGTGCAATTTCGTAAGTTGCAACAACTAACATCGAACTTACTCTGATTTTCTCCCTTTTAGCGAAGGCTCCTCACATCTGGGAACTTTGTTGGGACGGCAGTGGACTTGAGCATATTTTTAATGGTCATCCCATGATTTGAAAATACCAGTATCGAAACACGACGGCTTAAAGTGGTCGCTACATAACGCTCTTGTCACCTTCACTTTAGCCGTCCAAATTCTCCAATATTTCGCATCAGTTAAAAATAAATGAAGGCTTACTCCAGCCTTCGTTGTTTTGCTGCACCCAGCAGCCACACACTTTGTCGGCATGGCAGAAAAACACTATATTTTGCTTAGATTTTGGACGAAGAATGTACACTCAATGTATACGCGTGATGAATGGGGCCGGCTCGAGCAGAATATGTAATGTCCTCGATCTACGTCACACACTTATGTTAATGAGGGTCCCACTCAGGGGGCGGAGTAGCTTGGAAAAAAATTTTCAAGAATGTTTTTCTCCTATTTAATCTGAGAAATAATTGTCTCTGGACACAAAATATCATTGTCAAGATAATACTTTATTGTTTTAAGCAGGAATAATGCAATATAGATCCTAAATCATGTTTCCTTTAACAATAATATTGCAGCACCACCACTAAAGCCTATACATTCCTGTCTGTTAGGTTTTTCCTATTGTCGTCTTTTTAAATTTATATTAAAAACGGGGTTTAGCGAACAAAGTGCTGTGATGCGTGCCACCTTGTTTTTACCAAGTCGTCTGCAATTTGCCAGTTGAAGTCTTCATAAAACTCTTTTGATGACCATATAATGTACACTCAGTCGTGTTTTCCCTGTACTACCGAGGACAATGCTTTGTGTTTCCTATTGTTCCTTTAATATAACCCAACCCTATAGACTAAGCACGTATTTTACGTCAGAGGACCGACTCCCGAGGACAAGAAAGGTTCCTTTGTATTTTATTTCTCCTCTTGTCCTCGCACTTGTAACAAGTACCGATGTAAGATATGTTTCGCTAGTTCCGACATACTATTTCCATTCCCGAGTATTGTTTGTTACCAGTGTCAACTTTCAAGAACTGACCGTCCGCACTAAACCGTGCCAGCGATTATCAGGTTTATTTAAGAAATTTTTGTTCTTTGTCACCGAGATAAGGAAAATATTATACGCCCTTTGTGCACAACCGAAAGACCTTTTTGCGCTGACCTTATTGACCTTGCGATCTGATAGCAAGTTATCATCAACAGTCCAACAATCGTCAACCGTCTATATCAGAAGTACTTTGCGTTATCTTGGGGAAGTTTGACGTTAAATTGAGCTCAGCTCCTTTTTAACACACTGAAAAAACTCCGGTGTTAAAAGAACACCACAGTTTTTGCTGTGTAAACTTTTTGAGTTTTTCTCCTTAATCGTCATGATAAGACAGAACTTGAGCACTGACTGCGAGTTTCTTGACTGCACGACGGTTTTTAGATAAATTATTTTTAGTACTAGTAACGCATAACGACTCTAAATGAGTTAAATCATTTTCGCATACAGCGCCCTCTACGGCGCTTTTCGGATTAGGTCCTGAACGGGCGCTCTTTAAATGGATGACGTTATCTTAGGAGGGGGGTTCGTGAGTATTTGTACAATTAGGGCCTACGCTTTCATCTGTTTTCACAGGATTAAAAATTATCAGAATTGGCGCTGCAGACCATCCTCAAGTCAGCGGGGCGGGGGGATTACAGTAGTCCAACCTTCGGGATTTTCAACTACGCGTACGGCAGCCGATACGGCCGGGAGTACGTCCCTGCTCCCGACCCTGGCTGGACGAATTCGTTTTGGGGGTGCTGAAAATGTTAGACCCTCAGTCATGTCAGTCCCTCACGCAAATTTAATTATGGTCCTAACTTGTCCTTACTTGTCTAATGAATGAGGTAATAATAATAATAATAATAATATAATAATAATCGGCATTTAAGAAAGCTCAAAATAAAGTCAAATAGTAAACTATATCACAACGCTTACCATGCTTACAAAACTCCGTAATTTTATTTCTAAATGTTTACTCTTTCCAGTGATATAACATTTAAAAGTATTGAAGCAACTTAAAATTTTCATGAATCTGCCTACAATAAGTATTTAATGAGGTCATTCGAACTAAGTGCGCATGCTTTTATAAGTAATGACAATAAATTTCCGCAAGGGGTAAATTTGCGCTCGACCAAAACAAATGTGCGTTCATTTTTTATGGTTCAGAAAGAAACACGAACAGTGTAGGAAGAAAATTTTCAAGGATTAGAACGAAACTAGAACACTTTAAGGAAGAAACGTTGGTTCACCCAATAAACAATGGCTGATTCGTACATATGCCTACCTTGCATGCAGTCGCACTTGTTCAGTGCGCACATAGCGCGCAATGCATCAGCGCCTTAGATTTTCGGAACTTGTCGATGTCCCACGCAGTAACTTGTCATAAATTTTGCTGTTGATTACCAGTCCCTCCATGCCTTGTAGATGACCGGCTAGACGTGGTTTACTAGGCAGGATTGGTGCAAAGTTATTCCAACAACTGTCAACAACGCAGCTCCTATTTTTCTAAGTTTTTAACATAGGCCTACCACCATAGACCATATCGCAAATACCGCCTGGTCGAGACGTCACAATGGTCACAAGGGATTGTGGGAAGGAAATGGGAGCGATTTTGGTGCGCGTTTCTTTTCCACGTCCCTAGTAACCATTGTGACGTCTCGTCTAGGCGGTATTTGCGATAAGGTCTATGGTGGAATTTAGCTCGAACTTCAAATTTCGCTCCATTTCGCTCTTCACAAAGTTTTCTCACAATAGTATATACGGTTTAGTAAATATACGCACAGTTATGTAGACTGGTTCCGGTCCCTCAATTATCGTTCAGACATTGCTATATATATATGGCGGGAACCAGTCTAGGCATGTATCATTACCGTACATACGAGTTAGATGTAGGTGACTCAACGGATTATTGAGTTTTTTGTCGACTGCTTGTGGGACAAACACTTGAACTTGAAGTTTGAAGACACAGATCCACTGAAAATGGCGACTTTCTTCGGCGAAGTGATCACCTTGCCTTCCCGGGCTGTGGATGATGATGAAGAAGAGGAAGAGGACGACGAGCTATCGCGTTTTCCGTAAGTGAACTTCTGGGCTAAGGTGGTCCAATTTCCGGACTAATTCGTCGTGTGCCCGGCAGAAGGGCATAAGGACGAAACATGGGTCAAAAGGTCAAATTCAGGTTTTGGGGGTAATCGAAAGCGTATTGGAGTATCTTCATTTTGATATACATTTTGTATCAAGGGGCTACGTCATTCTGACGTAATTAACAAAATGAAAAGGACAAGGGGATTTTGCATTTTTTGTTCCCGACAAAAGGGCATTAGCGTGTAATACCAATGTAACAATACATGCTAAAAGTGCGTTCACCTATGCACTTCAGTGGGGCATAAGCGCGCTTAGAGCAAATTTTGTTCCCGGCAAAAGGGCATTAGCATTTCACATGCCGCTTAAGCGCACGTTTATGCCAGAATGACTTCCCGGCAAAAGGGCATTAAGATGTAAATAACTTTAAAATTAAGCAATATTTTTATTTAAAAATGCACAGCATTATTGGAAATATCAATAATTTTTATCTGACAAAAAAATCAACCGTTTGCGAGTTTTAATTTAGAAATGCCAACACATAAACCTTAAAGTCGATTTTCCCGGAATGTGTAATTACGCTTCAATGCGTTCTATATGCCCTTCTGCCGGGCACACTACGAATTAGTCCCGGTGTGGCAGTGAGTGGCCATGCATGCATGAATGAATGAATGAATTTATTTCACCACATTGTAAAGTACGTAATAACTATTAAGTATTATGGCGCACTATACACTAAGATAAGAGTAGAAGTTTTCATATTAAAATTTCGTCAAGTATTGGGAGATTTATTTGTTGAGCTTCAAAGTTCAAACTCATGCCGCAAAATATTGACACTAGTGTTACATTGAATATTGATGGAAACTGCATTTACATTGTAGCAGAAGTTTTCAGCAATTCGGAACCTTAGGCTAAGTAGGGACATTAATAAATGTGGGAGGGTGCTGTTCATTTGGTGACTCATTTTCTGAATAGGAAATTGTGATTAAAAATTTGTTTTTTGTGCACATTCTTACAGCTTTATTTTAATTCAAACATCAAAGTTTTTGAAATCATGATTGCCATCTGCCTATTATTCATTGAAATAGGGCATGAATAAAGACAACGATTTTGAGAAAATGTGAGTTTTAAGCATTTCTGTCCTAATCTGCACTCCAATTTTTGTACAAAATAATCACACTTTACTCTGCATTTAAACGTACACATTTCAGGGACCAAAAAATTCCCGCTTTAAATCAATTTTTCTTTGCTTTGCAAAATCCGATGGAATTCGAACTTGAATCAAATTGTTTCTTATGACTTTCTCTTCAAAAACACATCAAAACCAAATGTACAACATTTATTTGAAAAATTTCATACGTTTGTTAGGGTATTCAAACCGCGGACGAAAAATTCCTGAAAACAAATAAGAACAATATCGTCCGCGATTCCCAGCGCGGCTTAGGCTAGGGCCTAGGGCTAGGCCCTAGTCCGGAATTTTTTTAAAAGTTGTTGTCCAGAATATTCTATGACTGGGAGGATCGTTCATAACTTCAGATTGGGTGGGAGATAAAAAAAACCAACAGCAATTTTGTACAGTACTTAACTGTAATAAACATGATAAAGGAGTAAATTCATCTGCAACTCAGTGTCAATTTGGTTTGGGACAATTGACCTATAGCTGTTTACGAGTTAACCACTCCTCTACAACCCTATGGGAATTTTGTTTGGTAATTTTTGTTTGTCCCAGATTTTGCGCATTCCAAGTGGAATTATAATTGATGTGATTGGACAATAATTCACAACCTGCGTTGATGCGATTCGCCCGCGATAGGTCAATTCCTCCTCAGAAGTAAGGTCCAGTAACTCCAGTTCACAAGACATTTCTGACTTGGGCTGTTTCTCCTTTGTGATGATCTAGTGAGCCACAGTTGACATGGAATCCAGATTTTCAAAGACAGATTGAGCATACAGCTGGAAAGAAGTTCAGCTGTCGAACACTTGTCATAGGCATTGGGCCGGCAGCGACAGGTAGGCCTTATACAGGACTCGATCACCTGAATTGATCGTCTTGATGACCAATTTGTCCCACTTTACCCTTCCCCACCCCTACTGTGCTGAGAACAGTGTAGCATCAAGACTTGATTCCAGTTTTTCCTTCTTATTTCCTAATAGTTATCAAATTCTTGAAATTCTTTTCCAATTTTCCCACCTGTCACAGGTTTTCTAGATGCTTATGTCCTGTGGAATGCCACTGATGTAGTTGCAACCATAGATTGTGATTCCAACAGTTCAGAAGTCAGGCCAGAAGCTACTGCAGGTCATCGCACATGCTCAGTGCTTCGGCCCAACCAGAAACCTGACATTCTCATTTGTCAGTGTAAATACGACATGATTCCTGAGATATCACATGTGTTGACGGAAAAAGTAGGTTTATTGTTGGTCTACGATTTTACCAAATGTTTAACTATCGTAAAGGTTTCCTTGCCCAGTTGATATGGAACCTCCATTTTCAAGTGGATGCATATGCAAATATATTGATGTTACTCAGAATCCTCATACATATTCATGCCCTACCTTGCATTAGGTTATGCACTAAGAGCTGACATTTTATAGTCAGTGTGGCATAATACTGTTCCAAAGGGACCAAGATAGACTAATTCCTTAAATATTTGAAAATCCTTGAAGAGGGAATTGGCTAGAGAGGCTCTCAATAAATGTCCGCAGCTGAGTTGTAAGATATTTCAATACTTACCCACTGCAGATCTTTGGCTCTCTGGACACTGCGAACCTGGATGTTGTTGTCATGGATACGGCACCAACAGCGGAGTACAGAACCCACCTGTCACCCTCCGAAATTTCAGCTCCCTTCCTGCGCTGCCTGCAGTCCCAGAAGCACTGCTCAAAGACTGTATGCCCAATGCTAGAGTCACCAAATGTTGTCAAAGGACTAAGTGCTGCTGGTAAGAGTTTTCCTTGGTTTTACTTCTAGCAATCACGGTGCAGGACATTGAAACACATTGACTAGGAACCTAATGTGAAGACTGTGTGATGGTCGTTGCAAGATTTGTGTTGAGTTCGGTCTCTTTAGGTCAAGTGAACATCATGACAGGGATCTCAGGAACTGGTTTTTTGTGGGCTGCCCGCATTATTTTCTTAATTACCACCACTTATTCATGATCTCCCTGCCCCTTGTCCTAATTCTATTTTTGATGGATCACTGATTTTTTGGAATGCAAAGTTTTCATTTGAGCCAGCCACTGCCAGTGTGGTTGCTTCATACAATGGCAATTTTATTTTTAAAGTGAAAAATTTCTCAGTATATTAAAAAAAAAAAAAACACAAAAAAAAACCCAGCACGTCTGGCTCCAGATCTGTGTCTGAAATATGCCCAGTTGTGGCCTTGTAATTCATACAGTGCTTGCTTTGTTGATAAACAATCAACAAATAGCATGTATTGTCAATTACGGTTGAATAGTATATATAACGTCTGCAATATAGCGTGAAATGGTCATGCTGCAGGTCGTACACATTAATTTTCCCTCATAGAGATTTTCTCTTCAGGAAACCGTTTCGATGGGACACAGTGGTTTGTATTAGACGCTGGAGTTTGAAACCTGCATCACAAGTGCAAACTGAAACTTTTGTTCGGGTGTCTGAATTTTTGATTTTCTGTTTCATTCTTGCCACAGTCCTGAGCCATTGCCAAGTGTTCGGCTTACCCTGTGTGGTTTACGTTGGCTTTCTGGATAGCCTCTTCCTGGACACGGATGATATCAAAGTATTCAAGCCTCTCCTGTCGCACAGCCCAATTAAGAATGTGTTCCAAGTAAGTCATCGGATATTGACGAATTGGATTATATTCAGACTTTAAAAAATCAGGCAGATGTTTCCAAAATGAAGAATGGGCGTCTGGTGCTGCATTGCATAAATGGTGGAAAATTGTAGCAGTGCTTAGATTGACATTCTCATTTTGTTATTTAGATGCTTTTTTATCAAACTGAAAAAAAATTGGCGTGGAATGGAAAAAAAATTGAAAAAAATTTAGAAAAAAAAGAAAGAAGCAAGAGTAGTTACCTGTCTTAAATTTGTTTTGGGGCCCCTCTCCCAACGGAATTATTTCCCTTCCCCCCCCCTAAAAAATAAACAAAATCAATAAAATAAATCAATAAAATTGTTGGCTCTAAATCCTTGTCATGGTTTTGTTTTGACTTGCAGGAGAACCCCAATGCAGATACGGTTCTGAGGAAACTTGTCGAGAGGAGGGCACTGCAAGGCAGTCTCTATACATAATCAGAGAAATGATGACGAGGATGTCACGAAAAATGTCTCCGGATTAGGGCTGTCCATTTTCGAATAATTTAGTATTTGAATATTTTAGTATTCGAATATTTGATACTGCATTTGGCCGACTATTCGAAACTTACCTGTCTTACCATGTCACAGGTGCCAGAAATGTGCCAGTTGAAATGATACCAATGTCATAATGAGTATTAAAGGAGTAACAAATATTGTACAGAAATTAAGGTGACCCCCCTCTCCCCCCCCTCTCTCTCTCTTCCCCCTCTCTCTCTCTTCCCCCTCTCCCTCTCCCCCCCCTCTCCCCCCCCCTCCCCCCTCTCTCTCCCCCCCTCCCCCTCTCCCCCTCTCTCTCCCCCCCTCCCCCCTTCCCCCGACAAATCCCAGATGTGCCTGTGAGATTAAAAGCTTGGGGGCTAAAGGTTTCATCAAGGAGTAATCTGTGTGGACAATGTTCCCTGTGAAGATCACAAACCACCAGTCTACCCCAAATTGTGCAACCCTTTGCAGCAGCTGACATCATGCAACCATTTTACTCCTGCAAATTGGGGGGGAAATTGTTTTTATTCCTCAATAATGATTATGTAAAACTATAAAACAGCAGAAATCATTTATAATACATTTTGAATAAAAAAAACAGTGGAGTTTGTTCAGACAATCTTCTGTGGCTTACTGTTAGTTCTTTCGTTGACAAAATCTGCTTATTCGAAAGTTTTACTTTACTCCCTAGGTGGTAGGAAAAATCAAATTGAAATTGGAGGATTCATGACTGTTAGGGTTATAAAGCATAGAGTCAGTCTGATAAAACTAAAATAAAAGAAAGGTCTTTAAACCGTTTTAACTCTTTAAAAAGGTATGGGACCAAGGGGTGGTACCCCCATCCTCCCCCTCCCTCCCCCTCCCCCTTGTCCATATACACACTCCTCCAGACTACTGTTACCTATTACACACGCCCGGCCCCCTAGACATCTGAAATTAATTCCTGATGTTCCAGGAACACAATGACCAACACAAAAGGGGGGGGGGGGGGGGGGAGGGGGAGGGGGAGGGGTTGGCGGGGGTTCCGCCGTCCCATATCTTGCTTCAGAAAGCAGGGAGCGGGATTTCTTACTTTCTCGGTTTTTTTTAATGACCCCCCAACATCATTACAATTTTGGAAGGCTCACTGTTTTCTGATCTTGAGGGCGCTTTTCACATAACGTGTATGTCGGCACTTATGTTGTGTAAACCTATGAAGTAGCGCTTTCTTTTGTATATGCGTGCTTTAGATAGGCGCACGGTGGACAACGCCCCCAACTTGTTCCTATCTAAAGCAGGCAAGTAAACAAAGCCTGACGTCATTTCCTCGCAGGTCTATTGAACCCTGTGCATAATACGACAACTGTCGGTCCTTACGCGGACACGTTCCTTAGAACAATAATCGCCGCTTTTACCATACCTTTATGATAATCAGTCGTTGCAAACGTGTTAGACAAAACATAAATTTGGGAATGAGAAGCATTTCCCAATTAATTTTCGTTGTAAAATGATTTCATTAAAAATGTATAGAATTGCCACACCCTTGAAGTATAGACCAATTACAGTCACGCGCGCTACGCGTCAGTCATGCATGCCGGAATTTTTTGGACCTTGATTGGTCAATACGTCAATGTGCGGAATGGTCGGTCTATTGGCGGGAGAATACCGCATTCTTTCCATTCGTCTGGAAAGATGAGGAGTGGTCGAACCACCCACTTATTAAACTTGGAATTGAAGAGCCCAAATGATGACCCTCCGTGTACATTTTTTTTTAAGACGTGCAAGAAAGCGGAACTTGCAGAAAGCCTGTGGCTGCCCCGTTTTAAATCTCTTTTGGCCGTTACGAAGTTTATTGTGGAAGACAAATGATTCTTTACAGCTATCAGTATCTATTAAATGCCTTCCCTTGTGACTTCATAAGTAAGGAGAATTTGTTTTTGTGTCTGATTTGAATAGTTCCGGTGAGACAGCTAGGCCTATACCACCAGTCATTTTACCCCACAAGTCTGCCATGCTGGTGTCTTTAACCAAGTGCCGCATGCGAAACCCTCTGTGGCGCGGATTGTCTCTCCTGTAGTGAACGAGCCTCAGTTCCGTCTCGGGGTTAAGGGTTAGAGTGTTTCCGCCAATTTTGACCCCATGTATTTTGAAATAGTGCACGTTGATTGGTCGGATGATGCATTTATCGCGGCCGCGGTTTTCCGGCGTGGCCTCGGGCACGCGCCAGGAGTTTCTCTCGAAGACTGTTCTGGCCTCCACCACTTTCTTCTTGGCGTTCAGGGGCCGGCCGAAGAACCAGTTCCGCAGCCGTATCGTTGCCAGGGACTTGAGACGAGGTTCGGCGAGATAGTCCGAGATCTTGGTCCGGTTGGGGTCCATGGGCTGGACGAACTCGTCCACGTCTACCTTGATCATCCATTGCGTATTGTGGCGATGGCGCCAGAGACAGTCATTCTCGTGAGCTATCTGCACCTCTAGGTATGTCTTGTCTGGACTTGGAGTGTGAGCCCATGGTATAACAGTCAAGAACCCTGTGTGTATGTACTTCTCGAGATCTCTTGGCATGGTGGTGCTGGGGTCGTTGTCGTAGACGTAGACGTGTTCTACTCCAAGCTGCTTGTAGTAAAACATCCAATCTGGGATATACTTAGCCATGTCTTTGACCATGGTGCAGAGGCTAAGCATACGCTGTGTGGGCTCCGTCATGCAAACCGGCACTCTCGTGTATGCATACCGTGGATCGGACGCCAAACGAAAGTTGACCCAATATTTGCCAATCCCCCGCCGGTTGACGTCATCCACGAGGCCGCGCGGGATTGGACAGGTAATGGTCACGACGTACTGCGGGTACCCGTTACCAAAGCTCCGGTAGTCTTTCACGATGGGATCGGTGAGGCTCATCTCCCCTGTGGGAAACTCGCAGATGTACTTCTCTGTATGCCACGCGTCGTCTCTTCTTTTCACGCCCACGAAAACAAGCTCGTTTCGCGTCACCTCCGCGAAGGCAGAGTGGAGGGTTGGAAGTCCCGGGCACGACAGTTTATCGCGGAGATAACACCCACCCCCGAAGTCAGGGAGGTTCCTTGCCCCACAGCTGTCGCAGAGCGAGTCAGCTAAACCAAGATACAGCAGCAGTTTCCTTAATGTCAGTTTCACCCACGATAGTGCATTTCTAGCTCTGTTGAAACTGCCTGCCTGTTCCCGTTCAGAATCTGCGAAGATGCTGCAAAGCACGTAAGCTACTACGCATAGACAAAACAGTGTGCCAAACTTCGGGAATTTAGAGCGCCGCATGGTCGACGATTAAATTTTACATCACACTATATAGTTCAGATTGAAAAACGACATTTGAAAAAGGCGCGAGCGGGAGTTGTCCAGTGTGTTCCATTTATTCTAGTGCCTCCATACATTTCTAGCCACACCCCGGCCCCCGATGGAAACCATTCCGTTGACTATTGCTTTTAAAAAGGCCCATTTCCTTCGAATGAAACTCATTCGGGATGATCTACAAGAAAACGGAATAGAAAAGGAGATTGAATTGAACAAGCTGTTTGAAAATAGGATATTTCCTCACCACTTTTTCAAAATGTTATTAGGAGCCCAACGTTGGTAACTCTTTAGTGTAATAAATTTAGTGCATTAAATGGTTTGGTTCAATAAAGAGGTCTTTTAGGACTACGTTTTCTTAATTAAATGAAATAACTACTCAAGACTTCTCACCTCAGACTTTGTAAAAACGCTCTGGTAATTCCAAACGTGCATGGACACCGTGCGACACTTGAAAGTAACATCTGACATACACAGCACCGTGTATTAAGTTTAAGCCAACGGAAATCCAGCATGTCTCTGCTCGTCTGATCACAAAAATTGTCCAAAGGTCGAAATGCATCGCAAAATCAACAGTTGCTGACTACAAAACTACAAGTGCGGCCCAAACTTTGTTTTGTCACACCTTGTGTACATAACGACAGTCGTCTACCTACACTTGTGAGGACCTGCTATTCCCTTCTTTTGTTCCCATTGTTTGTACTTTTTCTCAACAAGTCCCATAAGATTTGTACACGAAAACCTAGGAGTTGGCTCAGGTCCCTATATTGTCCCAAGTCCTCGGACGTAGTGGATAACCTGTGTAAAGCCCGGTTCATACTTCATGCGAATGCGAATGCGAAGCGAATTTATGACGTCAACGCCAAATATTCGCGCTGCGAATTCGCAAAAGTTGAACACATTTCAACTTGTGCGAATTGTTGCTGCGAACGTTTTATGACGCCAAATTCGCTTCGCATTCGCATTCGCATGAAGTATGTACCGGGCTTAACACATGGGTATAGGCCGCGTTTTATTGTTGATTTTGAGAAACTGAAGGTTGTATCGTGATTTAAAAGCCGTTTTTTCAGTAGGCCATATTTGAAGTGCGTTCAGAAATTCGAAGGCCTATTCCAGTAACATGTCAAGGTTTTGAATGCCGGTGTCATATGAAAATCAGACTCCTATGAAAATCGGACCCTTTTCCCTATTATTGGTTAAACCCTCCACGTGTGCGGCCACTTTCCTAATTATCTTGCATGTGCAATACTACAAATGAGCCCGTGTTTCATACCAGTACCATGGAGGTATTATAATACCTACATGTTCATACTAGTGACTGAAATTCACGCTACACCTGTTCTTAATTGATCTCCCTAAAATGTGATTCTTTTTCGCCCAGAAAATTATATTTTAAACGGGATGTCCTGATGTGCTAAGAATTTAATAGGGCCCAAATAGTTCATTTTTTGAGTGAAAAGGAGCATTGAGATTTGGTGGAGCGTGAAGTTCCACCCGTTCCCCCCTCCCGTCACAATACAGGCCTTTGTTTAGTATCCGTTTGTGTTGGCACAGCATTGATTACCAAAGGTTGCAATATAGATGTATGTGGAACTTTTCAGCATTCCTTACAGCGCGCTGTGATCGTCTAGTGGTTAGGACATTGCGTTGTGGTCGCAATAACCCAGGTTCGAATCCTGGTCATGGCACAATTTTTTTCTTAGATATTTTATATTTCGATATTGCCTAAGATGTATTTATGCATGGAGGTAGTAGCCAAAGTTGGGTACGAAATATTTCATTTCAATTTTTCCTAAAATGTATGCCAATACAGACATCCGACAACGTGTCGGTTCCAGGTCATGTTGGTTGTTCGGTTAATGTTTTCTCATGTAATAATTCAGATGATTGAAATGGTTCATCGTTTTATCATTAATTACATATTATTAATTGTTGTTCGACTCGAGTGTGCACGAAATTGGCAAGACTGCTGAGACAAACGCTAAAACGGTCCATCTGGTATACTGCATCGATTGTACGCAAAGCGGATAGTGCAAAACTAGCCGATGGGAAGCCTTTGTTGTAGTCACATGAGGGCGCTCTTCATCCTTAACAGCATTGGTTGAAAGTCTGCTGGAGCAGCCAAAGTTTTACTTTTGTTTGGCGTACTTCTTTCTTTCATCGTTCAGTGCAAACGTTACGGGTGAGTTAACCTGTTTCAGAACTTCCTTACCATGCAAGTTGCAACATCATTACTACTACTACTAGGCCTACTATGCATATATCTACTTTTGTTAATTGAAGTTTGAACCAGCCTTCTCTGATTCTGAACAAGTTTGCATGTTTTCATTTGGACCTAGTATAAGCATATGAGCAAGGAACAGAGCTGTTCCTTGCTCTATGGTATAAGTATAAACGTTACTTCTAAGTTCTAGAAACTAGAAGGGTGCCTTAGTTTCTAGAAGTAACTTGGACCGTACTCTACCACTAGTCTACTGGTGACCAGTTGCCTGCCATCCATGCCTGCCCCAAGACTGGGGGGAGGGGTTGGGGGGAGGGGGTGGGGGAGGGGGTGTGGGGGAAGGGGAGGGGGGTGGAGGGGACAACTGTACGTAATGTAAATACAGAGCCATTGAAAGTTATAACAAAACCTATACTACAGTCATTAGAGAATTTGGAAAAGTGAAGTGAATCTGCGTAGAATGGGAGGTGGAGCGTCCACTTCCAATAAGTCATCCCAGAGGAGGGCCAGCCTACCAAGTCACGTCCTTGAGAAGCTCAGGGCATGCCTACTGTCTCTACCATTCCCACCTGGTGCTATCGACGAGCACGTGATCAGTAGAGCGGCCGAGAAGGCAGAACGGGTGGAGCTGCTCGAGCCACAAGTCATACTTACCAAAGGTAGTTTGTTGATAGGATTACCTGAAGAAAACAAATCATGGGAAATAGACCACTAGTGCCAAATACAGGCCCAAAGTTTCTGTTGAATCTGCGTGGTTCCCCCCCCCCCCCCCCCCCCCCCCGAAACGTTTCACGTAAAAAAAATTACATTTTGGGTGACAAATTTGACAGAACGTTTATGAATTTTATGAAAATTTCTAAAAAGTTCTCCCTTAAAAATCCATCCAACTTTTACAAAAAATATCAAGAATCCAGTTGAAATATTGAAGCATCCCCCTAAAATACCCAAGTGCCCACAACAAATCACCCAAATATTAAATCATTCATCCCGTGGTACGTTTTTTTACGGGAGACGTCGGGGTGTCACGGCGGCTCTGGCAGCCAAGCGAAACGTCCACAATGTGTTTGTGCAGTCAAGCGTAACATACACAATAATCCAACAATGGATTGAAACTGCACAAATAGCGGCAAATGGTGTCATCCGGTCTGGTGGCACTGTTTTTTTGCGCCATATGGCGTCTTCTGTACGCAAGGGGTTAACAATATCGAATTATGCCACAAATGGAAACAAATATTAATTCATTGGATAGCCTTACTACAAATTATTAGGAATGTGGTTTAATTTTGTGGTTTAAGGTCAAACAGCCAAAGGTATCTTCATCATCATCAGCGGTGAGGTTAGAGTGGTGACTTCATCCGGCAATGTGGTTGCAGAACTCTCACCAGGAGACTTGTTTGGAGAGCTGTCAACGCTGTTCAATATTCCCTGTACGGCTACCGTCAGGACACCCACAAAGTAAGTAAGGCATTTGCGGATTCACCAGTGTCTTCTTAGACTAAGGGAGCATTGGAACGGGAAGGTTCCTTTCAATTCTGTGAGATTCCCAAGAATTTGTCTTGAGTTTCTCCCTGAAACAAAATCGTCTTCTCTCCACAGGTTTCTTATCCTTGGGAGCTGTGCTATCTCAGGTCAGGCCCTTTTTAGAGGCATTCCCAGGTCCATTAATTCCAGAAATTATATTTGTGAATATACTTCTCAGCCCATCTCGCACATCTCACTGTTGGACCGTGGAGGTAGGAAACGTGATATGATGTAAAGTGCAAACATGTACTCATCTGTCAAAGTAAAGTTTGGCCTAGCAAAAAACTGTCAGATGTGTTGTTTCTTCCCCTGAAATTCAAGCCCCACTCCTACACTGGGTGTGGCAGTCCCAAAATTTCGGACTGCACTGCCCCATGTCGCTATTGCTAGTGCTCGTTGCCTTTTCGGACATGCCAATGAAACCCAAAAGATCCCACTGTACATCAGAGTCATGATGCTTGGCTTCCAGAGTGTTACTGCTTCTACTCGGAGCGGAAGTCCTGAAGGATGTGTTGACGGACAAAGTGGTGTCCAGCAACCTCATGGACTACTTTGTGAAGAAGCGATACCTGGATACCAGCGGTGCCGTCGACCAATCGGATCTCATGAGTAGAATCACCAAAGCTGTGCTGAGCAAGGTAAGTCCCTTGGGTCAATTCAATTAAGTGTTTTAGGGTTAGCAGGAAAGTTGTGCTAACTATATATAGCAGAACAGTTTGTAATGCATATGACATATTGTAACGCTTGCGCTGCTATTTATTTCTGTTGTGAGTATTTTCACCCTGACAGCTTGTTATGGCTATGGCTTGTGTGTTGTGGCTATGTCATGGTAGATAAAAAGCTGGTAATGGCTGAGCCTTTTTTTGCCCTTCTGTGCAAGAATCTCCATTATAATTTTCCCATTATAATTTTCGAAATTAAAATTGAAGCAAATAACCAGTGTGGTAACGTTGCACTTTTGTTCACGGTCCTAGGTTCCAATGTTCAAGCATTGGGGGGATGCTGCTGTACAATCGTTGATCAAGGCCGTGCAGACAGAGGGCCCACTTGTGACGTTAGCTCCAGCTCAGACTTTTTTCGCCATGGAAGGTGATCCAGTGGACGAGATCGTAATCATCATGAAGGGCAGGTGCGTTAACTCTCATGTCAGGGGTGGATCTAGAATACTGCTCAATGCCCCATCATAAAGGAAGACAGTCAGTTCCTTGATTTTTACGTGAAGCTATCCTTTTCTCTTTCAGGGTTGAAGTTTTGAAAGAAAAGGAGTTGATGATAACGTTGGACAGCTGTAGGTGGCCAGTTTGGCATGGCGAAGAAGGTGTGTATACGAAGCTATGCTATTGCAGGACAGCTACTGTATGGAGGAATATTGATTCAAACATTCTTCACGACTGATATAATTAATTGCTTGCAGGTCTGTTTACTGGTAGTCGTAGCATGGTGTCTGTGAGGACGATTTCAGCCTGTCAGATGATCATCATCAAGAACTCATTAATCAATGAGGTGGTAAAACAGGTAATTAAAATGGTAGGCTGACCAGGCATGTATGCAGGATTTTTCTGTGACGGGGCTGATTGCATATCCAACTTTTTCAGACCACATTTTACAGCAGTTGTGAAAAGTGACCTAAATTTTTTTTGTCCAGCAAAATATTTTGTAGGGGGTGGGGTTCCAGTTTTTCAGTGGGGGCACTTTCAACAACCTTTGCACGTATATCCAAACAGGATCAACACACATGATGATAAGCCATCCACACTGATAGATCAATGAAAAAAAAACGAAAAAGAAAAATCTCAAAAGTGGCTTTTAAAAATGTTACCATTGGTGTACGTTTCTCTCATACAGACCACTCTTGCCAATAAACAAAGATATCTTTATAGAAGAGTTGATTAAAAATCTCAATAAGCCAGTTCAGTATTTCAACTGCGCATGTTTATGTGCACAATGACACATTTATCCTGAATGACCCATGACCTAACGCGCACGTATGAATGCGCAAGGTGGTCGCAAAAAGCACGTTACGTCAGCAATTTTATCCCGAATAACCTTTGACCTTCGAGATACCGAACTGGCTTATTCTTGATTGTTCACAAAGCACAAGCTGGAAGCTGCCAATGATTTCACCAAGAGGCTTGACAAATGGAGGCTGAGAACCACTGGCACTGACCCTACAACCACGGTGGATGCGTACTATCGGCTGGAGGTAATAAGCTGGAAATATGCTTCATCCCCAGAACCTCCATCACATCGTCGTTCTGTAGTTTTCGTGTGCCTTTTCCACAGATACTATCATAAAGTGTTTGTTCTACCTCTGTACTACATGATCAATTGGTGAGTTGGTCTCACCAACAGTGGAAGTTACCCCGCCTGGGTCTATAGGTCTGAAAATTGGCATATTTTCGTGGGTATCTGCTGAAGATTTGTCTATTTAGATCTGGACCCAGGAAAACCGTAAGGGTGGTAGGGCTGGAAACCTAAAATGTGGCCAACCCCACCACCTCTGTTGTAGGTCTTTACCTAGAGTGGCTTTTAGCCTTGTATTGGGCGACTTCCATTAAAAAAAATTATAAATTATGTTCCATATACAGCTACTGTCCCCAAAGCAACTACGAGATATTCATCCAGTTTCGTTCCTGCTTATAATGTATTCCTCTTCAAATGCAACATCAATAGATATCTTTCTTCTTTTCCTTTCCCCTCTTTTCCCAGGGCCTTGTGTTGGGTGCCCTCATAGAAAAAGCTGTTAATTCTTCAAAGCTGTAACTGAAATTACAATGGAAATAAACCTCGTCTTTGAACTGCAGGTTTTGATACAGAGACTATCGGAGACACCTCTGCTGTCAGAAGCACCTCTGGACGCGCTGTACAAAGTCGTTGTGGGCTCCAGGACTCTGGTACATAAAGCTGGCGACTGTGTCGTTGGTAAGTACATTCAATCCTCCTGTCCATTCATAATCCACCAGTCATCTTCTTCATCAACCGGTCTCATCCATTCAACAATCGACCACACAATAGACCGATTCAATAAGCCCCGCCCATTTCACCCATGGGTAACAATACGTGTGCCTCTACAATGCTACATGCGGTAGTTCCGTGTGTGCCAAACATATGCGCATATACCCCACGCACACACACAAGTGTGTAAATACCTGCAATCGTGGACGTCCCATTGTTCTTTTGTAACTTTTTCGGAAGACCTCCCATTGGTTTTGTACACGATTTTCAATCGTGGACGTTCAGTCAAACGTGAACCCTTTGTCTGCGCCCGAATTCTGGTATTGCTGGTATATACATACTCACACATCCTTACGGATGGGTTTATGAGATACTTTCATTGTCCTCCCATTATCCCTAATCTTTAGAATTTCACTTGCGGGGTACTTACACAAAGACCAACTTGTGGGGTAGCATTGTTCCCATTTAATGTGTAGTTGTGAAGGGGCGGGGATTCACTGATCGGTCTATTCAGTTTCTAACCAATCCGCTGTCTTTCTACACACCTTTTGGCCATCTATAATCTGTCCACAGGAACCCATCATTCCAACATTTTGTGTATATTTACCCATACAGGTGATGGTGCGTCCGAGCAGAAACCGACTAAAATGATCAAATCTGCTGGCAGTGCAGATATTGCCAAACCCAACCCACCAGCCAAGATCGACCCTACAGTACTTCCAAATACCGACATCAAAGCAGTGACTTGCTCCCAAGTCTTCTGGGGTAAGTCACTTATGCAGGATGTATATAAGAACGGTGGCAGGGAGTTATTCCATCTGTTATGTCAACCAAACCCATTGGTCCTCCCAAAAAGGTGGTCATGGCCGGAAAAAATAGTGATCAAACATGCTGTAAAAATAGCTACAGTCGACCCCTGTAAAAATGAATTCCTTCCATAAATTTATCAGGCTACCCCCTCCCCCAAAACATCCACCACCCAGTGGTTTGTCTAACAGTTTCTTTTCTTTGGCAAAAGAATTGCCCCAATCTATTGGAAGCAGGTAACGTTCTTGGGGACCTTGGGGCTGTTATACCACCCCCCCTAAAAAAACATTTTTTCTTTTCTAAATCTGATTTTATAAACTATCAGGAATTTTCCTAGAATGATTAAAAGTTAGAAGGATATCTTAATTTTTTAGAAACATCAAAAATGATTTCTAAGATTCCCCCCCCCCAAAAAAAAAAAAAAAACACTTGCTCTTACAAATATAACCTCCAAACATTTACCCAAGTCCCCTTTTATTGTGAAAAGCTTAGTATTGGAATTAATAAAAATTGAATTGCAAGAACTGACAGGTTTTGTATATTTTTGCTCTGATCTCTAGCGGATGACACATTCCTAGTGATTCTCAAGGGAGCCCTCATACTCAACGGCAACGAAGAATGGGTGTGCAGAGATGGGGAAGTCTTATGTGAGTACAAAAACAACTTTTTACCTTTTTAAGGTCAAAAATATGTGAATACCTGAAATATTAAAAAGAAAAGTGAATTGATACAAAATTATTATTGCTGGTTTATGTATCCAAATATAAACGTGATTTTTTTGTGGAAAAAGTAAACACTTGAGATCATAAAAAAAGTTCCAGTCCAAATCCAAGCCCCAGTAAATTGAGTCCGACTCGGTAAAGGGTCCGAGTCTAAATTCAATTTTGTTGGTCAGTATTGCTAATTTTTTTGAATAACCTGTATTCCTCCTGTCAATTGCAGGGATACCGAAAGCCGTTATTTCTCGCTCTAAACTGGAAGCCAAAAGGGACTCTGTTTTCCTAATATTCACCGGCTCAACCCTGGACGAAGCATGCAGCGATTACCCTGATATCCGCTTGACTGTCCCATCCACAGTCAGATAGATTGCCATTTCACAGATTGTTTAAACAAATTGAATTCTATTTGCTGTATCGTGGCATGTAGGCAATATTCGCACACCACCATTCTCCATATGTGAAGTAATTAATTAATAACTAAATATGGTTCCACTCGGTCCTTGTAGAATGTGACGCAATTACCTTTGCGCTATGCGCGAATATGGACTACATTGATTCTGGCACCACAGAGGCAGTGCGTTTGAGGATGAGATTCGTTGTGCACTGATGACACTTGGCTGCCTTGGAAGTGTATTTTCTTTCAGGTAGCAACACTGGGAGAATAGAAGTCTAGTCAAAGGCTCTATATATTTTGTTCACGTGAGTGAAATTTCGTTGTGGAGCTTAGCTGCGTGAAAATTGCCAACACGTGGATACATTAGAACTTTGCAATAATGCTGCTATTTCAAATATGTGGCTAAACGAAGCATCCGCTTTGACCAAGTTGTTCTCAGTGACAAAAAGCTTCTATAATCAACATTTGTTGTGGATTTCAGTGTTCAACTTCATCAGCTTCAGTCTTGCATATTCATGTGTTATTCAAATTGTGCGATTCAACATCCAAATAAATATGTCCTATAAGCATTAATATATTAAAAAACTTGTTTATTCAATACCAAGTCTTTCAATAAATAAAACTAAAACAACTGAAGTTATGATTTATCCTCAATTTGTGTTTATTTTCACAGAAACTAATTATTAAAAAACAAATCTGCATGGTTGATTAAAGTTTATGGTAATTACTTGTCTACTTTCTTTTGTACTCCAGACCAACATACTCGTTCAGCCTTTCCTGAACATTACACTTACTCAAATGTGTTTCCCAATCCTACAACATGTGTCACACACTTTGTTTGCAAACTGGTATCCATTTTCATTATCTCACATAACGACTGCATAGTTTCTTTTGGGAGCCAGCCGAGCAGGGCGGGGCAAAGGTATAAAAAGTGAGGGTTATCTTGGACTGTGGTCATTCCTGGACCACACTGCAGTGGACAGGACCCCAAAGTGCATTGAGCAGTAAACCTGATGAAAATACTTTCAAAACAAATCCGTGTTGATCAAGAGATCGCATACCTTTGATGCTGCTCGCGTTCCGCACGTGTCGGAACGGCTACTTAACATAACAAAAGCACACTACAATGGGGCGTTCCTGCCTGCCCAGTGGGCCAGATTTCCCCCCGTTCTACCGCGTGAGAACGGTCCTTTTGTTCAGTTTTATTGCCTCCCGTGAAGAACGGTAAGGAACGCATCCGCACGCGTGGGAACGGGACAAATAATATTGGTGTCCTCCCTTAGTTGTCTTGGGTGAGTTTTGGAATTATTTTCTCCTATTTTCTTTGGTTTTTAGATTTGACGTTTTTGCACCTTTTTAGTTAAGTACTGCCCAAGTATATTTATCCTTTAAAGCTGACTTTCCGTAAGTGTGTTTATGGCTGTTTTGTGTCCATTGCATTTTCTGGAAAATAACTGTCTAAAACATGTCACAGCCTTTAATTTTGAGTTATCAGATTTTCACGCAGTGGAGAAGAAAGTGTTAGATGTTCTTGGCACAGTATAATGGTCACTCAAAGTGTTCACATACATGAAAATGTTAGCCTTATTTTTTACGGATTTTGCCGACATAAATCTTAAAATAATAGCAGGTTGTGTCACATGTTTAGACGGCTGTTAAAGCAAAATCTTTCCTTAAATAGAACATAAAACGCCAGCTTTAACCCTTTCGCTCCTATTAGGGGATATCTCTGGATGTGCCACACACCTTCAGAACCCACACTCAGGATATATTGGGTTGTATGCGGGCTTTGACTGCAAAACCTAACATACGAGGTCTAAGGAGATTAAAGTTCCCTTGTTGGGTCACGTCATTATTCTTTTTCAGCCAGTTCACACCTGAACTTCCAACCAACTCTAAAGTCCCAGGCATGTACAAATATACAGACATGACAAAAATAATTGAGATACATTGTGTGTTATGCACCTATCAATTACACCCCCCCCCCCCAACTGCCTCACCGTCAATGTGGGGATTGTTATTTCAGAAGTAACCAAAACACCCCCTGGGGCACTACTCTCCTATATAGAAGTAGAGCTGATTTTTATTTTCACTAAAGTAACCCCCCCCCCCCCCCCCCCCCTCCTTGGGCATAAAAAAAATACCAATCCTGATGACCACAACCAAATGAACATAAAATAATTTATTTATTTATCTATTAAAAATCTATACTCTGAGGTGCCACGCTTGTTCCTCCTGTACTGGAACTTGATGATGTACCCTCTGTCGATAAGGAACTTGCGTTTGGTACTTCTGTCTTGCTGGAACTTTGTGTCTGTAACAATGCTAACTGTGTAAATAAAACAGAGAATACTAATCAAAATAAGAGTAGCTAATTTGATGGGGCTGTTCCATCTTTGTCTTGTCTGTCGCACTGGTTTGGGGAATTAATTCACCGACAGGAAATATGATTTTTGTTTTCTTTCCTACGGGAGTTGAAACCCGTTAGATTGGCAGTTCTGTGAAAATTGTGGCATTCAGCACAACTAACGTTTCTTGCATAAGGCTTCTGTGTAGATTTGACTGAACGTAAACAATTTGATTATATTTATTGCCCCATGCGGTATTTCTTGAGCGAAACATAAGTATTATTTCCCTCATAAAATAAACTATTAACCCTGCCATGACAATATACACGCACTGTTGACCTACTTAACAAAACAGCGCCATGGCACACCGCAGAGTTAAGATTTGTAATGGATTTCATTTAAATCTCCCACATCTGATTAACCCCTTGAGTACGTTTTTTTACGGGAGACGTCGGGGTGTCGCAAGCGAAATGGCCACAATGTGTTTGTGCAATCAAGCGTAACATACACAATAATCCAACAATGGATTGAAACTGCACAAACAGCGGCAAATGGCGTCATCCGGCCTGGTGGCACTGTTTTTTTTGCACCATATGGCGTTTTTGCACCAGATTTGACACTTAATCTGATATCTATGGAAAAAATGTATTTTGTGTTGTCTTACCTTCTTTCTCTCCTTGCGTTCCTTGCCAATACCAAGTCTGCCAAGGACACAAAAAAAAAAAATAATAAATCCACTGTGCATTTTGGTTAGAAATGCTCCTGAATCTGTCAAAGTCCAATCGTCCTTTTTCATCCAAGTGACTAGAGGGTAAACAAAGCGACCACATTTGGACTACCATGGAGCACTCATTGTACAGATCGTAGTGGCTACCCTACCCGGCATGCTTGACTGGTTTACTTGAATAAGCACTTTATCAGCAACACTACACTATACCATAACGACACATGAGAGAATGGAAAATTTGGTAATGAAAGACACCAATTGTTTCTGATGACTTACTTTGGGAGGCCTTTGTTCAATCCTTCCAGGAGGACGCAAGCCTTGCAGAGCTCCCGGCTTGAGATGTAGCCGCAGCGAGAACACGTTCCCTGTGTCGGCATCTTCACGTCCTTCCTAATGGACAAGCTCTCTCCAGAGTGGATGATGTCTGGGAAGGAGATGGACATGGAGATAGAGGTAGGTGAAATACACCCAATACTAGACTTGCAGAAATGTTAGAAATATTGTCATTTACTATTAAGGCAATATTCTGTGAGTTGGGAAATCGACCCCCTTTGCACATCCATACAATGTACAATTGTTATCGGCTGCGATATTATCCAGTTAGTTCAGGCAAAATAAAAAATACAACTTGTTCAACATCTCTGCCCAACTCTGTTTGAGGCTGCCTCCTTTTTTTTTTGATTCAAGGAAATATTTCTGACAATCCCGTCGAGACATGATTTTCTTTTTGTAAAAGAGAAACTGACTCACCTATGATTGAAGAAGGCCTTATCTTTTCCAAATCCTTGAGGTATGTCCTGGCGTGGCCCCTATACGCGTTAGGTGAATATATACACTCTGTAGAGAAGTAATCTAGCTTCTTGAAATATGCATACCTGAAACCAAAGATAGCATGGCACATTATAATTTACAACACAACAGGGAAATATACTAAAAACCTGATGGCAACAATAATATTCCAAGCTATAATATACACCTATTGACTGGCAGTGGGGTCACTAGTGCATGCCTGTACCTCTGAGGGATTGTAAGCGACAACAAGAGGGTCCTATTTCCCAAGGCCAAAGGTCGACAGAAATTGTACCCTGTTGTGGTCACTCATGGGCCTGAGGGGGCAGACATGCACTCGTGATCGAATTATGCCACAAATGGGAGACCACCTACGACAGGACAAGATATCTCTGTAAAATGCGAGCCGGTACTATGTTCCTAAAGTTGCAGGTTCAAGTCCCGCTCTTGACATTCTAACTGTAGAGGGCGCTGTTTGGCTAGTCTGGTCAAGTGCGTACAAATCAATGTGCACCGAAATTAAACCTGGTGTACAAATGATGCGCAGAGTACAACCGATCTGCAAATGAATGCACACAAAACCACCGCGTACATTGTGCGCTGGTCTCGCAACATAAATTCCTGCCAAGTGCCCACGACATAAGACAGTGACGATGTGTACCGAGCGTGTCATACACACTTTGCACATCCTAGCTTGTTTCAATGTCATGAAAAAAGTCAAATGGAAACGGGCATAATGTTTCTACAATGCAGTCAGAACTCACATTACAATTTCTTTTTCGTACGTGTACTTGAAAGGCTTGCATCTTGACAACGCCCCGTCGGCCCCCTGTGGAAGGTTGAAAAACATCGGTCTTTATGCGGGATATTCCGGATTATACCACACACCTTACAGGCTGTGTGGATGTGAGGGATTTGAAGGTGAACTGCATTAATTATATGGTGGCCAAGGCCAAAAATTTGCAAAGTTGGTGTTGCGTATGAAACTAAGATTTCAGTGCGTCTAATTCTATTGAATTATTGGGCATCTACAAGGAGAATACCTGTAAAGAGACTCGTGTACATTTGTATATATATTCATATAACCTCTGACCTGCCATCCACTTACTGTTGTTATTGCTGTACATCTTCTTAATCTGGCAACATCTCCTCTCAGAACTACGTACCAAAAAAGTAAAAAGATCAGGATTTTGTCATTAAGTACAAAACAAAATAAAATACAATAGCCTTAACCATGTGCTAAACACAATAAAGCCTCATAATGCTTTCAAACAGCGTCTATGTTATGGCTCATTTATGCAGAATCATGTAAACTGTTTAGACGTGCAATGGTAATTTTGCATCGAAACTTACCATTCATGATGACGGTTTCTGCTATGTCATCCGCATTGTGACCTGTTGATAAATAAAGTCGGAGAAGTCACAAATGTTCAATATCATAATTAAGAAATATCGAGTCATATTATGTCCAGAATGCAAGACCCCTAGACTACCGTTACAATGTCCAACCAACTGAGCTATCCAGCCCTAACATTGGCATTCTCCTAAATAGTCAACAGGGGGTTTGAACCTGAGACCTATGGACTACTGTTCCAGTGCTTTACCTACTGAGCTATCCAGCCCCATCATTGAAGTAGTCAACAGGGACGTGAACATGAGACCTCTGGACTACCATTCTAGTGCTCTACCAACTGAGCTATCCAGCCCTATCACTGTCAATTTCCTAGTTAGTCAACTGGGACTTAAAACTTTTGATAGAGCTATACAGATTTAAGTTGACTTCGATAATCTCTTTGGGTTCCAGTAAGAACATGTATCAGATATACCTGTGACAATTTTATCTGCCTTGACGAGCAGAGCACCGCGATCGAGAGCCTGTCGTCGGAAGACACCGCAGAAAGTACAGTTGTTCTTGAGTCCTATCTGCTTGACTATGGCGTCCATAGTCCAGCCATACAGCTCCTGTGGGTATAAAACCAACACAACCAGCACATGTCATCCTTCTGTGACAGAGTTTTAATGTCAGTGTCCAGGGGCGCATTCAATAGCGCAATACGTATGCCGGTATGCACCATACCAGCATACCTTGACTGTTGAACGTTCGAGATGCGCAATATGGACGACATACCAAGCATCCCTACCACGGATGTGGTGTGCAAAGGACGCATACCAAGATGGCAGACGGCGAGTGAGTGAGAGGACGACTTTGCCCCCAAGATTTTGGTCCTTGTTCTATTAACCCTCCTATAGTTATAACTATCACAGCCTATCAAAAAATCTACCCACCAACTCTCACAGCTTGTGTGTGTTTCAACCTGTCACTTGATAGGTTTTGATATATGGGGTAGTTGGCTCCATTTTGGCCACGAGAGAGGGAGGGTTTGTAACAGAGATAATTTACTTCAGGTTGGTCAAAAAAATCTTCAACTGGGGACGAAAGGAGCACTTCCCTTCTCACTACATTTGTAGAGGTTGCCATGTTTGTTTGTTTCTTTCTGGTTTGATACGCAGTCGTTCAATTGGCAGTATAGGGGACCCGCAATACCGACGCTCCCCTCATCGCAGTGGTATTACGCTATTGAACACGCCCCCATGCCTTATTAGTGCACATCTAAACACATAAAATATCTGTTTAAATTCCGTTTTTTTGTCTTCGTGAATGTACGGACAAGTAGCTGTTATAGTGCATACATGAAAGATGTCAAATGGACGTGCAATGTGTACATCTTTTTAAACAACCCCCAAGCTCTGATAGGTCAAAGCCAAGACGACACCTTTCACAAATTCCTTGCTGTCAAAATAGACAAGTTTTATGGAAGTTGCCCAATACAAGGCTAAAAGCCACTCTAGGTAAAGGGCTACAACAGAGGTGGTGGGGTTGGCCACATTTTAGGTTGCCAGCCCCACCACACTTACGGTTTTCCTGGGTCCAGATCTAAATAGAGGACAAATCTTCAATAGATACCAAAGAAATTATCCCAATTTTCAGACCTACATGTATAGACCCTGACTCATATTATAAAAATCAAAAATAAAGTATTTATTCACATTTGCCTACCTCATACGATACTATTTTCAATGGCAAGTCGTACTGCATTTGATTTCGCTTCACTGTCTGGGAAAGAAACAAAAAGCAAGGTGTTAAAAGTTTTCAAAGTAAAATTTAGCATGCATTTTTTAAAGTTTTACTGTACGTAGAATGCCCTATCTGTAGTTATTTTGCACAACTGTTAACCCCTTATGCCCAGCTGTTATTGATGGGGGGGGGGGGGGGGGGGGGGCTGGTATGCTAAGAACGGACAGTGCGGCCAAGCGTAAAAGCAAACAAAAGGCACCACACTGAAGAGTCCTATTCATTACTCTTGGAACACACCCCACCCCGTTTGAAAAAGCTCCATCTATTCATTACACTCCCATTCAAGAACAATACAGTTGAAACATGGATGGAATGAGTATGCGCAGGAATGCGCCTCTACATGTCAACTGGCCAGGTGGTCATTTTCAAACTGTGGCTATGGCCATCGTCCATACTCACTTGCACATACTTTAACGAAAAATTATGCCATAATTGTTGGTATCTTTTACATGTTGGCAAGAAATTTTGGCTCGTACGTTTGCGTACATCCAGTTACTAAGAAATCTGTGTTTACAGATGTTAGCGTATAATTTGTTGGCTAAATCTGTAAGCAAGAATGGTGACTAAGCACAATTCCTGGGTTAGCAAAAACATGAAATACATGTATGTGACGCAGTATGTCAAAACCAGGCACAATTTGGCATGAGGTCAATTTTGAGTTATTGGTATATTTGTAAAATATAGACCTTGCACTTTACAATGCCGCTTTCTTTTTTCAAATCGGATATTCCAAAGCAAAGTTATTAAGATTTGAAATCGGACTGTCCGAAACATCATTTCCAAGCAAAATCTCGAACAAGGCATCATTTTGTGAAATTACTGTACATGCCTCTTTAAGAAAGTTTTAAAAATACTTTGTCGATGAAATTTCTTAACTTTTACAGAACATTTTAAACATAAATTTCCAAAAATATCAAAATCGTTTACAATCACCCCAAGGCATTTTGCAGCTGTTCCTCCGTTCGTAGCTCTGCCCAATTCTGCCTGGTTTTGACATACCACATCACATATATGTAGAAGTCCTTAAAATGCCCAAGTACTTACCTCTAGCGAATCATCCCTGTAGCCTGTAATCCCTTCATCCACTGATAGCAATATAATGTCCAAGCCGTAGTCGTGTCTCTCGTTCAGTAGTTTCATGATGTAAGCCAAGACTGTCGAGTCTGTGGATAAAAATAAAAACCGAAATCAAAGTTTAGTGGCATATAGCAGGAAAAAGTTTAAACATGAGAATAAACTTGTCCAATGCTGGCCTAACTCGTACACTAGGTATGCTCGACACTGGCTTTCCCATTGGTCATCACTTCACCTCATGCATATTCATGAGCAAGAGCCAACTGTATATTACTCCCAGTTTCTGGTTCTTGGTTGAACATGCACAAATATGGAAACCACTCTTGGTAGTCATTATGCATATGATTTACATATATCACATACTGTAGCCAATTGCAATCCAGTAATTTCCATATTACTCTGGCTCATTTGGTTGCTGGCTCATTTTACAAGATTGCTGCTGGTCTTTTTTTTCTCAAAAAATGGCTGCCAGTTATAATACATTGCGATCAGGCAAAGTTATTTTCATGATTCTTTTTCCCCGTTTTGAGATTAGCTTTTTTGAATACGGACGATGGCTATAGCCACGGTTTGAAAAAAGACCACCTGGCCGGTTGATGTCTTTAGACACATTCCTGCACATACTCAATCCATTGTTTGCCTATTGTTTGCATTACGCTTGGCTGCACAAGCCGGTCTTGGTATACCAGCACCCCATCAATAACAGTCGGAAAGAAGGGGTTAAAAAATGCTGTCAGTTGTGGGGGAAAAAAAACTGCTCATATTACCTTTGCCGCCCGAAGCCCCAACAGCAACCCGTTCACCTCGTTTGAAGAGCTGTGCATCGACGATCGTCTGATGCACCTCGGCCTCAAAGGCACTGTAGAAACACGCTTTGCATAGGGCATCGCCCTAGGTGAGAAAAATATCAGATACACATGGAAAGGACTGGGATCATCAATGGTGTAAATTTGTGGCCAAAAAGTGAGAAGTGACCAAGATTTTAAAAAATTAATCATTCCCACAAAGTGGCCCCCAAAAAATTTCCGAGTGGGGGAGAGGGGATTACCTGGAAATTGGCGGCACCTTTGAAAAAGGTATCTGATACATACACACACACACCCAAGGGTGTAAACACCGGCAATCGCGGACCTCCTATTGTCCCTCTTTTTCGGAAGGCCTCCCATTGGTTTTGTACACGATTTTCAATCGTGGACCTTGACACAATCACGGACCCTATTGTCCTCTTTGTTAAAGGTCCACGGTCTGAATAGCTGTAAACACACACGCACAAGTGTGTAAACACCTTCAATCGTGGACCTCCTATTGTCCTCATATTGTTTGTACTTTTTTGGAAGGACCCTCATTGGTTTTGTACACGATTTTTAACCGTGGACCCTATTGTTCTTTTTGTTAAAAGGTCCACAGTTTTAATAGCTATACAACCTCGTATGCCCATATTCACACACCTCACAGAATACTTATAATTATTCACTGAATTAAAGTTTATGCATTTTGTTTTAATACCCATTGTTTTTCAACCACTATCGGAAATATACATCTATATCAACATCTGTGAGTTAACCAGCCTTATTTAGACAACCATATTTTGTGCGGTGATTTTGGTCAGATTTTGCACATTCTGTGTTGTATAATTAAAAATTATTTTTTACTGCGTTTAATACACAATTCTAATGATACCTCAATTCTGGTGGTGGTGGGGGGATGGACCTAGGGACCATAAATAATTAAGAATGCACACACTTTCCCTCCAAATTCAATTGCTGTTTCTGTCCATTTCCACAGTTCGTGTCCACTCACTTAAAATTTAGCGAGCAAGTTGGTGGGCAGCTGTATATGTACACGATCTCTGGGAGGGTTTCAGAATTTTAAACTGCCAACAAGAATAACCATCTCACTCAGAAATATTTTCAGCTTTGCAGGTGGCGCAAAACAATTCAGAAAACAAGAAAGGGGACGTACATGTACTGTATCCCATTCCTCCCCTAAAAAAATGTCAGCGTTGCGCCAACAACGTGGCCGGGCCCATTAAGCAATGGCTCCCATCGCCCTGTGTCAATATCACCGCCGTCACGAGTCGGAGCCGTGAATGGCATCTTATTAGGTAATTCGATATCAACCCTCCCCAGTCGGAACCGGGCCTTTGTTTGTCTATGTTTGGCCAGGCTGGCATGACAGTTGGTGTGGAGCGGCGCACAGCAGGAAAAAAAGGAAAAGGACGTTTGAACGAGCTTTTAAGCCCATCTTGAGCAGGGCTGGGCCTATTGAATTCTCGTTAGTGCATCCTGCCGTTGCTGGAGGCAGTCGAACATGTAGCGATAGAACACCGCACATTGTGTACATTGGTGTTACTCAGTTGAAATATCCGACTGAACCATGCTAGTGTTCAGTGCAGCAAAGAACTGCACAAACAAATTTCTTCCTCTTTTTTTTCTCCTTTTTTTCACTGCCTGAAATCAACATCTGAATTTGGAGCAGTCAGACCAAGCGAGAAAGAAAATTTGATCAATTCATGGAAGTTGCTGCATGCATGACAAACAACAATGCCACGATCAAGTTCATACATGTATGTAGAGGTACATGTATACTCTACATAATTATGTACATTACATGTACATTATGATTATATGCACAAAGGGGTTTGTGTTCACGGTTCACTGAATGCAGCTCTGTCTGAAACGGCCATTTTTATCTGCTGTTGGTAACAGACCCTGCCAATAATTAAGTAATGTCAATAACTTTTGCCATGTCTTTGCCTTGGCACCTCTTGAAATGTTTGTGATAATGACATTAATTTTACAAATATTAAAACGATGATTTATACAAATGTTGCAAACAGCTACTTTTTACCTACGTATACAGATATTTTAAAAGAAAAATTAATTATGCAGATTTTGTATGCACACACGGGTCAACTTAACCCTCCCTCTCTCAGTGCCAAAATGCAGCTAACTACATTACCTATCAAAACCCTACCTATCGAGTGACAGGTTGAAACACACAAGCTGTTGGAGAGGAAGGGTTTAGGTTTTTGGATAGGTTATGGTACATGTAGTTATAATAGTAGGAGGGTTAATAAATTTAACTCAAAATGTAGCACTTTTTTTTTATAGAATTCCTTGTTCCCGCTAATTGTAAGTCACAAATACATGTAACAATAATTACTGTATCCCCTGAATGATCATCTAAACAATGAAAATACTCCTCTTTTTAACACTCCGATACAGAAGCCGCCGCCTCCTCCTCCTCCTCCCCCCCCCCCCCCCCCCCCATACAACCACCACCACCACCACCACCACTACCACCATTCAACCAGCAAATAGAATAAACATCGGTCTCCAGCTCACCAAAAAAAGAGACAGCCCAAACCCTAATGGCTTTCTGGTCCAGATGCTCGTCCATGGGCAACTTGTCTGCCAAGTGTGCATGGGATGAGGCCCCGTGGCGTTCGGTGGCTGATATTTCCTTTCAAGTTTTTGGACAGTGTCCGTAAATCATTCCACAGCAAGTTCAGTTCTTTTGGTTTTTTTTCCCTTTTTTTCAATAGGTGCCTGCACGGGGCTCGACCATGTACATTTGTTGTTGCCGGTTGGGGCCTGTTGTGGGCTGTTTGTTGAACAGATGGTGAAGAGGGAGTCTTGTGTAACCCGCCACACTTTACCCATTAACTATCGGACACCGGTGAGATTCGTGATTGGTTTACATACTGTACAGTGTACAGTAATTCTTCCAGAAAAAAAAGAAATGGGGGGGGGGGGTATTTTGTAGTTTTACGGTTCTTTAAGTTATTTTGTGGTATATATACATGTACTTACATGCATTCATGAGGATTTTCTGGTGGAAATTTTGAAAACTTTTTTGTTAAACTTTTCTGTCAAATTGTTTAGTTATACTCAAATGGCAGAGTTCCAGACCAAAATATGTTTTCATTTTTCAATTAAATGTTTGTTTTTTTATGCTTCCTTTTTTTGGGAGGGGAGGGGGGTGGTGTCAGAAACTTGACAATATTTTCAGTAAGACTAGAAACATAGATTACAAGCTTATCAATATTATTTCTTCACAGGCAGCAAATAAACTTGTCCAAAATGCTTGATCAACTTTTGGAAGAGCTGCTCACTATAAATCCCTTAAATCACTACATATTCGTCCGGCAAGCACATTCAACAAAGTACATACTACCCTAGAGCATGAAAAATTGCCCACAGTGGGTAGACAAACACAATGCTCTGGTCTTCATTCAATTTCAATGTACTGACATAGGGCATACGTACATCGGTACAAAAGCATTACAAATAGTAAGGCCATGGTTGGAAGCCATATATCAGACACAGACACAGACACAGAGAGAGGGGGGCAGCAATCTTACCCCGAGGGGCTGAACGGGAACCTGATGGGGTTGCAGCGCTGCATATGAGCGGCCCGGCCGCTGTCAAATTGTACTTTAATTCTTTTAAAATTTGTCGGTAATTATTTGCTCTGAGGTACACCAGCTGTCATCTCCACTGCACGTATATGCCTTGGACGTACACGTATTACGGGGCCACTAAAAAAAAAAAAAAAAAGCCTGGTACCCTGACGGCTAATACACGGTCGGCATATACATGTATGCACAACAGAGACCTGGGACAGAATTATTTATTCCTCTTTACCACGTAAGGCGACTTTGTTCTCCATTAGTGTTACTATTTGGGGAGGCATGGTGAGACTTTTCCCCCCATGAATGCCGCCCCCTAGAAAAATCGGTGCACTGTGGGCACCCCTGCAAATTGGTCCGCAGTTATACTGCCATTGCGCTGGCACACAACACGCAATGAAAGACCACTACGTTACTCTGGTAGCTATTACCACACGTACCTGTACATAGGTTTTTAACTTCCCCTTCTCTGCAATACAGAGATGGAGCTCAAAATTTACAAACCTAACTGAATGGATACCTTTTCAAAGTGAACAAAGAAACTGACAGGAGCGGGATTCGAACCTGCGACCTCCGGGTTACCGTACCGGCGCTCTACCAACTGAGCTATCTTGCCCTATGGATACCTGTCGGACTGAGTCCAAGAAGGGGGGTGGTGTTCTAATGAAATGTTCCCATTAAAATATGTTGCAACTGAATCTAAAATTTCACTCTTTAAATTTTGAAAAATGTTGTGCCCCACAGGCCAGCCTGCCCCACAGGCCAGCCTGCCCCACAGGCCAGCCTGCCCCACAGGCCAGCCTGCCCCACAGGCCAGCCTGCCCCACAGGCCAGCCTGCCCCACAGGCCAGCCTGCCCCACAGGCCAGCCTGCCCCACAGGCCAGCCTGCCCCACAGGCCAGCCTGCCCCACAGGCCAGCCTGCCCCACAGGCCAGCCTGCCCCACAGGCCAGCCTGCCCCACAGGCCAGCCTGCCCCACAGGCCAGCCTGCCCCACAGGCCAGCCTGCCCCACAGGCCAGCCTGCCCCACAGGCCAGCCTGCCCCACAGGCCAGCCTGCCCCACAGGCCAGCCTGCCCCACAGGCCAGCCTGCCCCACAGGCCAGCCTGCCCCACAGGCCAGCCTCCCCCCTTTTTAGCCACGTTGTATCGCAGACGGGGCTCTATAAGCACTTAGCGTTGTTCTTCTTCTTCTTGTTGTTGTGCTAAATTCGTTTTCGCGACACGGCTTAACAGAAGAGGGCACTACAACATTTACTATGCTTTACTGATTCATAGGTGGATGACGTGACTCCTGCACGAATTTGTGCTTGTTTTTTTTACAGAAGTTGCCAAATACAAGGCCACTCCGGGTAAAGGGCTACTAACAGAGAATAAATCTTTAACAGAAGCTAAAGAAATCATCCTAATTTTTAGGCCTACACATGTACATGTACAATGTATAGCCCTACATTTAGGTGTGGTATAAACTTCCACCGTTGGTGAAACAAACTCACCTCCCTCTTGGGAAGGTAAAATAAGTTTATTTCCTACTTACAAAGTGTTAAATTAAATTTGGTTCCTACATGTAATAACAGGGTAAAAACAAAACAGGTTGCAATTCCAACTGTGGACTGACAATTTAGTAAAGTGCCTCTATTATTTTTTTAAACCCTCCTGTTCTCAGGGCCAAAATCGACCCAGCTGCTGTACAGATCAAAACCTATCAAATGACAGATTGAAACACACACAAACTGTGAGAGTTGGTGTTAAGGGTTTTTGATAGGCTGTGATAGTTATAAGTATAGGAGGGTTTTAAAGTCGGTTGTGAAATGCACTCAGTGCTGAAAACTTCAAATGGCGCTACCTATACATGTATTCCATTGGCGGAGTTCAGATTACAATAATATTCACTGCTTTAGACAGCAAAGTGCAAGTACAGAGTAATATGCACAGTCGGAACGAACTGAAGCTGGAGTGTGCCCACTATTATCCATCTCCGCTCATGCAAGAAAGTTTTTTTTAAGACTGATGGATTGTTCGCTGGCCACAATCTGCCACCGTATTTTGAAGGTGTTGACCTCGACTGTGCACTCTTGGGCTTGTCTAATAGCTCCCATCCCAAAGAAGGCAAGTCAATCTCTTTTAAAGCCCAGATGTTTTTTGGTTGGATCTTAGAACTAAAAAAGGGGAGATTTCACAATCATTTATTTTCTGAGCTTCTACAGTTACTTTGAAACACTAGCCGTCAGTCGACAGAATTTGGAAGTACCTACTAAAGAGATACAAAACACTGGAAATGAAATGAAATGTGCAATGTACGTACTCTTGCAGTTTATCAATGTACGTTTATATCTCTTGATACGTGTAGTTCTTTATTATTTGTGTTTTTGGGGGTGGGGGGAATTCCTGAGGCAAAATTTAGTAACAGAAAAGCCTAGGTTCATTTATTTCAATGGACCAAAAGTTCTTGAACACATATTATTTAGTGTTAGAAGCATGGAAGATGATTTCACCATTTTTAATGTAAATATGGGAAGGTTGTTATTTTCCTCGAGCTGCTAGTTGCATGCAGGGCAACTCAAGAAATATATTGAATAGCTTGCAGCAGTTTTATACTAGCATTTGTATGTTGTTGTTGTTGTTGTTGATGTAGACAGGTTGGCGCGTACGGCAAATTTATGCCCTTTGCGCCATTAGCGAAAAAGTGACGCTACCACATTCAGATAATATTCGCATAGAAATTATACACTGTACTGTATGCCAAGCTACTTACAATATAAAGCCTTGGAAAAACAACTCAAAAGATAGCTGCTTCTTCAAAGTGTAGTTAAACAATTTTTTTTATAACCAGCTTAACACACCACAACAAAGCCCCAGACGATTTTTGGGGCGTTACTCGCTCTAAACGGCGGGCTCATTAGGGTTATGGGCCCGATTGAATTAGTCGCGCCTTGTCATAACTAACTAGATTCCAATGATTTGATTTTAATAAGCTCTGAGGTCATTACGGAGGAGATCTGAGACCAGGGACGATGGAGCTGGAAGGATGGGCTGCACATGCACCAAACTAGCCCCAGGGCGACGAGGAATACTGCCACGTTTAACAAAGAGGATGGCTTACTTGGGCATGCTGAAAGACAGGAAGACCCCATCTGGCGTGTCTGTCAATAGCTTTGGCATGATTCCCCACTGGTATGACAAGTGTCCGAGACTGAAAGCTCAACTGTGACTTGGCACCACGAAATGAGTGTGAAGTAGCAAAATTTGAAAACTGAGATCATACTTCCTGAAAGTACAGGTAATAAGCTTCAATGTGAATCACATTAGCTTATTCCTAGTCTGAACTATAATCTTTTGAAAATGTTAGTCATGGCTGCTTGTTTTGAGGAAATAGAGCTGAAAGTCTGTGTTACACTTTACACTCAGTATATAAAAATAATAATAATCCTCTGGAAAATAACATTTCAAGATTGATTTCAATAATAAAACTTTGGAAGATGATAGAAATGGTTTTTGTTCTAGGCAAACTTTACATACTTTTTTGAGTCGGTGAGTTTCAGAATCATGGGTAGTGCCTGGAATCTACTCCAATAAAGCAGAAATTGGCTACTTCAAGGAGTTGACTCCACAAAAAAATGGAACCGTGATGCCAATTCCAATGTCGAGTAGAGTAATGGTGAAAAAAAAATGGATGGGCAGGCTATTCGTATACTATGAAGACCACTAGCGAGTTAATGCAGTTACAGTCAGAGACCATGGAGCAAATTGGAGGATGTTCCAGTTGTTTTCTTTAGCCTGTACCACAAAACAAAATTGGAAGGCTTAATTTTGGTACGGTTGCTTTCGAATATCCGGTTTCAAAATTTAAACTGAATAGTGGAATTCAAACCGAATGTTGAAAGATCTGGATTTATTTACTGAAATCAACATTCACTGTACAAATTACTTTTGCTTGTACACAGAATACCAGAGTGTGACTTTCTACTCCTTTCAATGGGCTACGCACAGGTACCAGTCTACTACTATTGTCACCAAATTAAAAATAAATATGCGTGTATGGCTATGTATATAAATGTACAATGTACATGTATACATGTACACAAAGATATCCCTAAAAATTTGTAGTTGTTAAAAATTTACTTTTTCAAAATGACTTGCCCACACAGGGACAAAACTGTACAATAAACATCTATTTCTAACAGACTAAATAGCTTGGAACATTTTATCCTTCAACTACATTGTAAATGTACCTGTGTGTTTTGTAGTACAGTGTGATGCTGCATGTGCAGAATGCCCCAAAACTACTTTAAGTACAATACTGCTTTTTTTCCCAAGGACATTACAAAACAAATCCTCCCTCAAAAGGTTGTCATATTAGAGTCTTGCCTTCTGTGCCAGCAGCTCTTAGCGGCAGCCCCCATTGAAAAGGCCGTGAATAGCCCCAAAATGTTTTCAATTACAGTTGAGCGGCGCAGGCTCCATCTGTCGAAGCCAAAACTCAATCCTCTCCACAAAAAGGGCGGATGAGATCCCGGCATTGTCCGTCTGTAGTCAACCCTGCCTAACTACATCTTAATATGCCGTGCCCGGGGCCCTGCTATTGTAACCCCCTTCCCATGCTGTATGGGTGTTTCTGCTGTCATCTTCTGCCAGCTAAATTAAGATCTAAGTATGCCCTAGAGCCACAGCTTCCCATAGTGGGTAATTCTTTTCCTATCTCCTGCATAAAAACCTTGCTGATGGATTAGTCTGTTTGCACGTATTCGGAAATACACATGTATTGCAGACAGTGTTCGATTTAGACGGGTGCACGCATGCACTGGTGCATGTACTTTTTCCTCTGTGCACGTAAACCTCTGGTACAACGTGCACGCTGTGCATGTACTTTTTTAGGCCTGTACCTGCTGGTATATTTCCCCATGTTGAACAACGTATCACATCAGCGCGCATCCATTTATTGCACGCAACGCAACGATCGACATGATGTGTGCGTGCCTGCATATTACCATCGTTGTAGTCTTGGTCAAGTGCAAACAACCGCAACCGATCTGCTACCGTATTATTCCCAATGTACAATGTACGTACATGCAGCTAACATTGACTTAAGAAAAGACCCGTTAACCCGGCCCCCGCGACCTGGGGTTAGAGCAATTGATCAATAAAGCCAACCCCAAAAGCGCATCTGCGCGTGCGCGTTGCTTTGTTGCTAGTCTTGGTCAAGTGCAAGCAACCGCACTGAATGCCACCGTCTTATTCCCAGTGTACAATACATGTACACGCATCTAACACGAAGCGAAAGTCGTCTTGAGAAACGACAAATGCGTGCGGCACATGCATTGTGCACAAGACATGCAAGACAATGTTTTTGACAGCTCACGTGTGATTTGGGCGTCCATGGTATAAATTATCGGCTGTTACTAATCAACAGTGTCGAAATAGAAACAAACGCTCGTCTTTCTAGTGCCGCAAGGAAGCCAACTGAAGGTAAATGTCGTAGTACTCCAACAACTCAACAAGTGAAGCCTTGTCATCAACCCGGCCCCCGATACTTCCTGCCCCGATTGCCGGCGCGGCCCCGGCACCCGGGCCGATTCGCGATCTCTCGGTGGCCGGCCCTGATATTAAATTTTAGCGGAACCGAGCTCAGTCCCGGCGGGTCCGATCCCGCGCCCGGTGGGCCCGATCTCATGATGCTGTACACGTGGTGATTTCCATCAGGTATTTAAAAAGAAAAATTATTCCTCTGTTCTTCCGGTAAGGAAAAAGTGACGTCATCACGATAATATCGCGATATTTTTGGGCCGATATTTCGGTATCAAAATATCGAACAGCCTTCTGACACCGTGGAACATGATACTACAGTAGTAACGAAACTTCAGCTTCGCCTTCGTCTTCTCCCGATCGTGTCAGAGATTGCTAATTACCACTGATGAAATATACAAACAGCGAATACCAATTGTACAAAAACACATTTTATTTACAAAGGAAAACAATAGCTACATTTGAAAATTTGTAGGAATACACATATTTTAAAACAACAAATATGTCTACCTATTGTTCTTTTGGGTTATGACTTGTGTGCACACTTTTTTGTGCATGTAAAATTTATTTTGTGCATGTAACTTTTTCGGTCTACATGCACCAGTGCATGCGACTTTTTTTTTCTAAATCGACCCCTGATTGCAGAATTATTATCAAACAATCTACACAGTTCTATACCTACACGAACGTGTACATTTGTTCCATAGAGAAGGTACATGTGTATGTATAAATGTATACGTCCTTTATCACATAAAATACCACACCCAGTGTACTATACATCTTGAATCCAGTGAGCAATGGGACCTACATACATGTGTGCCAATTGTCCACCCCGGACTGTACAAACTAAACAAGAAAAACTGGTCAATTCTCAAAAAGCTGCTGTGGAGAAAAATAATGCTCACCCAATTTATTTGCCTTAGCAAATTAGCTGAGAACTGGTCAGAGAAACATTTCATACCAATATTTGGACTGGTATTGGGTTTTACAGTAAAATATGTGCTTAGCAGGCCCCTGGTGTACATGTAAATTTATGCAGAATTTTTTTTCTTGCTGCCCTCTCCCCACCTCCCCCCCCCCCTCTCCCCACCTCCCCCCCCCCTCTCCCCACCCCCCTCTCCCCACCTCCCCCCCCCTCTCCCACCACCTCCAATTCCCTAAACTCGGAATTAACAGTTCCACCCCTCTCCACACGACACCCATGTGGGGTTTTGTGTTATCAGATACAAACTCAAGCACCAAAGCCCACTCACAGCCAGCAACCAGTCAACACAATTGTTGACACACAGGGGGTCCCACACTGCTACAATCTGGCCCTACCAGTCCAAAGATGCCCAGTGCAGTATTGAAACAACAACCCAGGCCGCATTTGGTTGGCAGAGGGGTGCTACGACAGTGACAGGCCGCCCGCCAAAACACTGCTGCCTGTCACTGGCATAGTGCAGCATGGCATGGGGGGGGGGGGGGGGGGGGGGAAGAACCATCGGTCAACTACAATGCCTGCCATTTAACAAAAGAAGGGTGATTGAATTCAAGAGCCTCAGGGCAAATTAAATTAATGGGAATTTAATAGTGGGGGCGAACTGTGCCTGGCATGGCCCAGACCTCACGTTGACTTGGGAGCCAGGGCACCATATAGCATGCCTTCAAAGGCAGGGCAAATTAGCCCAACAGATGTTGGTAAACACAGTGGGGCAGGTGCCCCCATATGAGGCAAACAAGAGGGGCTCATTGGACGAGTCGGGAACAATTCCGATCCCTTCTGCCCACTATTTTGGGGTTGTGGGGGTTTGATTGTAAAGGCTTAGGATCCTATGGCATAAAGGAATACCCCGAAAATGACAGTTTTATCACAGTCCAATTCTTCTCATGAGTGAAGTGTGTGTATCTGACATGCAACATACACGTATTTATACCCGTACAAATGTGCAAATGTCAGAGTACATAAACTACTTGTATGCATGTTGATGACGGTCAAAATTTTACATACATATATGTACACTTGGAAATTGTTCTGTTTCTTGCAATTTATCTGTTATATCGGTAAATCATTTTTCAAATGTCCTAACCCTAACGATCCCATCCAGCCAAACTCCAACACCAGGGATTGGTGGAGTTTGATGGGTTGAGTACTGTGTACTTCTGATATGGCATGTGTAAAGTGTTGGAATATGGCTGGATGAGTACTGTATGTGATTGTGTGCAGTAACAGTGTTGGATTTTGATTGAGTGGGGAGGGTTGGTTTGTGTGCAGTGCTGTTGCTGGTGGGTTGGTGCTTGGTTGATGTATAAAAGCCCTGGTGCTGGACTGTATGTGCATGACTTTGATGTTTGGTTTATGTGTACTGAACAATGGGGTCAGGGTAATTAAAAGGGCAATGATGCATAGTAAAGTGGTTAGCAGATGTGACCAGTAACTAATCTGAGCCCCCATTTTGTACAGGAATACATGCACTTGCTTGGTTTTGGTGGGATGTGTCCTGTGTAACACTGCGGCTCGTGTCTTATCCCGAACACGGAAATTTGACCACATTACTCCAGTCCTGAGAAATCTTCACTGGCTTCCAGTCAAACAGAGGGTTGCCTTCAAAATAATCCTACTTACCTGGAAAGCCCTCAATGACAGCGCACCAACATATCTGCAGGATCTCTTCACCCAGTATTCCCCTAATCGCCACCTAAGGTCATCTGACAAACATCTTCTTGTGACACCAAGAACTAGAACATCGTATGGGGACTATGCCTTCTCAGTTGCGGCGCCCACTCTATGGAACTCTTTGCCTCAGGAAATTCGTAGCTGTCAATCTTTACATACCTTCAAATGCCTTCTTAAAACATTTCTGTTTAACTCAACTTATAATTAGATTGCTGGTTTTGTTTCAAGTATACATACATGTACATGTATATTTAACTATTTGTAGAGTTCTGGACAGTTTCTTTTCTTCAAGCGCCTCTGAATATGTCTACATAGATAGATGGCGCTTTACAAATGCTTGTATTATTATTATTATTAACCCCATTCTTCATACTAAGCACATGGCCCAGTGTACACACTCAATCAAAACCCAACAGCTGAGGGCCTGTTGGAGTTTGATGGGTTGAGTACTGTAAACCAGCAACAGTCCACCATGGTGTTGGGATTTGATAGGTTCAGGAAGGTTTCTAGTAAAAATGCTTAGGGAGTTAGGGTTAAGTATTTGGATTCGGTTCACAGCATTGGAATAAATGTATTGGGAATCTGACTGCAGGAATGTGGTGTACAAAACTTTTTAACCACAACTGTACATTTAACCAGCTGCAATTTTTAGGAATTTGGGAGAAAAAATTGAAACAAATGTTTATAATGCTACATTTTCATTATAGCCTCAAGTTGTACACCTAAAGCATATTTTTCATGTTCTTTCCAGTAAAGCACCATCACTGCAATTACCTCAAAATTTCAAAATAAAAAAAACAAATGAGAAGAAAGAGTTCTTTGTAAGAAATGAATGCCCTTATAAGCTAAACCTATTTGTGTATAAAAAAAAGTCTCAGTTTTTCTAAATAAACAAAATTAAATAATGTCGCCCTCCCCAAACACAAACTGCACACAACTTAAATCTCAAATGTTAGATGATGCCCAACTTTTTCCGCCTGTGGTGCTTAAAGGCAGTGTACATGATTGGTCATTGTTGCAATTTTCAGGAATACGCAGATTTGGGCGTTAGTATTTTATAGGAAATATCGTTCCACTGACCTGTTCAAAGTTTTGCGTTGTTGGATAGCGGGAAAAAACGGCGCTCGTTTTCAACCGTCTGGGCGCGTGACGCGCCCCGAATGCCAACATGTCCGGGGCGCACCACTCGTCCGGGTATAAGCCACAGCGCCTTGACTAACGGCTACAGGACAGTTTCCCAACGATTTCCAGCTGGAAATCGCTGGAAAACGATATATATTTCCACTTTTCTTGACAACGACAGCACACCTGCTGCCATAATTTTACAGGAAGGATGATTGAGACTACTATTAACTTACAGTCTAGTTAGGTATTTCATAATAATTCAGTAAAAAATAATTGGAGGATTACCAATCGTGTACACTACGTTTATATCTAAGCATGTCAACTTGTCACTAACAGTGGGCATATACTGTACATGTACTGTTTTCAACGTGTTATGTATAGAAATCTTTTGTGATGAACCTGTTAACTAGATGTTTAGAATAGTATGGTCTGTTCGTCTTATAGGGCGGTCCCGAATATACCGAATATTTGAATATTCGATCATCAACCGAATATTCAAATAGCTTTTAGCCAGTTTAAATATTTGTCCACGGTAACTTTTTATTTGTTTATTGGTCCCTTTATTTTAGCTGGGTAAAAGCCCCTTGATACTGAAAAACACTCCAGCAGCCCATAATATCCATTGGTGCATGCAAATGTTAAACTGGCGCACTTTGTATGCAACTTTTGGCCAGCGAAGACAGCAGCTGTGGCTGGCGGGTGTAAAACTTGATTGGCGAGTTTTAAATATTCGGCCAAATGCAGCATCAAATATTTGAATACTAAATTATTCGAAAAGGGACAACCCTATCTTCTTCAATAAGAAAACACAAGGGCCTTTGGTTTGTCACTGTCCAAAAATGCGCACACACACTCACATGTACGTCCAAGCATGACCGTCTCTAGTCAAACAATTGTCACTTGTCGACTCTCCACTTCTCAGTTTTGCACAAAAACGTTGCTAGTAATAATGACCACTGTGACCAGAATTAGTCAATCATACAGTTCTTGCTCAACTGTGTTCCTGTTTTGAAACAGTGAATTACATGTAATACAGTATCTAGTGATGGGTTGTACTACAAACTCTTTCTATGTAAAATCTCTCTATTTTGTTTGCCCATCTGTCAATCATTAAGTGATTGGTCAAACTCATTATGACCAGCAGGCTGGACACAGTGGCCACTTGCTGGTGACCCCAGTTCATTCCATACACTTTGCTGATTAACAAGCCTACATTTGTACATGTACATGTACACGTGTATTTCAGCTTAATTCAAGTTAGCCCCATTGTGTTCCTTAGCTTTCAAGCAGGCAGGGACCAATAAATTACACAGACCTTTCTGGTTAACTCCAGATAGATATGATTTGAAGCTTTGCATGGTGGGTGCGATATGAGAGAGACTGGGATTGCAGGTAACACCATGTGAAATAAATCTCTTCTAGGAAGAAGTGTGGTTCTGAAAAGAACCGGGGTGAGTGTGTAACTCGACGTTACACAGTCAAATTATTTAATACTGGTTTATAGTAACAGATCACGACCTCTATCCTCCTAGTTTTCCGGGCCTTCAAACTGGCTGGGGCCTGCAGATCTTTACTGGCTAACTTTAGTCAAGTTAGGCCAAAAACAAAATGTGTTGTGTTGCCCTCGGACGGACCGACCGACCGTAAAAATCAACAAAATCAGGGTCGGCGTTTTTTTTTTTTTTTAAATATCAATAAAAACATAACTCGGCCTCTCTGTATTTGATGTACCTTCTTTACTTTATGCGTATTTTCATGTAAAAAATGAAGGAAAGACACGCCCGGGTGAATGTGAAGATGACTTTGATCCGTCGCGCTCGTCAAAGCTCCATTCGGGCTGAAGAGTAGCCTAGCTAAAAACCCTAAACTTTTGGTCTGGGGAGGTCTAGCGAGAAAAAACAAAAACAAGGACAGCGCATGTACATATAACAATTCAGTGTCTTTTAGTGTAGCGGAAGAGTCAAATCGAATCGACAAAAACTTTGTCGTATCTCGTTCAATCGGTTGATTATGAAGCCAAAAGTTAGAATACTTCCATTTGGTTTGCTTCTCGGTGATTCAAGAAGTCGGTGGCTTAGCAGGAAAAAAGAAAAAAACGAAACAAAACATTTTCCAATCGACCGACCATCTTTTCCAATTTTATCTGTCAGAGGGCAACATAATAACAACTTTTTGGGCCCTATTTAACCCTAACCCCCTCAGGTACAAAATCATATTAAAAATGTTAGATTTAAAATGTAGAGGGCTAGGGTTAATAAGGGAATAAATATGTGCTGGGCCGGTTTTAAACGTACGTTTAAAACCGCCTTGGGGCCTGGGTGCTTGATAATGACCCGAGCTGAAGGCGAGGGTCATTATCAGCATCCAGGCCCCAAGGCGGTTTTAAACGTACGTTTAAAACCGGCCCAGCACATATTTATTCCCATTCATAAAATACCTTTTTGTATAATTAAGCAAAAACCACCGAAAATTATAAATTTCCAATGATTTTGTTCAATCTTTTTTACCTTGGTTTGTAAAACACCCCTTCGTTCGTGCCACGCGCGGGTAGTGGTAAACATTTCCTTATAAGGAAATTGACGCGCGCGCAACGCGCTCGCCAGGTGGTGCGGGGCGCAGCAGTGCGGGTGTAGTGTGAAATTATGGACTCTAAATACGGACGCATCCTTAGTATTGCACTTGCGTTATTAGGAGAGTGACTGGTCGCTCGAGTGTTCCTTCCTCCATGGTTCAACCAATAAAATGGACCAGATTTTGTAGGACTCTACATTTCGTGTGACACCGGAAAAAATGTTTAAAATCGTGCCGTGTTTAAACAACTTCCAGCCGTGTTTAAATAACCGTTTAAACACACCCACGTGACAGGCTCTCGACCAATAGGGATAGTGAAACTCGCTGAGGCATTTATGAATACTTGTTAAATCCATCAGTTAAATGTACCAGATCACAACTCAGTGCAGTGTTTAACCAGTTAAGCACAGAAAAAGGCTCAGTAACTTCAGAAGCAGAATTTGCTTAAAATAGTAAAATATAGAAATCATCATCACAGAAAACACCAGAAAACAGCGCAGAATAGTGGGAAAATATAAGATGTGACAATCGTAACCTAGTGTTGGGATTATCACAACTAGAAAAACAATTAAAATGAATGAAAAAAGAAGGAAGATGATATTTAGCCAGTGATGGCAGAACAACCGGAAATGATTGATATTGTCGGCACTCTTTTCTGATTAAATTAATATCAATGTTGTAAATCAAAACGCAGTGGCTATTTTTCCGGCAGCTGTAACGCGGCTTTCAAATGCTCTTGTTACGGCATGGTAAAAACATATGCAGATGCCCATCCTCCTGCCAGAGCGCTTCGGTAGCTCGATTTGGTTGATAGTCTGGTTCCAACAGCAAACATCGTGACGTTGAATACCATTACGTCGGGGAACTACATGTAGGCAGTTCTGTAACGATGGCTGCCGTAACAGTCAATAGCAGTTTTTTGGGTTTTTTTTCGAAAAGATTTCTGAAGTTTTAGGTTTTTATTCAAATGGTTATTTTTATTGAAGTAGATTTAATTTTCTTCTCTTTGATTTGGAAAAAAAAATTTAAAAGGGAAATAAAGTCTGAGAACCATTTGGTTGATAGTCTGGTTCCAACAGCAAACATCGTGACGTTGAATACCATTACGTCGGGGAACTACATGTAGGCAGTTCTGTAACGATGGCTGCCGTAACAGTCAATAGCCACTTACTTAGCATGCTTAGTTAAGTTAGTACTACGTTATTAAAAAACCTGTTGAGATTGACATTGAGAAACAATGGAAGCATTTCACATTTGTTTGAAAATACTTTTAAAATGACTCCACATAGAATTTGCATACAATACTAATCGAATGAAATATCGGGTCTATTTCACAGAAAAAAATCCCAAGTCATGCAGTATACTATAGGCGGCCTAAACAAATATAAAACTAAAAGAACACCTGTCGGAAATAGAGTCCTAACGGTTGATATACATACAATTGCATTATCAGTTCTGTCAGACCGCTGTTAAAAACAGCATGCTAAACATCTCAAATCAATCCAAATTGACATCAAAGAGCACATTTTAAAAGTAATTGAAGAAATTACCGTTTTTGGTCTTTTCAAAATAGCAGATCCGCCACAAAGACGACAAGAAATAGGCATTTTGAAATGCAGATGGCGACTAACTTGCTGTGATCACTGATGATGCAATTGCAAGTTCACACAAGTAAAAACTGGCAACCTTGTTCCCATGCCCACAGCTACAATGTCAATACACAATCAGACATTTTATGCATCGCACCCGCACATCTACGTACGTACGTACGTGCATTATTTACGTCGTACCCACACGATGCTGTACGAGGTTGGAAAAGAAAGTGGGGCCAGGAAATATTATTGTCAATAATCTGATTGTTTAGTGTGGCTTTTTTACAACATTCCTCTCATGCGTCTTGTAGTACACAAATTTCAAGTCGAGAGAGCTTGCCAATGAAGGACTTATTGTTCTTTAGCGTCATTGGCTTTCCCGACAAGTCGGAGCATGGAGGAAGGCTTCCTCCATGGTCGGAGAAGCCTCACATTTGAAGCAAGATATGGGACTGCGGGAACCCCGCCCCTCTTTTGTGTTGGGCATTGTGTTCCCGGAATCTCACTCAGGAATTCCTTTCAAATATCTAGGGGGATGTGTTAGGTAACAATAGTCCGAAGTGTGTATAGAGTATAGGGACAAGAGGGGGGGGGGGGGGGGGGGCACCCCTTGGTCCCATATCGCGATTGGTTTAAAGCCTTTAAAACTGTTCTATTAACAAATTAACGCCCATTTACGAAGCCTTAACTATCCTAGCAAAAAAATACGCCGGCATGTCTAGTTTTTCCTAGGACGGTTAAGGCGAAAAACAATACAGTATTTTTTCCATAGGACGGATAAGGTTCTTGCCCTAACCATCTTGGGAAAAATGTCGCATATTTTTTTCCTGCAATAGGAAATGATTTCTTAAGTGGGGGAGGGGTCTGGGCATTTCAGTAAATTTTCTTTTGTTTTCTAATGCATTAGGCTATAAGTAACCCAGACCACAGCTTTATGCTAGGGCCTTTTCTAGTCGTAATTGATACTTTCCATGCTTGTTATGCAGGTCAAATATCTGATTTTATTTAAGTACTAAAGGTAGCATACAACATTTGCTTTTGCTATAATTTTCAGAAATGAATGGAGTTGGGGGTTAGTATTTTATAGCAAATAGCTGTAACAGTGACCTGTTTGAAGTTTTGTGTGCACTGCATAGATGCTGGGAAAACAGAGAAAATTCTGTTTTTGTAGTTTGGTGACCCGACCTCAGTTGGACAAAACGGCAAAACGGAGCAATTTATAGACGTCGGGGAATTATCAAGTCGGAGAACTAGACTATTTCCAACGATTGATACAAACAAATTCACTTTTCTTGAAAATGACAGGAAACCAGGTGCCATGATTTCACAGGATGCTTGAGACTGTCTACTTACAGTAAAGTAAGGTATTTCATAATAATTCGGTAGTTTGGTTTGTTGATGTTTTCAAATGTTGTAATTTGTATAGTTACCTAAGAGGTGCCTCGCCCTAACCATGCTTGAAAAAACACAAATTCTATATGACGGTGGGGTGTCTCGCCCTTAATCATTCTAGGAAAAATAATCAGCTTGTATTCTGTTCTCGATATACATCACAAACAAACCCATCTTTGTGAATAGAACTTCTGATTTAGTAAGATAATGGCTTATTGGTTATTGGTATTCGCCCAGCCTTTGCTTTCCAATCAAGAAAATAGAATTAATTGTAATTGCAGAGACTTTTGTAAATCATTACATGGTTGAATATGCAGAGCCAATATCCATTTAGTGCGGTCAAAACTTGCACGACATTCGATGGGAAAGCTTAAGGTGTGTACCGAGGACAGGGAACAAAAGACAAAGACAAAAGGTCCTCGGTTGTCATGCTGTCCTCATTTGGAAAACGTGTACAAACCAATGAGAGAGGTTGTAATAGAGTTATAAAGTACAAACAAAGAAGCAGTCAGGACAATGGGAGGTCCTCTTACATCATAAATACAGGTTGTATGTGTTGGAGGGGTTGGAAGGAAGGTTTCTTATTTTTGTTTGTATAGATTCTACATGGACTTAAGAAGCCTGTCACTTTTGTCATATTTACAACTTGACAGCATCATCAGCCCACATATCCCCTACCGTGACCGTTTCGATGCTCAGTCCGCGGCAACGGGGTGCTGGGCGTTAGGGCGTCAAATCAAACATCGACGGCCAACCTTGGGTGATTCCCTTTCCTACCTGTTTGCTCCGGACATACGTTTTGTCACAAGCGACACTACAGCAGACGGGCCACACAGAGCCATACGCCAGTCCCGCGCTGGGGATTCGATCCGCGGGACAAACGGCTTGCGAGCCCGGCACCGTGTGCCAACATCAACAGGGCCGGCACGCGGCCGGCCCTTTGCCGCATATGGTGTCGAATTCAGGCCGGGAACTGGCTGAAGGCCCCCAGTTTGTTTCCCGAAGTGTTGACGGCGTTTATCGGCGAACTCCCACTGGTTGGCGATAAAGGATGAATTTTGTCTGCTAATTGTATGGTTTGGTTTCATGTAGTAGACGTGCATACCAGACGACTGAAACAAAAGAATGCAGAGCGCTTTTTGCCCTCCTGCAAGTATGGCGAGAGTTCAAGCGGCAGGTAGTCGTCTCTACGCGTACGGTGATGATGTCGCCGAATCTGTTTTAAAACCTGTTCAAATGAAATCCTGCATAACATTTGCGCAGTTGAGAAAAATCTGCGCCGCCGAGTGCTGGACAAAGTTTATTACTGCTCATGTAGGCCTACCCATCTTACTTGCAAGTGTATTAGACTTTCATTTGCAAACTTCGATTTCGTGATTTCGTTTGTCCTTACTTTGTATGGGAACTAAATATTTTTCGAAATGAAACAAAGGAAAAGCTCCGTTATGCTTTTGTCGTAGGGGATCTTTTCAAATTTCGCCGTTTCACTGTTTTACTATTTAGCAAAATTATAAGAAGTTTAATTACTCTAAGATACGCACAGACGAATCATATACAGGCTGTGATAAACAGTATAGACGGTGCCTGTACGCCCACAGATTGAAACAAATGAAAGAAAACAGCAGACTTATAGTACGGATAATAACCGATAAGTACGGATAATAACCGATAATGATTTAGCTGATTTGATTTCGATTTTTCAAGCAGAATGTATGAAATTAGCATTTTCTAACTAACTGTTCCACCAACCGAATGAGAGCGCGCTATGGCAGGCAACGGGTGCCGCTGTTGCACGAGCAGCGGTGGCATTGGGTATGCCGGGCCGTGTGTGCACGCTGACCAGACGTGGTAGAAAGTTATTCCCGATTTCTTTGTTATTTTTGACGAAGAATCGTGACAAAGCATTCAAAATTGGTGATTAAAATGCATTATTGGGTACAGTCCGTTTGCTTTTGTACATCAAAATAATGTGTACGATTTAGTTTAGTGGCGTGGGGTGGGGTGGGGTGGGGGGGGGGGGGGGGGGGGGGGTATCCCAATCACAGTTGACGGTTCGTGTCTTTTATTTAGAATATTTTCTTTTCCGACGACTGTTTCACATGTCAAAGAAGGACTTTTCCCAGGTAATAAACGAAGCTCTTCGAAATTCTTGTCAAAACAAACAGGGCGTATAACATACTTACTCGTTTTTATTCTTTATTCTGTATTTATTGTTAATATTTATTATAAATTATTCTTTTGAGGAAATTTTGGTCCCGAAGAATAGGCCTACTGTACAATTTGCTTATTTTACGATTTTGAATGTACAGTAATTCATGACACCAAAATGAAAAGCCGTAACTAGAATCCATTATTGTTTGTTATTAAACAGAACTTATTTCCTTTAAATTTATAAAATTTACAAAGTTAAGGAATTAAAGGACTAGAAAATGGAAAGTAAGTGATGTGAACAATTTCGCCATGCACTTCAACGATGAGCATGGAACAGTCGTTAAGCGTGGTTCCTCTGCAACTAACTGCAGTGTTCGTGCAATGGGAGAAATAAGCCGTGGTGGGTGTTGAGCTGCCCAACAGGCCTGCCGCCCGCGTGGCACTTTATCGCTCAGGCAGTGATGGCACACGACCATGTTTGCTCACACACATTTCAAAAGTCCTCCTGCCATATGTCAACCACCAGTGAGCCGCTGTTACATTTTCAAGACGCGTCAGCGCCTCCGGAAACGTTTGACATGCGCAGACGAGTGGTGACCGTAAGTTTACGCCAATCCGATGATTGATTATAAACTCCGGTCGCGAGCGGTCATTTAAAACGGCATCTGATTGGCTTGTCGCGTTGACGGGTGACGTCCGTGCGCCCGATGTCACAGCTCCATTGATGGAACCGAAACGTATCGTATGGCGCGAAGATTCGGCTCGCGTGCTTACTTGATTTTGATTAAGGAAGATTGTATGAAAGTTAAACTCACCCGCTCGACACCTCGCCGCACGTGGGTGCATACAAAAGGAGGATATTTAAGGGCCCGCGTCCGGGGCAATTTTAGATCATCAACTGACGAGGGTCCAGCGCTCGACTTTATTTGCTGCCGGAACTTTGAGGCAAACGACCGGACGGAAACGCGGAAGGAGATGCTGCTGTCTGGAGAGAGAGCACAGGAAATGTCTGCGAGTACAGCAAACACTCCCCCGCCGACCAACGGTTTCCCCGTCGGGGCTATGTCGACCTGCTCGCCCGCTGGGTCCGACTCCGGAGCCGAGTTCAGCGATGACGCCATGTCCGTGGACTCTTCGGCCTTGCCGTCCTCCGGACCGTCAACCCCGTCGCTCTCGAGCCCCCATCACGGCCAACTCAAGGAGGGGGAGAATTGGAGCACCAAAGCAGGAGGGAAAATAACTCACCAGAAGCACTTGGGAGAAGTCCGCCGCGACTCCCACAACTCCCACACCAAGTCCGGACGCAAGCTGCCCGTCTCGACGAAGCTCTTGAACGAAGATGAACTGATGAATCTTCGGCTGAAGATCAATAGCCGTGAACGCAAGAGGATGCACGATTTGAACACGGCTCTGGATGGACTGCGGGAAGTCATGCCGTATGCTCACGGCCCGTCCGTCCGGAAACTCTCTAAGATAGCCACTTTACTCCTGGCTAAGAACTACATCCTGATGCTGTCCAGTAGCATGGAGGACATGCGGAGGTTGCTCGGGGAGGTGTACCAAGGGGTTCACCCTCCACCCCTGCCATCCGGACAAACGGGTCTTGGCGTACCACCAGCCTTTCCCCCTTCCCAGAACCACCCAGCGTACTTTTCAACAACCCCCTCCCCCATCGCTCCCGTGCCGAAATCACTCTTGCTGTCCACTCCGCTCTGCTCAACCACGATATCCACGCGACCGGAGAAGACCACAGTATCTACACCAGGGTCCTCGTTGTTGAGAACATTCGGCAGCCCGGCTTCTGAGCGACCGGGGCTAGCGACTCTCCCTGCCCCACCACCACCCAGCTCAAGTCTCGGTCTCTACAACGGCTGGCCCATTCCTTGCTCCTGTACCCAGTGCAAGACGAACCCGGCCGGCAGTATGCCGACTCATCACAACCGTTTTCCCGGCGTGTCGGCATTTTCCACGGCAGAACTGATCAGACCCACCAAGTGAACACTAACAGAAGTCAATGAACTTAATGTTGAGTTAATAATGTTTATATATTTTGGAACTTTTCTACTTGCATTCCCAAAACCTTTTTCAATGTGTGTAAGTTTCGAACATTTTTCACTGTTAAAGAATTGTACAAAGATAAACTTTTCTGTCAAACACGTTTTAATATCTGGGATATCAAATTGAGCAAAATTACCGTGTACAGTGTAAAATGTGTTTGTTTTGCAATAATGACGACACAGGCAGTTTCATTTAATTGGTAAACATCCCAATGACCACTGATGGGCGGAGTCTAAGGGGCACACTCCATACTCAAAATCAAAACGAAGGTTATAAAATAATTGTAAATTTTGATCTTTTAGTTGTCACTATCTTCGCAGCACCTCTCCGCGGCCGCAGTGGGGGGTCCCGCCCCTGCGACTGTTGCATGCCCTTGAACCAAAGCGTACCAAAAATCCTGAAAATGACTAGAATTCAAACTGTTTGATCTTGTTACACCCTCTGTGTGTGGAATTAAACGTTTTAGCGTCGATAGGGGTTAGACTGTTCCAGTGATTTTTTTTACAAGATAACTTATTTTTCAAGATCCGATTTTGATTTTGTTCTTTCTTTCTACTTCTGCCTTTTTCTGGACATTTTCGAGAGAATTTTAAACGTTAAAAATGCACACAAAAAGGAAAAAATTTATGGGGCTGTCTCATTTTCTTAAAATAAGTGCCACGGGTGATGATGGGGGAATTACCCGATGAACACAGCGTCAGTCGGGGCCTTGTTACGTCTCTGTCGCCGGTGCACCACCCCGCCCCACACCTACCTGCTGCCAGTCTAGTTATAGAACTTCTTCGTCATTTTGTTTAATTGTAATTAGCCCATCAAGATGTGAAATATGTGCAATTATTAAAGCAATAATCAAGATTACGTAAACGTGATCACTTGTCATATAAAATGTGGGTTTGTCTTTTCCTCCAAATATTCTTTCAGCATATTCGCCACAACTCTTTGCAATTTTGTCTTTTGGAAGTTGAGGATTTACTAAAAAGAATTCTTCAGAATTTTGTAATTATGAAATTCAATTTTTGTAAAACCTTTTGTACAGCAATAAAAAATAGCCAAGAATATTGCGTTGTGCTTTGTGATTATGCATGTCTACAGTACTAATAGAGTTATTGCACTTCCCTCCTTGATGTCACGTCCCCCCCCCCCCCCCCCCACCCAACCTTCCCCGATTTCTCGTACTGCTGTTGATGTTGTAAAAAATATTAACTTGCCGCTTGAGGGCGCTCTTTTGTGAAGGCAGTGCATGCGCTGCGAGCCACGTGGATTGCATTATTGACTAACGTTTAGGCCTACACTACTCTCTACAGACTCTCCCAAATGGGTAAGAAACATATTATTGATGTTAACTTCTCCCTAGAGCCTTATTAAATTAACCCTAACAGCCCAAGGCTTTTTACTAGAATCCTTCCCTAACCACACAAACTCCAACACTGTGTAGTAAACCAATGACACATTCTTTGACACTTGGACAAAATCAGGGCATCAAGTCCCATGCAAAGTGATGGTGCCAAGGCTCTACAGTACCCAATCACACAAAATTCAACACAAATGGGGTGTTTGATTTTGGCAGGTTAGGGAAGGTTAGGGTTAAGGCTCTCAATTCCAAAGATAGGCCTAGGGTGAAGTATTCTATTTTTTTCCATTTGCTTTTGAGAAGCATACTTTACTACATAATACTACTTTTACTAGGGTCCTAGTCTTGCTGATAGAAGTCAAACAAACTGTAATGGAAACTGACTAGATTTTAAATGAATTTTCAAACTGAATAAAGAAAACTGGCAGTAGTGGGATTTGAACCTGTGACCTCTGAAATACCCTACTAGTACTGGTGTTCTACCAAACTGTTGGTGTCTTCATTCCTTCATGGTGTCTTTGTTTGGGATTTATAGGTTGATAATGATACTTGATAGTCACAAGTCATAAATTCATCATCATGCTGTACAGTATACATGTATACAAATCCCGAATTGATGTAATTAACCACTTCTTGCGTACGGATGACGTAATATGGCGTCAACAAAAAAGTGCCACCAGGCCGGATGACGCCATTTGTACATGTCACGTTTAAGGCAGAGAGCAATTGAATATACCAGCACTATAGTATACAGCATGCTTACCAGTCACATTTATTTTTGTGGAGTGGAGTCCAATCTGATCTGATTTCCACTAGACTTGGTCCAAGGCGTTAATAGTGTGCCTGTGCATGACTGGCTTTGACTATTTCTGCTCGGGTCAAGACATGGAAAGAGTGTGCACTACTAAACCTCTTGAACCAAAACTAGCTGCGATTGACGGAATTGGGTTGGTCTAGACTCTAAAAAATAGTTTTGACTGGTAAGTGTGTTGTATAATACAGGTAAAACAACATCGCTTGTTATTGCTTTTTACATGACATGCATGAATGTATAAAAAGCATGGCACCATCAGTTCAGCACTCGGGTCCTTTTTGGCTCTCCGTTATATCATGCCTCAACTTAATCATGGTAATTAATTTCTTCAAATCCTACCAAACCTTAATTTATGCCAAATTTGTTTTAAAGATTTAACCCCAAATTAAGCTTTTCCACATAGGTAAACAAAGAGGCCCCAAGCGTGCTTCTAGTGGTAACAGGGGGGCAAGTGTTGATACGTCACCGACCAAACACAGCAGGCGTTCAACAAACCAACAGGTGCAAGAGAAAGTCAAGAAACTCCCAACTGCTGGAAAAGCTTCACTTTCAGCCGAGGATGAAACATCAACCAAACCACAGGAAAATTCTACCAATAATCTGGGACAGTTGGATCTCACCACTCCGGGAAATCTCCTGGCCTCCCTGCTTGCCCCAGCCGTTAGCCTGGCGACATTCTTTGCTGAATACTGGGAGAAGAAACCGCTTGTTGTACACAGAGGCCGGGACAGGACATCGGCTAGCTATTATGGCGTGGGATTCTCGAGGGATGGGTTGCTGAGGTTACTGGCCGAGCATAGGATTGACTTTGGACAGGATATCAATGTCTGCAGGTAATTAGGTGCATCAAATCAAATTTTGCAGATTCCATTTTTGTTTTTAATGAAAATATTTCCTTGGTCTCCTAAATGCTGTGGTTTGTTAATGGTGTTACGGCGCCCTCTGTCGACAGCAAATGATGTCAAACTTTGGAGTGGTGAATCCTGTGGTCTTGGTAAGCGATAATCTCATAAAATTTCACCATTTCAAGTGACATTTCAAGGAACTGAACCTTGCCTATGTGTATCCATATCAAGATAATGCATATGAAATGTTGTGGCAGAAAATTTCGTGACAAGAGAGTTATGGATCATGAAAAAAATAGAAAATTTCCTTCCAGAGCAGTTTTAATGCATCTCTCTGTAAGGTCTGTAAAAACCTTATAGTTCTGGAAGTACTTTGAGTCAGGGTTTCAGTCATGGTCCAGACTTTTGGACTCGCATACACTCGTCGACAGTGTCCAGCTGTGCATCATAGCTTGCACATACTGTACATGCATGCATGTTTCAAAGTGCTTTGAAAACTGAAGATAAGATTTCAAAGATTAAACCTCTGTTGAAAAAAACTCATTCTTAAATTTCCATCCTTGGTAGGTATGTTGAGTCAAAACGAGAAAACCTCAATGGAAACGGTCGAGCAACTGCAGTGAAAATCAAGAACCTCTTTGATCAAAAGAAGGCAACACTACAATTTCATCAGCCTCAGCGATTCCAGGTAGGACACTTGCTCTTGAGAAAGTGAAACATTTGTACAGCAATAAAAAAAAAAAATGGTCAAGATAAAAAAGCGAACGGTCTGATGTTTCAGCAGGAATTTTACCATGGGAGGGAGGGTCGGTCCGTCGATTAAAAAAAACAACAACAATACTACATGTTGTGTAACTCGGAAGTAGAAAAGGGAAAGTAAGCTTATTTAAAAGTGAGATGGCAAAATGCACGATTGTGCCGTCATAGTTGTATTTAAAGACAATGATTTAACTAAAACTTGTTCATTTTGTGTGGGAAAAGGTGAGATTTTGAAAATTCCTTAAAAAAAGAATGCCACCCGACTTTGGTGACTTTTAGGATCGGTCATAGAGGGCAACACAATTATTTTTTTGGGGCCTTACTAATCTACTTTATTATTAATGCAAAGTTGATTGCATCCTTTTTGCATGGCAAATATTGCAACTTAGCCAAGTTATAAAAAATGCCAGTGTTAAGTAGTACCCACATTCTTTTTGGCAACTGCCTGGTTTTTCTGTCAATTTAAATCAAAATACAATTTTAAAATAGAAACAAAAAATTATGAAAAGAGAGAAAAATAAGTTATAGCTGGTAACAATTTATGGTGAAAAAAAGGCCATCAACCATATTGGATAGTGAGTCTGTAAAAAAGACTCTGTTTTCTGAAAATAAGCAGGATTCTACATATTTGCAATTGTTCACCTGGTCAACTTTAAAAACCCTCTTATTCTGGCCTTATTTTAATTCCATTATTTTATTCTAAAACGTTAGTTTCTATTGTTTCCTATCGTCAGGATGAGCTTTGGCGGATCTGTGAGCTGCTTGAGAGTTACTTCCATTCCCTCGTCGGTGCCAATGTCTACATGACCCCGGGCGGATCACAGGGACTGGCCCCACACTATGATGATGTAGAGGTAATTAATACCCCTGCAATCAATGGACTGATCCGTTAAGCCATGCCCCTTCATGTATTGTCCAATCACAGCCGTGCGAGCCACACTACCATAAACAAGTACCAAGTGGTACAGCCCATGGCGGGTATATGCGTTAAATCTTCACTGGTCCACGAACCGTACAACCGCGAATTTTACAATGCAATGGGGCGTGATCTAATATGCAGATTAGACGTTCATTAGACGCATGCGCATCAGTGTTAACAAAAATACCATTCCCAACTGACTTGCATAGCCGTGATACACGCGGGGCATGGAAACATATATACACCTGAGTAAACTGCCCACCCACCCACCCACCATCCAACCAACCAACCAACTAACCAACCACCAGCATAAGCAGCAGTAGACCATGGCGCATTTCACGCCGCCGTCGCAAAAATGTCAGACTTTGACGGACCACAGTCGCGGCTGTGGGCGTATTCGAAACCCTGTTCTTGGGTCGCCGATTTCAAATAAGATTTTTTGCCTTTTTCAGATGAAGTGTATGAAGCACTGTATGCGCAGTGCTTTCCGAGAGCCTGTGAAAAAACTTCACAGGCTTACTCGGGTGGGACTCGAACTAGACGTGTGCACTTATAAGCAAGTCCCACCCGAGTAAGCTTGTGAATTTTTTCGCAGAAGTTCTTGGAAAGCCCTGAGCGTACAGTGCTTCATACACTTCGCCGGCAAAGGGCCAAAATCTCTTTTAATTCAACTTTCTGTGTGTCATCTTGGGCAGGTTCTGATTCTACAGCTGGAAGGCCGGAAGCACTGGCGTCTGTACTCGCCTCCCGTGGCCCTCCCCAGGGACTACAGCGGGGATCTGGACCAAGACGTCATCGGCCAACCAACTCACAACTTTGTCTTAGAGGTGGGTATCTGCTCCATGCATAGCTCCATGAGGGCGCTATTTATATCCACCTATGAATGCCTCAAAGGTGACATTTCACCGGTATGCCTGCTGGATTGTCTGTTATTCATATCAAGGAAGTTATGAGAACCAGGGAAATGTCACCCTAGGCTTGGGAGCTGTTCAGCACACAATTTCACTAAACACAGAAAAGATATGATTGCAGGAACAGGGTATAAGACATAATAGCAGGTGATGTTTGAACGTTTACGGCTGTTTCACAGCTAAATTTTACTTACATTCATTTGATGAGCATTATTTCTGCTCAATGGTTTAAATAACATTTGGCCCGGCGCTTTCACTGCTCGTGGGGCCACTTAAAAGCATGTAAGAACAAAAAATTATCAAAAATAAACTTTTCAAAATAAAAACCAAAAAGTAAAGAAATTATTTTTAAAAAAGAAATATAAAAATAGATAAGTAACATGTGAAAAGTAAAAAAAACATTCAGAATTATGAAAACTAAAAGACGGGTTTAGAATAGAAAATGTTATGTTAAAAAAACTTTAAAACAAATTTAAAAGGAAACAAAATGAAGAAGCAAACAAGCCGAAAAAAATCAGTAAAGCCAAAACATTTCCAACATAAAAACAAAGGGTTCAGACTCATTTGAAACCTCTCATCTGTTGTGGTTCTTGAATCATATTTGGTATGCCTTGGCCTAGCCACAGAGTCTTCGACATTTTCTCTTCATTTTCTCTTACTGTGGATTTTCTGGGTCATTCTATAAATTAGGGGTCCAAATTTGTGACATGTTTTGGTGTCCCTGTTACACCTGACCTGTTTAATTTCCCATCAAGTATCATTAAAATTGACTTCACACTATTTACTTGTTTGACAGGTACTTCGCTTTTATTCACTCTTTGCAAAATCCTATACATGTCAGATGTAACAGGGACACCAATATTGGACCCCTAATTTATAGAATGACCCTTCTTTCACAGGAGCACAGATCCTATCCTCAGGACAGAGCCCTTTTATTTGTAGTGTAATTTTTTTCACATTTTTAATGCAGGGTCATCAGTAATGTTTAATCAACCGAAGCTATAAAACGAAATTGAATGAAAGCCAAATGCAGGAGACTTTGTTTGCAGCCAGACTTTTAAAGGTCACCATTGTAACACAAACTCCAGAGTTGCATCTTTAACTTGGCATTGTTGCGCCTCCCTCCAACTCGCCCCACCCCTCATAGACCGGTGATTTTCTGTACTTCCCCCGGGGAACCGTTCACCAAGCCGACACCCCGGCTGATTGCCCGTACTCGGCCCACGTCACCATCAGCACCTACCAGAGATCGTAAGTACCCAGGATACCACATTGTGATCATCCTTGTGGCGCCCTCTGTTGGCTGCAGATTCACAATGGCAGGCACTGGGAGATTTAACCCATAGTAAAGCTCAATTACACTGTACAGTGCTTTTCAAATCAACACGAAGTTGGCACTTGCTCTCTAGAAAAACAAATTTTTAAAACTGCCGTGGCTTATAGTCGCACAAAAGTGATGGACGTGTACTGCACATGGCTCTGATTGGTAAGTAGGGGAGATGGGGGTTAGTTGGAAAACAGGGTAAGTTGAAACATTGAGATTTTTTTCCACAGCTAGCTGTGGAAGAAAATCTCAGTGTTTCAACTTACCCTGTGTTCCAACTAACCCCCATCTCCCCTACGTCAAAGGGCAGTGATTAATCAGTCTATGAAATGTCTTTGTGTTGATCGAAAAGCATTATTCTGTTTAAATTAGCTGTACTTAAACAACTCACTTGTGTGGAAATAGAAAACTTGCCCATTTTGAAATCGAAAATGTTGATGCCGTTTTATCCACGTTTTATTGTAACTGTTTTATTCTGGTTGCAGTTTTTGTCTACAAATTTAGCTTTCCACTCAAACATAAACTTTTATACACAAAGATTTGTGGTTGAAAGTTTAACACAAACTTGGAAATTATTCCTTCAATTGTTCTTGGAAATGATAAATTGATAAATTGGGAATTTGGTTGCAGGACTTTCGACCACAACTTAAAAACATCGATTGTCTTTTATTTTCACGTGTCTACATCCATCAGGGTACAATGAATAATTTCAATTGGAAGAAAAAAGATTGTTCTAAGATTTTTTGTGTGATTCTCGTTTTCAATCTACGCAGGTCCTATGGTGATTTGCTGTCTCTGGCATTGCCTGGCATTCTCAATGATGCCATACATGGCAGTCTGGACTTCAGGAAAGGTCTAGCAACGGACTTCCTAGCGTGCAATGTAAGTAGCTGAAACATGATACCAATTTAACCGATCTTAGAGCAAAAGGGAAGCATGCGAATGAGAATTATTATAACTATCATTAACCCTAACAGCCCTGAATCCTCCAATTTGAATAGGAATTTGTGCACACAATATGGAGTTGGGGTTAACCAGTTCGCGTCGGAGGATGTGTTAACACGATATGGCTGTTTTTATACACTGGCATGGCTGATGACGGGTTAAAACGTCAAACTTGCCTCGACTTACCTCCGGGTGACGTCTCAACACGCTAATCCCTCATTTGTTTTGTACACACACACAAAGTCCGAGAAGTCTGTGGAGGCGGACCGTGTGTTAAACTTGAACTTGGCCGCTGTGCACAGCCTTTTGTTTTATAATTTACGCTCCAGTGGGCGCACCCAGAGTATTGAAATATATGCAACAAATATTGTACAAATACTGTTGAAATGACTCTTGCAAATCAGTATTTGTGGCGTTTGGCTGTATTATCAGAAGTTGGCTGCTATATTTTGCCTTTTTTGAAAATAGACATTTTCGGCACAAATAATCCCGGCGCGAACTGGTTAATCAAAAGTTAGATCGACAAGCATTTGAAGTGTAGAAAATTGAAGCAATGAGTTTTGATGTCGAAAAGATTTACTGCTAAACACAGTGCTGTTGAGGGGGTGGAGGGCTTGAGTAGTACGTGTGTAGAATGGGGTAATACATGTGATCAATATGTATTGCCAAACAGTGTCACGGACATGACAATCGTAAATGGGAACCACGTCTTGAGAAATACAACCAAACCCACCACTTGACAAGAAATAGGTGTCTTCTTTTAAGAACTAGGGGATGGGACAACTGTGTTTTATTTTTTGCATCATTTTGCTCTTACCATTCAGATAGATAGATTGTCCTCTAAGAAGGGACTGATATTAAACATTGGTTACTGATTAACATTTGCCTTTTACACTGGAGATTGGTAAGGACGGTAAACTCTCATTATCCTCCCAACCTTTACCTTAACTGTAACCCCCTAGGCATTATTACTAGGAGGCTTCCTCAACCTGTGCAGTAAACCTATGGCACTTGGACAAATTGGACTTGGACAAATTGGGGCATCATAGCTCCATGTAAAGTAATGGTGCCAAGGCCCTGCAGTACTGAACCCATCAAAACTTGACAAAACCTGCTGTTTGAGTTTGTAAGGCTTGGGGTAGTTAGGGTTAACGTTAACGTGTATATAATACTCAAAGCAGTGCTATGGGAAATATGTTCGTCCCATTCAACAGAACTTCATTGTCTAATAGTGTTGTTCACCGAGGCATCACATACTGGAACACTTTAGATGATTCTCTTAAATCATTACTTTCTCTATCCGTAACTGTAAAAAACTTAAATGCTTGGTTCATTGAATCATATTCATAAATTAAGGTGTCCTTTATGAACTAATAATTTTGCCTTGTCTCGTACAAGGTTTGTCTTTACATTGTGTTTTGTTTGTCCTATGTCCATTTCTTTGGTTGTATGTTTGTCTGTCGATAGGTTAGGGCACAAAGCGTTACACTTAACCTTATACCTGAATGTTGTCATTGAATTTGCTTCTTAATTATTGAAATTGCTGTAGACGTAGTACATTCAAATATCTTATATTATTATTTGGTTATGTCTACATGTTGTAATGAATGAAAGCATTTAAATAAATGTTACAGTGAAAGGTGGCTGTATTAACTCCTTGCGTATAGATGACGCCATATGGCATCAACAAAAAAGTGCCACCAGGCCGGATGACGCCATTTGCCGCCATTTGTGCAGTTTCAATCCATTGTTGGATTATTGTTTATGTTACGCTTGACTGCACAAACACATTGTAGCGGTTTGCCTGGCTGCCAAAACCGCTGCGACACCCCGACGTCTCCCGTAAAAAAAAACGTACTCAAGGGGTCAACTATCTCCCCCCCCCCCAAAACCAAAACAAAACAAAAACCCCAACAAAAGAAACCAGACTGCGTAACATTTTTTTGTAATGAAGTTTTAAAGGGCCCTGGGTCCAAAAATGTCTCAGTAGCTAATACCAGTGATATCCACTACCACTCACAAAAAGGCAATTAGTGCAACAAAAGGTGGACGTCAACAGGTTTGCGTTCACACTGACAATCATCTCGGCTTTATTACCATAAACACTCCAGCACTGCACAATACTCGGTCACAAACACTGACAAGCTAGATTACCCTCCCTTTTCCTTGCACTGAAATTATTCCCACATGATTGATGGTTTCATCATATGACAGGTAATTACGTGGGTAGGCTCCGTACACTAAAGGACCTCCCAAATTTGTATTAACAACCAAATGACCAAAAGCAGTAAAATGCGGAAATTAAAATCCTGCTGTTTCCTGAAAGTACAAGTTATAAGAAAAAATTTGATGTGTGTGTTTCTGTAGCTCGTTCTTAGTTCATGCTTTGAGCTTTTGAAGTTGCTATATTCACAACGCCTTCCTGTCGGTGAACTGTGTGAATTACAATCTCTTTGCAAAAAATAAAGTCGTTTCAAAACAACATTTTGAGATTGGATTCAGTTACATGTGTGGTATAAAACTGAGATATGATTTGAAAAGGTTTTTAAGAATGTCAAAATGATAAAATCGCAAAATTAACTTCCCATTGGAAAAAAAATGGTTGTTTCTGCACTTTCCGCACATTTAATTGAGCCACGTCACAAATAACAAGTCTGTTTTTTCCCCCTATCTTGTAATTTTGACTGACAATACAACTTCTATCAAAACTGAACATCAAGCATACATTGAATAACAAGTACAATCATTTCAAACATTTCCTTTTTACAAAAATACATTGAAATTCATTAAAACTTCTCAATTGACCCATGATGAAAAAAAAATGCTGCCCCGATAAACAGAATTTTTAAAATGTTAAAGCTTGCAATTAAAAAGTACATTGAAGAAATCAAGGCTTTGTTACATGTATTCAATATATATTTATATTTACAAACACAAGATTTAGAGAAAGATTTCCCTTTTAACCTTTTTCTGTGAAAAAGCAAATGAAAATGAACTTTGCCAAGTTGCCATAAAAATGCTCAAAATGTATCTAGAATGTACACGTGTGATTTTAGATTGAATATTTTTAGGGGCCCCAATGCTTTTACATGTAGTTAAACTTCAGAAATGTTTCGGAATCTAGTTGTTTGGTCCAAAATTAATACAAAATTAACTGACATTTTTTAATTTTTTTTAATTTTTTTTTTTTGGGGGGGGCCTGCTAGATTATCTTTAAACCCGGCTGACATCTATAGCCATAGTTTGAAAATTACCATCTGGATGGTTGACGGCTATACCCGCATTTTCTGCATTTTCAATCCATTGTTGGGTTATTGTGTATGTTACGCTTGGCTGCACAACCCTCTTGTGTCCTTTTCACTTGGCTGCACAAGCCGGCACCCCTATCCCGGCACCCCTATCCCGGCACCCCTATCCCGGCACCCCTATCCCGGCACCCCTATCCCGGCACCCCTGTCCCGGCACCCCTAATTCCGGCACCCCTAATTCCGGCACCCCTAATTCCGGCACCCCTAATTCCGGCGACCCCCAGCGCTCCATTATAACACCCAGACTCAAGGGGTTAAGGGCTGTGTCTGTAGAATATGTTGTACGGAATGCAACTTGAACAAGCTTCTCCCATGCTTCTCCCAAGGTGGATCGTGGCTTCACCCCTCCTCTTCACACCCCCCACACCCCCACTTCAACTTCAAAAGACATACGGATTTTTCTCTTTCACAAGATGTAGTCAGTTTCTTACCTGCATTACATATGTAAATACCTTTTTTAATTCTCTAGTCTAAGCACAGTATTGTCGTTTATACAAATATACATTATTTTTACAACTTTGTAAAAATAACTACAACCTATAGGGTACATCTGGTAACATTCTTAAGACTATTTCTTTACCTACTGAGGTGAAATTGTACCTTGTGCTAGCATTGAAGTGGTCAGAAATAATGATTAGTTTAACTGAAAACGTCTCTTGGAATGAAAAAAACAACAAAACAACCAGGTACGTAGGTCAATAAATTTGTGTTACCCAAGAGCAATATCATTATCTCTCACTCCTACCCTGTTCCTCTTTTTAAAACACCATGGCAACACTGCCTCCCTCACACCTCTTTGAAACTCCTTGTACTTAATAGCATAAATGATAGGATTGGCCAGCGAGTTAAGGACTAGAAGAATGGGGTACAGTTGAAAAACTATTTTCTCCAGCATTTTGTGTTTTCGACCGCTTAAAAGTAACATGTTAATGATTGCAACCGGTAGCCACGCGGTGATATAAACAGTTCCTACAATGATCAGAACAAGAGCTACTTTTCGCTGAGCACGGAACAGCTCATTAGCGGGGGCGTGGTTGTTCTCGTGACGCTGTTGCCGAGCTTTTCGTTTCAGATTGAGCATGATCTTTCCATAGCACAGAATCAGAAATATTGCGTTGATTATAATTTGGCCAACATTAATTGCATGGATCACATAGCTTGCAAGTTCAGAGAATGCCAGAAGTGGCAGACAAATGTTGATCACTGCCCCTTGCTCAGAAACAGAATTGGGAAGGAATAGTTCAATCATCACCATCATGAATGACACCAGCCATATCCCTGCCGTCAAAAATTTAACCCTCAAATTTGTGAAGTAACGGGGATAGTGCAGCGGGTGCACAATCGCTATGTAGCGCTCACCGGTAACGCACAGCACACATGCAGTCGACATGAACACCGCAAACCATACTAGAGTTTTTGATTTGAATAAGATGCAGATTGCCAAAACATCCAAGTCTGCTGGTGACGACAAAAAATGGCTTTGGAACACGACGGTAGTCAAACAGACCAACAGGTCAGCGAGAGCCAAATGTGCAATCAGATAGTTGGTGGTTGTGTGCATGAACTTTGCGCGGATAATCGTCACGCAGACCAGGGCATTACCCAGAATGCCTAGAACCCCTAGGGAAGTTATTGCTGCAAAACTCACACTGTCTTGAAAGTTAACGGTCACATTTACACTGCTCATGGTGATAACGTTGTCTGTGGTTGCGCACCGAGTCACACGGTCATCAAATTCATAAAAGTCATAGAAGCACTGGTACTTTATAACTCGGGTTTCTTAAAACTCGGATCTCCACAGCTCTAGAAAAGATTTATTGAAAATATCATGGCACGAGGTTCTTGTGCTATGCATTTATGGGTGTGGATTATCGTTCAGTTTCATAACGTTTGTCAGTAGATTGCGTCCGTGCAGGTGTGCTGTCAGACGAGCAAGTGAGCTGAGCACCTTTAAAATTAATCGTTTTATTTAGATGGATACCTTGGGTTTATTAGCTGGAAAATCTGTTGATAAAACGCCATCCAGCTTTTTCCCTCTTAAGCATCTCGTACCTGAATTAAGATTGACTAATGCATAGATTGGGAAATGTAATTATAACCCTGTAGGGGTGGACACCGACTTTTCCCCATTGAAGCGAGGAGTGGGTAAATTTACAAATTTTGAAAAAATCCTAATCTAGACTGATCTTAGATAATGGCGCAGCCCAAATCGTATAAATCTGTAAAAAACAAAAAATCTTTGGTAGGAAAATGTAGGTTCAGGGCTAGACCAATAACTGAGCCTATATCACGTTACTTTGAAGTATCCTCCCTCCCATGATATTGTAGTCCCGGTAAATAATTGCCCAGGGAATAAGCTTGCGTAAGACTTTATATTAAAGTAAGCTTCCAAGTTAAAACTGACAATCAAAAAAGTATGCTATGCTTGCCTCTATTGTTTTTGTACCAATGAAAGACCTTCGTAACCAACTACACTCTAAAGTAAACACATGTATCAACTTGTATATGTGACCCGCTCTGCAAAAAGGGCACTTATGTTGCAAAATTTGAAAATAGTGTTTTATATATAGCTGGAAAGGCCATTTTATAAGCTTTCATATGGTATATATCTAAGGTCTCTAGCATTTTGCAATCACGAGATATTTGGAAATTTGCATGTTTAATTTCAGGAATTTCTTGAAATGACTTAAGGAGAAACAAGCCATTTAAAAAAACAAAAAGCAAAGCAATAGATGGAAGCACTTGACAAAAACACATTCTTTTTCCAACTTTATTCACTAAATCAAAGATTTTTGTTATGAAATAGAATAATATAGGTATCAAAGATGCAAAAAATTCCCTCCCTTCAAAATCACTTGTTTGAAGAATTGTTCACCCTCTTCACATTGAACTGCCCATAACTCGTAAAAGCATACAGCGACTTATGTGCCCTTTTTGCAGAGCAGGTCACATATTACACAGGCATTAATTACAGAATATAGACACTTATAAGTGACACAGGATGTGCAATTAACCCCTTGAGTACGGTTATTTACAGGAGGCGCCTGGGTGTCGCGCCGGCTCTGACAGCCAAGCAAAACGGACACAATGTGCTTGTGCAGTCAAGTGTGACTTACACAATAACCCAACAATGGATTGAAACTGCACAAACAGCGGCAAATGGCGTCATTCGGCCTGGTGCCACTGTTTTTTTTGCGCCATTTGGCATCCTCCGTACGCAAGGAGTTTCCTAGTTGCCAGGGAATACACAAATACATCAGAGAAAGCAAAGCTAGGCCCAATTTCACACGGTTGCTGAACGGTTAGCAGAAAATGGTGCTAACTATAGCAGAAAATTGTTGCTAGCTTAAAGGTAGTATACAACATTTGCTTTTGCTGTAATTTTCAGAAATAAATGGATTTATAGCATGCTAGCAAATACTGTAAAACCGACCTGTCTAAAAATTGTGTGCATACATGTAAATGCTGGAAAACAGAGAGAGGAAAAAATTATGTTCTAGTAGTCTAGTTCCCTGGCAATACCTTAGACAAAACAGAGCAGAGCACTAGGCACAAAAGGCGAGTTCGCCCTATGATGTCGATTTGTTTGCTGCCCGCAGTGATGGCATTTAGACAAATGGCAGCAGCGGGCTAGAGGGGACTTGATAAAAATACATGTAGCTCTCAAATGTCACTTTTTTAGTATTTCATGGCAGAAATAATTTGTTTGATTTTACAATTCGCAATCTACATAAAAATAGAAATTGACGCCGACTTCCTCTTTAAATAACAACATAGAAGTTGGTACAGAGCTAGTAATACAAAATAAAATTAGGGGTATTAATATTAGATAAAGGAGAATATTCTGCCTGTCAATATTTGTTGATAAATTGAGTTTTACATTGGAGTTTGATATATTTCTAAGAGAAGGATCAAGAGAATTCCACAGCTTGGGCCGTTCATATTTGACGTTTTTTTTTTTTAGCTCAAGTGGGACAAACCCAGGTCTGATGAATGTCACGACAACCATAGGTGGTGAAACATGGAGGGACGGGGGCATCCTCCCCGCCACACTTTTTCCACTTGGGGGAAATTTCCCCCTCCCCCCACTTTTGGCAGTTCCACACAAGAAAAACATAGAAAAAAGGCAGCAGCCAGCCGGCACCGGCGCTGCTTTGGCCCCCCACTTTCAAGAGAGTTTCACCCTACCTGATGACAACGTCTTGTGATGAAGTGACGCTGAATATCTTGATTTTCACTCAACGTTGAACAGATTGTGTTAGGCAGGTTGTTGTTAGAAAGCTAGTGCATGAAAGTCCCAAGCTTTCTCTCACTCCTCTCTCACCGCCTCTCTCACTCCTCTTTGAAACTCCTTGTACCCTAAAATATAAATGATGGGGGTGGCCAGTGCGCTAAGAGCTGGTAGTGTGGAGTGTAACCACTCAAGTGCATTGCCCGTTGTGTACAGACTGGCATGCAAATGTGTTTCACTAAAAGTGAGTATTGTGTCTGAGTATAAACGGTAATATCATTGACCATAAGTGTTTTGTGTTTATAAAATAAGGGATTGCTGTGAGCCTGAAAATCAGTATGGTTAATTATTCTCTGAGCTTTCTTTTGAAGGGCAACAATTCTATTAATATTAAATGGTCAACAATTCCCTCGTGCTGGAATGCCATAGCCCAGGGCAGCGAGACAACACTGTACAACTAGTATAACAACACTGCCCTCACCCTAACGCAATGTCATTATTTCTCACGCCTACCCTCTGCCGCCTCATGAAACACCGTGGCAACACCGCCTCTCTCACTCCTCTTTGAAACTCCTTGTACCCTAAAAAAAGAATGATGGGGGTGGACAGTGCGCTAAGAGCTGGTAGTGTGGAGTGTAACCACTCGAGTGCATTGCCCGTTGTGTACAGACTGGCATGCGAATGTGTTTCACTAAAAGTGAGTATTGTGTCTATGATTATAAACGGTAACGAGAAAATGGTGTAAACTATTGCAAAGCCCACCATAAAAGAAACAATTTTTTTCTTGGCAGTATTGAGCTCATTAGCAGGAGCCACGTTGTTATTCTGCCGCAGCAGCAAAGCATTCTGTTTTAGATTGGAGATGATCTTACCGTAACAGAAAATCATAATAAGGATACCTGGTAGGTATCTCACAAGTTCTAAGCCATAGCGTACATGCATTGTGACTGGAGATGCATTTGCAAGTTGAAGTAAGTTAATAGATGCTGCGGCTGCAGATAACGGCCACATTCCTGCCATCACGAGTTTGAGCCGCAGACTTGTGAAGTAACGAGGGTAGTGGAGTGGATGGACGATTCCTATATATTGCTCGACGCTAAGGCACACCACACACGCTTCAGACAAATTCAGACTAAAAGACACCGGCAGTGTTGCTCTAAACAGCAAGGAAATCGGGTTGGTTGAATCGCCTTGTGAACGTAGAAACAGTTCCTGGATAATCAGTGTCAAACAGACCAACAGGTCGGCGACTGCCAAATGAGCGACCAGATAGTTAGTGGTGTTGTGCATGAACTTTGCTCGGAAAATTGTCACACAGATCAAGGTGTTACCCAGAATGCCTGTGATTCCGAGGGTCATTAACACCACAAAGGGGGCATTGTTGTAGAAACCACCGATTTCAAAGCGATCACTTTCCCAATTTGTTGAATACATGTAACTTGAATTCATTGTTGCATAACGGCCTTCACGAGCAGATTCGAGTGCTGGAAATGTTTTCTGCATGACACCCAAAACAACAGAAAATTAACAAGAGATTGTTTACTTGTAGTTACCATGGTTATGTAAATGAGGAGCAAGTTTGAGCAAGCAGCATTGGTTAACCAATGGTTAATTTGTGATGTAACTACACATGTATACATACATGTAGCGACATTCATCTACGTAAGAATATCCAATCACAGATGACTCCAGCTAACCTCTTGGTAACCAGGAGAGCACTGCTATAGAGTACCGAAGTCCGACGTCAGTTGGCACGACAACTGGCTCCAAACAAATGGAGATTTTGACTGTTCCTTTGTTAACAGCCAGTCATGGAAACACATTGACACAAAATAACAAAAGTATTCTGGTTCCAGACATTGCACGTCATCACTTCGGTACTCTATTGGTAACCAGTATGACCGAGAGGTGTAGGTTGGTTTGAGATAGTGTCTAGAGACATGGTTAATTAGCTATTAGGTTAGTCGAACAATTTCCTACTATAGATAACTAAAGTTCTTGTCCGAACTTGCTCTTAGAATGTCACTTTCCACTTGCAAATAACCATCTAATCAACTTTAGTAGCTTTGAACTGTCACTCAATGGCTTAAATCATTTTTTATTAACACCAAATTAAAAAATGTATTGGCAAGTTCATTTCATTGACGCCAAAATCTATTTTTATGGTACATGTAGATTTTTAGTACCCCCCCCCCCCCCCCCGCCTGTTTTCCTCATTGATGAATGCAGTTGTGCTAAAAAAAAAGTTAAACCCGTTGTATTGAGTTCCCCCCCCCCCTTAAAAAAAAATACAAAATACAAATAAAAAAATTAAAATAAACAAAACTAAAAAATATATTTTAAAAACCAACAATTGTTGCACCCTCAGGTGCCCCCTTGCAAATTGGACCCTAGTAACACCACTGGACATAACAACATTTTGATATAATGGACACTGCTGTGGCTGTGAACAATTTACAAGAGCTCATGTACACGAACATCCCTTGAGAGTGCACCGTATGCCTGAAACCAGTAAAGAAAAACTACATGCCCGGATTTGAACAGTGTACCTTTTCCGAACCAAACTTTTGTACCCGAGAGTTTTTTGTAACCAAGTTGGATACCTCCACAGCAGTGTTTCACAAGTCCTTTCGCAAGTCCAGTCTGAAGTCCTTTCATAAAGCCGGTCACAAGTAACTGGATGAACAATGACAAAGGAATACCTTTGTCAAAGCTCATTTGAATAGCTTGTGATTGGAATTAGGACTGGAGTGCTTGTGATGGACTTGCAGGGACTTGTGATGGACTTGTGATTGATTAGACTACAGCCCTGGTGTGCCCCTTTAAACATCGGCTTTGGTTCTTAAATTGCTGTGTTTAATTCATACCACAGAATGATTGCTATACTGAATATTTTGTAAATTTTGTGATATTCATTGAAGTGGTATTCTACAGGTGTCACGACCACACTATTAATAATGTCAAAGTCCCAATATATTAAAAAGAATATATCTTACCTGATATTTATTGACAAGCAGAGGTTTTGCAAAGAATATGTCCCAATCAAATCAGCGCGCATAGATATCGATGGCAAAAGGCAGAATTTGTGGAGTTTGAGGTACGGTCACATACATTTATATGTATAAGTGGAGCAAGGCTCGATCCCTCAATAATACATGGACTCAATTAACAGCATGATCGTAATGCCTAATTTTTGATCAGTCAAGCAGTCGGTCAGAAATGGCTTTTCTTTTTTGTCCACGGCAAATTTCAAAATCACAATCAGTTGACGCTAAACCTCTTTACAGTGTTTTCTACAGGGCCTAATATACCATCCTATTATCAACGGACTAGCAGGTAGAAATTGTGACTTTTCCAGAAAACTGCCTTGACGTTGACTGACACTAGCCTGTTGGATATTTTAATCGCCCAGTTGCAGGGGCTTTTTTATTATTAAAGAAAAATAACGCCGCTGCAGATAAATTGACAGCTTGAAATGTTGATGTTTTTAATCCAAGCCAGTTTGGAGGCTCCTACTAATTTGAGATGAGAGCTAAAATTATTATCTAAAAGTTGTTTGTTTTTAATTCCACTGCAGTGACAAACCTTTGATGGATGTATTTTTTGTTGGTTCCAGAGAAATGATGAAGATGTTTATAAAAAATTAAGTTCATGGTTGACAAACCCTTTTGTACCATATTTTCAAATGCAGTTTGTGGTATTAAAGTTCTCGTTGTGCTTTTTCATCTCCAGGGCCAAGGTGACAAGTCTATTTTTAAACACCTGATGGGACATCTTTCCAATCACGTTGGAGATCACATCCAGCAAGCAGCCAATCAGATGATGTGTGACTTCCTGGCCAATCGCCTGCCTCCTTACAGGGCTGATGGCCTCCAGGCCGGCTCAGTAGGTGTGTGTAGACTTTGAACTTTCCAATAAATTTTCATAAAAACGAAGCTTGGTTTTGACTCTTTGCTGTAGTCATTGATTTCATAATTTGTCCTGATATTGACTTTTTTTCTCGCTGAATTCATCACATTTACCTAAATTTTAATTTATTCTACAGAAAGGAGTACCTGACTGTGCTTTGGAGTAAAATTCATGTTAGGAAAAAATATATATCCCCAGCTCTAGAAAAATGAATCTTGTGTGGCAGATTTGATGTTTGGAGTCAAGTTAACTCTGAGCTTCCATTTGGTTTATTACTAATCTCTGGGGAGTATTCCATTTTATAGATCTGACTGTTTGTAACTTCATTTTTTCCATGAAGTTTAGAAAGGCTTACAAGAGAAATCAGCCTTGGAAAATAACTTGAATATATTATTTTTTTTAAATTTTCTTTAACTTAATTAAAATTTCTTTCTAATATTTAAAACTACAAGTTTAAAAACTGCTACGTCCAGACTCTGACTGACAATTGAAATTCATTGGATTTCTCCCGACTGAAGAATTCTGGAAGAAACAATTTTTGGATCCCAAAATGCACTTACTGTACTCTGTCTTCTATTTAGACTTCCGAAGATATATTGCATTATGTGCTGTACGTGTGCAAAGATTTCCCTGTACATTAAAGGCACACTTTACCCTGAAATTCCAAAAAATTTAATCTCTATGGTTAGTTAACTAACCTATTTCCAATGTCCGAGCGTGAAAATTCTACCATAATGCATAATATTTACAGAGAAATGAAGAAAAATGGCTAAAAGCATGGTCACAGCATCTTTAAACAACAGAAGTAATGTAATACAGTTGTTCAAAATTTCATTATTATTCCACTTTTTTCACTTTCACAAGGTCAGTAACAGGAATTTACACCACTGTGGGACAAGGGAACGATTTTTGCAGAATGGGTCACATTCTCCCAATTTTTTTTTTTCATTTGTAGGCCCAATGCCAACGGACAATTGCAAAGTGAGACTCGCATATCCCAGACACACATTTGTTGCCTTGGTAACAGATGATGCTGATGATGCTGGTGATGTCATGGATGAGGAAGATGAGGAAGATGAGGATGGGGAGAGGGAAGGGGATGATGAAGATGCCATGGCAGCAGTCGCCGTTGGCAACGATGGAAGCAATCCGTCAAGCGTCGTTCTTGTCCGTCACTCAGTCATGAACTCGCGAACAGATCATATGATGGGAACCGGTGAAGACAAGGTATGCTGGCCACTGCATCAAGCATGATCAATTGCTCAGTTTCAGAAGTTTGTTTGTTAGCTGTGGTCTGAGTCATGAGTCCGAGTCAGAATTTAGACTCGCCTTTTGATTTTGATGTGTTGGTTGTCCGAGTCACGAGTGAGAATCTGAAGGCACTCAGCTCGAGTCATATTTCAAGTTGTGTATAGTTCCATGTGGAGTTGTGAAACACTTGCAAATGGCTTTTAAAGAGGATGTTGATTGCTGAGAGAAGTCTGCGTCATTTTGTAGTTTTATGTAGATTGCGTATTGTGCATGAATTCACACAAATCTAAACATGAAAGGATAGTTGTCTGATTTGTCTGTTCTTGACTAATTATGGTGGGGGTATTGAATTAAAATCTTTCCCAACTCTCTTTGAAGTATTTAGTTGATTCACTATCATGTCAGCCGTGCGACAAATTGATTCCTGGTGTATATTTCTCTTCTCCTGCAGGCAAAGGGCTTACGGTTCCCAGTAACCCACCACCAAGCTCTGATCCAGCTGAAGGAATCTACGGACTGGCTGGACAGCGGAAATCTAGACCTACCGCGGGTAGATACTAAGAATCTCCTAGTGTCCCTCTGGGCGGAGGGGCTTCTGCAGGTATCTAAAGAATGAAAAGGTTTTGTGAACATCCTGGGAGTCAGAAGTTTTAAAATGAAATATTTTGGCAATTAATTCAACATTGGCATGTTTGAGCAAGGAATATTGGTGAAGCAGGTTGGTGTAGTGGTACTTTCCTCGCCTTTCACCACTGTGACCCTGGTTCGAATGTACGATTCCTATATATTGCTCGACGCTAAGGCACACCACACACGCTTCAGAAAAATTCAGACTAAAAGACACCAGCAGTGTCGCTCTAAACAGCAAGGAAATCGGGTTGGTTGAATCGCCTTGTGAACGTAGAAACAGTTCCTGGATAATCAGTGTCAAACAGACCAACAGGTCGGCGACGGCCAAATGAGCGACCAGATAGTTAGTGGTGTTGTGCATGAACTTTGCTCGGAAAATTGTCACACAGATCAAGGCGTTACCCAGAATGCCTGTGATTCCAAGGGTCATTAACACCACAAAGGGGGCATTGTTGTAGAAACCACCGATTTCAAAGTGATTATTTTCCCAATTTGTTGAATACATGTAACTTGAATTAATTGTTGCGTAACAGCCTTCACAAGCAGATTCGAGCGCTGGAAATGTTTTCTGCATGACACCCAAAACAACAGAAAATCAACAAGAGATTGTTTACTTGTAGTAATCACGGTTATGTAAATGAGGAGCTTGAAAGGATTGGGTTTTCAGTCCCTACCTGATTCCGTGGGTTTTCTCCAGAATTATTTCTGGGGTTTTCCTCCCACGTCTAAAACTGTAACTTCCTTCCTCATCTTCTATTATGGGACCTCACTGGAAATAAGTCGAATGGATTTCGTGGGCTATCCCGGCTGAATGCCAAATAATAGAATAAAATAAATAAAATAAATGAGCGATTGTGACTTATCTTGCGTTTGTGCAAGAACATCCAAGCGCGGACGATAGCTTGTGGTGTGCAACTGGTCCCCTCTTCAATTCCCACAGTTTAACATGACAGATGTTGCTAAACCAGTATGACCGTGTCCGGATGGTGGACTAGACGTGGTTGACGACAAAGAAAACAATATCAACCTGGCAGAGTTCTAACCAAGTCATCACAAGTCAATCACAGGTCACATGGCAAATTTGGTCAAGTCACAAGCTATTCAAATGAACTGTGATAGACGCATTCCTTTGTCATGGTTCATCCACTGTATCTCGTGAGCCGACTCATGATTGACTCATGATTGACTCATGATCGACTCGATTACAACTCTGCAACCTGGGAATTTGTGTGATTTGCATTGATTACGCGTGGAGTGATGTGGCCTTGTGGTCTAGTGTACTGGACCCAGGATCTTGGTGATACTGCAGATTGTGATTTCGAGTCCAGCAGGGGGTCATGGTGCTTGTGTCCTTGAGCAAGACACTTTGTCACAAGTTGTTTCTCTTCACCCAGGAGTAAATGGGTACCTGTGAGGGCAGTGATGATTGTGTTTGATTAGCCCACGTACACTTAACTTGCAGCCGGGGCTGTATACTCCCCGGGGAGCTGAAGTTTCAGGAATGATTATTGGGCCTGATGAGCAGGGGTAATAATGTAGTGCCTTGAGCACCGTGATCATGGTGGGCACTTTATAAATCTACATTATTATTGTTATAACATAAGGAAAGAGAATTGGTCGGAAATGTTAGAGGATTTGGCATTTTTGCCTTGAAAGTTTTGCGGTAATGGACATATACAATGGACAGACAGTTGCAGCCATAATAAGCCAGTTCGGTATCTCAAAGGTCAAAGGTTATTCGGGATAAAATTGCAGACGTAATGTCACGCCATGTTACGCGAAGGCCCATTCTGATTAAAGTTAACACGTGCGTGTTGTGCGACCACCGGTCACGCCGGTCATTCGGGATAAAATGTCATTGTGCACATGCGCAGTTGAAATACCGAAATGGCTTATTGTCACAATACAATGCATACAAGTGTTTATAATCAAATGATTTGAATTTATTTACATCTTGAGGTGAAAAAAAAATCAAAGCAAAAACAGTCAATTTAATATAAGCAAATATTTTGTTTTTTGAAAGATTTTCATCAAAATGTTATGATTAGTTTGGATTATTCTTTCAACAGAAATTGATTTGTACACCATATACGTCACCATTGGCTTAATTTGCATATCACATTGCATATTTTGTTTTTAATTTATTTTGCATAAATTTAGAAATATACAAAATTAGCAATTTCTGTGTTTGAACCTTCAAAATGTACACTATACAATATTTTTGTGAGTCAATACTATGCACATAGCATGTATACAGATATTTAAATAAATATATTTAAAGAGAACAATTTGTGTTAATTTTTTACTTTAATTGAATTCTAGCATATTGTATTTGAATGAATACTGAAAAAATAATGACAAAATGCCTATTCAATTTTCATCAAAGGAACCAAAATTGAACAAATTTGATACTAGGTTCATGAAAAACAATTGCAACGCTATATAAAAAAAGCACTGTTCTTTGTTTCAACTCTTAGTTAACGTTGTTGCACCTGTTATAATCCATCACTTAAGAATATGAATTCAATGAAAATTTACTCGCCCTGGATTTTTGTACAGGAACTGTACTCAGAACAGCGCCCTCTTGTGGTTCCTCTTTTCATTTTTTTGTGCCTCAGTTATGTTAGGCCAACTCAAACCATGAAATAAAACTGAATAAGTCACGTAATATTTTCAAAGTCAGCGTTGCAACAACTTTAGCAACATATCAAGAAAGCACCTTTAAGCTGTGATATGTACAGATTGTCCCCAATAAGGATCCTGAATGTGACAATGTCCTCATCACGTGTCGGTCACCGTCTTGAGCATCTCCGGGGTGATAGGCCAGACATCAGGGGCAGAGAGTTTGGCCTCCTCCTCCTCGTCAGTGAGTTTCTTGGGCTGGTGGAGGGTCATCTTGTGGCCGGTCACTCTGAGCAGTTTCAGCTCCACTGGACCCAGGTTCAGATAATCCTTAAAAACAAGCGGGGAAAGTTTAGATTCATCTCCTTTAGCATGCAAATGTTTAATTATGCAAAGTTCCGCTTCATGAAGTTGGTTGTGCTCAGCTCCGATATTTGGAAATGAAATGCAGGTTCCCTTGTGTTTCCATTTTTATACCTGCCCCCCCCCCCCAAATCCATGAGGAATCCTGACGTCAAAGTACCTTTTCTTGCGATTGTACAAGAAAGGAAAAACATTTTTAAACAAGTTTATAATATATTGTACAGCCGTAAATAAGAGTAACTAAACTTACATCAAAGTTCTCGTCTTCGTAATTCAAGTAATTGTCCAGTGTGTCGCCCTCCTCCCAGTCCCCTCCAAGATCTTCATCCTCTTCCCCAGATTTCTCCTTGATGGCAAGAGAAAACACCTTGGCCTCGACTGCCCTCTGGGTGGTGCTTTTGGGACGCTGCGCTTTTCCGACACCTGGAGAGTTGAGAAATGTGCATGTGGTTTAAAGTTACGATTAAGTGTGCATTGATGACAGAGGTTTCTTCAAAATGGGCGGTGCCTCCTGGAGAAGTGGGAGGGATTGTCATGGAGGTTTTAAGCACACAATTTTGCTAAGCACAGAAACATTTTGCTTAATAGCAAAAACAGTTACCAACTAAAATTGCATGTGATTCACATTGCTTGTTACTGGTTCCCTGTAAATTTTCGCCTATCAGGAATTCTTGATTTACAGTATTCTGTGCTCCATAAAATTGGGCCGGGTTGACAGAGAATAGTTCTTTATGAAGAAACTTTTACAAGGCAGGAATTTTTCCCCCCTCAATGTGTTTCTGTTGCAATTTTATCTTGGAATCGCACCTTGTGTGGCGCCCTCTATTGCCAAGGGTTTGTCGGCACTTTCCATGTCCATCTTGGCGAGGTCTCCCTCAAGGATCCCCATGTCCTCGATGTCATCTGCCTCCCCAAACTGTGTCAGGTAGAAATTCCTGGAGGCGCAAAAATGACCAAACAAAAGCACGGGACTGTTGGACAGCCAATCAAGAAGTGAAGAAATTTGTGCATTCGAGTCAAGTTAAACCGAATGAGGTGCTGTTAGCAAAGAATAGTTTGTTTCCCTTTGGTCTGTCTCATGAAATGAAAAGTCATATTTTAATCGAGTGATACCACAGTGCCAGGTTATATCACAAAGTTAGGGCATCATCCCTGGCTGCAAGGCATTATGGGTTTATGAATCACCCCTTGAACAAAGATACCGAGAGACAGTCAACAGCAGGAAAAGTGTCGGTGTGATGGTAAGGTTAAAATCTGCTTGTTAGTTTTCCTTGTTCACTCTAAGGAAAAAATTATTTACAAACTGAATGAAAATGAAGGTTTTTTAAAAAGTATTTAGTGGAGCGCTGTGGCCTCGTGGCTTAGTGTACCGGACTCAAGATCTGTGATACCACAGATTGTGGATTCGAGATCGGCTGGGGTCGTGGTGCTTGTGTCCTTGAGCAAGGCACTTTGTCACAAGTTGCTTCTCTCCACCCAGGAGTAAATTGGTACCAGTAAGGGCAGTGATGGTTACGTGTTTGATAAGTCCATGTGCGCTTAACTTGCAGCCGGGGCTGTATACTCCCCAGGGGAGTTGAGAAGGTTTTAGGGGTAATAATCATTTTGTACGCGCTGTGATATAAGTTATATTATTTGAGCGTTCTTAAATGCTGATTATTATTATTTGAAGTACATGAAAAGGCTTTTGAAAATGCCTATTCTCCTATCGCCATGGGCCTAATATTTGTATGCAAGTTTGCCCCGAACAAGGCTAAAAGCCACTCAAGGAACAGATCTACAAAAAGAAAAAGAATGAAGGATACAAGAGGTAGGAATTAATATTCCTCTTGAAGCAGGAAAGATCGTAAGATGAAGGGAAACATGCACCAGACAAAGATTTCCATGGTTACAGAACGAGGGAAAAAGCTGGATGGACTATTGGCAGTGGTACACTGCTTGGGGGGGGGGGGGGGCTTGGAGTCTCCCATGGTCTTAATTTTAAATTTTTGTATCTCAAGTGAATATTGTAGTCGTGCTGTGTAATAGCTTCCATAGTACATCCAACAAATGGCATGTGGAACAGAAAAATCCTGAATACACCACTGGTCGAGTCCTTGAGTCCTACACCTCTTAATTTGTAAGGTGCATATACCTCGATATCTTGAGGTCCTCGATGCGGCAATCAAACAAAAGGCTCATGATCTCAAGATTCTCCTTCTCCAGTCTCTCGACCTCCTCCACAAGGCGCTTGGTCTCCACCCGGTGTAGCTCTGCCTACAAAATATAGAAAATGCTTCCTTAATATTGTTTGGTACTGGAACTACACAGCTTGGCACAGATTCCTGAATGACCTGGGTCATAAGTCAAAGGTCAAGACACGGTTTAGTGGTCATGCTGAAGTAAAGTCAGTGCTATTCGAGACGAATTGAAGATAAAGAATATGTGTATCGCTGCACTATAAAAAAAATGCGTAAGTCCTGCATGCAAATGGAACTGATCCAAGGGGCATCAAGACCCACACTTTGGACTTGAGCATTCCTGACTTTTTCAGCTATCTTTGGCAGATTTTTCCCCCTCCCCCCTCCCCCAAACTGTGAGTACTCCCAAACCCCCGGCTCTGTTAGGGTTTTAAATCCCGTTCTCTGGGTAAACTTCAGCCACACCCACCATTCAGCCACTTGAGACACACCCACAATCCCAATCTCTTCAACTTCAGTCATACCCACCATTGGTGAAGTCAAGTTTTATTTCTCGTAAATTACAAGCCAGGGAAACCTATCCTTGTGACCCCCGGAATCAAAGTAATCTTCAGCTTACCTCTTTCTTCAACCACTTATTGTCTGTGACTTCCTGCGTACTCCACTTGTCCAAGGTTGTCATCGCTTTCTAAACAGGAAAACAGCACAATAAGAAATTAATCTGTAGAAGAGTTTATTTTCGAGAAAATTAGAATTGCTTCTTCATTGCCAATGTTTGTTTACCCCTGAAGCTATGTGCTTCTGCTCCATTACTCTCTCCTCCGTCGATTTGTGGATTTCATCTTTAGCCACATTCAGAGTTCTCTCCAGATGAGCTGACGAACAAAAATAAAAGGAGAGAAGAGAAATAAACGTTGATCAATGAAAACAGATTTTGATTCTTTACAAGGTGCAATGATAGAGCCCATAGGTAACTCGTGGAAATTGTCACGTTTTCATCAGTAAGGCAAATTAATGTCAATTATAAAAATCTGCTAACAGCATTTTCAACAACTTATAGGTACAGGTAAAGAAGCTGATGATAATAAGGGCTTGTAATAATCTTACATATTTATTTAGAAAACTTGGAGGATATTCATGTATTACAGTGGTAACCTTTTTTTGTTCTTTTTTTTTTTCTTCTGCTTTTTGCTTTTACGCTACCAGTCTCAAGTCTAAGACTAGGTCCATTTGATAACTTGTTGGGGGGCTTTTTAGGTAAAGAAAAATTTTTCTGCCCTGTCCAGCACTGTTTTGGTCCAAATTAAAACTGACATCCCCCTCTCCCCCCAACATTTAGATTCTATCTTGTACCTTTCATCTCATCAAAGCTGACTTGCATATCCAGAAGCTCTTGTTCCAGTATTGTGATGTGCTTGCCGTGGCCGTGCTGACCGTTGTTCTTGTAGTCCAACCACTTATCCACCATGACCAACTCTTGTTCCAACTCCTCTTCCTGCTCTGCAATCTGATTCTTCAGATCTGGGCATTGACAGTACCAGTGATTAAGAGAATATTTGGAGACCAGCCTCAACAGGTGCCAATTTCATTGAGCCATTAATTAAAGCACAGAATTTTGCTAAGGCCAGAAAAACTTCGCTTAGCAGAAACAGGCTTCCAGCTAAAATTGCGACTGGTTGATTTTTGCTTACAAAAATCTGCATAGTAATTATTTTGTGATAGGCAGCTCCAGGAAGTTGGGCCTAGATATTGGCCATACACTAAGAAAAGCCTCAAGCTGAAACTAGCAATAATTGGCTAAGTATAAAATAACTAGTTTTGCTTTGTAAAACAGTTTTCTAGAAAGTAAGTCATGCAACTGTACAATGCTTCTGATCTGACCGGTTCTTCACAAATAGCAAAACACATAACTGATGCCAAACTGTATCTTGGCATTTTTTAATGGGTATTGCCCAACACAAGGCCAAAAGGCCACTCAAGGTGTGGGCTACAAAAGAAAAGACAGAAATCACAGGGATAGAAGGTATCTATTCACATTTCGTTTGAATTGTGAAAGATTATAGGTGGAAGGGAGGCAGGTTACAGGTAAGGAGTTCCAAAGAGAGGCAGTACGAGGGGAAAAACTTAGAGTATATGCATCTTTGTTTCACAATCCGTCCATGTGAATTCGTTGTCCTGCTCTTTAATACCATTTGTTTATCTAACCCTCCTCTATCCGTCTCTGTACCTTCGATCTGTTGGTCCTCCTCCTTCGCTGCCTTCCATTTGTCTTTGAGTGCCATTTCTACATGTTCCTTGTTGACCACGGTGACCTGTTCCAAGTCTTTGTCTCTTTCCTTAGCCTGCTTGAGGAGGGTACGGATGTGATACAGCTGTTCCTCCTTGAGACGTTCATTCTGGATAGATAAAAACATAAAATGTGATTCGAAAGCTTTGCATGGTGGTGAGTACAATAAGAGAATTGTAGACACGCCATGTGAAGTGACTAACTCTACGAAGAGAAGTGTGGTTCTATGAAGAAGCAATGGACAATGGTATTAGCCCGACGTTTCAGTCAGTATGCTCAGGCCATCATCAGCAGAAGAATAAGTACAACTAAATGAATTGTTGTAAACTGAGAGCATCAAGCACTGACCAGGCTTGCCAGGATAAAATGAGAAATTAACCAAACCAGACTAGTCCAATTCCGAAATCTCAGATTCATTTGCCAGGTTATCTTCAATTATTGGGATAATTTCGTTGGTATCTATTGAAGATTATCCTCTATTTAGATCTGGACCCAGGAAAACCGTAAGGGTGGCATGGTAGGGCGGGCAACCAAAAAATGTGGCCAACCCCACCATGCCACCTCTACATTGTAGCCCTTTATCTAGAGTGGCTTTTAGCCTTGTATTGGGTGACTTCCATAAAAAATACAGAACACCGTATATAATAAGGGTCATGGATTTTTTATAGATCGGGTTCTGTGTCTAAACTTTACAAGATTTTAACTTGGATTGGGATTGGAAATTTTTACAACACTGCCACTGCCCATGGAATCCACAGTGAGTTGTCTGTAAGAATAAATTACAAAACTGTGAATAAATATTTAATGACTCGCCCTTTCTTTGTGTTTCTGGCTCCTTTCCTCAAGTCCTTTGATTTCGTACATGAATTCCTCCAGCGCCTGTTCCTTGATGTTGATTCTAGATTGATGGGTTAAAAATTTGTAAACAAGTGAGTTCGTTTCGATATGAATTCAACAAATCCTATTAAAGCATATAGCCGCGGGTCTAGAATCTTATTAGTGGGGCAAGGCAATTTTTCCTTGATAAAGAACACTTGTATTAGAAAATCAAATTGTTTACATGGGGATATTTCAAGGGGCGTCAAGGGGCAGAAAACAAGAAGAAAAAGACCCAAAAAAAAAATTACGCTGTGCTTTGTTTATCCTTGCTTTAGCCTTGAGTCTACTCTACTCTACTCTAGGAGTAGAATCACAGTGGGACAACGTCCCCATCTTGTTCATATCTAAAGCACACATCTAAACAAAGTGTGACAAAACAGTTCGTAGATTGTCTCTATTATTTCTGTGTTACAAGTCGAATGTTAGGTCTGGAAATGATTTCCACAGTATCATCTATCCGTATGCCATGGGTCGGATGTGAGAAGGATGGGAACAACATTTGATAAACACATTGATATCGATTACAAATCTTACTGGTATGCTAGAATGGCTTCTTGGATGGTCATCTGTGGCTCGGTGGACTTCTTCTTCCCGCCCTTCTTCCCGCCCTTCTTCCCACTCCCCTTCTTCTTGCCCTTTTTACCCATTTTTCGCAGTTGCACACCGTCCTAGTACATGACAAACACACACCAAAGTAAGAGAGGTGAAAGATCTGTAAACTAGGCTAACAGTTGTTTCTGAACGGTTGGCCCTGGCCCCTTGCTGGCCGCACCTGTACTGACCAGTAGGCTCATTAGCCTTTTAGAGGTATGGCGGACACAATAGGAGAGGGCGCTATTTGATTTGGGTATACCTTTTGAGTTGTGTTAAACCACAGGAAATTTCAAAGGTGAAGATTAAGATTAGGCATGATCTATGTCGGACAACTCGACCGCTGGCCGACTCGACTCGAGACAACTCGACCGTTCAGACAACTCGACCGTTCAGACAACTCGACCGTTCAGACAACTCGACCGTTCAGACAACTCGACCGTTCAGACAACTCGACCGTTCAGACAACTCGACCGTTCAGACAACTCGACCGTTCAGACAACTCGACCGAAGACCCCACGCGCGCCGAAGACCCGGTACCCGCGCCGAAGACCCCGCGCCGAACACCCCGCGCCTATAGACCTGACCCCGCGCGGGGCCGCGCCTAGTGACAGGTCGAGTGTCGTGAGCTACCTTTGATGTCGCAGAGTCAGTTGCCGACGGCTTAATTAGGTTTTTAGACTGACACACCTAATTAACGATGCCGAAAACTTCCCATTATAAAGCTGCAATGTGATTAAATAAGGAATTGGTCTGTCCGCTGAGCTTTTGTATAATGATTGCATTTGTATGAATATCAAATAAAGTGAAGAAGGTTGCTGAAAAAAAATGAACCTTCGCATGTGACTTAACTGGCAAATCTAAACATATATCCCGGCCCCCTGTGTACCCCAGCCCCGTCCAAAACGACAGCACTGTCCGGCCCATCAACCCAGTCACCCAGTGCCGTTCCTTCCACAACCCCTATCTACGAGTCTCAACGGACGACTTGTCTCAACGGACGACTTCTCTTCCCATTTGACCAAAAAACGGTCGAGTTGTCTGAACGGTCGAGATGTCTCAACGGTCGAGTTGTCTCGAGTCGAGTCGGCCAACGGTCGAGTTGTCCGAGCCCCATGGATTGTACTGTCTATGAATTGTACTTTAACTCAATGACAAAACAATATCTGATTCTGACTTTCACTGGAATTTGTGTTTTCACAAAATGTTTACCCAAATCAAATAGCGCCCTCCTATTGTGTCCGCCATACCTCTAAAAGGCTAATGCAGTAATTATGAGAAATTTTGCCTGTTGTCCGGAAACTGGGCAGGTTGCTATTAGACAAAGTGCAAATCATTAGCCTGAAATATGTTACATTTAGCTTGTTATATATGACATCAGATACTCTTATAGAACATAAAGTGTCCCTTACTTTGAATGTCGAAACGTATTATTCCTTCAGGCTTTTATCAAAAGCCATATTCTGAGATTGCCGACCACACACGCCAAACAAGCTTCCTTGGTTTCCAAGCAGCCGCCGAGTTCCCACCAAGCTGACTCTTGAGGGCGCAAATTTACAGCTCACGTTGGTAAACGGCAACCACTAGAAACAGCGAGTGCTATATATTTCACCTAGCTGTACCAGTCAACTCAAGATGGCAGCGGCCATATGATAACCGATAACCGGTTTGCTCATATCAGTGCCACAAATTTCAATACGAAAGATTTAGATAAGGAGTTTCTAAACTTCCTTTAAAAAAAAATGGCAGTGTTATTAGAAACAACTTTGGGAGATATTGTGATCGATTTGTATCCAGAGGAAAGACCTAGATGTGAATATTACTAAATACTTTTATAACATAATTATTGTCCAGTTTTCGGACAAAAACAAATCGGCAATTTGAACTTGAAAACCAATATTATTATTAAATCCTTGTCTTACGGGCCTCGGATATTTGAAATGTGTAGTTCATACAATTGAAGGTGCAGGAGCTCTGGGCCCGGGGGGTAGAGAAGGGGAACAATTGACCTAACGTTAATCAAATTTAACATGTTATTGTCATTGTCAAATTTAAACAGTCAAGACAATAATTGAAATACTCATGATACTTTTTAGTTTCATTGTTCAGTTTCGTAGTAATTATTTTTTTATTATTTCAGAACATGCCTTTCCGTCTGCAACCTCCTAGACTGTGCATCAATTTCGAGTCACAGACGGCAATAGTTTTCTATAATTAATAAACAACTTGACCCCTAAAAACATGGCCCAGAGACCGAGTGCTGTCATGACCATGAAAGGGTTGATTACATTTAGGCCTACATTATTACATTTTACTGTCATGATTATGTAATTGTAAGGTAAAGTAAAAAAAAAACATGTTTAGCGTCCCCGCCCTCTTTCTTTTTTGGGCCGCCAGGATTTAAAAAAAATAAATTACCAGTGGAAAATAAGGTGTAAACAAAATGTCAACCGATCCATCGGCAAGATGAAATACAAGCTTACTAAACCATTTAAAACCACTGTAAACATGTTCATTTCTCTTGTCCACCATGTCTCTTCCTTTTTTGTATCTTTGAACAGTTGAAAAACCTACGGTTGTCGGAAATTGTAAAAAGAATGGCGGCCATCTTGAAAATAATTAAATAAATATAAAAAGCCCCTCCTCCTTCCTTTTTCAAAAAATGCAGACGCAGAACATGTTTTCTTTTTTTACTTGGCCTTCTGTAACCAATGGACTGCTATTTTAATCAATGCAATTTTAAAATAAGACAAACAAATTTGATTCAAATGCTGATTTATCATTAGGTTGCCTCAACTTCTTGAAGCTGTGCAAAATCAAGTATTACAACTTCAGTCTCTTCCACTCTGTGCAGGTAATTCATTGAATTGATTTTTTACATTTCATTTAGCATATATAAAGCAGTGCCATATGGATAAAACACTGCCACTTTAGCATGATATATATTATTCACACATAGCTATGGCAAAGTTGTTTTGTGCTGATTTTCTACAGTTGCTCCAGAGAGACCTTGAGAGTGGCCTCTTAAGCTTCATTTTTTTCTTCTCTTCAGAGAAATTTTATGGCACAAACAGGAGATCCAACTGGCACAGGAAAAGGAGGGGACTCACTTTTCTGGTAAGTGAAGAAATCATACAGGCTCATTTTCTTTATTTGCAAGAATGGCTCACACAAGATTTGAAATTCTTAGTTTTGTATTATAAACTGGAAGAACCGTTGGAGTACATATTCTGCCTCAATACATTGACAATTTGGTAACAAAGATAAGTACAGATGGTTTCCATTCTGATTCTACAGCAAGCTTTATGGAGACCAAGCTCGCTTCTTCGAGATGGAGACGGCTCCCCGCATCAAACACAAACAGCTGGGTGCTGTATCTATGGTCAACAATGGAGACAACATGCATGGATCACAGGTAGGAATACTTGAGGAGCAATGTTGTTGAATACTGAAATGTGCTTGTTCAAAAAATTGTAGTTCATTCCTCTCGGTTTTTTCACAATTTCCACTTTTCATACTCTTTGTTCTTTCTACTCTTTACTAGTTTTTCTTCACGTTGTTGGAAAACCTTGACTACCTAGATGGCAAGCACACTGTGTTTGGAGAGGTGAGCGAAGGATTTGATGTACTGACGAAGATCAACGAGGCGCTGGTTGACAAAGAAAACAGACCATATCAAGATATCAGGTCAGTCACCCATAAAATAAAAAATAAAAGTTTAAAAACATTAAACAAACTGTGGAAATGCTGCAATGAGAGAACCAAGCAAGTTCCACGGGAGGTTAAAAATAAGACCAAATGAGTGTACATGGAAAGTTTATTTCCTCAGTTTGTATTTCTAATTTATCTTGATTGATCGATTCATAAGAATGACTGATTTATTTTAGTAATTTTGATAATAATTTTGATAATTAAGTAATTTATTTTTCAATTACCAAAAAATAAATAAATCAAATACAAGTAGATACATAAAGACTTCAGGCGCAAAAGCTTTTGCGCCTGAAGTCTTCACATACAAACTATAAACAATAAAAGAAAAGAACATTTCGTTAAAAAGGAGATATTTAAAACAAGATTGTAAACCTTTATTTATTGATTAATTGATAAACTAATGGATTGATTGATTTATCCTGTCTCAGGATCAGCCATACAGTCGTTCTGGACGATCCTTTTGATGATCCCCCTGGACTGGAAATCCCTGACGGGTCACCGGAGCCTACCAAAAAGCAGCTAGAGGTATGCAAAGCAGTCACTAAGTAAGTCACAATAGGACATATTTTTGGCAAATAGGGATCCTTTTAAAATATTTTGTCCGTACATACAATAATTAATTCATTGTTTGATAAGTAAAATCCATTCTTTACAATTTGTTGCTTTAATTAAAGTAAGGTTACTTATCGTTTCGGTTTGCGGTAACACCATGTGTTTATCTCAACTAACGAGAGGTATGGGTTCTGAAAAGAACCTTATCGCACAACTCGTATCTCAACCTTCGTTAAGTGAGAAGGGTTTAACCCTAACTCCCTAGGGTGTGTGGAAAATCGTATTAAAATTGGAGGATTCAGGACTGTTAGGGTTAAGGGGAGAACCAATTTTCTTGCAACTCGTTTTCTCTACTGTCGATAAGTGAGAAATATGATTCAGGGGAGAACCATGGGGACTTCACGGGTTAATATGGTTCAGGGAGAACCATGGGGACTTCTCGGGTTGTTCTCAACGTTTCGATTAGCCTGCTCTAATCTTCGTCAGGAGAATGAGGTTTGCCGATGCAGCTCCTTAACCCTAACCCTGCCAGACGCAGCACAGTGCATCTGTGGTGACAGCTTGACCTTGCTGCACTCTGCACACAAGTCAATGTGACAAAGTATGCAATCTGATGCGTCTGGCAGGGTTTCTAGCCAAAATACCCTGGAGGGTTACGGATATATTATATACTACTTTTGAATGATCTTTCCAACTATAGCAATTTTAAGACAAGTATTTGCTGGGATTGTGTGTAGAAAGGGAAGCGTTCCGATTGGTACCACTGTTGTGTGATGTGTTGTGGTTGGTTGCCACTATGGTATTGTTCTTGTTGTGTGTGTTTTTGATTGGTTGACACCGTGGTATTGTGTGCGTTTTCTGCTGTGTGCGAGTTGCCTGCTCGCTGAGGCGTGTCAGTTGACTGTGGGGTGTGAGTGTTGGTGGATGGTAGGATTGAATGCCAGATGTTGCTGATGAAATAGCCGATGTCCTGGGGGACAGTGTCATGTTTATGAATCTCAATAGCCTCTCTGATACGACGGGTGTACCAATGCTTCTCCGGGGCTATGATCTCTGCATTCTGCCAGTCAATAATGTGGTGCAAATCGGTGGAGTGTTTAATGATCGCAGATTTGTCAAATTCACCTCTGCGGTCGTGGGCCTTGTGTTCCTTGAGCCTGGTCGTAAGGTCTCTACACTTTACCACAAGTGCAAGGAATTCGGTAAACTCCCGCTTGACGGCTTGGATCATGTCTGTCCTTGTGGGTGTGTAACTTCGTTTCCAACTTGTTTCGAGTCCGGTAGTAGACCTTGATGTCAGCTTCCCTCAGGATACGCTGAATCTTGTGTGAAGTATGGCCAATGTACAGTAGGACGGCAATTGGTTTTTCGGTTGCGATCGGGGGTTGAGGCGCGTTCCTAATCGGGAGAAACTTAAGCTTATCAGGTCTCTACCCATTGTCTCTTAACACGGCGTTAAGATGATTTAACTCGGATGGCAAGTGCTCTTTATCACTGATAGTGTGTGCCCTTCGAAGTAGGGTGCGATTCACAGAGGATTTCACGGACGGTGGGTGGAACGACCGAGATACGAGTTGTGCGATAAGGTTCTTTTCAGAACCCATACCTCTCGTTAGTTGAGATAAACACATGGTGTTACCGCAAACCGAAATGATATTGATATTCCACCATGCAAAGCCTCAAAACTTATATAAGGTTACTTAGTGTGAAATTGTACATCAGTAAATGTGAAGTCATTACTGATTGCACCTCTGATCTCTGTGTAAACTGGATAGCTCATTTGCCATTGCCGCTGAAAAACTGAAGCCAGCAGCAGCCATATTAACACTCCCATCGTATGGGATCGTTTCCATATCAATACAGTGTTCTATTGAAAATGATAATGATCTTGGACCCTGGGGACAAGTTTGTCAAACAAATTGTATAGGTAGTTTTTACTAATATGTCGAACGGCGGCTTCGACTCCCAACAACCGATGTGCTATCCAGTTTACATTGCCAAAAATGATTTAATCCTGGAAGCATACCTGGCATCAGTTTTCAGAATGCGTTTATTCGGAATTTATTTATTAATGTACGTTGTCAATTTGTCATTTATATTCTAGAGTGGAAGGATTGGAGCCGATGAGAAGATTGACGACACCGAAGGGAAGACGGCCGAGGAGGTGGACGAGATGACCAAAGAGCAGGAAGCAAAGGCCAGATCACAAATCCTGGAAATGGTGAGTACTCATGATTTGAACTTTGACCTCTGCTGGGGTTTAGCCCAACCCCGCCCTCTCTGTAGAGTCACGCCTTGATCACATCACTTTATACATTAAACTTGAATTTATTTTATTAGGTCGGAGATCTACCAGATGCAGATGTGAAACCACCAGATAATGTTCTCTTTGTCTGTAAACTGAATCCCATCACCACCTCAGAGGACCTAGAGGTCATCTTCTCCAGATTCGGACAAATTAACAGGTGTGTGCCATCCATTTGGTTTGGCCAGTCATTGTTTTCTGTTGTGCCGGGGGCTGGAATCCAAAAATGCCGAAAGCTCTCCGAAGTGTGCCCTTAAAAAAGTGAAATTTCTGACAACTCCCCCCAACAATTCTTTTTGTATGGTCATACTCAAAATTTGCTTACCGTACTTACTGATAATTTCAGCATTGGCAAGGCTGAGTTTCTCTGTGGAATTGTGCCCGTGTTTTTCAACTAAATATAATACTTCCATAGCAAATGGTGGAGAATTTTTATGTGTTCATTTCTTGCAAGAGGAGTGACTTACAAAAGAACAAGAAAGTTGTCAAGGTGGCAAGTTAATCTTGATAATTGATTTAAACTAAGCTCTTCATGTGTTCATAAATGTTGAAGCCATGTCTCATAAACTTCAACACAACTCTTCTGTAATGATCATTTTTTTGAATTTAAGTATTTTTTTGTGTTGTTCTTTAACACGTGGATGAAATATTTTTCATGTGAATGTATTTGACAGTTGTGAGGTGATCAAAGACCAGAAGACGGAAGATTCTCTTCAATATGCATTTGTTGAATTTGAGCGAGTGAGTATGAATTTGCATTGCATAGGTACGATGAAGAATTATAACTTGCATTGTCAGACATGTATACCCTACTCACCCCACGTCCATCTTGGTCCGGTACCCAAAATCCTGATGATGCCAATCACTGATCTGGATAGTTAGATAGTTAGGCTGTGTGAGTTGAAGCCGCCATACACCATATTACCACTCCTAAAACAACAGATTTTTCCAACCTTGTTTCCATTGTCTACTTTCATCCTTGTTCTCCTTACATAGAGATCAGTGGAAAAAATAGGAGTGGTAATATGGCAGCTACTCGCTTCAGTTCTCAATGGTCAATGAGCTATGCAGTTTACACAGAGATAATACCAATGTACTGAGATCTTAATTGAAATTGGCACAAGATATTTTCTTGTAGTCCCCCGTTCCTACTTGAACTACAGAGAAGAAAGTGGCTTTGAATTGGTGTTATGCATGCAGAAGTTTTTAATTAATTGTTTGTGGTTTAACACATGCGACTGCTTTTCCTTTCATTTGTTTTCCTTGATTCATCAGGAGGAAGACTGCGAGAATGCATACTTCAAGATGGACAACGTACTCATCGACGACCGGCGGATTCATGTAGACTTCAGCCAGTCAGTGGCAAAGGTCAACTTTAAGGGCAAAGGTCAGAGTAGGCTTAATTCTTTCTGGCACAGTCCTGAGATAAACACGTAGACATTTTTGGCAGCAGAAGAAAACCCATTTCACCACCCCTTGGTGTACTGAGGGGGTCTCGCCAATGGTGGGAGTTACCCCGCCTGGGTCTATAGGTCTGAAATTGGGTAATTTCTCTGGTATCTATTGAAAACCCTGTGGGTGGTGGGGCTGGTAACCTAAAATGTGGCCAACCCCACCACCTCTGTTGTAGCCCTTTACGTAGAGTGGGTTTTAGCCTTGTAAAAAAAAAATAATAAAATAAAAGCAGAAGACAAAATTAAACAAAACAAAACAACAGCTGCTTCGGCCATATGTCAGTCACTTTTGTTGTACATTTGTCACACCATAGACGTGACTGTGATTAGTGGCGTGATTTTTTGCTTCCTTGTCTTGGGTGTCAAGTAGTGCAAAGAATTATACTTAATGTGGTTTGACATACATATTGGTGCAATTCTGTCACTATAGGATTTTTTGGCAGGGAATTTTTAAACTTTGGTTGAGATAGGTTACAAAATTGTATGTAATTGTTCTCCTTTGTACAGGACCCATGCAGATTCCACAGTATAGCTCAGACAAGAAGCCCCAGTTTGCATTGAAAGACAAATCCAAGCAACAAGGGTAATTCCATTTCCTGGTTTCAATACAAGCAAGCAACCTTGATTCTTTTCAGATTAACCCTAACCCTCCAGGGCATTTTGGCTAGAACCCTGCCAGACGCATCAGATTGCATACTTTGTCACATTGACTTGAGTGCAGCAAGGTCAAGCTGTCACCACAGATGCACTGTGCTGCGTCTGGCAGGGTTAGGGTTATTAATCTGGATGATGTCCTACAGAATTGGCACTATTATGTTCTACACTAGTTTTTTTTGGGTGGGGAGTGGGAAGTTTGCAGGTTTTGAGAAATCTGATTTTGGAATATGTTGAGAATTGATTTGAAATGTTTGCAAAATTTTGAAAACATTTCAGACAGTCTCGAAAAGTTTACTAAAAACAAGAAACAGGAGGGGTTACCCAAGAAGTAAACATGGCCAACAGATTGTTGCTGGGGTTTCAAATTTATTTCAACTTGAAGATGGACACTTGGACTCTTAGAGTTTCTAACGTTTTTTTTTAACCAAAGTTTATTAATAAAATAAAATCTCAAACTTGTCAGTTTCTTAGGATTTATCTATTTGTTGTATTCACAGAAAGCTGTATGATCTTGTGCTGGAGGGAGACGACACAGAGACACCTTCCCATCATGCATCTGGCTCTCATAAGAGGCACCAGGAGTCCAGCGACGATTCTAGTGGCAGCAGAGATGGCAGATCAAAAAGAAAGTCAAAGGTAGCAATTTCTTCTTTTTCTTTTTTTTTGCATCAACCCCTCCCACTCCCCCTTCCCCTCGAAAGGCCATACATAAATGAGTGCTAAATAATCAACTAAAGGCTGCCGTCTGTTAACGGCTCCTGGTAAATTATTGATGTTTGAAACTGCACTTGCTGCAACTACATAATTTAACCTGTTAAAGAATCCATAAATGATGAATTTTGATTGTTTCAAAGTGAGTCACATACTCTTCCAAAATATAGCAAGTTCATCTCTCAAAAAATCTTTTAAGATTTGTTCATAACCAACTCCATGTAAAAGTTGGCATTTTATCATGTGCTTTTTTTATTGAGAAATACAGATATTTTTAGAATGTCTTTCCACTGACTCAAATTGGCATAGGACACTTAGATTTTCACAGTTGGATGATCTGTTTGAAACTCCCAAAATAGCTTTCGGATGAATTTTTTAGTCCCATAGAGCCATCTACATGCATTCCTGAATTTGAATGTTTCAGGTAAAACCAAGAAAGCGTGGAAACGGCAACACAAGCAGCGATGAGAGTGATTATGACCGGAGCAGACGGCGGAAAAAGGACAAACGCAGAAAACATGACAGCTCCGGCGATGAAGATACAACCAGAGACAGACACAGGGAGCAAGATAGGGTCAGGGATAGGGAGAGAGACAGAGGGGAGAAAAATAGAAGTGACAAAAGGGATGAGAGAGACAGTAGGGGAAAAGATCACAGGTATGGGGAGAGGAATAGAGATAGAGATAGAGTAGGGGAGAGAGAGAGGGGTAGGGGGGATGAGAGAGATCGGGGAAGAGACCATGGGGCAGACAGACACACAGAAGGAGATAAACATAGGAGGGAGGAGGACAGAGACAGAGGGAGGCAGAGGGACAGAGATGGTGATAGACATAGAGATAGACATGGTCACAGAAGATAGCATTTAATACTTTCAGGAAATTTTAAATTCGCCCTGCTTTATTAAAGGCACACATTGCCCTGAAATCCCCCCAAATTGCATCTTTTTGGTTAGTTAGCTAACCAATCTCCAAGGTCTGAGTGTAAAAATTCTATCATAATGTGGAATATTTAGGGAGACTAGCGCCGCACATAGTGAAACCTGTATGCAACCAAAGCATGAAGGACACCTCTAAATTCCATTGATCTGACCTTACCTAACTAAAATAGTGTCTCTGTTTTTGTCTATGATTTTAAAGACAAATGGCGCATTTTTAACCTTTTGAAGCCGGATGATGTCTATAGACACCAAAAACCAAAAATAATTACCACCAGGCCGGATGATGTCCATTGTTGGATTATTGTATATGTTATGCTTGGCTGCACAGGTCGCTCCGGCACCCAGGTGCCTCATTATAGACAACCGTACTCAAGGGGATCAGGGTGGTTGTGTACATTATTGCGTTCTACTTTTGCAAGATCTGTCGGACTATAGCAATTTTAGGATAAACACTTTTTGTAGCCTAATGGGGCGGCCTCCAAGGGAATGTGCCCCTTTAAGAAGTGAAGGATGGGGAATATTTTGTATTTTAATTTGTAGATATGTTTTATTTGGTGTTCCAAGAGGGGAATTACGAAATGGGGGGGGGGGGGGGGGGGGTCAGTTAATTGACCTTCTGACTTGTTCAGATGTCAGTTGGGATTTTTTTTAATGAATAGGGCATGGAAAGAAGCCATGCTGTATTCTTCTGTTAGGTCCAATCATCAAACAGTAAATGTTTGTTGAATTTTTTGTTTCAAAGTTATAAAGAAGACTGGCAGGAGCAGGATTTAAACCTGCAACCTCTGGAATACTGGTCACTCAAGCTTATTGTGATTTGTTTGATGAAATGTTATTGTGTTATAGTAGCAATGCCTCTTTGTTGTTGTTTTTTCAAGCGTAGGGAAATTCAATTTAGATTTGGATGTTTTAATGATATAAACTTTTTTGTTGAAACATATTTCTCTTGTTTTAATTTTTTTTTAAATCAAGCCCTAATATAAAGATTTTTCTTGGTTAGTTTCAAGGCAGTTGGTAACACTGCAGTCCTATTGAGTGGAAACAATAAAGTTTCATTGAAAAACACAATAGTCATGTTTATTCATGTGTTTGTTTATATTAACTTTATCTGTTAATATCAACCCTGCTCCACCGCCCCCTCCCCACCGCCCCCTCCCCAACCCTACCACCTTTCCAGGGCCACGAGGGGACATCCCATCTATTAAAGCCCTTTGTCCCTGTAAGCTAGAGAACCCCTTCTCATAATTTCAGCCCCCCCCCCCCCTCCCCCCTCCAAAAAAATAATAATTAATTGTGTATTTTCACCAATACACGACGACAATGACATAAGCTGGTGTCATGCCAAAAAGTGTCCGGTGCCAAATACTGTCCGCTCATTAGCATACTGCTCTCTGATTGGTCAAGTGGGTATTACGTCATCGCGATATCGGAAGCTTGCTAAATAGTGTCCGGGCGTACGTACGTAGCGTGCATCCGGCCGCCGTAGCGTGCATCCATCGCGTCCTTGCCGTCAAGCTATCAACACTGCGTGACGATAAGTTTTCATTCGCATATTTTAAATATGATCTTTTTGGGTTTCAAGCAGACAGTATGATAAAGATGAACGGGCCGTCAAGAAAAAAAAGTGGATAAAAACTCATCCAACGATTCAAAATAGTCGCTGGTACATGAATACGTATGAGGTATAGTAAAAAAAAAGTATTTGGCAAGGAACGGACAGTATTTGGCAGCAATTTAGCGGACAGTATTTGGCAGCAATTAATTAGCGGACAGTATTTGGCAAGGAAAGGACGGTATTTGGCAAGGAACGGACAGTATTTGGTAGCGTGCTTTGTGTGTGTTTGGGTGTTCATATTGTGCTGTGCATATTGTGCTGTGCATATAAATGCAACGTTGCAACGCATGCATGAGCGGACACTTTTTAGCAGCGGACACTATTTGGCATGTAATACATGCCAAATAGTGTCCGTGTCTTTTGCGCGTGCTCAGCGGCCAGTATTTGACCAATCAGAGAGCAGTATGCTAATGAGCGGACAGTATTTGGCACCGGACACTTTTTGGCATGACACCGGGCGCTGGCGGCACTGCGTGACGATGGTGATATCGGGAGATGACAGTGAAACGACTTGATCGAGTCTATGTTTGGACAAGAGTGCTAATGAGACGACTTGATCAAGTCGATTTTTTTTCAGCAGCTGACAAAGCAAAATCTATGCACTTACAGGCGGTGTAGTTTCCGGCGGCGACCTCTGTTGACAAAATTTGAATCGCAAAATAATGCTGAATTAATTATATCTTATGGAGAAAGACAGTCATGAATTTAAATAAATAAGAAATTTCTAGCCACTTTAAAAATAGTCTTTGTATAAGCATTCTCCATGGTATAAGTAAACATTTCTTTAACGTCTGGCTGTACAAATTCTGCCGCATGAAAAAACTGCTTGTACTCGATGGATTTTGCATCTATGTACGATAAACATGTACACAAAACTAGTTAGTGCGGAGGGGTCATACTAATCTTTCTCTTTGAAGTACCGTTAGGCCTAAACGTTTTACACCTGATAATCATGATTGACGTTTGCTGTCGACCAATCAAAGTATGCAAAAGTAAAGGAACATTGGCAGCCGAAATTAGTTCTATTCATCCTATGTGCTGGTCGCAAAAAGCTCTTCCCATGCAGCAGAAAATCATTTTGATGAAGCGATTAAAAGATACCTCCCGTGCATGCAGTCATTACTATAATTACAAACAAGAAAAGAAATCCGCTGGGGGGGGGGGGGGGGGGGGGAGGGGTGGGGGTTTATTAAATTGCAAGTAATGGGCCTACGATAAAAATTGGCCGTTCCATCTCCAATATAATTTGACAGATAAACGTTTATTCCAAAAGCCCTGCGTGTTATACATTATACATGTCTTCTATTTGCTAGATTTATCGTCTGTCCTTTTTATTCAAACTAAATTATGTTTCTGTCAATTTTGGGGGGATCGTTCTTTTTTCAGAACCGATGCGATGGAAATAAAGTCAAGACGGCCAACCCCTGTTGGTTTATTGTACAATGTCGCCCCTTAAGGCTTAATGGTATGGTCTGCGCTGTCGTCTGATGCAACATGGCTGCCGATTTCGGAACTGTATGAAGACGTCCTTTTTTCTTTTTTTTTAACTGGTATTTTCAGACGTTTAACCTCCCGTTTTTAAACCTATATTTCGTTTTGACACATATTTTACGGTTTTATACCGCATTTGTCAACTTAGAACGTGTTTTGGAGGTGTTGACGGTGTGTTGACGGTGTGTTGACGGTGTTTATCGTGTTGACGGTGTGTTGACGGTGATTATCGTGTTGACGGTGTGTTGACGGTGATTAGTACGACCGGTGCGGAGACGTGGCAGCATTGGAGGATAATTTTCTGTAGTTTTATTTATGAATAAGATTATAAAGAAGGAGGTTCAGACAATTCTACTATGACCATGAAGGTAGGAAGATTAGCAGTATTTTTACTCGGGTAGTGTGAGTATGGACTCCATGGTGTGTGAGGTAGCTCGAAAATTCTAGCTCTTGGCTCATGACATGTGAGATTCGCCATTAGAGCTAACGTTAATGTTAGAAGGAATTCTATATCATAGGTCAGGGTCCAGTGTTCGATTTAGACGGGTGCACGCATGCACTGGTGCATGTACTTTTTCCTCTGTGCACGTAAACCTCTGGTACAACGTGCACGCTGTGCATGTACTTTTTTAGGCCTGTACGTACCTGCTGGTATATTTCCCCATGTTGAACAACGTATCACAACGCGCACCCGATTTATTGCACGCAACGATATCGACATGATGTGTGCGTGCCTGCATATTACCGTCGTTGTAGTCTTGGTCAAGTGCAAAACAACCGCAACCGATCTGCTACCGTATTATTCCCAATGTACAATGTACGTACACGTCCACGCAGCTAACATTGACTTGAGAAAACACTCGTTAACCCGGCCCCCACGACCTGGGGTTAGAGCAATTGATCAATAAAGCCAACCCCAAAAGCGCATCTGCGCGTGCGCGTTGCTTTGTTGCTAGTCTTGGTCAAGTGCAAGCAACCGCACTGAATGTCACCGTCTTATTCCCAGTGTACAATGCATATGTACACACATCTAACACGAAGCGAAAGTCGTCTTGAGAAACGACAAACGCGTGCGGCACATGCATTGTGCACAAGACATGCAAGACAATGTTTTTGACAGCTCACGTGTGATTTGGGCGTCCATGGTATACATTTTCAGCTGTTACTGATCAACAGTGTCGAAATAGAAACAAATGCTCGTCTTTCTAGTGCCGCAAGGAAGCCAACTGAAGGTAAATGTCGTAGCACTCCAACTACTCAACAAGTGAAGCCTTGTCATCAACCAGGCCCCCGATCCTTCCTGCCCCGATTGCCGGCGCGGCCCCGGCCCCTGGGCCCCGGCCCGATTCGCGATCTCTCGGTGGCCGGCCCTCAGTGTTATTAAATTTTAGCGGAACCGAGCTCAGTCCCGGCGGGTCCGATCCCGGTGGGCCCGATCTCATGATGCTGTACACGTGGTGATTTCCATCAGGTATTTAAAAAGAAAAATTATTCCTCCGTTCTTCCGGTAAGGAAAAAGTGACGTCATCACGATAATATCGCGATATTTTTGGGCCGATATTTCGGTATCAAAATATCGAACAGCCTTCTGACACCGTGGAACATGATACTACAGTAGTAACGTAACTTCGGCTTCGCCTTCGTCTTCTCGCGATCGTGTCAGATATTGCTAATTACCACTGATGAAATAAACAAATAGCGAATACCAATTGTCCAAAAGCACATTTTATTTACAAAGCAAAACAATACCCTTAACAGCACTATACATGTAATAGCTACATTTGAAAATTTGTAGGAATACACATATTTTAAAACAACAAATATGTCTACCTATTGTTCTTTTGGGTTATGACTTGTGTGCACATTTTTTTGTGCATGTAAAATTTATTTTGTGCATGTAACTTTTTCAGTCTACATGCACCAGTGCATGCGATTTTTTTTCTCTAAATCGACCCCTGTCAGGGTCGTTTAAGATCTTGCCCATATCTTCCGTTTCCCTGAATATATCAACTAAACACTCACCGTCCGGGTGGAGCAGTCCTTCATGCAGCTTTGTATCCCCTCAAAATGAGAATCTGATAAATTTAAACCCGAAAAACAAGTGAATTTTTCGTGCAACTAGGTGCATGCACAAAACCAGCTGTGTACAAAGCAATGGCGCAGTGATTCTTGGTGCCCGACCAAAACACGAAGGGCCAGACCACAACAATTTGCCGTTTGAAGCTTACGGTGGTTTCCGATTACCATGCGGCCGGTGCGGTATGCACTGCGCGCACACCCCCTCGCGGATCGCTATACGACGGCTGTTTCCTGATGCAATGACAGCTATAAGATTATGGACAAGAACGCATGCAATACAATGACGGGCTGTTCTTATTTCCTCGTTGCCTTTTCAGAATCCACTGAGGCAGTATCCCATGATAATAAATCTTAAGAAATATACAATTTCTGCTCAATTAAATTTGCGGGTAAACACTGACAAAATTGTAACGTAAGAGCAAGATGAAAATATTACAGGCTAGGCCTATATAGCAGTAATTTGAGGCAATTGTAACAGCGATTGACATGGGTGCGCGAGGAGTGCGAAAGGGGGTGTGGCCTCTTGAAATTCCAAGAAAATTTAATTGAGCAGAAATTGTATATTACTATATTTCTTAACATTTATTATCATGGGATACTGCCTCAGTGGATTCTGAAAAGGCAACGAGGAAATAAGAACAACCCGTCATTGTATTGCATGCGTTCTTGTCCATAATCTTATAGCTGTCATTGCATCAGGAAACAGCCGTCGTATAACGATCCGCGAGGGGGTGTGCGCGCAGTGCATACCGCACCGGCCGCATGGTAATCGGAAACCACCGTAAGCTTCAAATGGCAAATTGTTGTGGTCTGGCCCTTCGTGTTTTGGTCGGGCACCAAGAATCACTGCGCCATTGCTTGGTACACAGCTGGTTTTGTGCATGCACCTAGTTGCACGAAAAATTCACTTGTTTTTCGGGTTTAAATTTATCAGATTCTCATTTTGAGGGGATACAAAGCTGCATGAAGGACTGCTCCACCCGGACGGTGAGTGTTTAGTTGATATATTCAGGGAAACGGAAGATATGGGCAAGATCTTAAACGACCCTGACCTATGATATAGAATTCCTTCTAGCTCTAATGGCGAATCTCACATGTCATGAGCCAAGAGCTGGAATTTTCGAGCTAGGTGTGAGGGAATGTTTGCAGAATAAACCTTTTTGACATTCTCAAACTAGCATCATTCATGGGAACTGCTTCATAACTGGCATTAGAAGAGCAAGCACATTAGAATGGATGTGATTGGTCGCATTGGTCACATGTTCGTTGGCATGCTTGCAAAAATCCTCTTCTGATTGGCTAATAATGTGACATCATTAGCTGTTCTAATTCCAGAAATTTGCATTCATCAGTAACTGGTACCCTGAGAGGGATTCCTCAATTATTTCCTTTATTTTTATTGCCATTTAAAATGGATTTTTATAGTTATTATTTTCCTTATGTAATATGTTCCATGCAAAGATATGTGAAAAGGGTATCGCTCAACTCATGAAAGATATTTAGCATAAAATCAATTAATATTTGGACTGGTTCACAGTGCCATAGATTTGTGTATAAATTACATGGTTTGTTTGGCCTCCAAACCCACAATGCATTGAGAATGTCGAAAAGGTTTATTAAAAAGAGTTCCATATCCGGCCATCACTTATTTTCCCTTATTATATGACCATGGGGGATTCCGTCCTCCATGATATGACTTAAAACTAAGTATAAATCGGATGAAGAAACTTGACTTTAGGAGGGAAAAAATTACAACTTAATCTTTGAAAATACTTTGACTTTTTCTGTCATGGCCCATAGACTTTGTGTACGAGGTCTAACATTCTAAGTGATGGCCGGATATGGAAGTTTGGAACTCTTTCCCAACAAACATAAAAAGGACTTAAGTTAAGTGCCAACCTTGGGCAATGAAAACAAATTGACCTTATACATGTACTTTGGCGATTGTGTAGTGTAGGGCCCTAAAATCCACTTTTAGGTTATTGGAATTGCCAAACTGGTTAGCGACATTACAAACCAACAGGTATGCCGTAGATAGAGGGCATGGTTTTAGTTTTTAGGGAAATTTTGGGGTAAAGCGGCGATGAGGACGACAAAGCGCAACGCAAATATAAAGATGGCGATCACCGCGACGCCACAGTAAACACGCAAAACCGCGTTCATTCGCATAGCAACTGCATTTTCTACCGAAATATACTGTTCAAAATTACCCAAAAAAATGTCAATAGAATTAAGTGAAGTCTGCTTTAAGTTGAAAGAGTCATTTTTTTAGGATGAGAAAAAATACCCTTGAATCTAATTTCATCAAAACTAATAAACTAATATAAAGAGGGGCACTACACTATCGCCTGTACTTTTGTACAGGAGACAGTGGCGGGGTTGGGGGAAGTCAAAATAATATCTGATTTCCAAAAGCTGAGGGGCAAGTTATGAAATAAGTGAAATTTTACGAAAATATCGCTATACCACGGCCACAGCACAGGTTTCACCATTCAAAGGTTGACAAAGGTTTGACATCGTTTGTTGTCAACAAAGGGCGCTTTAACCCCTTGAGTACGGTATTTTACGGGAGACGTCGGGGTGCTGCAGCGGGTCTGGGAGCCAAGCGAAACGGCCACAATGTGTTTGTGCAGTCAAGCGTAACATATACACAATAACCCTAACCCTCCAGGGTATTTTGGCTAGAAACCCTGCCAGATGCATCAGATTGCATACTTTGTCACTTTGACCTGTGTGCAGAGTGCAGCAAAGTGGAGCTGTCAGCACAGATGCACTGTGCTGTGTCTGGCAGGGTTAGGGATTATCCAACAATGGATTGAAACTGCACAAACAGCGGCCAATGGCGTCATCCGGCCTGGTGGCACTGTTTTATTTGCGCTATGTGGCGTCATCCGTACGCAAGGAGTTAACACCATTGACCAGTCACTCCTTGGGAATTGTGGTGGGAAAAATATGGATTGCATATGATGCACGATATGGGGCAGAGGGAACCCCCCTCTTTTGTGTTGGTCATTGTGTTCCCAGAATCTCAGGAATTCTTTTCAGATCTCTAGGGGGATGTGTTAGGTAACAATAGTCTGGAGAGTGTATAGGGTATAGGCATAAATTAAAAGGGGGTGCCCCATATTGTGCTGGGTATATATATATTCCAGTCCTCAATTAATTGCATTTGTACAGTGTTTGCCAAAACCCTGGGAATTCTTGGGAATTTTACTGGATGAATCTTGGGAATTTTACTGGATGAATCTTGGGAATTTCAAATTTAATGAGTGGAGTTAAGGCGGCCTCTGTTGACAACAAACGATGTCAAACTATAGAGTGGTGAAACCTGTGGTCTTGGTAAGCGATATTTTCATAAAATTCCACCATTTCGAGTGACATTTCAAGAAATTGAACCCAACCTACGGGTACATGGCCATGTCAAGATAATGCATTCGAAATGTTGGGGCAGAAAATTAAGAGAAAAAAAGAGAGTTTAGGGCTCCTGCAAAATAATTGAAAAATTTCTCCCACAGCAGTGTTGGTTTTTGGTTTTGGTTTTGGTTTTTTTTAAATTGTTTTAATTGTTTTTTATTTTTTGAGTTTTCAGGCTTGGAATTTATTTTGAATGGCTAAAAGTCGGGTGTAGTTAGGAAATTTAGTAAAATTGTTTCAAATGTTGCCCTTGACTAACACATTAAAAGTGAAAACAAAAAGATCTTTGCATTTTTACAACAAACTTTTTCAGAACCAGCCAAACACATGACAGTTACGCAGCACAGATGTCCGCAGTTTTGATGCCAGTCCGAACTCAAAAGGAGGAATAGACCAAGATGGAGCAGGCGGAATCAAAGCGCCTGTCCAGACTGCCCTCCAGGAAAATTGTTCTGGCCACGCTGATCGCCTTGGCGACAGTTCTCACATTAACTCTGGTCCACGTGAGCGGGCAGTGGGTTGGCCAGCGAGTTTTCAAACAGATTTACCAGCCAAGCAAACAGCACTTAAGATCACGGGAGGGTTTCCGCAAGATTGGGAGGTTATCTTGGCAGTATTTGCAAGATGGCAAGAGGAAAAACTATGGTGAGCGATATTTCAAATGTCGGATGCTAATTTTATGGAGCCGCTATTAAGCACAAAAATTTGCTTACCACAAAAACATCTTGCTTAGTAAAAGCAGTTTTCCCTGCCAGAACTCTATGTAATTTTCAAGTTAAGCAAAGCCCAATACCAGTTACATCCCGAGGATATTTGGTAATTTTTTTTTTACCAAGGAAGACTTTCCATTTTAAGCAAATTTTTGTGCGTACAATTTAGCAGTTGCATGAAATTGTCCTATGTTCTGTAGCCAGTTTAATGCAGCACTGAGTTTAAGAGTAATGCAATAATGTCCTCAAGCCTCTTGGGTACCCATTCAAACTGCTGGATGAGAGAGGTGATTGTAGTAAAGTATCTTGCCCAAGAACACAAGCACCACAGTCTCCCGGAACCAGCGTTTAGCCACGTTCGGATGGTTTCAAAATTTACAATAAAATTGAATAATTGGATGTCCACATTGTTTAGTTACTGTCTGTTTAAATGTCAAAAACAAATGAAAAAGTTCCAGAATTGTTTTTAAGGTTTTGTTTGGACACCCAGACACCCCTCGGGCTAAAACCATGCCTGGAAATGTTTTAACTCTGCAGTGTGCCATGGCGCTGTTATGTTAAGTAGGTCACCGTGGTGTAACAGTGCATGTATATTGTCATGGCATACCAGAGGTTAACCCACATACATGTATTAACGCTCGAGTCATACATCCCTTTTTATAACTACAATACCGTGGCATTCCAGTTAACTTTTCTCTTAAAAGGAGCAGGTTTTTTTTTTTTAAATGGTTTGTTTCTCAGTGGTTACTGGGCATTTTTGGTCAACCTGGCTACTTTTTTTGCCAAAAGAAATGGCAGCTAGCCATAAAATATCATACTCGGCCAACTTTTTCTTGATTTTATGATTGTTTTTCTCTCTATTGGGGATTTGTTGAGATATTAAATTAAAACAATAACAACAACAACAACATGCTGCTTTCAGATATGAAGAAGGTAGGGAGGAAAAAGATGCAATTATATTTTGTGTTTGTTTTGCAGATTGGCGGCTTGACGCACAGCCACCGCCTAGCCCAAGTGTGGATGACTTCTACCAAGAGGTCAACATGTCAGGAAACAAACATGTGCACGTAGATCCTTCTTCCTCACTAGGATCTGTGCCATCTGAAAATATCTTCCAAGACATGAGACCAGACTCAGCAGATCCGGGCAATCAGGCTATTGGTGTTAGAGACCATATTGACCGTGTGCTTTTAATGGACGGGGCGAGAGATTCTGATCGGGACACTGTACTGGTGAACCACACTAGTGGGAAATCTGTGAGCACGACAGAGAAACTTCTTGAGGGTGCCGTACGGAGAGAGATGGTCCAAATACATCCTGTGCATGTGCAACCTGCAACTGGAAAACCACAGAAGGGGAGGTCATGGTCGATGAAGAATGTTTACCCATTCAATGATCGTGATCGCAAATCTTATCGGAAGCTGCCAATGCGGGGAAAAGCCGACATAGAATGGAAGGTAGATGCTCACTGTATGTAGTATGGGTGCAGTTTATTCATTTGCACTGTTATTTTGTTGCCCTCTTTTGACGACAGGAACTAGAGGTGTAATGATCACACTTTTTCATGATATGATACATATCACGATGCTTGGGTTATATGATACGTAATGCAGCTATACAAATTCACAAGAAAGATGTCGGTGTAGCTCTCATGAATGCTTTGAAACTGATAGCATAGACTTTGTGCAATGTCTTGTCATCAACCTCTTGAATATGGACGACTGCCATAGCCACAGTTTGAAAAAGACCACCTGGCTGGTTGACATCTATAGGCACATTCCTGCGCATACTCAATCCTTCATATTTCAACTATATTGTTCTTGAATGAGAGTGTAATGAATAGATGGAGTTTTTCAATCGAAGCATTTATTCACACAAAACAAGGGGGCTCCAAGTGCGATGAATAGGACCACTCTAATCAGTGTGGTGCCTATTGTTTACATTTACAGCCCGTTCTTGGCATACCAGCCCCCATCATTAACAGCCGGACACAAGGGCTTAAATCCATCTAAATTAAGCAGCTGCCTGCTTTCCTAGGCAAACCATTTATACCATTTTCCCCAAAAAACAAATGCTGGCTGCTATTAAAAAAAATGGGCAGGGACGCTGATCGTATTAATTTTTTACTTGGCCATACAACCCAACACATATTACCCAACGTACTGTCTTCCCAAAGCATGTTTCTAAATTGGCTAATGAATATCATTGCCCACAGCGGGAAGAAGCTCTCATTTTTAACCGAGTCGGCAAGTGCGGCAGCCGCACCGTCATCGAGTTGCTCCGTAAACTCTCGGATATGAACAATTTCAACTTGGTGTCATCAACTGTGTACAACACTACATCGCTCACTTCAGAGTGGCAGGTAGGTATGTGTTGTCAAAGCAGTTCCACAATGTGTATAATTGTACATATTGTCACACTTGACTTTGTGCATTAACCCTACCCTCAAGCCATTACAAGTCCCTGCAAGTCCCTGCAAGTCCATCACAAACCCTCCAGCTATTCCTTTGTCATTGTTCATCCAGTTACTTGTGACCGGCTTTATGAAAGGACTTCTGACTGGACTTGTGAAAGGACTTGCAGCGACTTGACTACAACTCTGCAAAATAACATTTGTAGTAAACTGCATTACTCTTACTACACTGGCATTAGAAATTGTGTAGTATTTTTGTAGTATAGTGTACTTGACCCCTAATGAATGCCATGTATGTTAGGGTTAAAGAACAAAAACAAGACTGATATCTAAGGTCTAATAACATATTGTTTTCCACTTCACCTTGTCTGTTTCAATGGAGGGATTATTATTGATTTTGTTTGCATGCAAGTGTTAACTTGTGTGACCCAGTTGGAATGATTTACAATACAGTGCACCAGCGATAGTTTGTCAGGAAGAGGCCATTTTTTCACTTTCCATTTGAAAAAGTCGATACATAAATCTGTCATTTTGCACTAACAGTGAATCTACATACGCAGACTTCTAAATAGTTTCACACTTTTGACAATTTATTAAAGCTTATATTTACCAGACTTCCAAATGCTTTTCAGTGTTACTGTCCAGAAATATCTTGAGTAATACCTTTTGGGTCATCGAGGCGGTGTAGGTAACTTGTCAACCGAGCAGTTTGAAAATGGTCTCTCTGGTACTGCCGCTTGGTGGCACCACTGCACTGTAAATCACATGCATTTTTAATGTGATTTTTAATCAAACGTCTTGTTCTGGTTATCCGTGTGCAGGGTTATATAGTGAGTGTATTGGACCAGCTAAGGACCCCATACCTTTTCCAGAGACACCTCTATTTTGTTGACTTTAATGAGTGAGTATAAATTTCTAATCCTTAACCCCAACTCCCTACATCATTTGTCCTCCAAGTAACCTGAATCCTCCAACATCTTCTGATTTCTAAGTGTTAAAGCTGCATGTAACCTGAATCCTCCAAAATCCTCTTATGGGGACCATTGCATGAATCCTCCAAAATCCTCCAGGGGTTTTTGTAAACACCGTAGTAACCTCAATCCTCTGAAATCATCCAGCATTAGATTGGGCCTGATGACCCGGGTCCTCCATTTTCCTTCAGAGGCAAAATCCCCTTATGCCCTCAATCCTGCAAATTCCTCCGATGCTTCAACTTCCAAAGACACTCAATCCTCCAAATTCCTCCTTTTGGCAAAGAGGATTTTGGAGGATTTGGGAAGGCAGTTTTCTCCACGAGGGGTTTTAGCAGGGCGGGCCGCCCTGCCAAAATTGTCTGCCGCCCCGCTAAAGTTTTACCGCCCCGCTAAAATTGTCACCGCCCCGCTAAAATTTTTAACCACCCTGCTATTTTTTTCCATTGGATTTTCCCCCATTCTCCACCGTCTTCACAATTTATCTAAGTACAAAGAAGTTTACCGCACTCTGTGGAACGAACATGAAGAGTTTGCCAGCATTAACATTCAGCAGTATTGCAGTAGCGTTCCGCAACGTACGCAACATGCATTCACATCATAAAACTATACACGTAATATTATTCTGGACTGGTTCCAATCTCCCTGGTAATATCATTTTCACTTTGTCGCGTCGAGAACCAGTTTACCTAAATTACAATGTTGCGTAACATTTGAGGGCGTCTTTCTCTCTCGGGAAAATGCCTTACGGTACGCGCTGTGCCGCGCCCACCACGTGCATGTTTAGCTCACCCCCCTAGTCTTGGTTCCAAGACGTCCTTAGCGCGGTGCGACGTACAGCGCGCACGGCAGCGCCCTCTCTAGCTACACACACGCCAAGGCCAAATCGGTCTTAGCGATTTGGCCGTGGCGTGTGTGTGTAGCGAGAGGGCGCTGTCGGCCGGCCGTGCGCGCTATACGTCGCACCGCTAAGGACGTCTTGGAACCAAGACTACTGAACCCCCCGCTCGGTGACGAGTTCCACTCGGTAAAAAAAATTTACTTTTGATGACCAAACCCCCTCCCCCTAAAAATCTTGCCTTCATTTCAAGTTGTAAACACGAGCAAATTTGATTCAAAGAGTCAGAAGAAAGTGGCCAGGAAATGCCTCAGATTGCACCACAGAGCATCTAGAATCCAAAATCCACGCCGTAAAGGGCTTCGCGCTCGCATTTTTTCTGCTGCCGTGGAGAAAACTGGGAAGGTTAGGGTTAACCCTGCTAAATCCAACAAAATCCAACTGGTAAAAAGCTGTTTTAATTTGTTGGATTTAGCAGTCAACACAAACTACATGGTATGTTGGATATTGTTCAAAATAGCAAGGTAGCAGCTAAATATACCTGTTGGATTGTCATATTTAGGAGGGTGAAAGTAGACTTCTAGTTAAACGTTTGTTAGATTCAGCAGGGTAGTTGCAAAATGCCAAGGCTGGTGTGTAGATGGTACACTGCAGAATCCAACAAAATTTTGCCGTTGTATTTAACAGGCTTCTTATTTCAGTTTTGTTGGAAATTATTGGATTTAGCGGGACCATATGAAAACAAAAAAATTGAAGAGGGTTAGGGTTATTATATCAGTTCAATAATAATATGAGTAGTAGATTGGCTGCTGTATGGACTGAGTGCAGTGGAGTTGAAGTCCAATAATAGCAGCCACAACACTACAAAGTTGTTATTGGCTGGTAAGCTTAGGGTATCGTGCTTTTATGCCATTCATAAATGCCTTATGAACAAATATGGATATTGCTGTAGTTGCTGCTGTTGTTTTCTTCATCACAGATGCTGAAAAACAGAGTAAAGATAAATATTGAAGTTGGTTCTTTAGATTCTGTGATTCCTTTTTTTTTCTCTAGGTAGCACTTTACCTAGAATGGCTTTTAGCCTTGTCATGGGCGGTGGGGCTGGCAACCTAAAATGTGGCCAACCCCACCACCTCTGTTGTAGCCCTTTACCTAGAATGGCTTTTAGCCTTGTATTGGGCGACTTCCATAAAACAAATTTTGTTTGAATAACTAAAAACAGACCCGCCATCTTACCATTTTTGTATTTTATGTATGTAGCTTTAAAGCAAAGCAGCCGATGTACATCAACATCATCAGAGATCCTCTGGCTCGCTTCGTGTCCAGTTACTACTTCAAGCGCTTCGGTGATGGGAAGAGTAACCAAAACTTCAAAGGCACAGAAGAATATAAATATCGAGTAAGTATTCATAACACTTGTTACCCTACACAAATATGGACATCTTTCAGCAACAAAATGATTACAAGAACACAGAATTGAGTCAAACTAGTCAAATCAGTCATACGTAAAAAGCCCGCACAACACCCTCGAAAGTTTGCCCAGAAAAGCAGATCTATAACAAGTTTATCTTTTTTTAGCAACGGGGACAAACTCAGTGTAGTAAATTTCCAAATGTCAGAACTTTAACCCCCTTCTTTCCGGCTGTTAATTGGGTGCCGGTGTCATAGGAATATCCGACTCCCATGAATATCGGACTCCTCTTCCTCCCTATTATTGGTTAAACCCTCATTGGTTAAACCCTCTCCCAACAATCGATTCATCGATCACTTAAAGGGACACATTGCCTTCAAATGTCATGAAATTTTGCTGTTTGGAAATGTTCCTTATCTTTTATAAGAGTTGTTCATGCAAAAAAACATGTATAATGTGTTGTAATTAGTGAGTAGTGATTACAAAACCAAAAATTGGCCTCTGAAACCTGACATCTGACCCGCAAAAACATAGACTTATTTCCAGTAGTAAATACCACTGTCTATATAATGCGCAAAATACTGTAAGAGTCTTTAGGCTGGCGCCGCAGCCAGTGGCCTTGTAAACCTATCAGATGATCGCCAGGTACCATTCTCTACCTCGCAACACATATCGCCAGTGCTGCGCGCCGTGCCACAGTACATCAAAATTGATCAACAGAACGTACTTCAACCAGCTGCGACTGGAAATACAACTGGTGAACACGGTCCGCCATTTTGTGGAGTCAAAAATTTGGTTCTACAAAATGGCGGACCGTTATTTGTCACGAAATTAAACAAAAACCACGCAATTTGAAGGGATAGTTATGTGAATCTTTATATTCTACTTTTATAAAAGCTTCCCAACCATATCCATTTCAGTTTTATAGCCCAAATCGCAAAATCCAAAGCAATGTGTCCCTTTAAGGCATGTGCAATACTACAATATTTCATGGTGAAAAAATTTCACGCTACACCGGTATGCCAATACGGGCTTATGCAGCCAAGCGTAATGCACACAATAGGCAAACAATGGATTGAATACATGGAAGAATGCAGGTATGGATGTCAACCGGCCAGGTTGTCTCTTTCAAACTGCAGCTATTCCCTTCATCTGTATCCAGTTGGTTAAACACGCTTAGTCATTCCTATGTGCATACCAAGTACTTGCAAAAAGAGTTTACGCTCTTCTGTAGCTCTCGTGCATGCAGGTACTTTTCCCAGCATGCACTAGTCTCTTTACGAAAACGTGCGAAAAGCTATGATATAGCATTGGTAAAGCTGATGACATGGTATCGGGTAGTTTCATACTTTGTGTGATTCAACATAATACATTAAATAAACTGTGAAAGTTTTAGCTCAATCCTTCACACCAGTCACGAGAAAATAGTGGAAAACCATTCTGTTTTAACAGTGATTTTACCTGATTTTAACAGTGATTTTTAACAGTGATTTTTAACAGATTTTTAACAGTGATTTTAAAAGTGCTTTTAGCAGTGATTTTTAACGGCGATTTGAACGGCGATTTGAACGGCGATTTTAACGGCGATTTTAACGGCGATTTTAACGGCGATTTTAACGGCGATTTTGTGCATTTTATTACCAAAACTATACCATACAAACAAACCATCATCAATAGTTCGTATGCATTGTGCTGAGATTGCAGCCCTTTGGGCTTGTTAGCACACTTTGTGAAATATTTTCTGTATTATTAGTACATTCTAATTTGTATTCTTGTATCTATTGTTTTATTCTTGACTGCAGTCGGTCACAGAATGCATTGTGCAAGGTTACAATGAATGTGTTAGAGGTGGCCAGTTCTACATCATCCCGTTCTTCTGCGGGCAGCACAAGGCTTGCAGGTACGATCTCGACCGTTAATAAGAAAAACTCACTCCCCGATATATTGTCCAACATTCATAAATGCCTCAGCGAGTTTCACTATCCCTATTGGTCGAGAACCTGTCACGTGGGTGTGTTTAAACGGTTGTTTAAACACGGCTGGAAGTTGTTTAAATACGGCGCGGTTTTAAACATTTGTTCCCGGTGTCACACGAAATGTAGAGTCCTACAAAATATGGTCCATTTATTGGTTGAACACTCGAGCGACCAGTCACTCTCCTAATAACGCAAGCGCAATACTACCGATACGTCCGTATTTAGAGTCCATAATTTCACACTACACCGGCACTGCTGCGCCCTGCACCACCTGGCAAGCGTCGCGCGCGCGTCAATTTCCATATAAGGAAATGTTTAGCACTACTCGCGCGTGGCACGAACCATTAAATAGCTGAAGGGGTGTTTTACAAACCAAAGTAAAACAAATTGAACAAAATCATTGGAAATTTATATTTTTATGTGGTTTCTGCTGAATTATACAAAAAGGCATTTTATGAATGGGAATAAATATGTGCTGGGCCGGTTTTAAACGTACGTATAAAACCGCCTTGGGGCCTGGACGCTGATAATGACCCTCGCCTTCGGCTCGGGTCATTATCAAGCGCCCAGGCCCTAAGGCGGTTTGAAACGTATGTTTAAAACCGGCCCAGCACATATTTATTCCCTTATTTACGATCTGCTTTTTAGCAGAACTAAACAATCTGACCACAGGCTAGTGCCGGTGTATACCCTTTTCCACTTACTCCTTCCCCTTCCCTTATTTAGGAAACCATCCCAGTGGGCTCTTGACCGTGCCAAGGAGAATGTCAAGAAACACTTTGTCGTCGTTGGAATTCTCGAAGACTTGGAGAACTCCTTTAGGGTGTTCGAAAAAGTGCTTCCAAGATACTTCAAGGGAGTTGTGAAGCTGCTCCTGGAACCAGGTAGAAACTTTGAATAGAATACCTTCTTCAACTTGGGGTTTTCCATGTCAATAATATTTTAGACAATCCAGTCAGTTTCAGGATCAGAGAGTTTACTGGGGTCCCCTCAGTAATTTTCTAACGAGTTTATCAGCCTCCTTGTAGCTTATAAGTTAAAACTTGTTAGCTTTAATCATGAACAATAACCCTCCTATAGTTATAACTATCACAGCCTATCAAAAAATCTACCCACCAACTCTCACAGCATGTGTATGTGTGTGTGTTTCAACCTGTCACTTGATAGGTTTTGATATATACGGTAGTTGGCTCCATTTTGTTCCTGAGAGAGGGAGGGTTAATATTGAGGTTTGTTTTTGAAAATTTCATTTCAAAGTTTTCAAAGTTCCCAATTTATTTGGATGATGACCAAATGTGTGATTCATTGTACATTGTACAAAAACAGTAGAAATTGAACCTATTTGAGATCTTGTAATTCTGTACGGCATCGGCAAAATTATGATCAGTTGCTCCAAAGGCTGTCTTAAAGCATGCGCGCAAATGTCATGTGACTGCTGTCACATGATCAGTTTACCATACTGGCACCGGTATACGTCCTTGTTCTCGCGTAGCAATTTACTCCATTGGTCGCAAGCCAACAGCTGTGTATGTCAGAAGAGAAAGAGGTTGTGCCGCATCAGTTTCTTTTTCCCTGAAATCAATCTTGCGATAAGGTCAGATTTCTTTTTCCCTGTAGTTGAAATTTCTGAATTAATATTTTCTTTTATTATGAGAGGTAGCTCGCACAAGTACTATTTTTTTCATCACAGTCTGGCTCCGAGCCATATGCCGCCAGGCTTATTTATTTAATCAGTTTTTATACAAAAAACCACCCACAACCTGACAGATTTTAATGAATTTTGAAAACTCTTGTTACCCTCTCCCTCTCTATTTTTTTATTCACAGATGAAAAACAAGTTTTGAAGAATGCCTCGACTGTTACCAAGTTCAAAGAGAAACCATCACCGGAAGCAGAAGTCATCATGAAGGGGTTAATGCACTATGAGTATGAGTTCTATGATTTCGTTAAGGACCGGCTGGAGAAACAAAAAGCACAGTACGGCATTGGGAATAAGCGTTAAAACAAAAACTAGGTAATACAGTGAAATGCCGCTATAACGAACATCGCGGGATCCACAAATTTTGTTCGGTATAGTGATCGCTTGGTATAGCGATTTTCAGCCGCCGGTTAATGAACATGTGCCGGCCATTGAATCATCTGAATTACATGTTCATACTTTCTAAGCTTACCGAATTCTAAACCAACAGTTGGCTTTTCCCTTCTATTACTTGAGGAAATAATAGCCACCTGTCACTCTTCAACATAAAGCTGCGGCCGTTCTGAATTGCAAACAGCCCAAATACCCGTTACATTTTTTAATCCGTTGCCCTTTTTTCAACAACAATGTTCGGTAAGTTTTGTACACAAAATTTGGGAGCCAAGGATAGTTTTCGGTATAGCCGAATGTTCGGTTTAGCAGTGTTCGTTATAGCGGCGTTCCACTGTATCTTCAAGTATTGCCGAGGACCTTGCCTGTGTATTACGCTCTGAAATCTACAATGCTGGCACTGTGTTGGAAAAGTTCAGCTCAATGGCCTTTAACGTTAAGTTTAGCTCAGTCTTATATGAGAGAAACATCTCTCAGTTTAAGTACATGCAGATTTCAAAACAGAACTTTCTCTGCCTTCTGTTAAAGACTTAACATCTGTTAAGATCTTTAGGGTCGTCCAGTTGGCAGCCCAAAATGTGGCCAACTCTACCACGTCTGTTCGCAGCCCTTAATACCTTAATTTAACCCTAACCCTCCAGGGCATTTTTGCTAGAACCCTGCCAGACACATCAGATTTCATAGTTTGTCAGCAAACTGGAGTTGCCAGTACGATGCACTCTGCTGCGTCTGGCAGGGTTAGGGTTTGAACTGGCTTTTAACCTTAGTATTGGATGACTTCCATAAAAAAAAAATAATAAAAGGGAAAATTTGGTCAAAATTTGCACTTTTTGTTTTTTTTAATTTACCGGTATCGGGGGAAACTGGGAATACTAGAAATGTATACTAAAGTCCACCAGTCTATATATGAACATGCAAAGCAGGCCAGCTGTACGTACAACCTGGTATTAAACCCATCTACATGTACGTATCTGGTCCGTCATGTGTCCTTGACAAATTGCCAAACATCAAGTGCAGATTTCATCAAAAGTTTTCAATTGTTTGTGGTCATATTCGCTTATATGTGTACAGAGAGGCAATGTGGACATTGCAGGCATTATAAACGGGCACAGTTGATAATGCTACTTGAAGTTACTTATTCAGAAGTTTAGTACTTACGCTGCTTCACTTGGCTTCGGTGCTAACCATTTTTTGTCCCCTCCTGATTTACTTAATGAGACCACCAGCATTTATAGAGAAAAAGCAAGTCAGGAATTGTGTTTTTATTGTCAAAAACTGTTTAAGGTGTGATATAGCTTTGGTAATGATAGAAACCAAATTGATTAGTTTGACTGAAAGGTTACTGATTGTACCTTTTGAGAGCTATTTTTATCAAGTCCCCTCTGGCCCGCTGGTACCATTTGTCTAAAAGTCTTCGCTGCAGGCAGCAAACAAATCTCACGTCATAGGATGTACTCCCCTTTTATGCCTAGTGCTAAACACAAAATGGGAGTTCGTCCTATGATGTCAGATTTGTTTGCTGCCCGCAGCAACTAACTTTCAGACAAATGGTACCAGCAGGGTATGCTGCGCTAGAGGGGATTTGATATAAAAAAATAGCTCTCAAAAGTCAAATTTTTTTTATTTCAATGCAGAAAAATTTTCTGTATTTTTTAACCATATTTTTATATCAGCCAAATTTTTAAGTGTCCCATTTCATTTGTGCGTAACATTTATAATACAGTCAAGCTAGAAATTGCCAATGCAGTGAATGGTGCTATGTTATGCTTTTATTATTATTCGACATTTTTCTAAATTTTGTTTTAAATATATTTTTATTCTAGCATACGTTTCAGTTTTCAGTTGGTCATTGTACTCCGATACCTAGGAAATGCTTAATTTTTTGGTTTCAGTTTTCTTGCCTCAAATTTAGTTACACCTTATTTAAATTTTAAAATAATCTATCAAGTACTTAAACAAAAACTAACTAAAATTTTTATTTTCTACCCAAAAGGACCATTGCTTTCAAGTAGCCTGTGTAGTGGTCTTTGTAAAGATACATTAGGCACAATAAAAGATGTTTGTTTTTGTGCATCGATGTTTTTGATATATTTTAGAATAACCTCCAATACTTAGTGGTTATTCACAGAAAAGTGCTGCTGCAATGCACATCTAATTATTATGAATTATTTTAAAGGGGATATGGAATATGAACTTATCGTAAAATTGTTCTAAACCATGTTTGTGAAGAGAGCTGATGTGTGGACAGCATTTTTTGTAAGAAATGTCTATGCTATTTTTCGGGTCAGTTTATCATGGTCAGTTTTTTGGGGGGAACTTATTTTGAAATAAAGATGTTTCAATGGGGAATTGATCATCTGACGTCTTTCTTGAGAATATATATCTGTACTGTATCTGTGCTTGAGTTTGAACAAACCTATGTTTCCAGCATTGGCCTTTGGACGTTTTGTGAAAACAAAACTTGACATTTAATTGAAATTTTCCGATGTTTAGGGTCAAAGACTCTTGTTTCCAACTGAAATTTAAGATTGCAGCGTCTCCGTGGGATTCTTAAAGGACAAATGTACCAATTTGCTATCCATCCATCCATCCCCATAAGAGGAATATACATTTCAAAATGGGTATCAGTGACCCATTAAAAAAATAATGAAGCTCATTTTCCCAATATAAACGTTGGTCTTGTTTTTTAAGATGCCTAATAACTTGTTTTGCTCCTTGAAAAGAGCTAGAGTGCATTCAACCCCCTGGAGGAGTTTGGGACAAAGCCCCAGACAACCTCCAAAAAGAAAGTGAGTGTTGTCATGCAACATTGTTTTAAAAAACTTGGATCTACACTGTTTGTACCTTATTAATTTAATGTGTGTCTAGTTAATGCATTTTAAATTATTGCATAACATTCTAGAAGCCAGATTTGACGCTGACCAACATTTCCTGAAGTCCAGCCCACATCTACAATGGAGTGTCCTCTTTCCATGCAAGATGTTGACGCGTCTGGACGTATCATCATGTATTTTCAACCTGTAGCACATTTTTATTGCGCTTTGAGCTTGTTAATCACCTCTGACATTAATCAGTGTGTTCTGCAGTCTAGGAAGCAATTAAATGATCCATCTATCACCGTTAAGAAACGGAATGCATCGAGAACGCGACATTCACAAATATTGACCGTGCGCACGTGCGGACAACCCCAGCGCGGCCTCGTCAAGCGTCACCGGGCGGTGAGTGACGTTTCCCCCGTGTCTCCTTCCTATCACCAACGGGTGCAGTGAAGGTGATCGAGTGAGGCAGGCTTCAGTTGCGCGTGCTGCGGATGCGGCGGGCGTGTTATTATCAAGACCTTGGCCAGAAATCTTGTTGGGAAACAGCATCTGGCCCCTGTCACCCTTTAAGAAGAAAACTGAAGATAAAGTGGTATTAATCAAGAACATCGGTTAAATTATACCGCCACAAACTTCTAGCCAACTTATAAAAGTTAGCAGGGCCTGTCGTTTCAATGGCTAACTTGCTAGTGTTTACATGTATCCCTTACACCTTTTATATTTCAATTTTGTTTTAATCTCTGAACCTAAGGCCTACTTGTGAATAACGTTTTAATAAGGCTCTTTAGTTTTAGTTCGATTATTTCAGTATGTTTTCCACGACAGTTGTGATCTGTCCAAGTTGGTTTCTCCTATTCGAGTGTTGATGAGGCAAGGAGTTGGTCCTCTGTCTACATTAGCACTAGCTGATCCAAGTTGTTAGACGAAATGCTAAGCGCGTTGCTCAGTTTGTACATGTTACTTCCTCCATGGTTTGTATGTGCTTGCAGTGGCAGACTTTGAGACGCTGGTGGCAGCAGACACCGGTCCTTTTTGCTAGTTCTGGGCATGCACGTGTTGCTCTGACCATGTTAGAACAGTGGAATATGGCTGCCGCCACCGTCTCAAAAGTCTCATTTCTTCTCAACCTGTGATCAGTCTTCACTGTAAAAAGTGTGCGCACATCATGCACTTGTATTCACGAAGCTCTGAAGTGCACGAGGTGCTTGATACACCTCATGTGAGGCTCAGAATGACTAAATGCAACTTTAAGGCATTGTTCAGTCAACTCTCACAGTATCATGCGCATGAGGTACAGTACGTGATTGGTATCTTAGTAATTTAATTACCCCTCGCACTTGGTATGTAGGAAGTGATACGTGATTCTGTATGGTTTAAATAAGTGTTAGTGCAGAGGTGCACGAGTTGTATGATGTGCATGAGATGCAGTCACGTTGTACAGTTTTCCTTTAAGACAAATGACAACAGGGAATTGTTGTCATCACCTTGTCTGTTGGATTCAACACTTCAGTTTTTAGCGTGTAGTTGTTTGGTCTCATCTCTCCCTTGTGTTTCTGTAGGCCTAGATTCATATCTTTGACATCGCCTTGGGAAACTCCAAAAGTAAAAAAATCCATGCTGCACCATAGAGAAGGCCTACGTAAAAGCTTTGTCAGTACAATACCACATAGAACAGCTGGCTAGGCTACACCTATCTGTCAGCCCAGCTATCTGTACCGTGAAACAGCTACATTTAGCGGGAAGCTCGGCAAGACACATGCAAGAGGACACCGCTCGTCTTTGGCGAGGCCTCGCCTGTAGGCGCTAATGAAGAAATCCTGCCAGGCCGGGGCTTGTCGAGGAAGCTCCTTATAAAAATCTGTCTCTTGCAGTACAGGTGTGCTGAAGGTTGCATCATTTCGTGTTGCGAGATGTGTTGTGCTTAACAATGGCTTGTGATTTCTGAAGTGAACAGATTGGTTTTCTCGGGTAGGAATTGAGAAATGGTGATGATTCGTCCGAAGTTCCGGGACTTTAGTACGCAATGCTCCGTTATCACCGCCATTCTATCACCACTACGATCATCCCCATTGTATGTTACAACCACCATCATCACCGTGATCACCATAGTCATCACCACCATCACATTATTATTACCATAATTTATACCATTACCACTATCACCACCAACACCACCAGCGTATAAAACTCAACTTCGTTAGTATTATATACACCGAGCACTTTCCAACGTTCCCACGTGTATGTAAACTTTTTGTGCAACCTGTCTCATTGGTTTTGTACGCGTTTTCAAACTGAGGATAATTTACGGTTTTCATGTTATATTTTTCCTTCGTCGATTTACACCATAAACACGTGCAACCACCACAGCCACCTGTCTCGAGAAAACCAAATTGACATGTACATTTTCTGTCCTAATTAAGGTACGATCCTGGGTGATTTAGTATTCAAATCTTATCTGATAATGAAACAACAGACAAGACGAAACAGGTGCACCTACCATGTGGTTTCAACAGTCAAGTCTCAGAAAAATATAATCTGCGGTGTTCGATACATCTTTAAGGATGTGTTGATTTTGTACGATTTTGCACGGCAATTTTCGTTTATAAACCCTCTGATTGAGTCAGTGCTCCCGTGATGATCAGGGGAACTTTTTACCCCTAAAATCACCGATTTCCCCCTTTTTATTATTGAAGCTTCGTCGGTTTTGACTATTGACTCGACTCGGTATTAGCCTCGTCATTAACACCTTGAATCAGCGGCGACTTTAATCTGTAAATGTTCGTGTAGAAAACAAAAACAGGTGATGAACTCGGAACTGGGTCGAGACAGGTCAACCAGAAACAGCAGTAGACAGGTTTGCCTTGGAATCAGCAGGGCCATTTTAGTGATCCGACGACTGTTTGATGAAAGTTATTTTAGTTGACTATCCAGCGCCCGAACTTTCTCTTGCATAGTACATGTATCTTTTTGCCAAGCCAAGAAAATTCTCGGCTCGGTGAATTTTGTGTGCTGTCTAATGTCATTTTATGCAGGCCCCACCAAGTATGACCCTCAAGCCATTGTCTGAGCTAGCCCGTCACCATCAGACCTTCCTCGAGTTTTGTGCCAGAGTGGACTCCCAAATGCCCCTTGCAAGTTGCTACTGGATCTCCCGCCAATAGTCACCCAGACTGGGCGGGAATCCAGAGACAAGGAAATCGCCAGTTTTACAAAGAAACATTCTTATCTGAAGTTCCTGGGCGTGGGAGGAGATTTCCTCTCATACGGGCGGAACTTGTGTTTCCTCCTTTATGTTTTAGTATGCTCAGGACAGTGTTCGGAATGATACAGAACAGATGGGGTTATCCTTAAGAGATTTAAGGGAGGTTATATTATAGAATATTAATGATGGGATGTGATGTATAAAGGACAGATGACTCAATCGGTCGAAAGGGAAAATGTAACGAGTGTGTGACGTTTATCTGCTATATATCGCAAATTTTGAGCATGGCTGTGTGGTTTAGGGCTTGGGCTGCCGTAGCACGGTTAAGGATTAAGTGCCACGGTTAAGGATTAGTGCGATGGTTTAGGATTTAGTGTCACAGCTAAGGATTTAATGCCACGGTTAAGGGTTCAGGATAAGTGGTCTTTGTTAAATCTTCACCCCAATTTATGTTGGTATGTTTGCTGATAACCAGGAACGAGGAGATCCCCACAATTTTACAGTAGATACGGTTAGCCCCTTTGGAAGATTCTTCGTAGATAAGTTGTTGATTATGGTTGAGGTTGAGGTTTGGTTGAGGCATTCTGATTTTAAGAGAAGTTATAATGCATTGCTTCAATAGTTGTTGGCAGAGAGGATGGTAGACGTCTGAAGGATTGTTTTCTGTGGCATTGTGTATACCAGAACTAAGTCTGGTTGTAAGATCCTTTCGTGTATGAGGTGTGACATAGTTGAGGTATGGTTAAGGCCGAGGCTATTAGTTGTTGCCACCGAGGTATCGTAGAAGTCTTAATGATTTCTGCATGATGAGGCATTGTGTACAAATCCCCATGAATGAAAACTGACTGTAAGATTCCTTCGTGTATGAATTGTCGATGTAGGGTTTTACTCAACTCTTTTACTCAACTTTTCTTGCCAATTTTCCCGATGTTGAGAGGTGCTGATTAATATGAAAATACAAAATGCCCGCGGCATTTTGCAAGTGTTCCTTACACCAGCTAGCTGCCGAGTAACGGATTCGGAAACGGACCCCGGTAACTAATTTGTTGAGTTTACACACCCTGTCAACACCCCGCTGCCCTTTAAAAGGTGCAAGGCTCATTGCTTAATCCCCAGTAAATTGCCAAATCTGCTGATGTGGCTTCGATATCAGCACGAATGGTTATAAAAAAAGGTTCTCGGCCTTTTCTGTTATTTGATTCACAAGAGAAGCGGTATCGATGCCCCGTGACTCACTGCTTGAGGGGCTCGCCCTGGCTGTGCTGCATCAGCGGGTCAAGTCTTCGTTTTTCCTCCGGGCGGGGGATGTTGTGAACAACTCGCGTCACTTTATACAGGAAAGTAAGGCAGGGAAGTAATACAGGCAGCCGTAAGGAATGAGCGACGGGAATTCTCCCGAGATTTGGAGTTGCATACACGATGAACTCTTTACTAGAGTATGAAATACACGCACTTTGTGAGCGTGAAGAGGTGTTTATGAATGTGAAGTGCCGTATGCAACTTTCGAACTTGAAACGCTGTTTGCTCTTTGAACAGGATTCTTTTTAGGCCTATAGTATAGTTGGCATGTTTGTCCAGCCTGAAGATTAAATCACGAGAGTACGGCAACGTCGCCATTCCCACTGTGAACAAGTAACAATAAATTCAGTGCCAAGTAACAATGGATGTTCATTGTTAGTGCACCGTTTTTCTTTTGTTAGATGTTCATAGTGTCCTTATTCATAAAAAGTCCAATTGCATAAATTATTCCGTATTTGAAAGGTAAGATATTGGAAGTAGCCCCAACCCTGTACCTAAATGTAGCCCCAACCCTGTACCTAAATGTAGCCCAAGAGGTCCGGGTTATATTTAGGTCTCGGGCTACATTTTGGTGCCGCAAAAAAGGCGATGCACCTTAACTTGTCCTATACAGACCATGTATCAGAAGATACCTTGATGAAACGGAGTAAATTTTAAATACAAGTAGTGCATAAACTACCTGTCATTCACGGTCAACTACAGTAGTACTCAACATGTCTGTCTGAGTCCCAAGCTACACAACACCACATGGGATTAATATTACAGTTTAATAGGACTCGATGGAGAAGGGCGTGTGTGATCTGTAAGTGAAGAGGAAAGACAATTTGAACCGTTTCCGATCTTGTAACCATCAGTTGGGAATAAAACGTCTTGACTTGTGATTCTGATGATGAATTGGTCTAAGTTCGTTACTTCCTCTACATCTTTGATCAGTTGAGAGTACGCTGTTTTCTAATTCTTGACCGTCCGAGTTATGGATTGAATGGCTTTGGCCACTTCCCACCGTAACCTGACTACCTCGTTAGCCACCAAACACATTTATCTGGGGAAAAGATTTGCTTAGCAAAAACAGGTTACCAGCCAAAACTGCGCGTCATGTGTATTGCACGTGACTGGTTCTCGGTTGAATTTATGCTTAGCAGGTAATGTTCTAAGCAACATTTCCTGCTTAACAGCGCCATGAAATTGTGGTTTCCAAAAGTCATATTCTATAATAAAAAAAATAAAGAGAGCCAATCTCATCCCCATAAAGGTTGTCCCCATTCTAAGTGTTAGGAACATACACATACCATGGAGTCAAGGATGATCGAATTCCACCATTGACACTTTCGCTATTTGTAAAAAACAAAAATGAAAACTTTGGCGAGTAAATAGATGACGATTTTCAGTTATATGCGAAACGGTTAAGTGTACCAACCACAACTGCCTTTGTGATTCAAGCGTTTATATTTTTCGGAAGAAAAAACATTTGATGTTGAAGTACGAGATGTTAAAGTATCTCTACAAAGAAAGTGTCTCTGGCCTCAGTGCAGAAAATAGAGGCCAAGTATCAATCAAGCTATGTGACGTCACCGGTGACGTCACTTGTCCATATTTGACCGCCTAGTGTAGTGACGGTAATGTGAATATCCATTAACCTGCCCCATGCCCACTGCTCCATTCCATGTAAAGCCGATCCACACTTTGTAGCATTATTTTTTTTATCTCAAGTGCTATCTGGCCCAGAGAGTGAGAAGGGTCCATAGGCCTCGTCATTGATGTTCAGGAACATCTTAGATAATGCTCCACTCCCAGCTGGGATCAGTAAGTGTTGTTCCCTGGAAAGTAAGTTAATTGAATTTAATGAAGCCCCTTTGAAAAAAAGGGGGAAGTTGACAGCTATACCCTGGCCTTTGGGAGCTGGGCTCCTTATCATTCCCCTTTGACGTACGTGGACCGGATCTGTGCTACGTGCGCATGTTGTACGTGCTATTTCCGGCTTCAAAATGGCCGCCAGTGTGCACTGTCGATAGTCCTTTAGACAACCCAGCCAGACTGCAGGATTTCAAGTGTAGAAAATTTACCACAGTCACCGATGATGAATGTCTTCAACTTAAACAGTTTTAGACAATGCTGTTTCTACACCTAAATCTCTCGATTTTGTGTGAGTTGTGGGTGATTGAACACCAAATGCCTTCATTGACGTAATTTCCAGTTATGGCATGTTATGGATGTAATAGCATAATGCTATTTTCTCAGTTACAACATAAAATCTACTTGCCATTTTGCCCCCCCCCCCCCCCCCAGAAAAGGGGGGTGGGGCATTCGTCCAAGATAAGGACTAACATTCCTACATCAGTGACTGATGAAATCACTCATTTTGAAAACTATTCCTTTGCCTTGCTGCTAAATATAGGACTGTTTTTCAGGGTCTCTGTCAAAAATTCTCATATTTGAAGTAAGCAGTCCAGGATAAGAGTTTTACATTTTCTAAAATCACTCAACAAAACTTTCTATTGACCACAGTTCGAGGATGTCTGCAAAATTTGCCATATCTGTCTATAGCACGTGGATTTGGTCAATGATTTGTATCGTGGTGCATCCTGCATAATGATTAGATATTTAATAAAGCTATGTGGTAGAGGGGTTTCGAACAATAAACAGAGCTACGCAGTAAATAACCACCAACTACAAAACACCATACAGAGAATAATGTAAGTAGACCATGATTGCCTCTTTTAATGTTGATTGTTTCCATTCATTACATGTATTACACCACTGTGTTTGAAATGAAGCCCTCAGTATTAAAGAGTAATCCTCATTAAATGTACTTATCCTCATTATCCTAATGCCTAAAGAAATACGAAATCAGTGATAATACGTTAATTTTCACTTAATTTTCATTGTTGCCTTTGAATAGCACAATGTCGCTATACTTTTCAGTAAAAAATCAAAGTGCTTGTTGAGAATCGATTACCCGCAACATAGCCGCAATTTGGCCACATATAAAACCTGCATGACTGTTGCTGTCGGAAAGATCGTTTCAACTCTAAACGAAACCAAACTTGTTATTAATTTTCAAAAACTCCTTCACAGATGTTAATTGGCATTATAAGGAACTGTGCCACCTGCAGGAAACGTAATAACCAATAGGATTTGCTGTGATTTACTCAAATAAAAAGCTCTAATCGTTTCCAGACTTGGAGTGGCTTTCAAACGGTTTATGTTATTTCCTATTATGCCCCTGTGGGATGGCACGGCAATCCGCGCCAGAAATGCGAAGCCAGTCCGCCGTCTATTAGGGAAATACCCCCCACGAGAAACAGATGTCCCTCACCCCTAACCCCACCATTGCTTCGTGTACTCTCGGTTTAGGGTATTTACGCAAAGAGGAAAGCAACGGGGAGTGACGAATGATGTAAGTGTCGTCAATTGGTCGTCATGGGAATATGTCAAATCCATAATCGAATTCCAGTGATTGACAGGGGAAACCGATATGATTGGCATTGGGACTGCGTCTTGAGTAACGGAAGTCACTATCTGGTAGCCTGTTGCTTGCCCTGCTAGTCGTTAGAACCTCTAATCGGCCACCCAATTCAGAATTGAGAGATCCAGAATCATGACCTGAATTCGAAGAAGCACAAGTGAACCTTTCGATGAACCTGTCCCAGTGACCTGTGGACAATGTTATGGAGCTGCTAAGCACAAAAATGTGCTTAACACAAGAGATCTTTAGTGCAAGCAGGTTACTATCCCAAACTCCATCTGATTTTCATGCTTACCAAAAAAACAGGAAAAAACAGCTGCATAACAGCCACAAATAATATACATCACATGAAAGTTTGGCTGGTAACCTGCTTTTACTAAGAAAGATAATTTTTTATGTTAAGCACATTTTTGTGCTTAGCAGCTGCGACTGGGCTGCGACTGCGCGCGCACGCCATCCTTGACACCTTCGACCAATGACATCTGTACATTGTGTGTCAATGTATACATGCACTATGAGTGGTCAGTAGATGAATGACGTGTATCATCGGTGGGCACTCGGCCGGAATGCGCTGATCTGCAGTAAGCCTTTATTGGCGACATAAACTTGGGATTTCTGCGGGTAATTCTGTTATCTTAGCCAGAGAATCTTAGCCCATTGGCTTAGCGAGAAAATTTGTCATGAATGGCATACAGTTTCTCTCCACATACCAAAGGAGTAAACTGGCTAAATGTGAGGGATGTGATAGGTTTGATGAAATGGTTCTGAAGGAATTGGTGATAGTTTCTATAGAAATAGTTCTTAAACCCAATGTGGGATATACGAATTGTAGATCATTGTATGTGCGTATTATCAACTAAACAGCATGTTAGTTCATGGAGGTATACCTCCATGGTTTGATCATTTGAACTTCCAAAAAAGACTTTAAACTTGAAGGTGCATATGGGTCTCTTTAAATTTTGAACCTTTACCTCACCCCTCCACATTGAACTCAGGCATAAAACAAACTCGGAGGATAATTCGGTCTTAATAAGTGGCGCAATAGGCCATTTCCCGTTCAAACCTCCAGATCCCCAAAGTGACAGGATGAATTTACCCTGCACTGGCAAAGCTCCATCAGATAGTGTAACGTGCTCAGTTTGTTACCGTGATACGTTTGGTATTTACGTAAGTACGCATAACAAAGTTTGTATACCCTTTATGTGAACTCCCCCCCCCCCCCCCCCGACCGAATTAACATAAATGTATGCGCAGTTGCGGAAAACAAATCCAACGCGGTAATCCGAGCTTAACGCAACGTTTTGCTCCCAGAGGGCATAATTATTTGCTTCTCGTGCAGTGAAATAATCGTCTTCGAATTCGAATTTCCTGAACTAGGGATGTGACCTTTACAGTGGAGACAGAAGCTACTGCGGGGATGAGCGGGTGGGGCTGGGACGTTGCGTCCTGCGGCGCGGTCGCATTTGCCTCGCGGGAACATTATAGAGTCCGTGCTCCAGGTAACATAACAAGCCATGTCATCACTGTAACCTTTTGGTGTTGACCAGCACTTTAAAACGATGTGCGTGCTATTCCCCGCGTGCAAGTGGTCAGCAAAATCTGATACCCAAGGCGTTTCAGATGATTCAAGTTGAGACAATTTTCCTTATTTGTATTATAAAAAGTTCCATTGATCAGATTTTAGTTACGGGGATTTTTGTATAAGGTAGGTGCAAGGGAGGTGCGCAGAAAAGGGTGAGGGGATTTTGCCTAGGCCAAAGGAGGAGGCTGCGGAAAACTTCAGAATTATCGTCGGTTTTGAATAAATATGTACATTGTGCGTTCAAACCGTCTCTGATGCTGCATTGGTGGGCCCTTTAATTTGAACTTCCTCGCGGTGGTTATATTTATAATGGTGAGTGTTCCATTTTGAAAACCGCACCATTTGTGGGCTATGTGTTTCAGGTACAATGAATTTTCTTATGAAGAGGATTGTCAAATTTAAGACCGGTGTCGTGTGAATATCGGACTCCATGAAAATCCGACGTGTTGGTTATACAGCGCATGATCGGTAGGCCCTCGTATACCAAATGAGAAATATAAAGTTGAGGGTGAGGACAGTGTTAGGGTAAGGGTTGTGTTGAGGTTAAAGGCTATGCCACTGCCAACAATTATGTTCATTATAAAAGCACAATTGTTCTGCAATGTATCATGGGTAAAGAGTGGGATTTTCATATGCACCGTACTTCACGCTACTGCGAAAGCCAAGCAACCACGGTTGTTTAATTGTCACAGTGACTTTGGCCGTTTCCCTTACAAAATTCGCTTCACTCTCAAACTCCACGAAGTATAAACAGGGCTTTACTTGTCTCGTTAAAAAAAATTCTTTTTCTACACACTTGTTAATATTTTAGTGACGTCACGGGACAGGATTTTGTATTGATACCGGCAAAATGCGCGTCGCAAACCTTGACTTGGTGCCAGGCACCAGCCAACTGCGTCCACTTTACCCCCGAATGTCACACCTATAGGAGGAAGGGTGAGCCCGGATCACAGGGGATAGGAACTCATGTTACCCTGGGAGAAATTGACTTTTTCCTACAAGGACTTGCGGGCTGTGGTCGCTCTCGATCAACTTGATTTTATGGTTTGAAAATGAAAACAGGATGTCTTCTTATACGGTAGCATGTGATTTTTAGCCAGTCATTGGTAAAGTGATTGGGAACTAGTAGTTAAAGTTAACTGTACCTCTTCTGGAGAAACAAAATATTAATTGGGAAATTAATATGAATATTTTAAAAGTCTCTGTTGAGGTATAGGATACTGAAAGAAAAATCCCAATGTGCAGGGGTGGGAGAAACAAAATTTATGCCCAAGTATTTCTGGGATTGTTTTCGGTGACATTATTGTATGCGTATACATAGCATCATAGTTGCTCAAAAGTGGTTTGATGCCATGCTCTGAAGGTATCGAAAATGTCGTACTTCTAGCACTTAATACGATACAACCAAGCGAAATGTCCTCATTTGTATCGTCTCAAATGTGTCAAGTGTCAGATTTTGGTTACGTTTTGCCCATAGAATCGGATTTTTTCTACAGTGCACCTGTGCCAAGCGTGCATATTTGGCATTCTAGTTTTCTTCGGGCTGTGCATTACGTCATCTCTAATTTGAGAGATGATCAATGGTGTATCAGTCTAAAAACCGCTAATTCTGTAATTTAATCCGGTCTACCGCAATGACTAACCGCCACGGGAGCGACAGTGTCGGGTCACCTCGGATGAAGGATGGGCAGATGTAAAAGCACGTTGCCACCACCAGGGGGAGTGGCGCGTGCCGTGATTGGCCCATTCCTTTGAATCCTGTCATGTGACCCGTAATGCTGTATCCCGGGTAACTGGATAACATTGTGGTCTGCATTCAAATGCAAACATGACATCGTTACCTTGGTCGCGATGGAAACTGAAGTGTCTTAATTCCCATACCGGTATCTCAAAAAGAGTTAAGCATTATTTGTCCAAATCAACCGCAGGGATTTTGCTCATGCCGAACCCATGATTCATGCTTTCACAAACGTTTGTCTGTATTAGGCAAGAATATCTTTAAGAAAGTTGAGAATGAAGAGAAGTGGAATTGGCCATTTATTTTGTTGAGAAAAAATTACCAAACAAACAAAATTCACTGAATATATGGAACATTATGACATATAGGGGTTATAATAAATCTTTGTATATATGATCAATATATTATTTTGTTTTCTAGAATGGTAAAATCGAATTACGTTTCCTGCATCGCGATGAATGTCTTATCACATGTGTGTTTCTCATCCAAACCGTTAGCAAATGAAAACATTTTAAGGGCAATTCACAAAAGAAAACATAAACAATAAATAAGATCAGACGTAGAATTAAACATTAACAGGGACAACACTTCATTCCATCAATTTTTTGTAAGTTGCGTTTCACCGTTTTCTTCTACTAGCTACAGCCAGAAAAGGGTCATGCACACCCCGGAGTAGATAATGCACGGCAGATGTCAAGATATTTGTATTTCCCTCCTTTTGAAAATACAGCTTGGGAAAGAGACGATCCTAGGGGATCAGCGAGATGAAGTTGGTAAATTCCCAGCCAAAGGTTGGCGGACCTAAACGATTACAGCCCGGTTGTGCTGCGAGGGACATATGCGCTCGTTGTCGATTATTGTCGGGCGCGTGTGAATAATCCTTTTCCCCTTCCTCGAAATTTAACCAAAATGTATTGAAAACACAGTTTAATTCGGGAAATGAGCCATACATCTCCAACAGCACGTTTTGAAAGCCCAAATCCTGTGTAAAAATTGACATTTACCAAAGTATTCTATTTTGATCTTTTTATTACTGTATAAATTAACAACATGACTTTATTAATTACATTATTGTATGACACTTTTACCAGAGAACTTACTACCATGAAACCGATGAAAACGGGGACACTGTCCCTGCGAGGACAACAATGCCTTGAATAATCACTTGTATTTCTTTTATATAATATAAAAATATGCCTTTTATTTACACCTCGTTCTACATTTTGGGTGGCATGGGTGGCTTGTGCGTAAAGCGCTCGCCTCCCACCAATGTGGCCCGGGTTCGATTCCCGGCTCGGACCATATGTGAGTAGAGTTGTGCGTTGGTTCTCTCCTATGCCACGAGGGTTTTTCTCCGGGTCCTCCGGCTTTCCTCCCTCTGGAAAAATCAAACACTTTCGATCTCTGGCTGTGCTCCGTGGTCATATATGGGTCGATGTGGCCGGCTGCCAGAGGCGCCTTTACGTGCCAGCGACTCGACAACGTTGTAGCCGCGTCCTTTGCAATTCAGCATCCCAGCTGCCAGTAAGGATGATTAGCCTCCCAAATTATTTATTTATTCTGGTACGCCAGTGTCTCATTTCAAGGAATTCAATTAGTATTTACATCAATGTATACGCTAAGTTTTCAACACTAATAAGGACATTCCTAGTGACGTCCAATATTTTACACTTTTGAGACACTTGGTGGCAGCAGACATAGGGCACATTTGACGCTCTATATAGGTGCACCACACTATACTCCCATTGACCTTAGTGTAAAATCCATCAACTTCACAGTGAAAAAATCCTTATCAAGGAGTCTCTCAGTTTTTGTGACACAACTGAAAATTATAGTTTGATTATTAATCTGTCAAATTCTTTTCAATTTTTGGCAGGTCAGCCGTTGATTTTTTGGGGCTATTTGTCCCCAGAAAAATGCCCTATATGTCGGTCGTGCACTTGCCTAAAAATGTACGCCATGTTTATCTTTTGGTTTAGATATGGAGGAAGGGCTGTTCGCTTCCGTATAAACGTTAATTTGCTTTGGATATCTTTCCTTCCTCAATGGTTCAAGATAACCTGAACCGTAGCTGTCATTTGAACCTGTCAAAATTTGTTTCCATTTTCAAAGTGAACAAAGAAACTGGCAGGAGCGGAATTCGAACCTGCGACCTCCGGGTTACCGTATATACCGGCGCTCTACCAACTGAGCTATCTTGCCCTATGTTGGCGGTCTCCCAAATTGTCAGTATCTTTGTTCGGGTGGACGCTAAAAGTTGTTTCCGTTATATCTAAAAAGTTTCTAGTTTATATTTCATTGGATTTCGATAACCGTGCTTTAGCCGTGAATTAGCTTAGCAGCACGTACAGACAGTGTATTTGTCAAGGGACACACAATTTGAGGCGTGGAGGCCGGACGTGTTGCTCGAGTACCGGGGAGGGAACAACATCATTCATTCGAGGTTGTTTGGTACGAGTGCGGAGCCCGACACGAAGAAACTTGACCGATAAACGTCAAGGTATAGTTTAATAGCTACATCATCAACAACTCGTAAATTGTGATGAACTGGCGCGTGCACGCCGGATTATAAGACTCAAACGATTAAAATGCAGAGTCCTTTAAAACATTAAGCTGTGACTTCTCTTTTTTTAGAAGAGGTGATTACTGTTAAGCCCTTTTCTAATGAGTAGATCAATTTCACATGTGTTACCCTGTTAAAGTGACAGAGTTATGACTAACAGTTCGCTAACTCCACTCTGAAGTGAGGTTAGAACGGGCACAGGTGCTCCTCGTTTGTTTCCTATACACGCTCGGAGCATATAAGGTCAAGTCGCGTTGCGTATGCATTTTCATGACGCCAGGTGTAATTATGTGATATGTCAGGACCTGCTAGGGAAATTAGCTCTGCCAGTCTGGCATTGCAGGCCCCTTTAACTCATTATTGCCTTGTTGTGAAAGGGAACTCGGACATCATGTGACGAACGAAACCACTGTGATTCGAATTAAGCTATTTCTAAATACTCCCAACCAGTTGAAATTCGACAGACGTTTAAGGGCGCGACCACGCTAAGTTTTAACTCAGTCCACATGCGGAATCACAGTAACATAGACTACAAGAAACTAAATGCTAAAAATACATCCTAGTCGTTCAAAAAAAGTATGTAGGCCTACGCCAAGAGTCTATGAATTCTTCTGTCATGTTTTTACCTCAGCATTACAGTATATATAGTACATCGTGTAAATGTTTGAATAAATCTGAAAAAATTGAAGTGTAAAAGTATAGTCTGCCATAGCTTTATTGTTTTTTATACAACACCTGAATAAATCCCCGCCATTTGATAGGTAGATTGTCGATCACGCGCATTGGATTATTCGTGCCAACGCACGGCACCGCAAAAATAAAAGTTCTATTCAACGGTACGCGTTGAACAGAACTTCCATAATTCCACGGTCACTCTATTGGTGGCGCTACATCACGGCTGTCATTCACACAAAATGGCGGACGATGTTCGCTAATCACCGTTCGTCCTAACAGACGATGAAATATAGAAACTCGTAGGTGATGCTGAAGCTGCTAACACAAAGAAACAAATTAAATATACGAAGTCAAACGATTAGGTGAATTTGCAAGACATGCAGGAACAACAAAATTGAGCTTTAACCAGAGCTGTAGTCGACTCGTTGCAAGTCCTTTCACAAGTCCTTTTGCAAGTCCAGTCAGAAGTCCTTTCATAAAGCCGGTCACAAGTAACTAGGTGAACAATGACAAAGGAATGCCTTTATCAAAGCTCATTTGAATAGCTTGTGATTGGGATTATGACTGGACGGCTTGCTGTGATGGACTTGCAGGGACTTGCAGTGACTTGCAGGGACTTGCAGGGACTTGTGATGGACTCGACTACATCTCTGGCTTTAACTGATTCGAAACTGGACAACTTTTTGTCGCGGTTTATGATGTCGAACTTAGAAGGGAAAACAGCACGTTGTACACAAAGAAATCCATGCATGCAATCCGACGAGGATTTATTCAGGCGTTGTATACAACAAAATAATGAATGTTTCATATTCGTGCAATGGTAAGAATAATTTCATTCGGTGACAGATGGCTTCGCCTCGTTGAATGGAACATTCCATCTGTCACCTCATGAAATTGTTCTTACCATTGCACTCATAAACATTCATTGTTTGTATACTGTTGCATGTTGCATGTGCGAAACCGTGATTTAACACTAAAATTGTGACTTTCCTATTTGTATATAACACTTTCTGTCAGTGCATTTCTCAGACATGCTTATAGGTGTCACGTACAGGACAATACTTCAAAGTGTTGATTGAACACTCTTTCAACACTTTAGTTTACATGGGACTTTGTGGCGGTGCAGAGGAAATCTTTGCTGGCAATCACAACCTTTTTGGCCCATATCGACACTAATCTCTCACCCACATCACAAGAGTGCTTCCTGATGAGGAATATTTTCAGACTGTTGATCGATCTTTCCTGCAGACATTCTTAGCTTAAAGATGTCGAAATTATATCTATGCGATAACCCTCACTAATAACAAGCAAACTTGAACGGCATTTGCAATGTAAAATAACATGTCAAATTATTTTTATGTATAGTTCTTAGATGACGGATTCAAGAGCAACTTTAGTTTTGCTGTATTAAAAACACAAACAAACAACTACATCAGTAGTGTGTTACGGTATAAACTATATACGGGGCCAAATTTGCAGGGGGCTATATGGGGTGCACCAATTTTTAATGACGGCACCACGGAGAGGAAATTCAATTGGCTAGACATCTTCTATATAAACAGCTGCAACTTAAATAGGGGTACCCGGTGGTACTGCCTTGGCTGCGAGAAGGGGGTCTCATTCTCCAAAAATTAATTCACCCTTACAACAGCGTCCGGCCGCGTATCTAATAATTGACGTGGTTGACACACATAAAATGGTTTGCGTGCATATTAATAAACGGTTCCTTTTCTGGCAGTCATTACGAACAAGATTTGCGATCACAATCTGTACTTGAACTTTTCAAAATGCATTTTATTTAGGTCTTTCAAGTCCCCAGTGCTCTCTCGAAAGGCTTGCGAAAAATTTTGAAATGCATTTTACCCGGTAGACTTATATCTTTTAGTAGGACGTTTGAATTTTGTCGAAGATGGCAAAAAGAAAACTCACAAACGACTAAAAAACTCACGAACAAGACGTATACACGCGGGCGCTTACACGTTGTTGGAAGCTTTTGTGCACAGGTTATCCATTATACGTCTGAGGACTTGGGACAAAAAGGGGATTAGTGATTACAATACAACTGAGGACCTGAGCTCAAGTCCTCGGTAGTGTTCATGTACAAACATTATGGGACTTGTTGAGTCCAAACAATGAGAACAATAGAAGAGAGAACAGCTTGAGTCCTCAGTAGTATAGTAAACATGACTGTGTGTGTCTGGGCCTGTTTGTTCCACACAGTTCTGGATCTCGATTAGTGATCCAACGGCTGGTTTGCTCCATTCATTAGGCGGGATCTGGTGTGTAAACCAACGCACGGATCACAGATCGAGATATCCGGTTCTAAGATTTAGAATGTCATATGATATTCAACAGACTATGACGGCGATAGGTCATTTGAAGGCACTGTGTATAAACTTTGGACCGCAACTGTATGTTCATTAAACAAATACATAACTTTGTCTTCATGTCTATTTACGTCCGCGTTAGCTTGATATATAGCTCAGCATGTGCAGCCATTTGCCTCTAACCCTGTAATTATGTGCATCCGTACTACGTGTCCGTGCTGTAGAATTGATTATGTAAAAATAGACCGTATTCTCTAGAATCTCTGACCTTAGCTGACCTTAAGCTTATCTTGCCTCCAACATGAAACTTAAAGAGCTTAAGAAATTAGCAGTAAGTTTTTCTGAAAGCTGTTTGTAATTTGTAAAACGCCTAAAAATGTAATTATATGCATTTCTATATTATTTTTCCCCTTTTTTATCAGCCTGCAAAACGTGAGTACGCGGGCGCATTGTGAGGATTTGTGGAGACTATAAACAGTCTTGGTCCAGATAAAGCTAAGGTATACTCTCTGAATGCTCTTAATGCGTTCAAATGATCTGGCAAGCCCGAGGGTCGGGTTGCAAAATGTCATTGATTGCACTATGAACGTTTTTTAAGCTTTGAATTAATTTTCGGATTATGAGAATGCGCAATAAAAAATATCTTAAGCTGCCTTACCGGTGTGAACTGCCGTCATCTTTCAAAAGATCCTGATTAAAATCATGGTTGGGTTTGTAAATAAGTTATGGACACGTCTTAACTCATTAGAACTATGCCTAGAGGTTTTCTTGAGTTATTAGGGAGATTCTAGGTTTGTTTTTGTGACCTGTCGGTTCCCATGACCGTCAACAGCACAGTCCTTACCGTATAAACTGCAGACCTTTCTTTTTCGATTTGCCAGGAGCATCAGTCATGCGAATATTTGGAGAATATTATGACACAACTTGCCAACCTAGATAACTGATAATCCGTGTGATGGGCGGGCCCAAATGGCGTGTTTTCAGTGTCCGATTTTGTACAACCAGCCCGTGGGTCAATGACCTTTTAGCTGTCGTCGATCGTATCCCGATCTCTCGAGGCGGACCAAAATGCCGGAATTAAGCCTATATTTAGCGAGTTTACAGTTCCCCTCCAACCGAAAACACTCTTATTATAACAACTGCGTGACAGACCGAGGGGTTGTTCTATCAAGATAACACTCGCTAACTGAAAAGGCGTGGTCCTTCAAAAATCTGACATCTCATGCTATGCCAAGACCCAGGGTCCCCCCCCCACATCCCCACCCCGCTCTGATGTTGGGGATTTCTAATAAGTGATTCATTGCTGGTCCAAATATAGCTTGCGAAAGCAGCCGTTTGCAATATTTGGCCTTCGAGTGTACAACTAACGTAGTTTATTTATTGCCAAAATGTTGATGTTTATCATTTGGTATGCACTCAAGTTGCCCCAAAAACATATTCGAGTAGTTTATCAGTTGCACCTCCCAACAGAAAACTGCCTTAATCACTTGAACATTTTGATGTGTACACGTACGTCATGATAGACAGCGCAGTTACCACGAGTTTGCATGTTCTTTGTTGTTTTGTCGTCAAAATATAAAAATGTATGTACAAACAAATCGAGATAATAACAACAAATTGATCATGGGAAAATTATATTGGTGGCAAATGCTTTTTAAAGCCTGGGGTGTCGGTACACCGCGAGGGCATTTCCCCAACCTGAGTACCATAAGGTTTTAAAGGTTAACCTCTAAAAGAAATACCGAGGTTAACCACGATTACCGTAGGTTTAAAAGGCATTTGCACAATTACCCATCAACTAACCACATCATAACCACACTTTAAGGCACTATTATATTTGTGATTGCTGACCACTTTTGCGTATTTTCTTTTCTCCAGTGGTGCAGTTTGGTATTCAGGCAAAACCGTGGCTACACCATAGCGACGTAAATTTCGTTCTCCGTTTCTCTCGTGTTTGTCTCGGCCTCGCCGTTCTCCGAGTTCACGGACGAGAAGACCCAGCTTCCGGTTAGCGGCAGATCAGATTCCCGCAAAACCTTCTTCGCGCCGACTAAACTCTCCGGCCTGGCATAGATAGGATCCGACGGTATCGGTGGCAGTTTCTTGTTGGCCAAGTCCGGGTTGGGGGAGCCCGAAGTGGACTTGTACGTGAGAAGTGTTGGCGTGGTGGACTGCTTGCCGAAAGAAGCAGTGGCCAGAGTCAGATCCTTGTCTCCCCGGACTTTGGTCTTGGTCTGATTTCGGCAGCAGCACTGGCACAGCACAGCAAACGCTATGATCAGAATCACCAGACTCATTCCCGCCTCGCACAGAGCGACGATGATCAGTGGGCTGAGGGTGAAAGGTGGTGGGTCCGTTACAGGGGTCACTGTACTTGGAGCTAATGAATCTTTGGTAGGCGCTGTAGGTGTTGATGTTTCGTTATCTGCATCCTGTACTGGGGTTCTGGATATGGGCACCGTTGGTGCCAGCGTGGCTACCGGTGAATTCGCAACAACTGAAGCCCGGTGGACGCTATCAGGGGAATAGGCGGTTTTGGTCGATGACGGTGCTGGCTTAAGACTTCCGCTGCTGTCTTGACCTCTCAATACGCTCCATGCCGCTTGACCAATTACGGGCTTAGGTGCTTCGTGGACCTGCTGTCCGGGAAGATCAGGCCGGCTTCCGTTGCTAGATACCTGGCTACTAATTACCCTCAGCTCCATGTCCACCACGCTTTGCCCTCCTCGTGGAGAAGGTATCCTGCAGGAAACCACTAATCCTCCATCTTGAGGTGTTACGCGTGAAATGGTAATCTTCATCCCATCGGGAGTAAGAGAGTACCTTGAGGCCGGGAGATTTGGATCTAGGACCCAAGAAGGTCTCTTCATTGCGGCGCCATGTCTGTTTCCCTCATCCTCGGGGCACGACAGCTGAGCATCGCTGCCCGAGACCAGGTCTATCGTAGTACGGGTCCTGTTTTCGGCAGGTGGTACCTTAATGAAGGGCCCCATAGAACAGCTCCGAATTGCTTGTCCGCCCGCGCTTTCCTCATCCATGAATTCAATCAGACAGGTCACTCTCCTCGTCCGCAATTCGGCCACGTCCGTCCGGTACCTCAAATTGTACGGTTCGCTGCTGTCCGTCTCATTCTCGAGCAGTACCATCCCGTCCGAATCTTGCAATCTTATGGTCATACCCGGTTTATTATTAAGCACCGTGCATCCGACCGGAGCTGGTAGGCCCAGGCTGCCCGCAACAGAGAGCTGTGTGGCAGTTGGTTGGACGCAGCGCACCGATGGTTTTAAGACATCCACGACGGTGAGTTTTGCCGGTCGAGATCTCGACCAACGCCTGCCGTTCAAGTCCCAGAACTCCACCACGTAGCAGTGGTATATCCCCGCGTCATCCAGTCGCACGTTGTGAATGAAGAGGTTGAAGTGTAAGTCCTGGTCCGACTTGCTGTCTTGGACCGTGATTCGGGACAGCTTGTCCGGGTCCTCGGTCAGCAGCGACCGCCCGCTAGTTTGAAACGTAGCCTCCTTCATCCAGGCGACAGCCTGGTTGTCCGTTAGCGAGGATACCTGACACTCCAGCCGCGCCGTGTGTCCGGTTTGCACGGTAGAGTCTTGCGGCTCTACGACGAAATAAGGAAGGCTATCCGGAGCAGGCTGAGCCAAGATGCAAGCTACAGAGGCCGCGAGCAGAACAACAACGAAGAACATTACGGCCATTGTTGTTTTCAGTGGCTCCTTCCGCATATGAATATTCACATCGAACCTCTATTTTCCCAAGCCTGCCATTATAATGTTCAAAACTTTCCAGTACAAGTGTCTTTGATAGAAGATTGTTCCTGTAGTGCGAATCTCATATTCATGGGTTCAAAGATGCCACAACTCAGAGCAATATACGTGCATTAAAAACCAACTATGTCTCCCCAAACAAAATTCTGTAGCTTTCAGTACTTTGAATGCATCGCCATTTTGCCATATTTCCCAGACGTTTGAGTCGAGTGCTTTCAGATAAAAATGTGCGCGGCCAGAACACGACAAGTCCAACTAGGCCTCCCGCACAAACGCTGAGTAATACAGCCGCCTATAGTTTGTGCAACTCCAAGCGAAGGAACTCCGCAAATGACTACAATATCTTGAAGTCATTCGAGCTCCCGAGCCCCCAGTCTAACTTCCGCTGTTACAAACTGCAGGAATTCTGCGAGGAATACAGTTAGTACCGCAATGAGAGCCGGTTTGGCGGGGATGCATTGGTCGATCATTGAATTCTGCCCGCGTAGCAGGACGTAGCTGATGAGCGCGGTGGGGATTATGTTCAGTCCGGTCTCCGGAGCACACAATGATATAAATTCTGATGAGAAGTTTCCCGGTGACTCTCTTTCCTTTTTCTCCCTTGCTGCCTGTGCAAGGTGGCACCTCCTACACCACGCGCCTTAACGTTCGGGCTGATTATGAGTGACAGGTGGTGCGCCGACGACTGTTGTATGTATGAATTTTACTAATACAGACTCGCAGTGGCGTATCCAGCGGGTGGGGGGGGGGGGGGGGCATTTGAGGCGTCATAAAAAAATAAAAAATATTGTTTTTAAGACGGTTTTAAGACGGTTCAGACACAAGGGCGGAAATTTTTTATTTTCTTTTATTTTCTTTTTTTAAAACTGATGTCGCAAAAAGGCAGACACTGCGTACACCCACCCACCCACCCACAAAACTCAGCCAAATTTTTTGTTGGCCCCTCCCAAAAAAATTTCAAAACAAAAAATGTTTGGACCCCAAAAAATTGTGTTCTGGATCCGCCTAAGGGCGGATCCAGGGGAGGGGGGGCCAAAGGGGGCCATGCCCCCCCCCCCCCCCCCCAACCAAACTTGTTTTAAATTTTTTTTTTAACTGACGTCGCAAAAAGGCAGACACTGCGTACACCCACCCACAAAACTCAGCCAAAAATTGTTTTGGCCCCTCCCAAAAAAATTGCAACCAAAAAAAATGGTTGGCCCCGCCAAAATTGTGTTCTGGATCCGCCCTTGTTCAGACGTTGTTTGCCCTCCCTGGCACAAAAAGCTGGATACGCTACTGACGTTAAGAGCTTTCAAAACTCAGACGTAACAGTGTACCATACTGGCAACTCTGACATTTGAACTAGACCAGTTTCATTTATTAAGGTCAAATGTGTGTGTTTTTAATCTCATCCTAAAGTTGGGTGCTTTAGGGTTGCAGCGGTTGCCATAGAAACCAAGGAATACAAATACTTCAAATCCTGCAGAATGCTCACAACTCGCGGTTGCAAAGATGTCGCAAGATGTACATCAAATTCAAATTTGATTTACTACTTCACTTTGTGTTTGATTTGGGGGATTTAGTGATGACATTGGGTGAAGTTGACCACTCATAACAGCTGTCCGAAGCCCAAACTGCAAAGTGAGCATTTTGGAAACAAATGCAAAATAAAGCAACTATCGGGTCCGATGTCGTTGCTGCTATGATGTGGCTGAACATACTCGTAATATTATGTGTCACGTACATCGTAGATATTATATTGATTTCAGTGACAAGTGCAAATCTCGCAGAGACTTGTATCATTTCAAATAAGTTCAAAGCAACCAAATGACAAATTAACTACATTCTTTACGTAAAGACTGCAGGTAGTAAAGGAATTTAAAGAACATTTCTTTTGTAAATCTGTTTAAGTTTGTTACGCCACAGAACTTTTTAACTGTCGCATTTCACAAGTCACTTCCTGTTGAAAAGTTGCTCGTAGTTTTGAATGCATGTCGTATTTGGAGCGAACTTGGGGGAAATGGGAACTGTGTTGCAGGTAATCGATTTATCAGCCAAGATAGTTAATGCTTACTGAAAATTGACAGTTACAAATGAACAGGTTATTAAAGATGCTGTGTTCATGTTTTGCGGGCTTGGCACCCCGAAAAAATAATGTTGAAATTCAATTGCTAATTTGTTAGCATATAAGCTGTGAGCTTTCCAGTATTTAATGATTATTTAGATGTGTCTTCCATTGCACATTTGCTGAAATAGTAAAAGACTTCGTCCACGAGACATGCTTTATGTAGAAAGGTCAGTTGTCTATTGTGCTAGTCTGTTGTCCACTGACCACCTTAAATGCCCGGGAAATGACCAATAAGATGATTTGGCGCTCTCTGACGACAGAGTGGTGCCAGTGTAATGCTGAAGCTCTGCTACATAATAGAATAGGTAGGTGATATTCAGTTTGTCGGTACTCCTTAACAAAGCTAATGCCATGCTGTGATGCATTTATTTCCTGTTGTTGTAGCTTGGCGTTTCGGAGAGGAAAATCACGAGGTTTTGAGTGGACAGTATTGCTAATTTATTGCCTGCTCTGCATGGAAATTAGAATTATTCTCCCAATTACCACGCGTGCTGTCATCCGTTACACTGCACAAAAATAGTCCGGTTCCGCCATTTCCTTTATGTAGGCCAAAGTCTAGTCTGCGCGATCAGTTTGTTGAACACAATGACGAATTATTTCATAGCGTCCATGCACCTGTTGTTTTGAATACATGCAGTATCGTGACGTAATTTACGCTGGGGTGCCATAGTGACAATTTTGGCTAGACCTTTTGGGGATAAAAGGCCCTCAGTTCTGCGTCCATTCAAAGGTAAATTACCGTTTTCTCCCTCTTGTATTCCACGACTATATACCTGCACATGCACATAAGCTGGGGGGGGGGGGGGTTCCGTGGTTCGAACGAATCCCCTACCCCCTCGGTGACGAGTTCCGCTCAGAAATTACACCCACAAAAATCAGAAATATCGCCAAGTCATTATAATTCAGGATAGCCTACAAATTTTGATTTAAAAGTACACGTATATCACTGAATGTTCCACTTTAATACGGTAAATGCAACTTGTACGACGCTTAGGCCTAAGCACTTCGTGGTACGTATGTGTGCATAAGTTCACAATATTGTGCATATGCCAAATGTTCCACTTTGGGGTTAGACGACCCCCCCCCCCCCCCCCCCCCCCCCACCTGGCTCGGGGCACGGCAACATGCCTGTTACATAAACTGCGGTGTTAAATGTAGACTTTGAAACAAGGTATTATAGATAACACATGGTATCAATTTAATACCTCATCAGTTTTTGCATGCATGACATAATGTTACCAACTTTGTTACTAACTTAATGTTCAACCAAAAGGCAAGCGGGGAAAAAAATCAGGCCTAGACTGCTGTTACCACAGTGACTCTTTGTATTATCTTCAGCAGGTAGTTAACAGACACAAGGGTTCGGGCTATCAAGTTGTAAAAGACAAACGCAACATCATGCACCTTCGGGAGATCCAAAGCTGTGTCTTCATCGCTACAAGGTACAGCAAAACATCCGCTCTGTCTGAACACAGGGGACTCAGCTCCTGTAAGACAGGGTTTTTTTTGTATAGGGGACGGGGCTTGCGTGTTCCGGAAACCAAAGACCTCTCTGAATTTTTCTTACAAATCAGCAACTGGCTTGAGATTGTGAAGACCTACAAAGGAAGCAACTTCACGAGGAACAGATTTTCCGAACCCATTCTAAGGAAATCTCTTGATTTTTCAGGAGGAGGAGGACATAGCTCAAGGTCGATTATTGAGAAGTGCTCGCATACAGGACATGTTTTGATGGGAAGCGTATTCCCGGAAGGCAGTATCAAGGAAATGGTTGGTCTACGCAGCTTTGATATGGGGGAAAATATTATGATCGATCAATTCGCAGGCCGGGCGGATTTTCACGAGAATTGTTCTCGGGGAGACTGTTGATATTCACGGCAATGCCTGCTTTCTCGAACAGGGGGCAACTGGGGGGGGGGGGGGAACTGGGGGGGGGGCAACTGGGGGGGGGGGAAACTGGGGGAGGCGGGCCAAGAAATTGCAAATTGAAAAATATTTCCGGACCTTTTTTGATTTACCAATACTGTCCCCAAATGCCTTTTCGAATTAGACTGAACAGGCAAACTGCAATTATTTTCAAAAGGAAGCTATACTTTACTCGTGATTGTTCAGTAGAAAGACTTATAGCTGTGTAGTGCGCTGCACTATAACTGTTGGAGCATCTATTAAATTTTTGGTTGCAATTTCGGTGTTTCCTCTGTCATCTTTGTGACAGCGACTCTCTTGGATTTCTCTTTTTAGTATTTTTACGTATTTGATTTGTACTGTGTCTTTTCTGTAATTTCATTTTTATGTCTTTATTGTATGTAGGCTATACAGTACTTGTTTCCTAAACACCTTAACAGTTCCATCAATGAAAGGTCTCCAGCGTCTCAAAAATCACCAGCGTCTCAAAAGTCTTCTATTATTTGATATAATGGGAAACGAACGTTTCAACCATAGAGCTAGCTCGAGTGGCGACCATTTTGTCCACCACTAGTCGATTTTGCGTGGTACCCAATATGTATTTCGTGTACAGGTTCCCATGGAAAATCGAATAGTGGTTGACAAATAGTCGCCGCTCGAACTTGCTCCAGGACGTTTGTTCCCCGATGATAGGCCGACCCAAGCAAACAACCTTTATGTTATGCTGCACATTAACCTGTGCTCGGTTGCGTTGCTTTCCACTGCGTCGCCATGTTATTAATATAAATATGTTGTTGCCGACACTAATTTCCGAACTTTTAATAGTTTATTCATAAAGGGCATAGATGTTATCGCCTTCACCTCGCACATTTTTACATTTTTACATTTTCATGTTTCACCGTGGTTTGCACGCGATTGTCCGCAGCGGAAGAACGCATTACCCTCGCCGGGCGCAAGTCCTAGATTCAAGGTACGAATCACACACAGCCATCCGCTTCGAATTTTCACGTCACTGGGAGCTAGCTAGGGGGAGGTTCTTCCTATGTAAAGGTTATCACAGGCCGTTGTTGTTCTGGCTGGGTGGCCAAAATAAAGGCCGCTGCAATAAGATCCCGTCTGCTAGGATGTTATGACTTTAAATGTTGGGCTGCATGGAACATGGAAATATTGGACACGTAGGGATCCCATTTTTCGGGGGTGTGGTGGGGTGTGATCGAGGAAAGCCTATGTAGGTCTATGCTTGCCGGTGTTTTAGGGGAGACGCCCAAATCGGAGTCAAAAGAGAAAACGGGACCATTTCTCAAATATGGCTTTAGCCTGAGCTTGGTTTTCAGTTATCCCCCAGCTCCTTTGCTAATCTGAAGCCTTGAATACTTTGAAAAAAATGAACAGGCTCGACTTTGGCTTCCAATAAGACTGATTTAGCCTATACCCCAGATCTTGCCACATCGAAGTGCCTAAAATTACGAGAAGCCAAAGCCGAAGCCAGGTTTGAGAAATGATTATTAAGGCCATCGTAACTTCTGAATAAAAGCCGCCCATGCAGTTTAGGCCAGTTTAAAAGGTGTCAATGTGAGACTTTTGAGACCTGTGGTGGCAGCAGACATACCGGTCCTTTTCCATTGTTCTTACCAGTCGCGCGCATGCTCAGCACTAGCAAAAAAGGCTGCCACCAGCGTCTCAAAAATCTACCATTGGCTGAGGTGGTCCCTATAGGCTATTTTTTAGAACGATAGAGGGCAAAGTAAAAAAGAAAAAAAAAGAAATTTTTAAGGCACTATAGGTGTACAGTAAGCTCGTGAATATTTTATGCAGTCAAGTCAAGTCACACCTTACTCAAATGAAATAAAGATTGTAAAATGTTTCATAACATCTTTTCGATTTGCCAATGAATTTGGAATTTACAATGCCTATATGGGCATTGCTTCGTTCAAGATTGTCGGGCTGCACTGCTAACGTAAATGCTAAAACTCCTTTGGCATTGTTTTACATTTCATGGGCTTCTAAAAAAGTTCTTAAAACCAAATCTACGCCTTTGACTGAACACCTTCACTCTCGTCAACACACGTAGTCGTGTTTTACTTTACTTCTATAGGGATTCAAGCTGTTCTCTTCCATTTTCCCATTTGGACTTTTTCTCAACAAGTCCCATAAGGTTTGTACATAAACATTACCGAGGACTTGGGTTCAGGTCTTCATGTTTTTATTGTAATCACTAAACCCCTATTTACCTGTTCACTCACACACATCAACAACAAAAGTCAAGGCTTGCGTGATGAAACCGTGAATAGTTCTACATCAAATGACGTCATGCTCAGGGTCATCTAATCCGCTGAGGGAAAGGTCGCCACTAATCCCAGGATATCCACCCCTGAACATACGCGAACAGAATGTGGCGGGAACAACCAGTCCTCGAGCCCAGGAAAAAAAGGGTCACCCGAAACACGTCTTCATTAATCTATACCTCATCGCCTGTTCCCTCATCCGCGCAGCTGACCTTTCGGGAAATGTTCCTTAGCCGCACCTGTTTCTTATTTTAGAAGTTCCTTGGCCATCAGAAACATTTTTCTTCAAGTAGTTTGCACTACGGCGGCCCTGAGATGTCATATAAGATCTTGTCTACCACCTATTTACATATCCGCACATATTGTGTCAAAAATAGCTCAGTATCTTAAACAAAATGCAGGTAGAAAGCTCATTAACAAGGGTAAAACAAGGGTAATTTGAGTCCTTCGTAAAAAAGCCCCGACGTTTGATTTTTACTCTAAAAGCTGCTGGGAGCCAAAGCTGAAGAAGTGGTGCAGTGCAACTATGGGTCCAAATTAGAGGGCGCACTGTGTGTTTATGGTTTATATCGAGGACAGGGTACAGAATTACACGAGGACGGTCCCCGATTGGTAAGTGTCCAATGTTGGAGATTGGCAACTGTCCTCTGTGTGCAAAGCAATGAGAGGGGTTGCAAAAATGTGCAAACAAAAGAATGTCAGGATGAAGAGATGAAGCGCTCGATACAGCGTAAATGAGTGTCTGTGAAAGTGTACAACAGTGAAGCGTGCACATGCATCCGTTTTGGGGGTGTGTGGGGGAAACCACTCGGCCTATTAGTGGACTAATTTTTAACTGCACTGCATGTGGGGATGTAGCCTCCCCTTATTTACACCATTTGGGGCACGCCCCGAGTCCTATTCTCCCCGGTGGCCCATACACGACACCCACCTCCGCCACTGGTTTTAAGCAAAAACAACAAGACAACATAAGTCCTTAAATTTAATTCGAATAAATACCTGGGACAGTTTCACTATTCCTACTGGTCGAGAGCCGGTCACGTGGATTTGTTTACTCTCGGACCCGCAAATGTGCTTCCCGTGTAAATGGGGAAAAAGTCTGGTTTTTAATTCTGCTCCAAAGTTTACTGCCCGTAGTACTATGTACTTTAGTCTATAATGTCTGAAATTCTGCCTCGTTGGAAAATGACCAAGGCGGCTACGATAACATAAATAAATATTGAAAATATATCCACAGTTATTGATTATTGATTTCCAAAGAGAATAATTATATTAAATTGTATTAAACTATTAAAGTATTGTTATTCGCGTCACTGCATGAATAGCATAATACATGAAATTGTTGGGGGTTTTGCCATGGTAGTTGCCAAACGGATTTGGGAATGTTGCGGTCTATACCCGTTGACATATCCACAAACAAGATAACAAATAGCGATATTTACTAAGAAAAACAAATTATAAAGTCATCTGTCTATTTTTGGAAGCTGGAGTTGTTTTTGAAATATCCATTTTCACTTGTTTTGAAACGCCACACAATGAGGGAATAATCCGTGACGTCATCGGGAATTCCTCAAGGTATGTACGCATGCGTCATACTCATGACATGACCTCATGAACTCTGTGCTTTGCATGCCACTGACATGACATGACTGATGATTGATATTGCAAAACGTCTGTTCCGACACAATAACAATGACAAAAGCAGTGATTTTTCTCCTCAAAAACAACCCTAGTCTAGCAAAATATTGGTAGAGGCGTGAAGGGTAATTGCTATAAAAGGCCAGGAGACCCTTGGGACAGGTAAGATGAAGTCCGAAGACGGTGAACTTGGAGGGAGAGAGTTTGCGGAGGACAATTCTGCCGGCAACATGGCGGCCGCCGTGGCGTCGCTACAGAGAGAACACATGGAGTACCGCAATACTTCCAGGACCAATTCTGGGCAATCTTCGGGTGTGTCGGCGGGGCTAAGGCGGCAGTCTACTGGGGACATTCCGTACGAAGACCTTCCCAGGGCACTCATCGCTACAAACATCCCGGAAGTGGTTTTCACTAATGCAGAGAAAAAGGTAGCCGGTAGGCGCGACGCGAGTTTTGTAAACGTGGGGTGGGGTGGGCGTGGCTAGAAAGAGGGAGGGGTAGTAACTGATAAAACTAATCATGAAAGATAAATACTGCTTTGTCGGTGCTAGATTTCCCAATTAACGAATAATGGAAGACAACTTCTTGGAATGAATATAAAATACATGTAGACCTAGGCCTATGTTGTTTTATTATGGGCTTTATGGAAACAGCAGTGATATTAACCTTGATCACTTTGTTATTGTCTTTCATTGAATTCAAATAAAACATCCAGCGAGTGCGCCCCGTGCAGTCCAGGAATGCATTATGTGAATCATGACTAAAATGTTAAAAATAAACTCTTTTCCAAATCTTGGTCTTTAGTTTAGATTTTAGTGTAATAACCCGTACCCCCCCCCCCCCCCCCCCCCCCCAAAAAAAAAAATTATAGGTTGTGCCAAGTGTTTATACAATCCTGAACACAAGTGGAGGGTTATTTTCCAAGATTTTGCTATTTATGACTGATTCTGGTAGGGGTATTAAAGTAAAATCTTTATTGTGTTAAAAGGATTTTAAGACGAAAAGAAAACGAAGATTTTTACTCACGGTTGCTGCAAGGCACACAACTTATCCCACAACGGCAAATTTCACCAACAACCTCCTCTTGTATTTTGTGGCTTATCTAGAACTGGGGAAAAAATTGCCCCAAATGTAACTTTTTGAAATGTGCAGTTGTCACTTGTCAGTCTTGAAAATTATATGATGTTTCTGAAAATACTGCTTCTTTTTTCACAGAAATGCTTTGAAGATCTCTTCTGTGCTTTTGGAGAAAATGTCAATTTTGTGTATCTTCCCAGTTTCCGGAGAGTGAGGGTTGGTTATGAAACCCCAGAGCAAGTGGTCCGGGCAAGAATCGGGATGCATCAACGAGAGATATGCGGGCAGACGATTAAACTTTTCTTCTTACAGGTAAATTTTCATGTCAAGTTTTACACGTACGCTTGTTTTGCCCAAACCTTACCTCTCCCCACCCCATGGCCACTCAACAGCCAGAATTTGTGGGAATTGGTGACATTTTTGTCCATATTCCAACAAATTGTGCTTTATTAATTCAAGATGGATCCTGCCAACATTGGAGTCCCCCAAATTGATTCAAAAGACCCAGTAAATCTTCCAGGAGGCTTTTTTTTCTCTTCTTTTGCATTTGTTTAGGAATTTTCTTTTTAGAAAAGGCCGAAAAAAACCATAAGTTAATTTTGTAATCCGGCAAAAGCCAGTCCTATAGGGACTTTAAACGTAGTATACAACATTTGCATTTGATGTAATTTTGAGAAATGAATGGATTTGGGGATTAGTATTTTACAGCAAATGCTGTAACACTGAAATGTTCAAAGTTTTGTGTGCATAGATGCTGGGAAAACAGAGACAAAAAATGCTGTTCTTGTAGTCTGGTTCCCTGACCTTACTTCAGACAAAACGGAGCAATGTATTGACATTAGGGAATTATCAGGTCGGGGAACTAGACTATTTCCAAGGATGGTCAGTAGACCATCGCTGGGAATTAATTTAAAAAATCCACTTTTCTTGAAAATGGCAGCACACCAGGTGTCGTGATTTCACAGGATGCTTGAGACTATTTATTTACTTACAGTGATGTTTTTCATTATAATTCCGTAGTTTAGTTTATGTTTTTTTGCAAATGTTGCATATTACCTTTAAATTATGGCATTTCCTTTCATCCTTAACAGCCAGTGAAATTTAGCAACAGTAGCTCAATGCTGGAACTTCCGGAGCCCACAAAGCAGTATCTTCTGTCACCCCCAGCATCACCCCCGGTTGGATGGGAACCAGCTAAGGAGTCGGAACCAGTCATCGACTATGACGTCTTGGCAGCGTTAGCGAACCTAGCCCCAGGTGAGCCAGTGATCATTCCCACGTCGCAGGCCGGGAACGTAGTTCTTGGAGGGGCATGTCAGTTTCCTTTAGCACTGCGGGATTGTGTTAGAGAATGAATTTTCTATTGGAGCATATCATGAGGTATCAAGGCAGAGGCCAACTTCGTGGAGCTGCTTGGCATGAAAAAAATTGCTCAGCATGAAAATTCTTCCTTGGTAAAAACGGGAAAGCAACCAAATTCTTATGTGATGTATATTGCTTGTGACTGGTATTCGGCTGTTTGCTTAGCATGAAAATCACATGGAGGTTTGGCTGGTAACCTGCTTTTGCTGTTTTTGGTGCTAAGCAGATTTTTTGCTTAGCAGTTCCTTGATATTGGCCCCTGGGGCAGTGGAGGCATTTGCCTTGGCTACATCTGTGAAGTTGTAGGCATGCACCGGTTGGTTGGTTTAGTAGTAGTTTGCCGACCGTCCAGGTACTTGGTCGGGATTCGAATCCAACAGAGGTCAACATGTGCATGTGGAGATAGTTGTACAAAATAGAAACCAAACTGCAGGCAAACTGTTTGGACCATAACCAAATCCCCCACCTAAACCTAACAATAATTGTATTGCTGGTTCCATATATAGCAGCCCTCTACCCCTGCTTCTTCTGACTCTTTCATGGTAATACACAGTTACTGTAAAATTACCATTTTGAAAAAAATGAAATGATTTTTATTTAACTTATTTGTTTTAAAAATAGATTTTGAAAAGTTTTCCTAAAGTTGAAGCTTTTCATATTTTGTCAAACAATCCATAAGAATTTCTTTTTGTTCACTTTGATTTTTTTTCTTCATATTTTGTTAAAGATGAACTGTCCCTGCTCTTGTTATGTTTCCCCTTGAAAAAATCTTTTGACATTGCTATTCTAGCAACACAAAAATATTTTGACATTGCTCTTCTATAGCAGTACAAAAATATTTTGAAATTGCTATTCTAGCAGTACAAAAATATTTTGAAATTGCTATTCTAGCAATACAAAAGTTACTAACTTTTTTTATGATACCCATCATACCCAAAAAACCGACCCATGTATATTTATATCCAAAAATTACTCTACAAATGTTGAATTATTTGCGGCAACCAAGAATAAAAGCCTTTTTGCAAGTAGTTTTTTTTGTAAGTTAGAATGAAACATGTAAATTATTGGATGCTTTTCTATATGTTTGTTTATCAGGTGAAGCGCATGAGCTGCACGCTGCCGACGACAACAAGCCCGGTATCTTTGTCCTCCCCTGTGAGGACCCACCCACAAAGGGGCCTAAGAAGAAGATCCAACAGACTAGAAGGCCAGAGCCCAGCTAGTCACCCACCCGGCTGTAAATACCCTGTTTTAATTGTAAGTTACGATAGCGAGAAATTTTAAGTTAAGGTAGCGAGAAGTTCATGGCATTAAAGACATCACCCGTCCTCTGTGAAATGGTACCCCATCCTGAATTATTAAAGACACGATCTTGTGAGTTTGTTACAACATTGACCTTGAAAAGTCCATCAAGGAGAGCGTTGACCTTTGAAATTCCAGTGACTTATGCTGTACCTCCAACACATGACTCTCAAGCAATTCAGTTCATAGTCTTGGTTCCAGACGACTGATCGATAATGGATGAGTTGGTCTAATCATACCGTTAGAGGGCGCATTGCATGAAATGAATTTACGCGACGCTGCACGATCCATTATCGATCACTATCGTCTTGAACCAAAACTATTAAGTTTATGGCTAAAATGTTCCTGATATAGACAAGTGTGAAAATGCAAAATGGCTCAATTTGTATATGTTTGTATGTGGTTCTTTCATCAGGAAAACCAACCACTCGGCAGCCTAGAGCAAGTTTGATCAAGGACCAATGGTTAACTCATGGTTGGTTCGTGACGTACGTAGCGCATGAGCACTGAAGTTGAAGTGCGTACGACTCTAGTCGAACTATTTGTCATGTCAACGCGACCATGAGAAAATGGCAGTGGCTAGTTTGTTTACGTTTTTGGACAAGTTCATAGATGAAAGCGAGACGAACGATATTTGCTCAGTATATCAACAATGTCACATGTGGTAACGTGTGCATTATTTCAACATGTTCAAAGAAAGACAAAGTAACAAAAAACGATTGTTCACTGCTGCTGAATATTTACGTTTTTTCGCCATTTTTCTGATAACTGGTCCTCTCTGCACTGTGCTATTAAAACGGCTATTGGTAACCAGCGATGCGACCAACCTCAGTAGGCTGGTCGCGAATCGTCGGCTAGACTAGTCCAACCATCATCGACTAGCGTGCGTTCGGTCAGAGTTAGTCGAACTATGGTTAACTATAGTCCTTGATCGAACTTGCTCCTAGTAATAGAAAAGTAGAGAGAATCTAGAAATATCCGTCTTTGGATATACTGTTGCTTAGTTGATTGCTAACTGGAGGTTTTAACCCTCCTGTTCTCGGGGCCAAAATCGACCCAGCTGCTGTACAGATCAAAACCTATCAAATGACGGATTGAAACACACACAAACTGTGAGAGTTGGTGTTAAGAGTTTTTGATAGGCTGTGATAGTTAGGAGGGTTAATTACAAGGACCAACTGGAATCGTCATGAAAAGAGGATCACGGTTCAAGTGACTAAAAATATGAAGAGAATTTGTGAAGCCAATGTGTAATATTTGCGCTGTAAAGTTTCAAAATTCCCAGTGAGTAAACACGTCGTAAGCCTTCTCGTTAAAGGTCAACTTTGTCTTTACGGCTGAAGAAGTTTTGACAAGCCCAGATGAAAGCCATGCTAAAAGTCAGTCCATGGCCTTCAAAGTTGTTCTTGTTTTAGAACTTGAAGATCGTTAATGCGTACCCTCTTGTTCAAAAATCTTATCCCCTGTATGTTTCAACTTTATAGATTAGTTACGTGTTTGTGTTGGTCACCAACCATAACCTGAAATAATATAAGATGCAGATTCTCCGTTGGTTGTTTAAACTACAGGAATTCTCCAAACGAATTCCTCTTTTCTATATTAAAGTGTTTGGTCATACATTTCCCCTTCCACTTTTGTTGTGTCACAAAGCAAAACTTGTTGTTTAGATTTAGCACTTTTGTCTTCAATTTTCCCCCAATGTGCCATATACACGTAAACATCTCCTTTTGTTTAATTTTGATATTTTGCTGTTTTTTTAGTTTGTTGAGTTGTACATGTATGTAGTCGTGTGACGTATGAATGTGGACGTGTGACAGACCATTTGTAATGTCTTCACTTAGCTCATGTATTCTGATCGTAGAAGTATTTCCGAATATCATACAGAAATCATGTTACTGACATGCCAACAGTAATTTATGAAGCAATGCATATCATGAAGCAGTCTAACGCTACAAAACGGAAAGTAGAATCCATCATTTGATTTTGTTTTTTCAAAAAGTGGTCACAGCCAGCATCACTAATTCCATAGAATAAGAGCTTTTTAATTGTTAAACATAGTTTGGTTCGTTCTACAAAGATAATAATTTAGTATTTGAAAATTGAGTTTTCGGTGTTACTTTGGGCTAAGAGCATAGACGTCATGCCGTTCAAAGATCTTTCGAAAGTAATTCTTTGGCGAGTATTTTTTTTATTGACTTTTTAAATGGATAGGCCAAAAGCGTGCTGTGGGTGAGTGTATTGTGGGACAGTTTGCACCTAATTTTCGACAGTTTAGTAAGGCTAACCATAAAGGTCCCATTGCCAATACCGTTGATTAGGACAAGTTCATTTTCTACTGGCTCAATGGCGGAGGTGTCTGCACAACTAAGGAGGAAGTTGCGGGTTCGAGTCCAACAGAAGTAGCTTAATTTTTTCTTTGCTAAAGCACCTATCAACTGTTGTCCTCACTAACTCAACCCGGTCCACCCATGTCTTTATGTCGGTATTTGTAGGAGTTTGGTAACACTGATGTTTGTCATGGGTCGGGACTTCTGAGCAGTGATTTCATGTAGGGTTATTTCCACTTTAGCGGTGCCTACTAAGGGCAAATGGATACAGTAATTTCAAAATACTGATCCCCACAGTGAAAGTTGAGTAGCCCCAGCGGGGAGGTGGGTGTAGACAACAATTGGGGTGATTCACAATACATGTACAGTGAGCCACTGAGCAATTATGACAGAGGCCATTTCCAAACTGTGCAGTGGACAAGTTATCCATACCACCTCATTAAACTAATGGAAAGATTTTACTTCAATACCCCCACCAAAATTGGTAAGGAACAGCAAATCTTGGAAAATAACCATCCATTTGTGTTCAGAATTGCATAAACACTTGGCACAACCTTTAATTTTGAGACTCTAGTTGGGAATTTTTAGTGCAATATAGGGGAAGAAAGTTTGTGTTTTCTGTGATAGATTGTTTTGGCACCATGTACATGTATAGTCACTCAAAGTGTTCACATACATGTTGATTTCTGCCTCAATTTTTTCCAGATTTTGCTGACATAAATCTTGAAATAACAGCTTGTGCCACATGTTTAGACAGTTGTTATCAAGGAGGGTTGGACATTTTATAATATTTTGCTGTTCTTGACTGATTTTGGTGGGGGTATTAAAGTAAAATCTTTCCTAAATCTATAAAACCAAGGAATTAATAAAACTTAAAATTAATAAATAACGTTGCTAAAAGTGCCACAGAAAACAAGACAAGTACTTACCGGGTAAATACGGAAGCAAACTAAGCTACAAAAACAAGTTAAAATGCCAGAAAAAGCAAACCTTTTCGACATTCTCATCATGTACATGGGAAAAGCATCAGCCCTTACTGGCATTAGAAGAGCAAGCACATTAGAATGGACGTGATTGGACGTGATTGGTCGCATTAGTCACATGTTGATTGTCATGGTTGCAAAAATCCTCTTCTGATTGGCTAATAATGTGACATTATTAGCTGTTCTAATTCCAGAGAGTTGCATTCATCAGTAACTGGTACCCTGAGAGGGATTCCCCAATTATTTCCTTTAATTTTATTGCCAATTAAAATGGATTTTTCTGGTTATTATTTTCCTTATGTTCCATGCAAAGATATGTGAAAAGAGTATCTCTCAACTCATGACAGATGTTTAGCATCAAATCAATTAATATTTGGACTGGTTCACAGTGCCATAGACTTGTGTATAAATTACATGGTTTGTTTGGCCTCCATACCCACAATGCATTGAGAATGTCGAAAAGGTTTATTCAAACATGATGTAGAAATAAATCCTTAAAAAAAATCATAAGCACTAATAAATAAATACATAAATAAAGCACAACATGGTAAAAAGCATAGGTCTAGTACAGCACATATAGAGACAGCCAAGGGTATTTCTCAAGATAATTTAGGATAGTAATATGCGGAAACCTGGTAAACAAAAGCTATAATCACTCGTCAATCGTACTGTTTAGATTGACGTGTCAACTTTTCAAATGCAGTGTGAAAATGGCCTCTCCATGACAAACTCTTATATGTGGCGCACTCTTTCAAATTGCCCCTATAGGCATATGACACTCCAAAGCATTGGGTGTACAGTGTTGTACAATGTTGTAGATGGCACAACGTTAATTTATTATTGTTCTGTATACTTGTACAAATAACGACTGTATAAAAAGAACCCAGACCAAATTGCATCATTTTACTGCCATTTAATAATTCAACAAAAAGCAAACAAGTCACAAAAAGAATTGGGCAGTATTCAACAGTAGTCAGCATCTTTCAGAAAAATCCATCCTTGTCATTTTTCTACTAATATGTGTGATATTTTGTGTAAATGTCGTCACAAGACATAATGCGTTGCCCAATGTGTGTTGAATTCTACACAATCTACATATTAGTGATGTACATCTGGGAGACAATTTCATGGAAAAGCACCAGGGAAATCTTTTGCTAGTAGCAAATTTCACATGATGTATACTGCTTGTGACAGATTATCTATCTATTTTTAATGAGCAGAAAACTTGGCTAAGCAGTCTTTTGTAATGAGCAGCTCCGTGAAATTGGCTTCTGTGTGATACTTGCTGTCTGTTTTTATTGTGCTTCTATGATGTATATTTTGATAGTCACTTTCCATTGAAGGCTACAGCTTTTCAAGATGCCATTTGCCCTATGGGGCATTTGCCCTATAAGCCAGTTCGGTATCTCAAAGGTCAAAGGTTATTCGGGATAAAATTGCTGACATAATGTCATGCCATTTGACACGAACGCCCATTATGATTGAATTTAACACGTGCGCGTTGTGCGACCACCTTTTGCGTTCACACGTGCGCGTTAGGTCCCGCGGGTCATTCGGGATAAAATGTCATTGTGCACATGCGCAGTTGAAATACCGAACTGGCTTGTTGTACATGGCGTAAACCTGTCTGTCGTGCCCACCAGTCTTTTGCCATATTTGGCTCAGTGAAGGTCATAGAACAGGATAAAATCTGTGGGGAATCTAAAATCAAAATTGTAGTGACAAGTTATGACTTTGGAAATGATTAATTGATTGCAGGTGACAAATTTTGTTAAGAGAAAATGAATCACTGGAAAGACCAACCCGACTCCACAAGATTGTGGCTAATTGTTACCTCTCATACACTCACCAAAAATCGAAAATTACCAACCCGTTTCATGTATCTGGAAACCATTTCTGTAAGGGAAACTTGTGATGTCATTTTTTGAAGCAAAGATTGTACATGTATGTGATTTATTTATTATTTATATATAATATGTACTATATCCAAATAAAGTATATAATCATACATTTGTCAATAGTTTATGTTGTCATCTTCTAAAACTAGAGTCCATTGATGTGCATGGGTAGTGAAGCCAGAGGCATATTTTCGCAAAGGGAATGGGAAGCCAGCACTGGAGGTGGAAGCTGCATTCTCAATTCGCAAAGGAACAGTGCATGAGAAGTTTTTGTACAGCCTGGACGTGACAGACGTATTGGCCCTATCCCCTTTACAATTTTGGAATAATAGGTCCACATGCACCATGAGTATTCTCTCCGCTTTTGCGAAATGAGACTTCGGCTCCCCCTTCTGGCTATTCGTCAACTTGTGTAATTCAGGAGTTTTTCCCTACTGTGATTTTAAAATGTCATTGTTTAACCTGAATGTCTTGAATTGTAGAAGTTTTTTATCTAGTTCCATTAGCAATCTTTTGCTTGAGCAGTTTGTCAGAAATATTGGCAAGGGGTACGTACCCCTTGCCACTTTTACAGCTTTTTCCCCCCAAAAATTACATTTTGGTCAAAATCAAAGCTAGAGACAAGTTGCAGCTTGTTGCAGTTGCAATATTGTTCCAAAAATGTGGCCGTTAGAAAGTGTTTCAAAAATTGCTGAAAAAAATCGATGCTACAGAGAGCTTCTTGCATCCAGTTTTACTCGAACGTATATCAGCGAAACAAAAACGGCTAGTGGTTTTAATTTCCATCAATCAGATAAGTATTACCGACTGCTGCTACATCTTAGGTTGATTCACCAACGGAAGATGTAGCAGTTTGTAATTATACTTCTCTATTTTTTTGGCTCGTTTTATTTTGTATATTATACTTTTAAACGTCTGTATAACTTTAATTCGCCACAGCCCCAAGACAAATTGCCTTCAAATGTCATACGTCTTCCGTTGATGAGATTTTAACGCACGAGAGTCAGCTCTTCAGATCCCATCACCGTGAGACGTATGGCTTATATTTTTGTTCCTCGTTTTATTTGAGACAACGTCATATAGGCCTATCACTTGCACACATCTGGAAACACAGAAGCGATTTGCCGTAACGGATATGCTCTCTGACTCTGGTGTTGGATGTGTCGAGTTCGATTCCCGCTGATACTGGTATTTTTTTATTTATTATTTATTGCTTCATGTAACCTATGGATTTGTTATGTATTACTTCCAAATGATTTAGAACAAGAAGACAAGTTGGCATAACAGATATGCTCTTTGACTCTGGTGTTGGAGGTGTCGAGTTCGATTCCGCTGATGTTGATGGGGTTTTTCTTATTTTTTTTTTTTTTTTGCGCCATGCAGCCTATAGATACTTTATATATTACTTCCAAATTCCTTAGAGTAAGAAGACGAGTTGGCATAGCGGATATGCTCTCTGACTCTGGTGTTAGAAGTCCTAGGTTCGATTCCGGGCAATTCCTGCAGGGCATTTTATTCTTTTTAAGTTTAGTTATTTATTGTAAAAAAGTGCTTTATATATTACTTCCAAACATCCTATAGTAAGAAGACGAGTTTGGCATAGTGGACATGCACTCTGACTCTGGTGATGAAGGTTGCGGGTTCAATTCCCGCCAAGTACCCAACTGGGCATTTTGTTCTTTTTAAGTTTTGTTATTTATTTTTAAAAAGTTCAAAATTCCATTTTATTTTATTTTATACAGTTTGATAGAGAACCGGGGCGGTTCTCGAACCAGGGCGGTTTCCACTTCCCCCAGCTACGATAGGGGCTGGGATTCGAACCGGGGCCGCACTACCACCGGGGGTAACACACCAACCGCATCCACCAATTGGGTCCCCCCGTCCAAATTACTCGTTTCTAATACTTAAGGTATAGTTTGGTATTGCGCAATACAATACAAACGAAAATAAAACGATATACTCGCATGGGCTCGAACCCGGGTCTCAAGGCATAAAGTCCCAAACGTTTCCGCCAGGCCACCAGCACTTGTTGAATTGCCTTGAAAATTTCAAATACTTACAGTATAGTTTCGTACTTTAATATAAACGATAATAAAACGGCAGGACCGGGGCTCGATCCCGGGTCCACAGTTCTAAAGTCCTGACAGTTTCCACAAGGCCATCAGCACTCGTTGAATCGCCGAGAAAATTTCAAATACTTATTGTTTCGAGTTTCGTAGTTTCGTACTTTAATATAAACGAAAATAGAACAGCAGTTCCGGGGTTCGATCCCGGGTCTAGAGATCTGAAGTTACGGGATTTTCCACAAAGCCATCGGAACTTGTTGAATTGCCGCTGAAATTTCAAATACTTATAGTATAGATTCGTACTTTAATATAACGAAAAAAAAGCAGCAGGATCGGGGCTCGATCCCGGGTCTAGGCATCTAAAGTTCCCAGAGTTTCCACCAGGCCACCAGCACTTGTTGAGTTGCCGCTGAAATTTTAAATACTTAAAGTATACATTCGTACTTTAATATAAACGAAAAAATAAGGCAGAAACGGGGCTCGATCCCGGGTCTAGGCATCTAAAGTTCCCAGAGTTTCCACCAGGCCACCAGCACTTGTTGAATTGCCGTTGAAATTTTAAATACTTATAGTATAGATTCGTACTTTAATATAAACAAAAAATCGGCAGGACCGGGGTTCGATCCCGGGTCTAGGCATCTAAAGTTCCCAGAGTTTCCACCAGGCCACCAGCACTTGTTGAGTTGCCGCTGAAATTTTAAATACTTAAAGTATACATTCGTACTTAATATAAACGAAAAAATAAGGCAGAAACGGGGCTCGATCCCGGGTCTAGGCATCTAAAGTTCCCAGAGTTTCCACCAGGCCACCAGCACTTGTTGAGTTGCCGCTGAAATTTTAAATACTTAAAGTATACATTCGTACTTAATATAAACAAAAAAACGGCAGGACCGGGGCTCGATCCCGGGTCTAGGCATCTAAAGTTCCCAGAGTTTCCACCAGGCCACCAGCACTTGTTGAATTGCCGCTGAAATTTTAAATACTTAAAGTATACATTCGTACTTAATATAAACAAAAAAACGGCAGGACCGGGGCTCGATCCCGGGTCTAGGCATCTAAAGTTCCCAGAGTTTCCACCAGGCCACCAGCACTTGTTGAGTTGCCGCTGAAATTTTAAATACTTAAAGTATACATTCGTACTTAATATAAAAAAAAAAACGGCAGGACCGGGGCTCGATCCCGGGTCTAGGCATCTAAAGTTCCCAGAGTTTCCACCAGGCCACCAGCACTTGTTGAGTTGCCGCTGAAATTTTAAATACTTAAAGTATACATTCGTACTTAATATAAACAAAAAAACGGCAGGACCGGGGCTCGATCCCGGGTCTAGGCATCTAAAGTTCCCAGAGTTTCCACCAGGCCACCAGCACTTGTTGAGTTGCCGCTGAAATTTTAAATACTTAAAGTATACATTCGTACTTAATATAAACAAAAAAACGGCAGGACCGGGGCTCGATCCCGGGTCTAGGCATCTAAAGTTCCCAGAGTTTCCACCAGGCCACCAGCACTTGTTGAGTTGCCGCTGAAATTTTAAATACTTAAAGTATACATTCGTACTTAATATAAACAAAAAAACGGCAGGACCGGGGCTCGATCCCGGGTCTAGGCATCTAAAGTTCCCAGAGTTTCCACCAGGCCACCAGCACTTGTTGAGTTGCCGCTGAAATTTTAAATACTTAAAGTATACATTCGTACTTTAATATAAACGAAAAAATAAGGCAGAAACGGGGCTCGATCCCGGGTCTAGGCATCTAAAGTTCCCAGAGTTTCCACCAGGCCACCAGCACTTGTTGAATTGCCGTTGAAATTTTAAATACTTATAGTATAGATTCGTACTTTAATATAAACAAAAAAACGGCAAGACCGGGGTTCGATCCCGGGTCTAGGCATCTAAAGTTCCCAGAGTTTCCACCAGGCCACCAGCACTTGTTGAGTTGCCGCTGAAATTTTAAATACTTAAAGTATACATTCGTACTTTAATATAAACGAAAAAATAAGGCAGAAACGGGGCTCGATCCCGGGTCTAGGCATCTAAAGTTCCCAGAGTTTCCACCAGGCCACCAGCACTTGTTGAGTTGCCGCTGAAATTTTAAATACTTATAGTATAGATTCGTACTTTGATATAAACGAAAAAATAAGGCAGAAACGGGGCTCGATCCCTGGTCTAGGCATCTAAAGTTCCCAGAGTTTCCACCAGGCCACCAGCACTTGTTGAATTGCCGTTAAAATTTTAAATACTTAGGCCTATAATATAGTTTCGAAAATAAAACTACATTAACCGGGGATCAAACCCGGGTCTACTATAGGGATGTAAAATCCCGTGCATTTCCACCAAGCCACCAGAACTTGTTGAATCGTCGTGAAAATTTCAAATACTTAGAATATAGTTTCGTACTTTAATATAAACGAAAATAAAACTGCAGTTCCAGGATCGAACCCGGGTCTAGAAATCAAAAGTCCTGAGCGTTTCCCCAATGCGAACAACTATTATTGAATGTGTTCGAAAATGTTATTTACTTTATCGTGTCGTTTCGTACTTTCCCAGTGGAAAAGTAAAGTAGTTTTGCTGGGGCTCGAACGCGGGTCACCGGGATCTAAAAATCTCGTGCAGTTCCACTGACGCCACCAGAACTTGTAGAAACGTCGCCACAATTTTAAATACTTATAGTGTAGTTTCATACGGTACTTTAATAAACAAACAAAACAATTTGCCGGGGCTTGAGCCGTGGTCTCGGGATCTAGAGCTCCGTACGTTTCCACCAAGCCACGCCCACCTCCGAAGTCGCCGCGCGAATTTTAAATACATGTACGTTCACCGTGGTTTTTTCACGCTTACAGCAGTTTGAAATTGAATCAACGATCACTGATTCGGGAACGTGGAAATCAAATGCCTGCAAATTAGTATTAGAAACGAGCAATTTGGAGTTCGAAATTTGATCGATATACGTACATACTAGAAATTTTCCCCTATCCCTAAGTCAACCTGGGTTTAGCTATATAGGTTTCGGCGATATTGGGTAAAAATTGGAGTTTGCGCAAGGTTACCAGCAGAACGCGTCTGAAGACATCAAGAAACAGCTACTGAGATTACCAGGTTATAACCCTGAGATAATTATAAATACACCTTAATAACGTCCACTCCTGAAATGTTTTATTTTATATTTACATTTTTTTATTTAATATTATAATATTTACTTTGAATGAATTTATTACCTAGAATCTGAAATCCAATACCCTTTATCGAATATTTATTTAGTGCAGTTTGCAAGCAAATCTGGCTATAATTTAAGATGAAAACTGCACGCCAGAAACGAAGGACAATCTTGTGCAAACTCTGGCATCCGTCCAGAAAGTTGGAAGAACCAAATGGGGGCTAAAGGGGATTTCGATCCCCAGACCTGCAGTTCTATTTCCGTTTACGGAAACTATACTATAAGTATTTGAAATTTTCACGACGATTCAACAAGTGCTGGTGGCCTGGTGGAAACGCTGAGGACTTTTGATCTCCAGACCCGGGATCGAACCCCGGTGCTGCAGTTTTATTTTCGTTTATATTAAAGTACGAAACTATACTATAAGTATTTGAAATGTTCACGGCGATTTAACAAGTGCTGGTGGCCTGGTGGAAACGATCAGGACTTTTGATCTCTATAGACCCGGGATCGAACCCCGGTACTGCAGTTTTATTTGCGTTTATATTAAAGTACAAAACTATACTATAAGTATTTAAAATTTTCACAAAGATTTAACGAGTGCTGGTGTTCTGGTGGAAACGCACAGGACTTTTTATCTCTAGACCCGGGATCGAACCCCGGAACTGCAGTTCTATTTTCGTTTATATTAAAGTACAAAACTACCCGGTATACTATAAGTATTCAAAATTTTCAAGCCGATTCAACAAGTGCTGGTGGCCTGGTGGAAACGATCAGGACTTTTGATCTCCAGACCCGGGATCGAACCCCGGTACTGCAGTTTTATTTTCGTATATATTAAAGTACGAAACTATACTATAAGTATTTGGAATTTTCACGACGCTTCAATAAGAGCTGGTGGCCTGGTGGAAACGCGCAGGACTTTTGATCTCTAGGCCCGGGATCGAACTCTGGAACTGCAGTTCTATTTTCGTTTATATTAAAGTACAAAACTATACTTTAAGTATTTGAAATTTTCACGACGATTCAACAAGTGCTGGTGTTCTGGTGGAAACGCACAGGACTTTTGATCTCCAGACCCGGGATCGAACCCCGGTACTGAAGTTCTATTTTCGTTTATATTAAAGTACGAAACTATACTATAAGTATTTGAAATTTTCACGACGCTTCAACAAGTGCTGGTGGCCTAGTGGAAACGCACAGGACTTTTGATCTCTAGGCCTGGGATCGAACCCTGGAACTACAGTTCTATTTTCGTTTATATTAAAGTACAAAACTATACTATAAGTATTTAAAATTTTCACGCCAATTCAACAAGTGCTGGTGGCCTGGTGGAAACGATCAGGACTTTTGATCTCCAGACCCGGGATCGAACCCCGGTGCTGCAGTTTTATTTTCGTTTATATTAAAGTACGAAACTATACTGTAAGTATTTGCAATTTTCGAGGCAATTCAACAAGTGCTGGTGGCCTGGCGGAAACGTTTGGGACTTTATGCCTTGAGACCCGGGTTCAAGCCCAGGCGAGTATATCGTTTTATTTTCGTTTGTATTGTATTGCGCAATACCAAACTATACCTTAAGTATTAGAAACGAGTAATTTGGACGGGGGGACCCAATTGGTGGATGCGGTTGGTGTGTTACCCCCGGTGGTAGTGCGGGCCCCGGTTCGAATCCCAGCCCCGATCGTAGCTGGGGGAAGTGGAAACCGCCCTGGTTCGAGAACCGCCCCGGTTCTCTATCAAACTGTATAAAATAAAATGGAATTTTGAACTTTTTAAAAATAAATAACAAAACTTAAAAAGAACAAAATGCCAAGTTGGGTACTTGGCGGGAATTGAACCCACAACCTTCATCACCAGAGTCAGAGTGCATGTCCACTATGCCAAACTCGTCTTCTTACTATAGGATGTTTGGAAGTAATATATAAAGCACATTTTTTACAATAAATAACTAAACTTAAAAAGAATAAAATGCCCTGCAGGAATTGCCCGGAATCGAACCTAGGACTTCCAACACCAGAGTCAGAGAGCATATTCGCTATGCCAACTCGTCTTCTTACTCTAAGGAATTTGGAAGTAATATATAAAATATTTATAGGCTACACGGCGCAAAAAGAAATAAGAAAAACCCCATCAACATCAGCGGAATCGAACTCGACACCTCAAACACCAGAGTCAAAGAGCATATCTGTTATGCCAACTTGTCTTCTTACTATAAAATGTTTGGAAGTAATATATAAAGTTTTTCGAAATAAAAACGAGTAAAAAAAATGACTCCCACCACGTCCTCCGCTGATGAGCAGATCAGCGGAAGGCGTGGTGGGAGTTGTAGGTTTTGGCAGGAGTTGGGACGCACCCTGCTCTAAGTCGCGGCATTTCTATCATGCCAGTTTGACTTGGCACACTTTGATGGACTGAAACGTACGCCTAACAATCGATCTAGAGGGGAACACGGTTGGATAAGAAGCTGCGATACCGTAAGGCTTATATACGGGCAGGGTTGAAGTTTTGTCTTCATTTTGGTGTACGCAATGTAAAAATCAGACGAAGTGGAACCGTCTAAAATTAATTCAACAGGGTTGTTTAGATAAGGGGGCGTGGTCAACTCGCAAACGCCGACAAGTCAATCAAGATCTTTTTGCCGAATTTAGTTGAGCAAACAGGCGCGCTCTTTAAATGAACTGACCGTGCTCTTAAACAAATTTGATTTTTCGTCCGACGAAATTTTATGTTTCATGTTAACGAAAAAAATACCTTTTGCTATTTTGTTGTGTTTGCAACACTCCGAATTAGGCTTTTGTACACACAAAGATCCGCCCCGTATAGGAACTGTATAAGCCAGTTCGGTATCTCAAAGGTCAAAGGTTATTCAGGATAAAATTGCTAACGTATGTCACGCCATGTTACGCGAACGCCCATTCTGATGGCGTTTTTAGGTTCGTTGTCATATTCAGAAGTGAATACTCTTGTATTTTTAGAAAAATGAGCAATTAAAACAGAAAAGAAATCGAAGGAAAAATATCGTAACGTGCACGGATAGTCATCAAATTAATTCACTTGTTTTGGACCATGGAAATGCCTTTACTTAAAACAAACCCAGCTTATTGGGTAAGAATTTGAGCTTTCAGTAAAACAAATCTTTGAAGAACTGCAATCAATATAGGCCCCAGGCTATCCAATAAAGCTAAATTTAGTTTTCCAATCTCTGGATTTCAGAAACGGTCCAAGAATTGTCTTCGAACATTTATCATCTATCTACGGTTCTCGAATTTGGTATGGGCCTAACATTGTGTTGCGCAACTCAAAATCCGATTTCGCAACTACACTTGGCCAAAAAGAAAGTTCCCGCCTTATTCCACCATGCAAAGCCTCAAAACTTATATCGAGAATACTGCAATACAAAAAAGCAGTTTATGTTCAACGGGTATTTTTGCGTGTGGAAGCACAGCTATAGGCTGCCCAGAATTTTGAACATTTACAAGATAGTAACAGAGTATTTTCAAGTTAGATTCGGAGACAAAATATTTCAAGATCTCAATACATTTCTTTTCCAATTGACAAAGGTTACAACTTCTAACAATTGTGGCACTTTCTGAATATTGTTTTTCAGTGAATAATTAAAATTTCTTCTAATGAAAAATATTGCATGTGCAGAACTGATACCGTATAAAAATAGGCTTTTCATGAAATTATAACGGGGGTGGGGTGGGGTTTGGGGGTGGGGTGGGGTGGGGTATGGGGGTGGGGTGGGGTTAACGCCGCTATAATGAACATCGCGGGATCCACAGATTTTGTTAGGTATAGCGATCGTTCGGTTATTGCGATTTTCAGCCACCGGTTACTTAAGGACGACTTTAAACATGTGCCGGCCATTGAATTATGTAATTACATGTTCATACTTTCTAAGCTTAACGAATTCTAAAGCAACAGTTGGGTTTTCCCTTCTATTCCTTAGGGAAATAATAGCCTACTGTCACTCTTCAACATAAAGCTGTGGCCGTTTGGGAATTACAAACAGCCCAAATGCCCAGTACATCTTTTTAATCCGTTGCCATTTTTTCAACAACAATGTTCGGTGGGTTTTGTACACAACATTTGGGAGCCAATGATGGTGTTCGGTATAGCCGAGTGTTCGGTATAGCCGAGTGTTCGGTATAGCCGAGTGTTCGGTATAGCCGAATGTTCGGTATAGCCGAATGTTCGGTATAGCGGTGTTCGGTATAGCGGTGTTCGGTTTAGCAGCGTTCAGTATAGCGACGTTCCATGGTTGAAATGTGTGGCATCCAAGTTATTCGAAATGTGTTTTGGTACCGGTAACTAAACATAGGCTATAGGTGATTTTCTTGTGCAATGTCTAACTGAAAAGACTATTAACAATAATTAGAAACGCTAAAAAATTAGCAACTCAATTTTGAAATTAGTTTTTCGGGGCGACATGCACCAAAATAACGTTCATAACATAAAATTTGGCTTTTCCAAGGAAAATCCATTCTATTTTACAGACTTGTACAATTTCTTTGACAATTCCCTATCGATATAATACATTATGCCGCAAATTTCTATGAGGGGTCGTGAACAGAATTTTCATCTTGAACACATTTTCTTTTCAGTTCAAAATTCAGGTTTTTAAAAACATAGTGCCATATGCCCTACTTGCAATGTCCTTACAAATAGAATGTAGGCCTATTTTTGTATGGTTTAAAAATGCATTTAAGAATTAATTTTGGCTTAGTTTTCATTGTCACAGGTAAGATCTAATTGGGCCCATCGCGACAAAAAGCCGTTCAGCAATTCATTCTGAAATTGTTCGAGTTCTCAAATTTTCCAATCAACAAAATACTAAAAAAAACAAAAACCAACATGAACATGAAACACTTCGATTTATAAAGCTCCCAGCGTATCATAAATAATGAGTAGAGCACATTGCAAAATCAATGATTTAATATCGACTGATAAATACATGTATATCGACACGTAGGTGTCGGAATTGGAGTTCCACTTCATAAAGGCAACGTTCTTATTGGGAAAATTATAAAAAGTTATTATAAAACTCACATACACACATTTTGCATCACAAACCGTCCAGAACATCTGTCGGGGCCTAAATAGTTTATATTTTGAACAAATGGAAGACTACTACACCCAAAATGCTATAAAATTCAGCTGCCAGGCGATGAAATCGGAGCCAAAACGCTCTCCACCCTGCTTCACAGCTCGCACGCAGTCTTGTGAGTCACGTGCAGTCTGCCCCACCCCTCTTTATTTGAAGAGGCATTTGGCGGGAACCAGTCGACAATAGTGCGTTACGTAATAGGAGGTTCTTTTGTTTGTTAGCTTAGCTCCGGGCATTTTCACAAGTAAGACGTTTTACTTGACCAAAAATGAAGCAGAATTTCAAAATTTCAGGCACTAGTCTACTGTATACACAAACCTTTGTGGGGGCGCTTATTTCCTCTTCTTCATTTGTTTATTTATTTATTTATTTATATATTTATTTATTTATTTTGGTTCAATTAAAATTGAAAGTTGCTGCTAAAGTCGTACTCCCTCTTCCTCACATCGTACATTCCGTATAATCAGATTTTATGCAAATAACGTATGCATATGAACAGTGTTTATTAAAATTTGCTCTTTTTTTGGGGGGGGGGGGGGGGGGTCGCAAGTTTCCAAAAAAGTCAGTGTTAGCAGTGGTTGTGATGTGGTGGCGCTTTCAACTGCTTGATTTTTAGTGAATTTTAAGTTTATTGTACTGCGAGTGCCTTGAGTGACATCACGGCAACAGCGCCCTCACGTCCGGAAATAGCATGACAATTTTGAATAGTGAAAAAGAACATCCTTAGGCCTAATCAAAGTCCAAGAAATGAATTACAGCACAAAATACTTTTGATATGATTTTTATTTCATTGCTGGCATTCTAAATATTGGAGTCAGAACTGCATGCAAGTGTGTTGGTCAAATAGACTGGTTCCCGCCCCAAATAGCATATAACTGTCAAAATTCTGGCAGGTTTATGCTAATTAGCACTACACGCTGTCGGTCCCCATAAACCGGGGCCGCACTTCCACCGGGGGGGGGGGGGGGGGGGGGGGGGGGGGGGAGGTTACACACCACCTGCATCCACCACTTGGGTCCCCCCGTCCAAATTGCTCGTTTCTAATATTTAAGGTATAGTTTCGTGATTGCGCAATACAAACGAAAAGAAAAGCAATCTCTCTCTATCTCTCCTCGTATACGTAGTTCGAACCCCGGGCCTTGGGCCGGTGTAAAGTCCCGAGCACATCCACTATACCACTGGCACTTCTTGAATCGCTGTCAAATTTTCAGATACTTATAGTATAGTTTTGTACTTTAACATCATCGAAAAAACTTAGTATTGCCGTGGCTCGACCCCGGGCCTCGGGAGGTATAAATCTTGTGCGTTTCCACTGAGCCACCACGACTTCTTGAATCGCCGCGAAAATTCAAATAATTAGGTGGTTCAAAGTGAGATAAAATTTGCAATTTAGGACGCGGGTCCAAAGTACGACCGCGTTTTGTGCGCTGCACGCCTGCCTTGTTACGTTTATACTTTACAATTAGCGCCGCCACCGGTCATCCATGTCCAGGTTTGGGACCAAAATAATCAATATTATTGCCAATATTTACAAAATAATCATTAAATGTATCAGCTATATTCCTATCACCATGGACTTCATTATTATCATAAACAAAATAAGAAGGGTTGTGCTTAGGTTGAGATTTGTTTAGCAAAGAATTAATAGGTTTCCAAGTACCTTTTATGTTCGATTTTTCTTGGTTAAATCTGTAACTAAAATAATTTTTCTTAGCAACTATTGAGTTTGTTTCTAAATTTCGTGTAGGCCTAACAAGTTTTATCTTGAATATATTTTCAAAGTGAACAAAGAAACTGACAGGAGCGGGATTCGAACCTGCGACCTCCGGGTTACCGTAAGTTTTATCTTGTATAGAACGAGTTTTCAAATTTTGTTTTATAAATAATTCTTTCTTCTAATAGAGTTATACATACCATTGATTTCCGGTAAATACGCGGTCCGCTCCGCGCCACTAAACCAAGCAGAACGCGGCTTCCTCATGATCCCAAAACACTGCACAAAGATGACCGCAGATGGCGCTATTTGCTCTAAAATTTATGTGCACCGTAACGAAAATCCCGTTTGGACCCCGGATATAGCGGTTTTTATACACCGCCGACCGTGCACACACACGTATGGTGAACAGCGAGCTAGAAAAATGGCCATTTCACGGATCCACAGTGAGCGTGCGCATTGTGCACGTACTATGGTATGCGCCAATGTAGAAAACAGCCATTTGGTTGGTCCACATTGAAAGCATACGTTGTTCAATTGTGATGCGCGCAGTTGTTAATTAAGGTCTGGAAACTTTCTGGTAATATTTTGGGTATTTATGAATGGTGGGAATTTTGGAATTGTCCTTTCTCGAAATTGTTGCTCTCTTGGGGGAATATCAAACAAATATGAAAAGTTATTATTGTTTTACACTGAGGCTGAGTTTATATAGGCCAAGGTCCTAGATTAAAACTCCTACATGCTATTTTATATATCAACTTCATCTTCAATTGCTAGATAAAATAACAGGTGTCCTCTTTATGTTTGTACATGTAATATGCATATCCATGCAGTGTGTGACTGAAAATTAGTACATTTTCTTTGCAACGAACTAAAATTCTTATCAGTGACGAAAATTTCCCAAAATTCCAGCGGGGCAACACCTCTGCCGCCCATCATCCGGGTCCCCGTCCAAATTGCTCGTTCCTAATACTTAAGGTTAGTTTCGTAGTTGCGCAATACAAACGAAAAAAACAAACATCTCCCTCAGTACGTGCATCAAACCCCGGACGTTGGGATGTACAGTCCCGAGAGTATTCACTATACCACTGGCACTTGTTGAATAATCGAGAAAATTTGAAGTATTTATAGTATACTTTCGTACTTGAACATTATCGAAAAATCTTTTTTTAACGCTGCCGGGTATCGAACCCTGGCCTTGGGATCTAAAAAACACACATGAGTTTCCACCGAGCCATCAGCACTTGTGAGTAAGTGCGAACATTTCAAATACTTATAGTATGGTTTCGTACTTTAACATGAACGAAAATAAAATGTTACTTGCCCCCGCCGTATGTCAGTTATTTATTTTTTATTAGTCTTGCAATAAGTCTGAGCAAAGCCACAGGCCGAGCAAAACTCTTAGCCCTCACCCCATGGGCGTCGAGAGGGGGGAACCCCCCCCCCCCCCACCGGAAATTCAAAAAAAGGAAAATAAATAAATAAATAAATAAATAAAAAAGAAGACGAGGATCGAAGTCAATGTTTAATTAACACTCCAAACCTGCTGAAAGGGGCCCTAAAATGCAGCTACATACAATAGAGTACCGAAGTGATGACGTCAATACGATGTTTGGAACCAGAATACTTTTATTTTGTATCAATGTGTTTGCATGACCGGCTGTCAACAAATAAAAGGAACAGTCGAAATCTCCATTTGTTTGAAGCCAGTTGTCGCGCCAACGTTCAAACTTCCGTACTCTATAGGCTAGGCCTAGGTATCGCGGTCTTGAACAAAGCGTCGAGTGATGTCCAGCACACCCCCCCCCCCACATTTTTTCTACGGCCGGTGCTTTTCCCTCTCTGGAAAAAATCCTGGCGACGCCCATGCCTCACCCCAGAAAAAATAATAACATGGGAAGCCCCCTTTCCATTGTTACCTTAGTTGGTCCAAATATGAATGGAATTTTCCAAACTTGGTCAAAAAAACTTGCTAATGCACATTTCATTTCTATCGTTTCTCGAGATACTGCAATTTTGTTTCCGAGTATTCAAAATGGGGAAATTAGTGAATGAAAAATTACTGTACCCGATCACAATAGCACCTCCATCTTCACCTTGCGGATTGCAGGGTGTCTGTTTATTTATTCTTAAAAAAAGGGTGGGGTTACGATTTGTATATGTTTTGTTTCCGGGCAAAATATTGGGGGGGGGGGGGGGGCCAGATGTACCAGCTTTGAAGTGGTGGTGCTTCAATAACCTTTAGATACATCCACATGTAACATTTTTTTTCAAGTTCGCTCCAAACAAGGCTAAAAGCCACTCGAGGTGCAGAGCTACAGAAAAGAAAAACAAAACTAAAGATGCAGGGGGTAGGAATTGAGATTCCTCTACAGGGTCAGTAAAAAAAAAACGCATTTTATTTTTATATCAAAGTCAATTTTATCAGAAATAGAATATGTGTGCCCAAAATTGATTTTACCAGAATTATGTCACGGCTATTGTGAATAGATCACGCAAATTTCATTAATGTGCAACTAAGCATTGCGATTATGTAAGCACTTGTTCATTGTGTCCTCAATTCATTACCGTTGCAAGCTCTTGGAGTAGACAATAACCAGCATCCTGGTTGCCTGAAATCATTGCCTGACTGCTCTTCCCTGACTGCAACTTCAAATTGAAGGAAGAGCAGCCAGGCAATGATTTCAGGAAACCAGGATGCAAGGAGGTAAGTAGCTGTGCTAGTTATTGTCTACTCCAAGAGCTTGGAACGGTAATGAATTGAGGACACAATGAACAAGTGCTTACATAATCGCAATGCTTAGTTGCACATTAATGAAATTTATTTATTCACGATAGCCGTGACATAATTCTGGTAAAATCAATTTTTACTCGCCCTGCAGAAGCAAAGAGATCATAAAACATCATCCATTTAATAATGTCTGTAAAGGATGTGTATTTCCACTTCTGAGGGTGGGGGGGGGGGGGGGGGGGGGGATATATGCATCTTTTGTCACTTTTTTCTTTCTTCACAGAATAGTCTCTAGATTTTTATATTTACTCCAAAAGAATCAATAATGAAAAGTGACTACTGAAATATACGATATAAAAATGAAAACTTTTAATTGTTATTCACTGTTGTTGGTTTTCTTTTTTTTTCATTACACAGACCTTTTCAACACACTTATCTACATACTTGTGCATGTACAATTACAGGTTATGGACATGGTAACTTGCGCAAGATTTGGTACATCTCTTACATGTTTCACATTTTGCTTTCCTGCAAGTGCATTTTTGGGCCCTTTCAACGGTTATACACGTACATGTATACGTAATTTGGCCAGATTTAACAGATTATTTGACAAACTTTGGATTATTGCAACAAAATACTTGTAAAAACACTAAGTGCCACCGACATGTTAACAGTAGCCTATCTAGCTTTTGTGCCATGGAGGGCAAAAAACGTCTAAACCGTTTTAAAACCGTCTTGAAAACAGTACTTTTGTTTGTTTTTTATGACACCTCAAATGCCACCGGCGGGCAGGGGGCAAGTTTTCCCCTTGCCCCCCGCTGGATACGCCACTGCATGTTAGGCACTGTCAGTTGTACGTACAAGAAACCTAATTAATCAAATTAGGTTTTATTGTACTTTAACCCCAACAGTCCTAAATCCTCCAATTTTAATATAATTTGCCCCACACCCTAGGGAGTTAGGGTCGTGACTCAATCCCTAAAAGCAGTAAAATCACACACAAAACATTTTTTGTTAATAAATAAGACCGTTTGTCCCTAGCATGATGAAAACATGTGTTTAGCGTCCACTTTGCCTTCCTTTTTGGGGGGCCGCCTGGATTTAAAAAAATTTACCAGTGGAACTGAGAAGAAAAAAAAAACCAAAATGTCAACCGATCCATTGGAAAATAAAATACAAGCTTACTAAAACTATTAAAACCACTGTAAACATGTTAAATTCTGTTGTCCAACATGCATCTTTCATTTTTGTGTCTTTGAACAGTTGAAAAACTTACCGTTGTCAGAGATTTTAAAAAAAGAAGGGAACTATCTTTAAAATAAACAATAAAAACCCTCCTTCCTTTAAAAAAAAAACGGACGCTAAACATGTTTTTGTTTTTACTTGGCCTTCCATGACATTTGGGCAGGTAACTTGTTTCTATACTCGGCAAAATTTGTGTGTTCCGCAAATCTGTATACTTAGTAGATCCATGAAATTTGCCCCTGGTTACTGCAGCAAAAAGAAGAGCTCAGTAGTCAAAAACAACATTTTTTATTAATATTTGTTCACATTTCAGTGTTTGCTATATTTAATTCTTAAAATACTCAAGCTTTTATTATTCCCTTGCCAAATACCAAATTTTCCTTAAGAAAACCCGAAGAAGCCTAGAATTCCAAGATCCGACTTTCAGCTTAAAAAAAAAAAAAAAAATTCAGGGTAATCAACTTCCACCTAAACCATTCAAAACTTCTTAGCACTACTTTCATAGTTTAACCAGTTCGCGTTGGAGGACGTGTTAACACGATCTGGCTGTTTATATACACGGGCACGGCTGACGGGTTAAAACGTCAAGCTTGCCTCGACTCACCTCCGGGTGACGTCTCAACATCTAATCCCTCATTTGTTTTGTACACGCACACACAAAGTCCGAGAAGTCTGTGGAGGCGGACTGTGTGTTGAACTTGAACTTAACCGCTGTGCACGGCCTGTTCTACAATTTACGCTTCGGTGGGCGCACCCGGAGTATTGAAATATACATGTATGAGGTTTTGGCAAGAAATATTGTACAAATACTGTTGAAATGACTCTTGCAAATCAGTATTTGTGGCATTTGGCTGTATATCAGAAGTTGGCTGCTATATTTTGCCTTTTTGGAAAATAGAAATTTTCGGCAAAAATAATCCCGGCGCGAACTGGTTAATCAGCTTGACATTTTTGTTTAAGTTTACAATAAAGTCCTCATTTTTAGTTGTATGCAACATTTGGAGATGATCAATACATAACCAACTTCATGGAGCTACTCAGCACAAACATTTGCTTAGCAGAAACTGAACATGATACTTGCAAAGTGTCTAAGCTATACACCACTTGAGACTGATTTTTGCATAAAATGAAATTTGCAGAGCAAAACTTTCTGCAAAGCAGCTCCATGCAAATGCACCCTAACTTATCTGGGCAAGATTTTGAAAGCATTTTGGTACGTTCGTCCATGCTAAAAAGATCATCAGAAAGCTAGGCTTTTTAACCAACTAACCACAGTGACATTTGGACTGTAGAGTTCCAATCTGCTGCGCCTGGCCTCCCAAAGTACGTCAGAGTGAGTAGAACTGAACTTGAAATGGGTGACGTCTTGACAAGAAGCTAAAGGTTAGAGCACTGCAAGGGATGAGAAGTCGACCGATGTCTGATGCTATTCTCTTGAGAAGCTTGAACCGGCCCAAAACTCCGAGGTGTGATTCAGGCTGAAAAGAACTTACTCTGAACTCCAAATTCTGGGGACTAAACTTATCTTGTGAAGTCAAGGAACAAAGGGTTGAAGGGCAACTTTTCAGAGATACACGAAGAGTTCATTTTGTCGACATCAATAAAAATAGTGATGCATCTCCACTGCATGCGATTTCATTTGATAACACTGTCTGAATCATATTTTGTCTGAATAGCGTAAGAAAACGTGAATCCAAATTCAACATTTGTTAATCAAAGTCAGCTTTCACTTCACAATAATTTCTGTGTACACTGCATCACTGAGCCAAATTACAGAAAATAATCATTCTGAGCATCTCTGAAAACTCCCCAAGACATGCAGACACTTCAGGGTGCGCTGGGTGAAAATGCACCCTCTAATATTTTGTACGGCCCGGCACAGAAAGACATGTATATTTTTGTGGTAAGACATAAAACACTGAAGACAGTTTCTGGAAAAAGAACATGAAAACTTCAGTAAAAGCTGGCTCAGTCACAAGAATACTTGATCAGGCATGCCATGTGCTAGACATTTCTTTTTAATGTCAACTGCATAGGAGTCTCACAGCATTAAATAAAAATATGAAACAAGAGTAAAGAACTACACAAAGTAGTGGTGAGCAGCAATCTGGGCATTGAAGATTTACATCAGTCAGATATACGCGTACATGTCTAGTCACATTATACAATCTCAGCACTGTGGACAATTCTACGATATCAACAACCGATAATACAACACAATTTGTTCTCAGTGTTAATAGCAACATGGGGCAGTTTTTATAGCACTAATTTTTTTTCAAATTATGAGATTAAATTTGGTATTTTACACGGGGCAAACAAATTTCACTCTAAGAATGTGAACTGGATTTCTTTATGTACTTCTTACTGCCAGTCATAATAAGCCAGTTCGGTATTTCAACTGCGCATGTGCACTATAACATTTTATCCTGAATGACCCGCGTGACCTAACGCGCACGTGTGAACGCAAAAGGTGGTTGCACAACACGCACATGTTAAATTCAATCAGAATGGGCATTCACATAACATGATGTGACATTAAGTCAGTAATTTTATCCCGAATAACCTTTGACCTGAGATACCGAACTGGCTTATTATGAATCCTGAAAACTGATAAAGTTTTCATGAGCATAAGGTCTTTGTGCAGACAATGAATTACAAAATAGCTGTTATTCAAATTTCAAAGGATGTTTTACAATTCTAAATTTACTGTTTACAAAAAAAATATCTTTGTCTGTGGAATTTTGAACAAAGAGCAACTTCAATTTGGGTCAACATTTTAGGGTCTGCACAGACCTTATGACTGGAAAGTGTCTATGTACACCGTATTGCATTAGACCGACTTTCGACAGCAGCTTTGGATAAAAAAGGAGATATTTTCAGAACATAAAAACGTCATAAAAGTACAAAAATATTAGGAAGCCAGACGACAAACAAAACTTAAATGTGAAATGAAAGCAACAACCACATGAGAAAGAAAAAAAAAGAACGAGGACAAAAATAACCACTTGACCTTAACCCTAACCCTCCAGGGTATTTTGGCTAGAAACCCTGCCAGACGCATCAGATTGCATACTTTGTCACATTGACTTTTGTGCAGAGTGCAGCAAAGTGGAGCTGTCGGCACAGATGCACTGTGCTGCGTCTGGCAGGGTTAGGGTTAAGGTAATCCACAAGCTAAGACCAAGTGACTGTTTAACCATGTGTTGAAAGTTAATTCCTTTATTACCAAGACACTTTGGTACCTGTGTGCAATGACCCAAAGAACAATATATCTCCACAAAGTAGACAGTTTGCAGATAAATGTATCAAAACACATTAATGTAAACTTCCTCCAAGATTGAATGCAAAATTGTGTACTACATGCACTCTGCCAGATGGACTTGCCACAGTGCTCCTGATTCTGTATTTTGTACCCAAGCATGCAAACATGTACCCAGAGAAAACAAACATTGGACGTATGCACTGCAGAGTTGTAATCAAGTCAATCACAAATCATCTCAAGTCATCACAAGTCACTTCACAATTCTGGTCTCAAGCCATGTAAACAAGCTATTCAAAAACACTATATAACAAAAGCATTCCTTTGTCGTTGTTCATCCTATGTAGCTTGTGAGTTGACTTGTGATCTGCCTTTTGATCTGATTTGTGATTGACTTGATTGCAACTCTGATGCACTGTATTTTTTCATAAAAATTATTCTAATTTTAAAAACAAAACAATTCCCCCTCCCCTGCCCCTTCCCCCCCTGCCCCCTGCCCCCCCTCCCCCGCCCCCTAAAAAAGTGCCAGTAACAAAATCTGGAATTTCTGATCATACTGGTACAGGTTTTGTACACAGTACTTACAATTTTGAGGCTGCACAGAAAAAAATATGAGGGCCACTCACTTCGGCAGGAACCTTGCCAACAACCTCCTGCTTTTATCATGTACTGTGAGCGTGTTACTAGACTTTGAGTTCATTACTTTTCACTGTGCCCCAGAGCAAACTTTGGCAAGTTAAAAATCCGCTCTTTTTTTAAATGTACATTTACTGAGGAACTTACCAAGGAATAAATTGACTAGAGAATTCAGTTGAAATTTACAGTTGTAGCTTGTTATTTGAGACCGAAGTTTAAACATGTGCACATCTTAAACCTGCTTATCTATCTAGACATTAAATAAAAACATCAAATTTGGACAAACACGGCTCTTACCAAAGGTCTTTAGACTACCCTTGATAATGCAGTTTTAAAAATGTGTAAGACAATTATGTATCAGTGTGTACCATGATTGGTTGATTTCAGGGTCTGCAATTGCATGGTTAACAATATGTAGTTGGATGAGTTCTGGACGAATTTTGCAAATCTGTTTTCATATGAAAATCAGACTCCTATGAAAATCGAACTTGTTTTCCCTATTATTGGTTAAACCCTCTCACGTGACCACTCTCCTTAATATCTTCATTTAGGCATGTGCAATACTACTGATGAGCCCGTATTTCATAGTGACTGAAATTCACGCTACACCGGGACTGTTTAAGTTTTTACAAACGATGGGATGCAATATGAATTTCTTTGGGGTTTTTTTTTGGGGGGGGGGGGGGGGTGGGAAGCTCTCGACCAGGCACAGCTTACCGAGCTTGGCAACCGCACCAACTTTTTCAGCAGAAAGGTCTCAAAATTCCAACAATCAAGGGTAGATTTTCTCCATTTAACCCATGTTGTACAGTCAAAGTAACAATTCTACCGCAAGTCAATGTTGGTCGCCCCGTGCTAAGCTTTCTTGGGATGAAATTCAGAATTGAGAGGGTTTGCCTTATTTCTGTCCCAAAAAGCTCCAAACACGGTAAGATAAATGGTAACAGTTTTAGCTCCGCATTATGAATTACCACGAATGCACACATTAGCTGAGACGAAAGTTAGGATCTACAAAGTTATGGCCATTTATACTCGTCTTAGTTTTAGACAGGTATGTCTAGTAATACAATCTGCAGAAGTTATATTTCAACATTACGATGCCTGTTATAACAAAAGTATTCAAACACAGAAATTCTATTTCAATTCAACTTGTCCACAACACACTCTTCTCAACTATTAACAATCACAAATTTTTTTTAGACAATATTTTTGGTTGTTAATTGGTTGTTGTTGTTTTTTACTCAGTGCCCGCAGTGACTACCTCACTGTTATGAACTGACTCGGTACCATTTTCCTCAATAAAACCCAAGTCCCGCGGCTCGCTAGATTTAGTCAATAGCCCTGTGTCACTGTCCCCATTATCGGGCAGCATTTGTGCTGAAAGGATCTTAAGTGGGGAATCCTCGCTTCCCGTTTGGTTGGCATTGTTGGCTGGACTTGTCGGTGAGCTAGTTTCAGGTGACTGGTTTTGGTACGGGGGCTCGGGCAATTGGTTCGTTGGTGAGTGGTTTGATGTAGGGGGCAGTGTTTTGTTACTGGGGCGTGGTGGCTCCTCAACGAAGCCACCATCGTCCTCGTTGGCCGTATCATCATCCTCATCACTACTACCCGTGTCGTAATCTACGACAGAGAGACTGCAGTTATGGGGCAGCTTTTTCGCAGTCACCTTGACCTCTGAGAACAGAGTCTCCTGGGTGGGCTTGTTCAAGATCTGACCCTCAGGCACCGTCTTGCTATGAGTTACCTGACTTTCAAATGTACTATTACTAACCCCGTCAGTTTGTAAGGACGAAATGGCATTGTCTTGATTAGAGGAGGTGCTAAGCACCTCGTGAGGTTCAGATGGCGACCCCTCTGTCCCCTGGCCACTTGATGAATCACCAACCCCTAGATTGCTATCGTTATTACCCAATGGTTCAACTGAGTGTTTAAGGGCTGAAGATGATTCATAAGTAACATCATGGGTTTGGTCAAGGTCTTGGGGCCCAGTGGAGGGTTCAGCAGGCCCGTGGTCGGGAGTCATGGTGCTGAAACCCTCATCTGAATCATCACCTGGAAAGGTCTTTGGAACTTCACATGAGCCCACTGGGCTGGTCAACTCACCGACAGGTTTACTCTGTTGGACGTCCATGAGGAAGGACTCGCTCTCCGTGCTGGAGGAATCATTCTCGAATCTAGATGGGTCAACTTCCATCTCCTCCTCAGCTTCTTCAAGACGATGCTGCTGCTGTACATGTTTCTGCTGCTGCTGTTGCTGCTGCTGTTGTATCTCCTGCTGCTGCTGCTGCTGCACCCAATCCCACTTCTGACACTGCTCCCGTTGTTGGCATTCCTCCTGCGAGGCCTCCTTCACGTCCTGACTGGTTACCTGGTTCGCAGTCTTCTCTTCCTTCATTCCAAGTTGCTGTTGTTCCTGAGCTTCCATGTCCTCGGAGTTGAACGTCCTAACCTCGCAGTTGGACATCTCTGTAGTCCTTCTGATGTCCTCATCCCCCTGCTCCTCCTTGGCGGTAGTCCTTTGCTCTTCATCCCTGCGAGGCACAAGTGCCTCATCTGCTGTCCTATCATCCCCACCCGAGCCACCTTCTTCAGCTGCTGGGTGTGCCTCCATTACCTCTGTTGTCCGAGGGTGGGGATTCTCGCTGTTGGGACCCTCTCCAACAGCTGATGCAGCCACGTCCGTCTCCTCACTGGGAGTTCTGTCCCCCACTGCCACACCCAGGGATGGGCTCTTTGGGGCAGGGCTTGAGGGTGTAGGGCAGAAACCTGGTTCTGATGGGGGCGACTCTGGTGCCCGCACCTGATCAACGACAGGGGAAGTCCTGCCTTCGGCTTCTGGCTTTTGCTGGGCCACCTGTTGGAGCACCTGTGGTTCAGGTGTCTGCGGTTTGGGAATTAGTGGTTCTGCTGTCCTTGGTTCAGCCTGTTTGGCCTTGAATGCTGCGAGGTCGTCTTTGGCCTCTTTTAGCTGCTGCTGCAGGGCGCAGATAGTGCTCTGCATGCCCTCTACCTCCTCATCAAGTTGAATCACGAATTCGTTCAGCTCTGCAATGAATGAGAGACACCAAATTTCTGCACTACTTGAAAAGAAAGGAGGTTAACGCTATAGAGAAAGTTAGAGCAAGAGATATTGGTTAACCAGGGGTACCGTGTACCTGTGACATATGTGCAAACAGTAACTAGTCAAACTATTGTGTCACTCATCATTTTCCATAATTTGGCATGGCAAATGTTGACTAGTGGTTGACTTGCCATCATAAGCAAAACTTTCTTGCTTGAAATTGTTCACAATCTGCAATTTGAAAGTGACACTCCAAAAAAAAAACTATCCCTCTGCAATGCTATTGCATATTCTTTCAGCATTCAGATACTGCATAACTGTTGATGCATCCCTAGATGATGTCAGTCAAAGAGCAGCTAATAGTAGTGAAGGTGCGGTGTGGTATTTAAAGCCACTGGTTTTGTGGCTTGGCACCTTGAAATTTATACTAAGCCACAGTGAGTGATGGTAGTAGTAAAGAAATAAGGTCTAAGGAGCTGCTGTACAAGTATCCTGAAGTTACGCGAGTTGCAATCCATGGCTTATACTAGTGCAGTCTTTTAAACCTCTGTGCTAGAGGCTTAGCATCTGAAGGTACATAACAGCAACAATGAGAGACTGATAGTATAAGGGTCTTTCGGGGTGCTGTGTTAGTGTCTTACCATCCTGACTCGCTTTGAGCTCCTCGCTGTACTTCTTCTGAAGAGCAAGTTCTGCCTCCAGCTGGGCGGTGCGACCTGTTGACACCTGCTTGCCAAGCTCCTGGTTCTCCTGGATCAAGGCGCGACATTTGGACATCAGACGCTTACCGGTTTGGCTGCAATTAAACAGAAAAGGGCCATGTCATGTGAGGTTTCCGTATTACACTTAATCCAAATGCTCAAAGCAAGACAATTAGTGAAACTTGAACCTTTCTGCAGTTCTCTAGGCCTCTTTTTTATTTAACTAGCTGCAGGATTGTCCTTCAAATCCAGAAACTTGCCTGAATGGAATGATTTTTTTTATTGAAGTCACCCAATACAAGGCTGAAAGCCACTTTAGGCAAAGGGTTACAATCAGAGGTGGTAGGACTGGTGACATTTTGAATTGCCAACCCTACCACCCTTACAGTTTTCCTGGGCCCAGATCTACATAGAGGATAATTCCAGAGAAATTATCCCAATTTCCAGACCTATAGCCCCAGGCGGGATAGCTTCCACCGTCGGTGAGACCAACTCAACTCCTTTCCCTCAATTTCCCTCCCTTAACCCTCCCTCTCTCGGTGCCAAAATGGAGCCAACTACCCTACCTATCAAAACCTAGCCTACCTATAAAAAGTGACAGGTTGAAACACACAAGCTGTTGGAGAGGAAGGGCTTAGGTTTTTTGATAGGTTATAATAGTTATAACAGTAGGAGAATTAATGTGATTCTGACAGCCACTGGGTTCTAATCCATCTGATTTTCATGCAAACAAATTTTAATTCCCCACCATTCATGGATGAAATACACATGGAACTGGGCAGTCGAAATTTTCTACCGTTTTCCAGTTTTCAATGGCACCGATAGGAAGGTAAATTCTGCTTACCCCATGATAGTAAGAATCCTACGCAGTACGTTATGCCAATAGCACAAAAATAAATAAATAATGAGATCTGTTTCCTTAATAGCCATGCTGATTTTAGCTCTATTTACCACACCCACCTGTCGGGAGTGAACTTCCAGGCAGCCATGTCATCCGTGGCTTGCTGGAGTTTCTTGCTCTTCTCGTCCAACTGGTGGCGCATCCTCTGGAACAGGATATTCAGGGCGGGGTCCAGGAGGGCGGAGCGTAGCTGGGAGGCGCCAGGGGTGTTACCCTTAGTAATCTCACCAAGCTGGGTCTGCAAAGATGACAAACGGTTGACATGTCTTTTTTTAAATGGCCCAAAAAAACTTAGGCAACTCTTTCCATCCTCTTAAGCACAAAGGTAATGAATGATGATATGTTTTGTGGCACCAACATAGTACCACTACAAGTCAATATTAACCCTAACCTTCCCAAATCCTCCAAAATCCTCTTTGCAAAATGGAGGAATTTGGAGGATTGAGGGTACTTGGAAGTTGATGCATCGGAGGATTTTGCAGGATTGAGGTTACTAGGGGTTTTTGCCCCTGCAGGAATATGGAGGATCCAGGTTATCAGGTTCAATGTGATACATGAGGATTTTAGAGGATTGAGGTTACTAGGGGTATGCACAAAAAACCTGGAGGATTTTGGAGGATTCATGCTATGGTCCCCATAAGAGGATTTTGGAGGATTCAGGTTAATGGAGTTTTAACACTTTGAAATCAGAGGACTTTGGAGGATTCAGGTTACATGGGGGTGAAATGATGTAGGGAGTTAGGGTTAACTAGATTGATCAATTCTTTTTTTAATCTTGACAAATAGAGGGCGTCATACAGGAGCTGTTCTGTTCTTACTGCTGGTTTGTGGACTTACAAAGTTTGGAAATCCTTTTTCAATATTGGAATTAATAACATACAACAAGCCAGTTCGGTATTCCAACTGCGTATGTGAATTTTTCTTTTGGGAGAAACATTTCATTGTATGCGTGCAAAAGCATAGCGGGTACCAGCAAATTCAAAGAGATCGTCGTGTTCTGAAGTAACATTTAAAAACAAAAAGTTTGGACAGCGAAGTGTTTTCAGGTGTCTTGTGTGTCCAAACTTTTGTTCGAACAGTTTCCATCGTCTCAATCGTTTCCAATCAAAAATTGCACGAAAGATTGCACAGAATGCAGATTCGGTTACCACGTCCCCCATAGCCTTGTGTGCATTTATCTGCCACATTTCCCCCCCCCCCCGAGAGAAAAATCGTCGAATCTTGTTGTGCACATGGGCAGTTGGAATAGCGAACTGGCTTATTAGTGATCAAATTTAGTGAGGTAACTTACAGCTATCTCCTGCAGTTCCTGTTCTTTCCTGGTCAGCTGCATCAGTAGCACTTTCTCCTTGCGACTTGCCTCAGCATGTTGCTGCTTCAATCTCTCCTCCAGTTCACTCTGACCTCCTACAATGGCAACAACAGAATTCTACATATTCAAATCAATTCCTGGTTTCCCAAACCAAAGAAAAAATGGCCAATTTCAAAACCTTGAAGCCTGCTTGAGTTATGGGTTAGGCAACCTGATGGAATTTTGTGCAGTAAGTATTGTTTGTCACAGATTTTGCATGTTCCATGCCAAATCACACAAGATGTAATTGGACAACATTTTAAAAGCTTGCAATTCTAAAACGAGAAGTCAATTGGACATTTATGGTGAAATTTCTGAAAAAAACTCGCCTCCTTAACCCTAACCCTGCCAGACACAGCACAGTGCATCTGTGGTGACAGCTTGACCTTGCTGCACTCTGCACACAAGTCAATGTGACAAAGTATGCAATCTGATGCGTCTGGCAGGGTTTCTAGCCAAAATACCCTGGAGGGTTAGGGTTAAAGGAACAAAATGAGAGGAATTAATCACAGCCAGACAGAACTCGGATGAACATTCTATTGAAAACCCACAAAATCGGGGACTAAAAATCGGATCCACACGTCAGCCTAGCTGAAATTTAAGTCACATGTATAGACTGAAATTTTCTTTTTTTACTAAAGCTCCAGTCCACCAAACTGAAGATTTCATATTCCTTGAAACTTTTAAAATGTTGCGGTAAAACTAGGAAGATTTACCACTGCCACAGGCACTCCCGTCTAGCTTGTTGAGTAAGGTGGCGATGTACGACTCTTTCTTCTTGTGCTCTGCAATCAACTCCTCCTTGGATAATTCCAACAAGCCATCACCTCCAAGCCGCATCTGAAAGGTCAGGGGTCACAAGAGTGCAGTGGTGAAACATTTTGCAATGATTGGAGGCATTCTAAAAAGTCAAAGTGGGGAACTGTAAGAGCATGATGCTGAAACAGAGTTTAGCAAGGAGAGTATCATCTAAACATTTGAGACTCTTAAAGGTTCCAAATGAAATAAAGTAATACATGAAGTAATTAAATGAATTAACCCTCCTATACTTGTAACTATCACAGCCTATCAAAAACTCTTAACACCAACTCTCACAGTTTGTGTGCATTTCAATCTGTCACTTGATAGGTTTTGATATATAGGGTAGCTGGCTCCATTTTGGCCTTGAGAACAGGAGGGTTTAATTGACATAAATAGTATGTGTACTGAATTTCAAATGATGTTCTGGCTCCCTGAAATCAGATGTCACACAAACAATTACAGAATAGTTAAAAATCAAGCATTTTGGCATCAGTGGGAAAAAAACTGTTAAACACAAGACCACAGGTACACACAAAGTCAGTCAAATTATTATACATTGTGATTGTTTGCCAATTAGGTAAGAATGGAAAGCCAATTGAACCCCCCCCCCCCCCCACCCCACAAGTTTATCAGGATATCTGAAGGTTTTCAGAAAATGAAATTTAAGACTTTTAAAGACCCTTTTAACCTTAATGTCCTAGGCATTACTTTGGAGTAAAGTACACTATACTATAAATTATAAAATACTACACAATTTCTCATGCCAGTGTAGTAAGTGTACTGCATAGTACAGTTTACTACGAGTAGTATGTTGTAGTAATAGGTGAGGTTAGGGTTAATGCTACCCTGAATGGAAGTGGAATTTAAAACCAATTAAAAAAACAACAACACATAGGCCTAAAGCAGAGAAACACAGCTATAGCTAATGAAATTCCTAGACCTACATGTGTATTAACTGTAAGTAGCCCCTAGTTCCTATACAAAATATAACAGACAACACTTTGTGATCGTTATTCATGACCTCATAGAAACTTCATTACTCAGTTTGTCAATTTTCTTTTAACCCTAACCCTCCAGGGTATTTTGGCTAGAAACCCTGCCAGACCCATCAGATTGCATACTTTGTCACATTGACTTGTGTACAGAGTGCAGCAAGGTCAAGCTGTCACCACAGATGCACTGTGCTGCGTCTGGCAGGGTTAGGGTTAAAGATCAATCAAGTTAATACATTGTACTTTTTAATACTTTTTAAGGCCTTAAATTTAGATAATTCAATTTAAGACTTTTAAAGACCTGCGGACACCCTGTTTATAGATCCTGAGGTTTCAACTTCCTCTTTGAAGGAAATTATTAGTGATATCAGACAAAACAAAATTGACACTTGATACACCAGGAAAGTTTCTTACCCGTTTTGCAGGGGGATCCTCTTCAGACATTATTGATGATCTGGTTGAAATGGGAAAAAAAAAACATGAGTTAACCCTCCTATAGTTAAAACTATGACAGCCTATCAAAAAAACTACCCACCAACTCTCACAGCTTGTGTGTGTTTGAACTTGTCACTTGATAGGTTTTGATATTTAGGGCAGTTGGCTCCATTTTGGCCCCGAGAGAGGGAGGGTTAATGTGGGGGGTTTGCAGAGTCATACAGCAGTGGCACTTTCGATAGACCTTATCGCAAATACCGCTTGGTTCAAAAGGCATTGTGAGAAGGGAAAATGAGCAATGTTTGTGCCTTTCTCCTTCCCACAATGCATTTTTATCATTGTGACGTCTCAACCAGGCCGTACATGTATTTGCAATAAGGTCTATGTTGTCATGGTTCTACCCCTGGGGCAATCCCTACTTACTTCTGTAGGTTATCTTGAAATATGTGTGTGGGATTGCATACAGGCTGCACTATGCATGGTGCCAATGCTTCGGAGCCGGTCATGCTATTTAGCGTCAACAAGCATCAACAAAGACAACCAGCGTCAACAAAGCATCAACAAATTATAGGTGTACTTTCCAATTTCCAAATCTATGTCACACAATTTCTATAAGTCTCAGGGAACTTGTTTTCTAAGAAAATGAAGAAATTTCACCTACGAAACACCATACAAAATAAAAAAATTTGCAACCCCTCACACGTTTGCAACTCCCCTATAAAAAAATGGAGTGGTCCAGCACAAACAAGATGGCAGCCAGTGAGGCCGCACGAAACGGTGCTGTCGCGGTAGTTTTCGCATATTATTTTACACATTGTCATTGACAAGGTTTTGAAGTAAGTTAGGCCTATGTTAATATATTTAATAGGCCTAGGCCTATGACTGTTTGGAAATAAATGACAATGTGAAATAATTGTTCACACCTAAACTTTCGTATTTAATTTGTTGACGCTTTGTTGACGCTTTGTTGATGCTTGTCATGCTTGTTGATGACCCTTCTTCGGAGCGATGTCAATGCTTCTGTTTTTCCTCATTTCTCCGTAAATATTACACGTTACTATATAATTTTTACACTCAAACCTTAAAAATAGGTTAGGTAACTAGCCACAGAGATAACATTTGGGGGGATTTTGCGGCAATGCCTTTAAACATGTTAAATTTAATTCATCATGTCCAAACAAAATGGCCGACGACAGTACCAGCACAGCAGCGCACAATCAGTGTCACATACAAAATCACTAATTTCTAAGCAATAATTACGATGAATTGCCCGAGCCCATAGCTATAAATTTCTTACCCCGCAACTGCAATACTTCCTCTTAATCAATAATTCCTACAGGTCGTAGCACAGTGACGTCTTAAAGATGGTTAATTTAACGGTTATTTGGGCATCATTTTGTAGCTTCACAATCGGATTCCATACTTCCATGTGCAGTCTGTTTGTACACGAGAAAAATTGTTTACTCCAATTAATGCCGCCCTGGAAATTATACGTGTGAGGGCGCACTCTTTATCCACTGCTCTTCGCGCTCGAAGCTCGAAGCACGGTTGTTCCAATTTGACAAAAATACTTCTCAAGAAACAACAGTCCCATCCAGTTTTAGCATAGTTAGATGTTAAAAAAAAAACTTCCTTTCAGCATGGGGGAATCATCCATGCCCCTCCGTGTTTTTTTTATACAGTCTGGTTTATAAATGTATGCTGTTTGTTTGTATTGGTCCGACATGGTCCGACTCAAAATACCTTTTCGGTGGAGCGAACGCATGGAAATGTCTCCCCAATGGTTTTGCCATCCACGTAGACAGTTTATGAAGAGTTATGTGTTTTTACGTCGTGCACTAGAATGCACATGCATATCAGATCATCCAGATTTTCCGGAATAAAATTATAATATAGAAACACACGCCGGCAATCGCAGACTCCCTATTGACTCTAGAACCGCACCTGGAATTACCTTCAAGTTGGTAAAAGTGTCCCCTCCCCCTATTTTTGCAACGGCATGATGAGCCCCGGCCGTTCCATTATATTGTTTTGATATATATGTATTCACTTCAGAGAGAATAAAATTTTGTACTTTTCTGCCCTTTTTGAATCTATCAAAATGAAAATAACTTCGTCTCTTTAGAAATCAATCGACCTGTTTTTCTTACGTAGAAATGGCAGCACTTTGAATTCTGCAGTACCTCTTAACCTAGTGTGTGCACGCACAGGGCCAAATTTAAAAGGTTGACACACTACCGTTGGGTAGGGGAAAAGAAAAACCACTATCAAAGTTGACAGACAGACAAAAAGGGCACATGGTCATCAATTACGGATTGCCGAAACGGGGATTCCCCAGGCCTCGATGACGACTTGATGTTGCACAATAGTAAAGGGCGCCTTTTTCCGGGATAAGCGTTGTATTTTCTTCCTCCATGATTCACCATAGTCGCCGATGTCACAATCGAGTACAGGACGTGCTGGGACTTCCTTATTAGGGTAAGTTGCAGCAGACCAGTAATTTGTTTTACATATTAGGCCTGTTTGGTACTTTTTAGGACCAATCATTTTAGTAAATAAAGTACATAATCATTAGGCCTAAAAACCACTGTTTCCTAGACCTCTTCTTCCCCCAAATTGGCAATTTAAAATGTTGTTTCAATTGTTCCTTAATCTTTGCAATTCGTTAAAACAACATACGGCTGGCAACTCCAGCCCCCGTCACTCTTTTTATCCCCTGGCCACTCCTGTCACCCTTGTTTGAGGGCGACATCGGATTTAGTAAATCGGCCCGGCGAACTATTGACTCGTTCAGTTACTCCGCAGAGTCTTCGCGACAGCATCATTATAATCCGACTTGGCCGAACTACGTCTGAGCATGGAGGTGGTCTGAGCATGGAGGTAAAAGACTGGGATCATGGGGGATCTTACTTTGCAATTTATTCTGTTAATCATTCGTATAATACTGTTAAAATAGGTTTTGGATTAAGCATGGAGCGGAGGAATAGGTTCTCTGTTCGACTGCTGCAGCGACAAAGCGTTTTCCCGTATTTAACTTGACCCAGAAAGCATCGGCAGTACTCCAACAGACTCCCCAGTGGCGCGCATGACTACTATAGCCCGCCAAAAGAAATCACGCGACACGGTGACACTGTTCGCATGTTGCAATTCTATCAGGTTTTAGTCCGAAGGTTCCTCCGGCTCCCTGGTGCATATGATCACGTAGTCTTGGTTCAAGACGACAGTGATCGATAATGGATCGTGTAACGTCGCGTTTATTCGTTCCATGCAGTGCGCCCTCTGCAGGGCTCGCACATGAGTTGGTCTAATCGTACCGTCAGAGGGCGCACTGCATGGAACGAATAAACGCGACGTTACACGATCATTATCGATCACCGTCGTCTTGAACCAAGACTAATGATCACGAAGCGCAAGCGCCACGTGGCCTTATTATGTGGGGTCGGTGTGCAATGGAGAGATATGCATCATCCATTCGTCAGGGTTTTTGGCAATGCCCCCACAAAATCCAACCCCCATTTTTTCTTAGTAATGATTCAAAACATTACACAATTAAATAAAACAACCCAAACATTAGGTGGAAATAAAAAATTGAATATTAAACAATTAAAATTTAAAACTCAAAATCAAGTAGAGTAGAAAGTATAAATCTGGAGTGATTAAAGCTTGTATTTAGTCTCCCAGATCAGGAGAAAATTATTTAGCAAATTGTAAACTTTTTAATAACCAAAATTCAAGACTGCCTTATCAGTTATCAGGAGATTCTTTATTCTATAGCAATTGGTATTTCCATACAGAAAAGTTATATAGGTTAAAATTGCGTGTTTTTTATAATCACTGCCGAATGGAAATTTAGACCTTTCACATCTACATACTTTCACTTTTGACAGCTGTGCGTATTTCAAATATAAACACAAATGACTTGGAATTTCCCTCTATGTGAAAGTAAAGCAATGTGGGAGTCATGCCAGTCTAAAATTAGAAAGGTGGGCAAATTGTACATTCAGTACTTAATTTATATAAATATATTCCACTTGAACAAGCATCATTTTCAACCCTGCACTTCTATCAATGAATTTCGACAAGGTATGTAACATTTTGTATTAATTTTGTTCATTTTTTAGGTAACATACAGTTATGACCCAAATTATTCAAATCCTATGAAAAATCTGGTAATTTGCTTTTCTCTCATACATAAAAGCTAGATTGGCGGAACTTAGGCTTTACTTAATGACTTTTAATTGGCATGTACAAATCTACATATATTTTGGTTTCACATCATTAGCATAAAAGTAAAAATAATAAATAAAATGATTAACAATACCCCGAATTTGGCATGGGTATAAATAATTTGGGGCATAACTGTACATGTAATACGAACATTAACCGAGTACAAGTTGAGCCAAAAGTGTTGCAATCCCTTCGCAATCTCTGCAGTATGCAATAATATTGCATGTTATTAATTTTTTTTCTTCAAATTTAAACACAAAAAAATAATTTACTTCAGTACAGATCAAAATTTTACCTTATAGTTAAAATGAACCCAGATGATTATAAAAATAACATCTCTGAGCAGTTTCCCTTGCAGTGGCGTAGCTAAGGGGGGGGGGGGGGGGGGGCCCTTGGGGGCCCCACTGTAACAAACATCCCCCACTCGCCCCCTATATAGACAGCCCTGGCTACGTTGCTGTTCCCTTGTGATAAATTAAACTAATAAGTACAAAAATAAAAGCTACATTAAGTTTGTACACTATCCATTTCTACAGCAAAGACAGATTTTATGCAGAGGTTTAAACTTACACTTGTCCCCAACTATGAAAGTTTTGTTGTGTCTTAAATGCCAGTGAGATTTCAATGTTTAATTTCAATTTCTACCCCTAAGTGAGACATATTGGATACTAAAACGTTTGGAATTGTTTCATAATTATAATATTAAATTAGTAATTATTATAAGCATAATTATAATCCATTTATCTTAACATATATCCATCACTGCCTTACAGTTCAGTACATTCTTGATAAACATATGCGACCTGTTACCGCAAAATGGGCATAAAGTAGCAAAATTTGAAAAATCAAGATTATGGTATTTCTTGAAAGTACAGGTGAAAAGCTTTAATTTGATATATTGTGCGTTGTTATATCCCATTCCTATTCCCCAATACAACCTTTTAAAGTTATCAGAGTCTTGACCTCTTGTGAGAAATCGAAACTCAAAGTTTGTGATCTGTGCATTGTGCACACTTTAACCCGATTTTAAAAAAAAGAAATCTTTGGGATATGATAGAAGAATTTTCCAAATATACTGTTGTTAAAATAGCAAAATTTACTTTTCAGTGAAAAAATGTTTCTGCTTGTAACTCAGAAAGCCATTAGTGTGCGACTTTAAGCTCATTTGGTGCTGCCAGGTCACTTATATCATAATATCCAACAGTTCAGTTTTATGCCATTCTCGTCCCCTGAATGTCCGTCATATTGAGAGAGTTTAATAGACCAATCTATTAACCCCTTGAACCCGGGCATGCCGGGTATTTCATGGGGGCACCAGGCCGGGTTATGCAGCCAAGCGAAACGGAAACAAGAGGCTTGTGCAGTCAAGCATAATGTACACAATACCCCAATAATGGATTAAAATGCAGAAATTGGCACATAGACGTTAACCGCCCAGGTGGCAATTTTCAATCGGCACATATGTGTCAACCCGTGGCAAGAGGTTAAACACCACCCCTTCACGTACTGACCAATCAGAGCCTCAACTATGGTTTTCAAAAGTGATGGTGCGTGGTGCATGTGGCTTCGATTGATCAGTATGTCAAGGGAGGATGCTTAATGGGTCCGTGTGCTGGTTGCTTAAGACCCCTCAAATTTGACTGAATGAAGATATGGCACCTGAACCTGACTACATAAAATACCCAACTGAACCTCATGAAATGACCAACATTTTATTTTAAATCAAAGCTGCAAATCATTTTGTTACATCCATTATCAACAACCAGGAACTTTTTAATGAGGATATGACAAAACTAGTTCAGTACCACTTATGTCTACTTTGAAATCCCTTAAGGACTCCAAGGCAGACTGGACCTCGGAAGTTACGTGAGACATATTGAAACTATCCTTCAAGGCTTATGAGTGGTGCAGTGTCTGATGTTCTCTCCTCCTCGGATATAGTGTTTGCTGGTCTTGTGTCGTTTTGGGTGCTCCTCCCTGGGAAGTATACTGGTTCGTTTTGGATCCCTGGACTTTTTACCAAGACATGGGAGGAGGTTCTTGGCCGGATTGCCTGGGAACAAAGTGATGTACACGTAATAAATTGCAGACTTGCATTTTAGTCCTAATACTTCAAGTCCACAGTACAACAATGTAAGTTGAGTCAAGTTTGAGTCATGATGTCAAACAGTTCGCATCCAAGTCATTAAAAAAAAAAAAAAACAGAACAAGGATTTCAGGGTTTGTACTGAAAATATTGATGAAAACACAGAGTAATAACATAATGTACTTGTAATGAGAAAACTTCAGCAATTCTTTACAGAATGAATTCAAGTCTAAGGCAACACCATTCTTCATTCAGAAATAATACAACTCTGGGAAAATTGCATGAGAGAAGTTCCTTCAGATTGTCCTTTTCGAGAATGAAGGGAAGTTCGACCAGATCAGTTTCTTTTGGCTGGGGTATGGCAGAGGAATTATTATGTGTTGCTATGTACATGATGTTTATATTGTGTCTGGTAACTGAGTAGTACCACCCTTAAACAAAAGACGCAAAGGAAGTGGCATCTTTGGTATGACCAATGTACCATATTTATCTTCAAGCGGTCTATTGTAGAATTGTTTGTATTACTTCCTTTGCGCATACAGCTCGCTGCACATAAACATCAGTTACTGGATGATGTGCGTCATAACAAGTGAACATTTCTGAACATGTAAATACAGTGGTGATTTGATTGCTGTATTTGTGGGACTGTCTATATTTCCTTAGAACAAACCTCAAATTTGATTTTTTTAAAAACTTGTTTGGGGAGAGAGAAGGGCAGAGAAAAAGCTTGGGGGCACGTCACTGGTTTTTTACAACCATGACAGGGAATAAAACTGATAGTCTATTCACCTACTGAGTCAGAATTTGAGTGTGAATTTGTGTCAAACTGAAACTAATGCATCATTGTTTGGCAGAAATATCACAACTATTTTTAAAACTTCCTTTTCCCCTTTGCACAATAATCCCGAATGTAAAGTGACATATACCAATTTTGTTTTACAAATGTCCCTTCCCTGTAACAACAAAAATAAGGAAATTATGTAAACAAAAAAATACAAGGATTCATGGAAATTTTAAGGAGTGCCTTGAAAAAGGAAACATCCCGCAGCTAGGCCAAAGCACATGTAACCAAGCATTACTACTTATCAAATGTACATATCAGAAATGTTAAGACCTGCCAAAAACCTCTAATCCTTCCCCTGCCAAACACGCTTTATCCTGTGTCTATTTTAGCAAAAAGCTTGAGGATTTGGGGACGAAAGTTTTTTAGCTCTTTTATAATGGAAGGAGGGACACAGTCTCATTGCATAGGACCATGGGCGTAATTCCAGGGGGGCAGGGGGATGGGGGTATATACATGTATTTCTCCCACTTTTTAACCAAGGGAGAGGGGGGGGGGGGGGGTGACAATATGATCATCCCCCAGATTTCTGAGGTTAGAAACAAGAAAAAAAGCTGATTGCGAGGTTATCATGTAATTTACCATTATGAAAGGGGGGGGGGGGGGGGGGTCGTTCGAAACCCCCCCCCCCCCCCCCCCCCAGCATACGGGCCTGTAATACAGTAGGGGTTTAACAATACCACTTTTTCGCAACAAGACACTCGATACTCCGAGGACGATACAATATGGATTATGATATACAGATAATCCAAGTAAATATAGTTCCAGTGAAGAATATGAAAAAGAGTAAGTTGATTCCGTACAACTGGTGGTCAATCGAGGGCAAGGCTGCCCACATCCCAGTACGTTCATGGTGGGATGCGCATTATCAGTCATACCATCCCACAATGTACATCAACTTGGCAGTTTTGTATTGCGAGAAACTGTGTTGCTTAACCCTAACCTTCCCTAACCTGCCAAAATCAAACACCCCTTTGTGTTGAATTTTGTGTGATTGGGTACTGTAGAGCCTTGGCACCATCACTTTGCATGGGACTTGATGCCCTGATTTTGTCTAAGTACAAAGAATGTGCCATTGGTTTACTACACAGTGTTGGAGTTTGTGTGGTTAGGGAAGGATTCTAGTAAAAAGGCTTGGGCTGTTAGGGTTAAGTAAAATCTTAATTTTAATATCAACGAATCGCCTAGAATACACAATCGAGAAACACATCCTCATCCCTAGGGCTGTATAGCTGAACTGGGTACCCGAGTACCCCACTGCTAATGTCAGGAAAATTATGGAATTGAGTACCCATAACCGAATTAACCCTTTCAGCCCCAATGGCGACTACCTGTAAATGCACACCCCTACTCACCCCTGATTCTGCCTGACCAGTGTCATGCTGTACTGACTGCGCCCGGGCCAGCTTGGCTCTGGCTACTCGCACACGTCGATGGACGTCAACATACTCATCAGTCTCATCCACAATCTCCTCCTGAAGAAGCTCCTCAATGATATCTTCCAAAGTGATGATGCCCAGGATCTCCTAGGAGGAGCAAAGACATTTTAATTGAGGATGTGATGACTGCAAAATAATGCCTTAAGATAATTCTAAAGAAAAGTAAGGATAAAGGAAGCCTCTTTTTTTTTTTGAAAAAAAAATCTGACAATGACAAGAATGTCAACTTTTCATTCTGTAAAAAGAAACAAGGAACATATTCCCCATATTGGCAATGAAGTGCAAACATTTTCACAAAAGGGCACATTACTGATATCACTCAATGGGATTACTCATTTTCCTGGATTACAAGGGTTTCCCCGATGAGAAATGAAATATTTGACTATTAACAGTGACAACTGAGACAACGATGCAACCGACAAGAAATCCCTGTTGCAGAGGACAAGTAACACACAATTCTTCTTTTCAGCACTCCTGACTGGTCAAGACATTTAGGCAAGCAACGACTATCCAGAGTGAAGCCATTCGGACAGGCTGGCAAGACTGTAGACTGCACCCATTTGACGTAAGTGGAATTACACGTATTTCTACACGTATGTGGCTGATGAATGCTGAAGCTTCTATGGCAAAATATTTATCTCAGTAAATTTCTTTGAAGATAGAATTTGCGTCGGGGATGCTGTTAATTAGAAGACAGAGTGCTTCATACTCTACGTCGGAAAAGGGCAACTGTGTTTCGCAACTGCCTGAAATTGGCCGATGCTACATAGATATTTGTTACCCCTTGTGGGGTCGTAGGGGATAAAACATTAATTCTGAAGCCATTCTACGTGCATACAAATAATGAGTTATGCACAATGAATGTAGGGGTCCTTTTACATGACCTTTCATTTTCTTTACAATAGGATTGCAAAATCGCAAGCACTCAGTTTCACACTTGATAAATGACAACTGATGGCGTAATCTATTAGTTAGTGCATTGAACTCTGTCACTTCTAGCAATATCTACGCAGTGTGGGTTGGAATTAGTCAAGGGATTGTGTAGCTTGCTCTGTGCAATTTCTGACTGTCTTTTCATAAAGGAGAGTGATCGAGTCCGAGAAAGCCAGGCTAGAGTTTAAGAAATTGAAAAAGCAGATTTTGACACCAGATGACTTGACAATGATCAGTTTTATCAACACCACTCAACTGATATATGGACATTTAGGTTAAAGTCTAGCTTTTCAATTTTGACACCTGGCCTGATTTTCTCTGATCCAGTCTTGAATACCAAGGCTTAAAACTTACCCCTTCTTTCCGTACAACTCTGTCAACTTGGTCAGTGCCCTCTCGAGGTGACCTTGGAATCGTATTATCAGTGGATGACGAGACAGCAGCCATGTGGCATTTCCCAGTTTGCATCTCGTTGAGTAGATCGTAGAGAGGCATGTTACCAGGCACCGTGGGAAGGGTACGGCCGTGCTCCCGGAAGATTTCCCCGATGGTCGGGGCTGTATTGGGGTCGACCTTAACCAAGGTCTTGACCAATAAGAGTCCAAGAATGTTTTCCCGGCGCCCGTCATAAACTGGTATCCTCGAGTATGGACCCTTAACAAAGACCTGCCAAGCAAATAAAACAAATTACAATTTAAACTAGACAATACAATGGCAGTCCTGTCACTATGAACATCTAACAAAAGAAAACCCACGCAGTCCTTTGTTACAAACAAAGGACTGCGTGGGTTTTCTTTTGTTAGATGTTCATAGTGTGTGAACCTCAAAGTAAAGGTTTACGAAAATAGCAAAATTCAACTGTCCAAGTAAACCGAGAGTGGGTACTGGGTTAATCCAAAACAGTCCTTGTCCTGTCCTGTAATAACTTAGCTATCCCGTCTTTCAAACCACTAGTCCAACTACAAGCTGTGATGAAGGCCCAGTAGGGTGGAAAATTCAGCTGCCACATTTTCCAGTGAGCACTGCTTTTACTTATATTCATGCACTCCATTCATTATCAGAGCTACGCAGTTCTGCTTAGTTTTCTTTTTAACTGCCCTGAGTAGACCGACTAAAAATGGATACGGGTACATTCTACTTGTCCTTAGTTTTTCATCAATTAAAACCCTCCTACTATTTAAAAGGTCAAAATCAGTCAAAATTTCTTTCCACCTCCCCTGCTATACTTTACACAGACATGATCAGATTACATGTGGTTTTGTACTATGGCAGGAGGGTAAAAAACAATCACCTTGACTGATTTTGACCCATACGACAACATGGCTCAGAATGTATGTTTGCATAGGAGGGTTATTAATATACACATGCACTTTGCTAGAGTTTGTAATGTTAATAAACGCACTGCAAAATGTCTTGCACAGAGTCCTTTAATTTAAACAAACACATCTTTTTTGAATTTCTTTTGGGGACATCACCGTCTCCAAAACAATGATAAAGCTGCAAAACAGAAAGCAGCCCCCTAATGACTATTTTACATGAATTGCCCCCCCTTTCTCAAAAAAAGTGTAAAAATATTTGTTGGTTTATTAGGAACTTTGTGTTAGTCTTAAGGCTGGTTCACGCTTCGTGTAAATGTGAAAATGATGCAAATTTCATGACATCATCATTTGTTGCTCTATTGTGACATTCAGTTACCCTAATTAATTCTCTTCACTCCGATAGGTCTGAAAGTTGGAATAATTTCTTTGGTGTCTGTTGAAGATGTATTCTATATAAAGATCTGGACCCTCAAAAACTGTAAGGGGTATGGCTGGCAATCTAAAATGTGGCCAACACCACCCCCTCTGTTGTAGGTCTTTACCTAGAGTGGCTTTTAACCTTGTAACCTTTTAACCTTTAGCCTTAGTGCATTTTAGAAGTCCTTTACATTTTCTGCTGTTTGGACTTGATTACCTTTTCCATACACTCGGCATCCATTCTGCTCCGTACATCCAGCATGAATATACATTCTAACGGCATGAGCGCATCCTTCACCACCTTGTTGCGCATACTGAGGGCACCCTGTATGATTAGCACCTCGTCTTCTGTCAACGGCTCTTCGTTCTGATCCTGTTTCTCCTTGTGTATGCTGACCAAGACACCAAGCTCTAAAGTTGAAAAAAATACCAAATATGCTATTCCTTTACAACAAAGAAAAAAGCTGTTGCCGTGTTTGTGTAATCCCTACGTTCACCTTTCCTGGCCTGTAAGTTGTTACTTGCAACACTGCAGTTGAGTACTTTTTCAACTGATGAGTGTCAGAACAAGCATTAGTACTGAAACACAGGTTACTTGCGTCATACCGAGTGCAACCCAGGTTACTTGTGTCAAACGGAGTACATCAGAAGACAGCAATTTGCCCTTTCCTGAAACGGGAAAAAGCTGTCTTCTAATTTACATCAACCCCGACACAAATTCCATCTTCTCACTGATCATATGGAGTAATGAAAGTTACAACTACACCTTAAGGAATAAGACTTCTGATTGGAAGCCAAGAGGGACTCTCTGTGCCAAAATGGAGCCAACTACCCTATCTATCAAAGTGACAGGTTGAGACACACAAGCTGTGGGAGAGGAGAGGATTTAGTTTTTCGATAGGTTGTGATAGTTATAATAGTAGGAGGGTTAATAATTCTGTGCCCATCCAAATTCAACTGAAGATTCAGTCCAATGCTAGGTAGCAAAGTTTTCATATTTGCTGTTTAGCGCTCTCTTGATTAGAACAACTGTTCTATCTGACCTGCTCGTCTGAAGAATGTTCCGTGCTCGTGACCTAGGATACAGTCCAAGACTTTGGAGATGGGCCAGGCAATCGGGAAGAATAAGATCATCAGAAGGATCACCAATCTGTTATCACAAAACACAAACAAATCAAGAAATAGAAAAAATAAACACCAGCCCACAATAATTTCTGGAAACACAATATCTTTTTGGTCCTTACACAAAACATAATAGCAAAATAAAATAAAAATTCAAGAAAACATCTTCAAGACAGTAAAACAGCTTACAGACTTTTACACATGCACATTGAACAGGCTAATTAAAAGTACATATTCTTCAAATGTACCATGACAAATACACACAGTTAACGACACAAAATGCTTCAAACTTTACATACCAGCAAAAATGTGTACACAGAAGACTTACGGTGACAAGGTGGCTCCTATCGCTAATCCATATCTCGTACATACAGCCTGAGGTATAACTCTGTACAAGTTTGGAAAAAAAAGAAAAACTAATAAAAAAATCATCATTCCATGCATCTATATGTATTAGAAAGAGAGGAACTTTGTTATGCCAAAACTTTAAAAATGCACTAAAAAATTGAAAAAGTTTCTGGATACTCCATGTGACTAACTCTAAAATGAAAAGTATGAGGTATTAACTAGATGTTCCAGTCAAATATGCACTGACTGCTGAGTCAACACCTCTGGTTCTTCCCAGGACCATACTTTTCTTTTTAGAGTATGTCACTTTACATGTTATCCTGAAATGTTTGCACTCTCCATCATGCAAAATTTCAAATTACATTTTTTTTTTTAAAGCTGCTGCCATTTTCTCTAACAAAAGTCAACAAATAAAAACTCAGCTAAACTTGCAAAAAGCATCTTGTAGACTCATTTAATTCATTCCTGGCAAGATTTTGAGTTTGATGGCAATATTTCCATATAAAACCATGCCCACACTTTTTTCCTAGAAATGCATGCAGATTAAATAATTTCTTTCCCCTAAATTTTGTGATTTCAGCCATTTTTGCAGATAGACAGTTTCAGCACAAGCACATTTTTATTCGTACTGAGCTGCCAATCTGTGCTATTTGAAAAGACAGTAGCATATTGGGATTTGTTAAGAATGATTATGAAACTCTTTAAAGTAATTTTTTGATTTGTTTAATTTTTTTGTCCAGATTCAAATTCAACATCTGTGAAGACTTTTGTCAACTAGTCAAATTCAGATTCCATCCACCTGTAACAAATGTATTCCAACAGAGGTAAACAGTTTTCAATCAATCCCTGGTATTCTTTATTACTTAAATATCTTTCTAGGCTAGAAGTAAATCCATCTTTTCCGCAAATTATAAAAGTGTGCATCTAACTGTGGCAAACTGAAGGTTTGCCTCAAAATTTGAAAACGGACAAGGACACTTACTCTCCAAAGAGGAGCACTGCTGTGACGGACACAAGGATGGCAATGATGGGATCCGTCACTCTATCCAGAAAAATCGGCATAGACTCCACTGCCCCGGCGTTGGCCAGAAGCAAGGTGACCAAGAGAAGATGGTGACGTTCCACGATCGGGGTGATGCGCTTGGCGTACCGCTGCTCATGGGGTTTGCCTCCCTCAGCCAGCACGCGTAGGCTGAGGATGTCGAGGGACAGGAGGCCCATAGTCAGGCCCGACATCAGACCTAAGTGGAGGATGGCAAAGGAACATTTTACCATCAATGATAACAAAATTGACAGCGGTCAAGCTACCTCTTACTGACAAGCCTAGATCCATTTTACTTTTCGGAGGGAGTCAGGGACGGGAAGTCTCTGGTTCTACAGCTATTTTCTCACCTTCCTCCTGTGTGAACCCACATTGAACATGATGTGTGTTTTTAGTCCTTACACTGCCAAAAAATGATTTTCTTAAAATGAGAAAATTGTCTTATTTCAAGAACAGTTTTCTTGTCTCACTCCCAAGAAAAGTTTTCTTGGGAGTGAGACGAACATTTTTTTGAAATAAGAAATATTTTCTTATATTAAGAAATGTAAGAAAATCATTTTTGGCAGTGTACCAAAGTCCAAGGATTTTCCTTGAAACTTGATCTCAGGTTTTCCTCAACATCTACAACCGAGCATTTTCATATCTTCTCCTAATCCTATCCAGATGTTTCTTCAGACTCGTTTCTAGGAATCATTACTTCATAACCAAAAATAAATAAAACAATAAGAGCTGCATTGTAGCCCAAGGAAGTGCTTTGGACTAACCTCGGACCGAGTCACCCGTTTTGTGATATTGCGATGGGGTGTGGTGTGTGTGTGTGTGTATGTTTGTATAGCTATTCAAACCGTGGACCTTTAACAAAGAGGACAATAGGTTCCATGATTGAGTCAAGGTTCACAATTGAAAATCGTGTACAAAACATATGGTAGGCCTTCCGAAAAAGTTAAAGTATAAACAAAAGAGGGACAATAGGAGGTCCGCGATTGTATGTTTACATGTGTGTACATGTATGAGTGTGTGGGGGGGAGGAAGATAATGATGATGCTTCCAGCAGGTCTGGACTTTGGTCTTAAAAACACACAAAGAGCAGCGTCACCTTACATTATTTGGGGTAATGCACTCTAGCAGTGTCCCTAATGGACAACTGAAGAATACAAAGTCCCACACTTGAGGTACATGTACAAGTGGGGTGGCCTGGATGGGATTTGTTGAGGGCAATAACTTGAGGGGCATTACAAACCAGCAAACAGGACCAGTACACAGTAGATCCCAATGTAGATCCAGAACATCTTATCATGGACGTCCAGAGGTGCTTCTGGCTCCTTGTACGTCGTGCCATTGCATACGATGGTCTCCGCATCCACAAGAGAGCATTTTATCCATGTAGCCTCAAACATCATGATTTGACACGGGATATTTTAATTACATGCAGCTGAATAAAGCCAAAAAGGAAAGTTTGAAACCATAAATATAAATGCTTATCACAGGACTCGGGTAGACGTTTTATTAGTACGACCTCTATCTTACCTACATCTGACCTTACAAGTACCACATAACATAAAAATTGGGTAACGACTGATTGAAACGGGGGGGGGGGTGTTTTGGTCCTGGTGCTAAAGACGTAGGCCTGCGTGTACACATCGGCCGGAAAAATGAAAAGGTACGCGTGATTTGGGTCAACGCATCAATGTAGAAAGGTCACGCAAAGCGCCCTCATAAGTTATATATTGACAGCTCGGTTACTTCTACCACAGTCTCGGTAAAAAATGTCCGTGTCGAAAGTCCAAGTGCAGACAGTGGTCACATTTGACAATTTTTCATTTTACCATTGTCTCGGTAAAACCTTCCAAAAAAACAGTCCAGTGCGGACACGGCTTTACAATCTTCAAGCCTGATGTTTCAAAGTTGGCTAAAGTAATAAGTACATGTACATCGCAGCTGATATTGAAAAAAACCACCTGGTTTTTTTGGGCGATGTTCTAAAACCTATGTTTTATAAGTAGAAATGTTTTTATGGAAAATTCATTAAACATTGGAATATAAATGTTATAAAAGCACTTCACCCTGATGTTTGAAACTTGTCCGAATTATTATTCAAGAGCATTTGATATTTAAAATAAATCATTATAATGTCACCATCTGTGAAATGGAAAACTGTTGAGTTCAAATTTTATACTGAACATTTTTATCCCAATCACAAATGCGCGAATGCGAACCTGGGAGCTTTAACCAGCAATAGTATATATAAAGCTGTCCGCGTTCCAGAATGTTTACTGCAAGTGCAAACGTGAGTATGCAGTAAAGATTCTAAAAACGCGGACAGCTGTAGTACGGGTTTGCAATGGTGATGCTGATTAAACCTTTGTTGGGTCCGACTTGGTCATGCTTGGGTCCGAGTTGGTCGTGGGTCCGAGTTGGTCGTGGGTCCGAGTTGGTCGTGGGTCCGAGTTGGTCGTGGGTCCGAGTTGGTCGTGGGTCCGAGTTGGTCGTGGGTCCGAGTTGGTCGTGGGTTCGAGTTGGTATTCTCGCGGTCGGCATGACGTCACATTTTCCCCTTCGTGGCGATTGTGTAGTGTAGGGCCCCTCTTTAGTTTTGATCAAAATAGAGTCAAGTTTATTTTTTCTCATTCCAAAATGAGGCTTTTTTAACCTAGCAGACTTCGGAAAGATTTTACTTCAATACCCCCACCAAAATCGGTCAAGAACAGCAAAATCTTGGAAAATAACCAACCCTCTGTGATAACAACTGTCTAAACATGTGGCACAACCTGTTATTTCAAGATTTATGTCAGCAAAATCTGTAAAAAATGAGGAAGAAATCAACATGAATGTGAACACTTTGGAGTGGCTATTACATGTAACAATGGTACCAAGAAAGTTCTAACACAGAAAACACAAACTTTCTTCCCCTATATTGCACTAAAATTTCCCAACAAAATTCTCAAAATTAAAGGTTGTGCCAAGTGCTTATACAATTATAAACACAAATTGTGACAAATGGATGGTTATTTTCCAAGATTTTGCTGTTCCTTACCGATTTTGGTGGGGGGTATTATAGTAAAATCTTTCCCAGACTTCTCTTAAAGACTTAATTCTTTTAACATCGTTTTTTTTGTAATTTTGAACAGTTTATTGCGGTAAAAAATGCAATTTTTCTTACGCGCTTTATGGCAGTTGCCATGTGAATCAACGCGGTTTTGCGTGTTTACTGTGCGTCGCGGTGATCGCCATCTTTTTTTTTTGGAGTTGCGTTTTGTCGTCTTCATCGCCGCTTTACCCCAAAATTTCCCTCAAAAACTAAAAGTAACTTCGCTAACTAGTTTGGCAATTCCATTTCCATTAACCTAAAAGTGGATTTTTGGGCGATTGTGTAGTCATAATAGTGTAGGGCCCTGCACAGGGGTGACGAGGTCAACTCAAGGGGTCACGATTTGAACTCCACGCATGCCATGGCAGCGAAAAGACATGTCTTACGGGTGTCTCTGCGAATTGAACGGTCAATTTCACTTTTTATCCAAATCATGTCCAAATGTTAAAAAAGGCGATAGGGTCCAAGTTACTCGGACCATGCTCGGACTAACGTTAATCGTAATAGGGAACAGGGCCCTACACAATCGCCCTTAGGCTTAGCTGGCTGCATGCATAGCAACCCATTGATCTCTGTACAAAGTTCAAGCAAAGTTCCCGGATTTCCGGCCGCCCGCGAATGGGTCCGAGGTACCCGTCTGGCTCTGAATGATGATCTGCGATTAAAATAGGTCCATTCATCATGGAGGAGCTTCCTCTATGGTCCATTCGCTTTACAGTCACTTCGCCCAAAAACCACATCGCCCTCAACCACATCGCCCTCAACCACATCGCCCTCAACCACTTCGCCCTCAACCACTTCGCGCCCAAACGCCACTTCGCCCAAACGCCACTTCGCCCAAACGCCACTTCGCCCAAACGCCACTTCGCCCAAACGCCACTTCGCCCAAACGCCACTTCGCCCAAACGCCACTTCGCCCAAACGCCACTTCGCCCAAATGCCACTTCGCCCAAAAACCACTTCGCCCATGCCCGATCCGTATGCCCTTTTTTCATTTCATTAGTTTGTTACATAAATTGTACATCATCCCTCATATCAGTTAAGATGTTAGAATATAAATGTTTGTACAAAATTATGTTATAAATTTTAATTTTTTTTTATAAAAACCTCCGGAATACCGTACCAGCGCTCTATACTACCAACTGATGAGCTATCTTGCCCTATGTTGGCGGTCTCCCAAATTGTCAGTATCTTTGTTTGGGTGGGCGCTAGTCAGAAGTCATAAAATCGTAATTTTGAATGACCACTTGATAAAAATAATTGACCTATCACGGTGGAATCGCGTCAACGCAGCTTATGAATTATTGTCCAATCACATCAATTAAAATTCCACGTGGAACGCGCAAAATCTGAGACAAACAAAAATTACCACACAAAAATCCCATAGGGTTGTCTGAGGGGCGTGGTTAACTCGTAAACGGCGACAGGTCAATTGCCTATAAACTAATAAGAAAAGAAAAGCATGGTCACAAAAAGGATGTCACAACGCAAATAAAGTTTTGAATGCACCATCAAAACGAAATAGAAAACGAAAACGAACACATTGGGAACAAAATCTTGGGTGCTTAAAAATTGGGCGAAGTGGTTTTGGGGCGAAGTGGTTTTGGGGCGAAGTGGTTTTGGGGCGAAGTGGTTTTGGGGCGAAGTGGTTTTGGGGCGAAGTGGTTTTGGGGCGAAGTGGTTTTGGGGCTAATTAGTAATTGGGCGAAGTGGTTTTTGGGCGAAGTGGTTTTTGGGCGAAGTGGCGTTTGGGCGAAGGGGTGATTGGGCGAAGTGGGATTTGGGCGAAGTGGGATTTGGGCGAAGTGGTTGAGGGCGATGTGGCGTTTGGGCGAAGTGGTTGAGGGCGATGTGGTTTTTGGGCGAACGGCGAAGTGACCGACAACCGTCCATTCAACTTCAAGCTTATGACAGTGTTACTGTATTAATACTAGTTCATAGAGCAAGGAACCTTGCTCTTTGGTTAGTTCAACCATTCTTCCTCCATGGTTCAACCAACCCGGCTATACGTCCTTCGTGTCCTTTCAACATTCAATTCAATTCAATTCAATTTCTGGTTTATTCAAATAACACCAAGTAAATAGTCAAAGACTTACACGACTTGGTTTACAAAGGTAGAATATAAACAATAACAAATTAAGCAATTACAGCATTAAATTTAAATTTCATTGCTAAAAAGATGCTTGGATACACCAAACAAACAACCGATTAAAAAATATACAACAAAAAAACAACGGGTACAAAACTATAAGGATTGGGTGTTGAGAATATGAATCATTGAAGGAACCGGGGATTGTTTATATCTTTGAGTTTTTGTCCGAGGATTAAGAAATTGTTGTGTATGTCGTAGAGTATGGTTTGATAAGTACTCAGATTTTCGCTCGTTTGGTAATAAATGGCGATGCCTATCAGATGTAAGGAGGGTTTTTGCAAATTTAGAAATCAAATGCTCACGCCTGTATTTTAATGACTCAATATTATGATAATTTAAAAGATCCTGATACGACAAAATATTTGGGTAAGAAATTATACGTAGAGCCCTTTTTTGAACACGTTCAATGCTTTGTGATTGGGATTCTGTAATTCCAGATGACCACACAACCACACCAGATTCCAGTAATGGACGTATATACAACTTGTAAATTACAATGAGATCTGCAGTTTCAACTTGGTTTCTTTTTAGTTTACTGAGGACATAAAGTCGACGAGATGCGTTAGTAATAAGATGGTGAACTTGTTGGTCCCATTTCAAATCATTTTGTATAATTACACCCAGAAGTTTGATTGATGAAACTACTTCAAGTTGTAAATCATTAACTTCTAAATGCACATCAGGAATTTTACCACGTAAAAAAGATATTTGCATTGTCTTTATGTCTTGCATTTCAATGGATTCAATTTCATATCATTGACATTGCACCATGCACCAGGTCATAAGAGAATTGACATTTAACTGTAAATTTGACTGTTTGCCTCTGGCAGTGATCTCAACAAGACTGAGGTCATCGACGTACATGTATTTCCAGCGATTTGTGGTTTCAATAGCAGCGTTGAACTTGTTTAATCACAATGACTTACCTTTTTCAGAGAATCCGTCATTCATTTCAAAGATTCCTTTCGATCGCGGAAATCCGTATAGTGTTTAGCACACGTAGCACGCGTCCGTACGTACGTACGGCCGATCAATGCGATATGCCATGGCATTGATAATCCGAACGAGGGCGCAACCCATGTCTAGTGGTTTATGCTGTGGGTTCACCATGGGGTTCACGCGTCACAGACATAAATAATTTATGTACGTGTGGGTTTATGCGCTATGTATATGCAACGGACTCTTTTCCCCGTTATTGGTTAAACCCTCTCACGTGACGGCTTTTAAATATCTATAGGGGAATTCCAGTGTTTTATAAACTTGCGTTGTTGTTGTTGTGTACACACAAATGTAGTGTTTTTGGAGACAGTCCCCCCTTTTAAATGTTAACGGTTGAGATTAAGTAGTCACTCCATACAGAACAATTCATCTCCTGCAAGTATGTTTGGTAAGTTTAGTTTTGACGGTGAATTTTGAGGGCTGAAATTTAACACACACAAAAACCTCGCCCACAATCAAATTGTACTTTTCCACCGTATGGCGTAATTATAAGGCGAGAGCCGCATTTTTGTTAGCACTTGAGACATCATGACTCGTCAGTAATACTTCCAAAAATGTAAGGAACGGAGAGCCTTACATTTTTGGAAGTAGGTCAGTAATAAGTGTTCTTCTTCATAATTAGTTTGGGCGATTGTGTAGTGTAGGGCCCTGTTTTACTTTTAGTGATGTTGAGCGCAATCTTCAAAGGCGCGCGTTTTTAAATTTGCGCGCGCAATTTTAAAAAAACGCGCGCTGGGATTTTTTCATTTAAAGTTTGTGCGCGCAAACTTTAAATGCACGCTACGGACAACAACCGAGGCACGATACTGACACGAACTACATGGTAGACATGAATTTTACATTGGCGTCAGACGCATGGCGGCCGTACCATCATGGCACAATCGGCAGTAGATGTTGACGAGTTTGACGAGTTCTGTAGAGGGCATTTTTTATCGGATTCCTCTACAACAAGCTTGACGGTAGGAAGAGGAAAGGGAGAAAAGATTATAGCCTTCTTGAAGGGGTTGGAACTTTCTCCCATTCCTCCGACTACTTTCAAAACTTTTGTAAAGAGGATCGAGAGGCCATCAATAACTTCTGTTACTAGTGTCGAGTTATTGTTTAGTATAAAATGCATGTTCTCGCCGCCTTCAATAACTTCTGTTAGTGTCGAGTTATTGTTTAGTATAAAAAAGCAAGTTCTCGCCGCCTTCAATAACTTCTGGTAGTGTCGAGTTATTGTTTAGTATAAAAAGCAAGTTCTCGCCGCCTTAAATAACTTCTGGTAGTGTCGAGTTATTGTTTAGTATAAAAAGCAAGTTCTCGCCGCCTTCAATAACTTCTGGTAGTGTCGAGTTATTGTTTAGTATAAAAAGCAAGTTCTTGCCATAACTTCTGGTAGTGTCGAGTTATTGTTTAGTATAAAATGCAAGTTCTCGCCGCCTTCAATAACTTCTGGTAGTGTCGAGTTATTGTTTAGTATAAAAAGCAAGTTCTTGCCATAACTTCTGGTAGTGTCGAGTTATTGTTTAGTATAAAAAGCAAGTTCTAATTGCTGCCTTCAATAACTTCTGGTAGTGTCGAGTTATTGTTTAGTATAAAAAGCAAGTTCTCACAAGTGAGTGTTGTCGTATTACTGTAAGTTTGGTTTCTTGACATAAGTGTTTGCTTGTCCGTCAGGTTTGGGCTTACAAGAGTACTGTGCAACTTTTAAAAACAAGTTGTACTTGTGGGCTTTTTCAACTTTGTGGGGTTAACCCCAAATTACAATTCAATGAGAAAACATTCTTTTTTATAACACACAGCCTTACTTGCCTATGGTGGCCCTGAAAGGACATCGCATATTGCAAATATCTGCGCGTGTTGTCATGAATATAGTTTGCGCAAATTATTTGCAAATTCGTATATTATGTGTAGCATTTATGTATTTGATTTGCAAGTATGTTGACATTGTGAACTATGCGAATAAAATTTTCGATGTGAATTGTATAGAATATACTTTGTCGCATATCTTTGTGGTGATCTTCAAATATCATCTGTTATTACCTGAGATTCTGTGCTTCAACCTTTATGAATTTTGGCTTTAAAGTTGGGTCATGTTTGGCTTGACAATTTTTTGCCTTCGCATGATGACATTAAGGCGGTCTGGGGGAAAATGCATTTTTGGAGGTGTTTTTTTTTCATTGAGAAATATCTAAAACTGAACGGCAAACTTTCCAAATTTAAAAGAAAATGGAAGATTAAGGAGCAATCTATAATTTGCATTGTTCACAGCAAATAAGAGACTACTGGATAAGATTTTTTTTTCCTATGAAGTTAAGTGATTACACTAAGGGTATGGTCACATGGTGCACCCCCGCGGCACATACGGAACTTGACAAACGTACAATGCCAATCCTCGGTCCCGACTTTTTTTTATGTAAATCAAAAAATTAGCTGGCCTGACGTTTCGAACTTAAGCAAGTTCTTTCTCAAAGGCAAATGACAGAGTACAAGAAACAAACATGTAGGGAACACACATGCATGAGGGGGTGGGTGGAGAAACACAAAAGAGGGATGCAAGGGAGCATGGCAGTGGGTAAACATCAAAGAGAGAGGTTTGGGTAAGGATGAATGCGGGGAGGGATTAGGATGAAGGTTGAAGCTGGGGAATTGGACAAAGGAATGTGGTTAGTGGCAAAGATAAACAGGAAATGGTAAGACAACCCCATTTGGCCAAGAGACCCCAAGAGGGTTTGCCAGGAGGATAATCTGTAAACAAATGACAATGGGGGAAAAAATTAAAAGTTAATCATTCCCTTCCTGGATGTTTAGACCATGTGGTTGAATAGTCCGAAGACGTTTCATCCAAACTTTCTCTCGGCTGAGGCGAACTGAGTCCTTGCGGACATTTCCATCGGTTTTATAATTTTTGTAGAAAATTAATTGTTTTAATTTCCAACAAAGAAGGGAACGAGAATGACGATTTTTGTGTTTAAAAAAAGCGGTCCCGACTGCGATCAGGCAGCACCATATAATAGCTCTAATTATATGGGCAGCACGTTGATCGATCGCGATCACTAACCCGTGACCAACAAACAATTGCCCTTATTTTTGAACGCGTGAGGGCGCTGCCAACATGTTTTTTGTCTACATTCCTGAATCCACATAAAGTGTTCAAGTATCAGAAACCACATTCGGGCTCCAGACATTAAAAAATATGGGCAATAGCCTTTCCATTATTAAAACCGCACAAGTAGGTATGGGCGGCCAAAAGAACAAACACTTTCAATTTGTGAACATAAATTGTGATCCAAATCAAAAATGTTAGACAAATCTTTTTAAAGGCAAATGCATTATGTCATTTATTAGCTTGTTCCTAATATATTGAGCACTGTTTTAAATATTTTCTAGTATTTTTACAAAGTTTCTTATTCTATTTTTGTTTCACACTATTGGTTTTCCATACTTTGGTCAAACCTTGAATTGTATTCCAGTATCCCTTGTCAAGCGCTTTGTCACAAGAAATTTAGAACTTACAGGTCGTGTGCAACCCGTTCACTGTTTGAATAATAAAGATCGCGTGATTTTCAAAAATTGCGCACCAGCTGTATTGCGCAAATTTTAAATTTACGCAAGCAAACTAAGTTTGTGTGTTCAAAAATTGCGCAACGTGCATTTTAAAAAAAACGCGCGCCTTTGAAGATTGCGCTCAACAGTGACATTACAAACCAACAGGTATGCCGTTGATAAAGGGCGGGATTTTAGTTTTTAAGGGAAATTTTGGGGTAAAGCGGCGATTTTGGCGGCGAAAAAACGCATCTCGGAAATTAAAATGGCGATCACCGCGATTGCATTTTGTACCGCAATAAACTGTTCAAAATTACAAAAAAAAGATGTCAAAAAAATTAAGATAAGTCTGCTTTAATAGGTTAAAAAGGTCATTTTGGAATGAGAAAAAATACCCTTGACTCTATTTTGATCAAAACTAAAAGAGGGGCCCTAGTCACTACTACCAATACCATGATAGTACTAGTACTACTACACAATCGCCTTTTTACTTTGGCAGAATACAGTGATAATTAACTGCAAAGTGTCCGAAAGACAGAATCATCGTGACTTATGAAAATCACTCCTTTTTGTTTTTATTGACAAATCAAATGGATGATGAAACAGCAGTATCAAGACAAGTTCAACCATACTGGCATTAGAAGAGCCAAGCGCATTAGAAATAGAATGGATGTGATTGGAATATGGTTGTAACGGTTGCGCATCAGGGTGACGTCATGCACGGTCGAGGGATACGGTCACTATTCGAACTACGTACTGACTGACTACAAGAAAGCGAGAAGACATGTTCTGCGGGGGTCTCTGGGAATGAAACAGTAAAATTTCACTTTTTATTTGGATGTTAAGTAAACCTTGGTACATTCATCTGATCATGGAACTCCACTTGTTCAGGTGGTGGCGTATCTAGTATTTTGGTGGCCGTTGTAAGGTTGAATTCTGATGTTTTTTGTTGGGATTGAATTTTTGGCCATTCTCTATCGCACAATCGACTTGGACCCTACTATCGCCAGATCATGTCCAAATGTTTAAAAAGGCGATATGAAGGGTCCAAGTTACTCGGACTAATCCTATCTATGCAGATAAAACTTGAAATGTTTCACAGTTCAAAATTTATGGAGTTTTTTTCTGTCAGTGTTTTGTGATCATTAAGGTTGACTAGGATGACTCTTGGGTTACATGTTTTTCATAAAGGTGATTTGAAAAAAGGAAGGGATAGGGGCTTTCCCCTGCAATCTTTCCATTTGAACATGTTGAACAATGCATGGAGGAAGGTCCATGAACAATGTAAGAGCTATCATTTACTGGTTGAATGATTTAATGTCATGTTATTAGCCAGTGAACAAAATAGAAAAATTTGTCAAACAATATACAATAGCGCCCACCCGAACAAAGATACTGACAGTTTTGGAGACCGCCAACATAGGGCAAGATAGCTCAGTTGGTAGAGGCCGGTACGGTAACCCGGAGGTTGCAGGTTCGAATCCCGCTCCTGCCAGTTTCTTTGTTCAAAAGAGGAGGATAGGCTTTTTATTTGTTATTTTTTAAGATGGCCGCCATTCTTTTTAAAATTTCCGACAACTGTAGCGTAGGATTTTCAACTGTTCAAAGACACAAAAATGAGAGAGACATGTTGGACAAGAAAATTGAACATGTTTACAGTTCTCACTTTCAAGCATTTTATTTTTGGATGGAGCGGTTGACATTTTTGGGGTTTTCCATCTCATTTTCCACTGGTTCAAAAATAAAGAAAATCCAGGTGACCCCCAAAAAGGAATACAGCGTTGGCGCTAAACATGTTTTTTTTTACTTTTTACTTTGCCTAATGGGAATGATAAGATTTTGAAAGGGCCAGAAAAAACTCTGACAAGTACATGTAACATGAATTACGTTTTCCTACTCTCTGCAGAATGTTGCAACAAGATAGCTTCGTTGATATTGATAAAGTCTGGATGTGCATGTAGCCATGGAAATTTACACAGAGGAAACAAATGGCAAGTACAGATAAAGTTTACAATAAAATAGATACTTCAACAATCAGTATAGTTTTGTCCGCTTTTGATTCTGTTGTAGGTTTCTAAACTTTAACCCTAACCTACCTGAATCCATCAAAATCCATACCCCTGTTTTGGAGGATTTTGGCGGATTCAGGATACCTCCATATTGAAAACTGGGAGATTTTGATGGATTGAGGATTGTAAGCCTAGCGGTACTGCAGGATTTTGATGGATTCAGGATACCTCTATATTGAGCAGTCACCAAAACCAACTTTTTGTGCATTAAAAATTTCTAGTAAAGTTACCCAAGGGGTTAGGGTTAAAAGGCAGCCCATTCATTTTTTAATACTGTGTTCTAATGCATAGAAATTTGCTGTTGCCCTTAACATTTCAATCAAAGGCGCATTCCAGATCAATATTTTTCTTAAGAAGGCATGTGACCTAGCAGTTTATACCAGGGCAAATCCAAAAGAAGATCCCCTTGCAGTGCCATATGTAACACCATTTTTTCTTTAATTGCAACTAATCTAAAGTCTTCTGGGTATTCTCCTTACAGATGCCCTACTTATGACAATCTTAATAGTAGGGTTGGCCCAACCCTGATTAATAGATTTTAACCCCTTGATCCCGGGTGTTATAATGGGGGCGCCGGGATGCTGGCTTGTGCAGCCAAGCGTAACACAATAACCCAACAATGCATTGAAAATGCAGAGAATGATTGTATAGCTGTCATCCGGCCAGGGGTAATTTTCTATAGACGTCATCCGGACATAAGGGGTTATGGTTGCTGAATGTCCCAAGCATGACATGAAACATGCGTGAATTATTGGACTTAACCACCAAATCTTGTAGACTGTCTACAAAAAATAGTACTTTTGTAAAATTTAATTTTGTTCTTATTTTCTCATCCTGCAGGTCTTTCAGCCAAATTTAAAGTTTATCAGGAGATCCTTTTGAAAATTGCTAAAATTGAAACAGTACTTTTAAGTCTCAGAAATCTTCGGTTTCTATTTGAGAGATCACTCATCAAATTTAGAAACATTCTAGAGTCGGAATTACAAGAAAGAACAGTTCTTGAAGAGGAAAAACATGAAACGCCAACTCCAAACATTGACACTGTACACTCAAATTTGTGGAGATTTCTCTATGTAGTAAAAGAAACTAAAAAAGCCCTGAAGTACAATCCAGTTTCACAGCAGAGCTCAAGTGACATTCACTGCCTGTCACCGTTAGGCAATTTTGCTTGGATCAACTGTTTTCCGGGCTTGAACATTCCCACTTTTTTCTCATAGCTTAAAATCCTTGTTTTGCAGCAATTTTTATTTTGTAAATATCACTAAATTCATTATAAACAAAGGTCTGTGAAAAATTGGCCAAAAATTCACAGTAGTATGTGATAGTTACTTGTAGTCACTAATTCATTCACTCTACACAGTAAAGTAGGTTAAGGTACAAAACAATTTGCAAAGTATTCCTTTCTTTGTGAGGAAAATCACAAGATTTGATTAAGCAGAAAGAAAACCAAAAAAACTAAACAACAAAACAAAAACAATGATGTCGCAGGACCAGAGTGACTGCTGGTACAGTCCTTATGACCAGCTTGAACTTGGAAAGCAAAAGGAACAGCTGCAGCAACTAGAAAACGTTACCCCAAAAAATATATCTTCTAAAGAGATCCTACGGCGACTGAAGGATCTGTCCAAAACGAATGTTTATACTGCTAGTATGTCAGCTCAGCAATCGGACAGAAACAACCAAGTTAATGTCAAAGATAGTGGTTGTCTCAGTATCACTGTAACTGGGAACAACAACAGTATCACTGTGGCTGACAGTAAGCGGACACACACGAACGTTGAAACGTCTACAAAGCCCTCCCAGGACATGGAGCAAGAAGTCAATCGACTGGCAACATTTAATGCATGGCCACACAGTGCGCCAGTATCTGCCAATGCTTTAGCCCGTGCTGGTTTTTTCTTCATGGGTATTGATGATCAGGTCAAATGCTTTGCATGTCAAGGAATAATCAGGGATTGGGAGTTTGGTGACACAGCGATGGGAGAGCATAAAAAGCACTTCACCCGTTGCCCCTTTGTTCGCGACCCAAACTTCAAGAATATTCCTCTTGATATGGAAAATGCTATATCAGGAGCAATTGGTTGTGGTTCTGTGGATAAGAGGGCAGAAGAGAAAGCTGCTGGGCTCTTTAAAGCTAGTCGGAATGATACCAAGAAATCTCAGGCTGGGAAAAAAGGATCTGGGAAGCAAGTAAAGAGCAAAGGATTTGACGAGAGTGAGAAGACCCGCGAAGGGAATCCCACAAGACAACCAACAATTGACTCAGCCGAGACCGAGATGCGACTGACCTTCCGGAGTGAGTACAGACGTCTTCTGTCGTTCCAGGATTGGCCGCGGACCAGCCCCATCGAGCCTCGGGACTTGGCCAAGGCCGGCTTCTACTATCTGGAGAAGGATGACATTGCGCAGTGCTTTGCCTGTTTTGGAAAGATCCGGGACTGGGAACCCCAAGACATACCCATGCATGAGCATATGCGCCACTTCCCAAGCTGCCCATTTGTCTTGGGTCACGATGTCAAAAACGAACCGATCACAGCGCTACAAGCTGCAAACGCAGTTTCCATGACGTATCGGGAGCCTTCTGGATTTGCATCCACACTTCAGCATTTTTCAAAGCAGTTGGAAGAAGCCTTGCCTCAGACGGCAAAGGTGACAAACCAGTGGGAACTGATGCCATCTCCAAATCGTGTCCCGGACAAGCCCAAGTACCCAAACTATACTGGTGAGAATGCCAGAATAGCTACGTTTGGTGCAAGATGGCCAGGGGTCCTCGGGATCACACCTCAGCAGCTAGCAAGAGCTGGATTCTTTTTCACAGGTTAGAATATTTTCTCAGTTAATATGAGAAATGTGCAATTGTAGAATCCCATTACTTTGACTGCAGTACCCATTTACATGTAATGAACAGATCTTTTCTTCTTTCCCCCCCCCCCCCCAGAGATCATTGTATTATGAATGATATACATGGACCTAATACATGTAAGACTGAAAAAGAGGCAGTGCATGGTGAAGTAATAACCCCAATGCTGCCCCCCCCCCCCCCAAAAAAAATCCATCGTAACCATTTGAGCAAAAAACAAACACATTTCCCGAATTCAAAATCCGACCCATAAGCCAAATCAACACAAGAAATTTGTTAATAAATTAAACATTCAAGCATTGCCTCTGTTTTATTGTGGGGTCTTTGTTAACCCATTGAGTACGTTTTTTTACGGGAGATATCGGGGTGTCGCGGCGGCTCTGGCAGCCAAGCGAAACGGCCATAATGTGTTTGTGCAGTCAAGCGTAACACACACAATAATCCAACAATGGATTGAAACTGCACAAACAGCGGCAAATGGCGTCATCCGGCCTGGTGGCACTGGTTTTTTTGGTGCCATATGGCATCTTCCGTACGCAAAGGGTTAAGTTAACCTTTTTGCCTCCGGCTGCTATTGATGGGGTGCTGGTATGCCAAGTATAAAATAAATGCAAACAATAGGCACTACACTGAAGAGAGCGGCCCTATTCAATGCACTTGGAGCCCCCCCCCCCCCCCCCCCCCCTTTGTGTGAATTAAATATTTCTTTGAAAAGGCTCCATCTATTCATCACACTCTCATTCAAGAACAATATAGTTGAAACATGAATGGATTGAGTATGGCACATGAATGCGCCTTTAGACGTCAACCGGCCAGGTGGTCTTTTTTAAACTGTGGCTATGGCCATCGTCAGTATTCAAGAAGTTAATTCAGTTTATGCTTCACATGATAAGTTTTTTTTTGCCCCAAACAGGTGAGGGAGACAGCACTAAATGTTTCTACTGTGGCGGAGGCCTGAAGCACTGGGAGTCGACAGATGAACCGTGGACCGAGCATGCCAAGTGGTTTCCGGTCTGTGAGTGGCTGCTTCAGCAGAGAGGTCAGACGTTCGTCAGCTATGTGGTGCGTAACTTCCCTGTGGATACCTCACAGTTGCAACGAGCCCGGGAAGTAAGTTAAATCAATATGTACATCTCCTGTGTATCAAGTGGAACAATATTTTGGGAAAATCCTTGACCCCCTTTCAAGCTACTTGTTTATAACAGTTTCACAAAATTCACACCTGCAGGTTTGTTCTTGTTTGGGACTTGTGTAAGAAAATCAAGCTGATTGATGATTCTGTTTTTATCTGAAGTGTTTATATATTTCAACTTGTATTTATTCTTTCCGTTGTTGAAATGAGGCAGGATTTGATTTGTTAGTTGAGAGGAAGCATGACGGTATATATATAATTTAGACACTGAACAAGCTATGAAGTTGGAAATTCTGTGGAATTGGGTTAGATCCTTCTTGGCTGTGGTTCTAAAAAATAAGGTTTAAATACCAAAGTATTGCATTTAGGTTGAACAGACACATATACAAAAACTCCTAATTATGTGAATTTTTCTTTTCTGAACAGCAAAAAGGAAAAATGACAGAAGCCTCTGCCTCTGGTGCAGCCAAAGCAGCCCCCTCAGAGCTGGCAGCTTCAGCATCTTCAGATCCTCCCGAGGAGGAGGCAGGGGTGATCTACAAGAAGGCTGCTGCTCCTGGAGAAATACCGCTAGGTAAGATGCTTGCACCAGGGCTGTAGTCCAGTCCCTGCAAGTCCTTTCATGAGTCCTTTCGCAAGTCCAGTCACAAGTCCTTTCATAAAGCCAGTCACAAGTAACTAGACGAACAGTGACAAAGGAATGCCTTTGTCAAAGCTCATTTGAATAGCTTATGATTGGAATTAGGACTGGGGGGTTTGTGATGGATTTGCAGGGACTTGTGATGGACTCGACTACAACCCTGGCTTGCACTGACTTTGATGTACACTGGACCCAGTTGGCAAATGGAGTGGGTAGTTGTGGTTCTCATCCAAAAGGTCTTAGAGGGCTGAATTATTATTGGAAGTAATAAATGTTTGAGAGCTTATCTGTGAAGTTTGTAAGGGGAAAAAGTGCAGATTTTTGGAAAATATTGGACTTTTTCAGCTTACTGAAATTTTAAAAAGCTGTAATTATTGGGAGGCTTAGCTGATATTTGTGTAATTTCCAAATCCCTACAACAGATCTAGCCATGAACAGCCGCTTGACGAAACGTGTCCTTGAGATGGGCTACGACTCTGATCTTGTCAGGCAAGTCATCCGTCGCCGACTTCGAACAGCAGGGAAAGAATTTGAGTTGACGAGTGACCTCCTGGATGCCGTCTGGCAGGCGGAGGAGAACAGAGAAGCAGACAAGGTGGAGGAACAAGGTGGAGCCAGCGGAAAGGCAGAGAAATTCACCCAAGAAATTCCGGAGAAGCAAGGGAAGGATGTCAGGAGTGCGGATGCTGAAGTCAGTGGCCTGACAAGAAAGCTGAAAGGTCTTGGATTTAAGAATCATCCTACTGCGACAGTTGGACATGTGCAAGAGGGTGGCCAGAGAGAGAGGGAACAGCCAAAATCACGTAAGTATCTTCACATGTCATTAATAATGAAACTTAATTTGGTGAGGAGAGGTTTCGAAGGGGGTTGGGTTTGAGGGCAAAGCCAAAACAAAATATAAAACTTTCAAGGTAGATTTGACTGTGAACGATAATTGTATGTGTTCATACATCAAGTTTGTCACATTTTGGAAATAAAGTCTACAGTATAAAGTTATAGGTTCAACAGCCTATCTTTTTGGGATAGTCTTGTTAACCTCATTTCTAGTAAAATGTGCATATATTGAGGCTTCCCCCAGATGCATCAATACATGTATGTTCAAACTATTGAAAGTCATCTCCTTAAAAGAAAACAACAAGAAAAGCCTGGCCCCGGTCACTGGCTGATAATTACATGTACCTTTGTAGCATTTCAGGTATTTTGTCTAGCATTGTTAATTTCTCACATCTTTCTCTCCTCTGTAACCCGTGTTACCCATTATGCTGGATTTATTTTAACATTTCTGATGTTAATTCCATTTCAGCTGATGAAATTGAGCGAGAGATAGAGAGACTCCGTGATGAGAGGTTGTGTAAGGTATGCATGGATAACGAAGCTAATACTGTACTTATGCCATGTACGCACCTCGTGGTGTGTGACAGGTGTGCAAGCTCGCTTGGACAGTGCCCCATATGCAGGCAGACGATCAGGAACGTTGTTAAAGTCTTTAAATCTTAAAGGAATTGGGTCATTTAACCCTTTGAAGCCGGATGAGGCCAATAGACGCAAAAAAAATAAATTACCACCAGGCCGGATGACGTTTATACACGCCATTTTCTGCATTTTCAAGTAAGAGTAAGAGTAGTTAGTAAGAGTAGTTATATTTGTAATAGAAATGTAAGAGTTGTGGTAAATTAGTAATAGCAGTACATGCAGTAAACTTATTTAAAAAGGGCATTACTATTGTGTTGAATTCTTGTCTTAACGTGTTGGTTTGATAACAAGTAAGTAAATAACATGAAAATTAATTAAACTGCTAACTGACTGAATGGACCTGAAATATACAAATCAAAACATTTGTTGGCCTAACGTTTCAAACTTAAGCAAGTTCTTTCTCGGAGGCAAATAACATAATTTAATTTAAACAAACACAAATATTCAACAAAAAAAATAATAATAACAAAAAACAATAACTATTGATAGAAGTCACATTGAATCACAGTTATGACAGTACCTTACCATGGACCACACTGATATTAGGCTGTCCGAATTACTTGGCTACGGCTTGAAATTACACACGTGTCTATGGTAGTGGCTGCAGCCACATCATATAGACTTGCCATAGCCAAGTAATTCGGACACGGTCTTAGAAGTGGAGTATACATGTAGTATTTGGCGTCGCAAAGCATTTTCTTGGAACAAGCTCTTGCTGTCACTGTCGTCACTTTTTAAAGCAAATTTCAATTTTTTATGTGCCGCATATATATATGCAGAACCAGTGCCCCCCGTGCACACATGTGATAGAGGACCCAGCATATTGAAATGTGCTATTGAACACTTGTTTTCCACCTAAAATAGTGGATTTTTGTAATGCTCCGTGACATGTGTGTAAAGGGTTTACGGAATAGTGTGATTGAAAATATGGTTGTTATAAAGGAACGTTGGTGGCAGTAGAGACAAAATGAGGTAAACAGACAAATCTGTCGTGTTAAAATATTGACCATCAAAGAGGCATTTTGTGATCACATTCATTGAACAAAAAAAATGCATCGACTTTAAATCCATAAAATTTAACTGATCTTATTTTCACATAAGAGGGTACTTGAGGGCAAGGAAAATTTGTGAACATGCTATAAAACATTGGGTTTTTTCAAATTTTTTCTTGGAAATGTTCTCTTTTCTTCTTTGTTTCTCTATGTACCCTTTAATCCTTAGTTACCTCTGCAGTATGCTAGCTAGTTATTAACATAACTGTAAGGTAAGCGGTGATGTACAAGTCTGTATGGATCATTAACCAGGCATTGCAGGTACAATGTAACCTGGGGGTTCTAGCTAGGAGATGTATATGTACAATGGTAGATCTGCGGTTGAAAGTTTACATATTCCACAGTCAGTAAACAATTCCCAGTTTGTTCCAAATCTGTTAACCAAATCCAGTCCAATAAGCCAGTTCGGTATTTGACATTTTATCCCGATTGACCCGCGTGACCTAACGAGCGCGCGTGTGTGAACGCAAAATGTGGTCGCACAACATACACATGTTAAATTCAATCAGATTGGGCGTTCGCGTAATATGGTGTGACATTACATCAGCAATTTTATCACTAATAACCTTTGACCTTTGAGATACTGAACTGGCTTATTGTTATACCGTGGTATCAAATTGCAAGATCTGATCGGTCGATAACCGGTCACATGGTTTATTACAAAAGTTCATGTATTACTCCAAAAAAGTGATGTTCCCCATGGAGTACATTACCTTGATCGTCCCCAGGGCTGCTCTGAACAACAAGATTAATAGAAGCAGATCCTGGGGAAGAGGTTTTGTTTTTGCTGGTACTACGAGAACCCTCTGTATTTTTCCATGTAATGCGCCGTAGGGAACAATTAAATCAAAAGTTGTGATAAGTTTGGAAGACCTTCCGTTGACGCCATTGCTGTTTACATTTCGTCTGCTCTTTTCAATAATTCATGTTCCAACTACCCGGGGATTTGGACAGACATGTATTTAATACCATGGTATAAAAAACAATTATTGTCTGCTGTCCTGTGGTCCATGGTGTTTTGTACACCCTCGGGGGAAAATGGCACCCTCGGCTTTTCCTCGGGTGCCATTTGCCGCCTAGGGTTTACAAAACACCACAAACAACATCTATATAATTGTATTACAGCAGACAATTGTAATGATTACACATGCATGACAGACTTTTAGAACGTGATGTTATATTGATTTCACAGTAGAAAAATTGCAAGAAACCAAACAGCTCTAGGAACAATTTCCAAGTGTATGTACAGATAAATATTAAGAGTAGCACTTTAAAGACGAACTAAAGCCTAAAACAACTTCATCAGATGCATCTGATGATGAAGTAGCTGTAGCTATGAAAGTTTATGCCATATTTTAAAACTTTAGTTCGTCTTCAAAGTGCTACTCTTAATATTTATCTGTATCTAGCTGACTAACATGGCTGTAAACAACTTTGTTAAAGTGTATGTAAACATTCAACCGCAACTGTACATACGTAAGGGCCCAATTTCATGGCTCTGCCTGAATGTGGAATTCTCTTGTTTATTTGCGTATGTGGAAATGTCATTCAGCTTTCCATTATAGCAATTCAGAAAAAAATAATGCCAACCTAAATTTGCATAATTATATTGCGTCAATTGTTGCTTAGGGTTAAACAGAACCATGAAATTGGGTTGAGATCTGCCAATAAAGGGTTCCTGCAATGTGAGTTTCCTAACTCGTCTCACTTTGACTCCTAAAAAAATTCTCTAACATATTGTTCCCAGTCTTCTGACAAAAACCTCACTGTGTACATTTTTGGGCAAAGTATTATTTATGCAAGCCACTGGAAAATATTCATAAGTGATCCAAGTTAAAGTATTGTCAGAGAACTCGGTGGATCTTGTCGAGTTCAGTAACAAAACAATTAACAACTTGATTTTTGCTGTAATTATTTTGCTTGTGCCTTGGTGTGCATTTGTGGCAGCCAGAAGTGACATTATGCCTCTAAGATGCATTTTGGCTGTGGTATGGCTGGCCAGTTTCTCTTGCCAGAAGCAACAGTTCAATTAACAATTGCAGGAACCCTAAAATAGAGGAATTTCACATTAGCCCCTTTTGCGCACTTCCGGGTTGAAAGCAAGAATGTCAGTGGCAAACAAAACAACGCTTTTCAGCCCATTCATTCATGCATGAATTAATCAGGCCATAAAAGGAAGCGCAGGCGCACGATCAGCATAAATTTGTTTACTGTGACATTGAGATCCTCGTTTTCAAATGCGGAAGTGCGCAGATCGGCGCTAAACTCGTCGTTGTGGGATTCCTCTAAAACTTCCTATTTCAGATTCAACTTCTTCTTCCTGACTACATGTACCTACATGTATACTTTTACTCCTATATATAGCCCTGGGATGATGAGGAATTTGTAGCTAATGGACTCTTGCACCTGTTGCTTGTTGCCTTGTTTTTTTGGGGAAAAAACTCTTGTGAAAATCGGTCCAGGAATATTTCTAAACACCTGGGGCCAATTTCATGGAGCTGCTAAGGACAAAAATTTGCTTAGCATCAAAAAGTCTTGCTTAGTTAAAACAGGTTACCAGCCAAAAGGACATGGGATTTTCATGCGATACACCTTCACATCAAAATTTGGTTGGTAATACGTAATACTGCATTTTTGTGCTTAGCATCGCCGTGAAATTGGCTCCCCCCCCCCAACTGGATACACCACTCATTTAATGTAAATTTGTGATTACACCACCGCCTAATATAATGATTATCCTTCCCCATGGGATATTTTTCAATTTATAATTTGAATATATACATGTACACTTATATGTTTGTTTATTAGATTATTAGCAGATACTGTATTCCAAATCATAATATCCGCATGATGCACACTAAACCAGAGAAAAAATAATATGTTACATTAATTATTTAAAGGACCTCAAGAATGGATAAAGTTTACTTTTTATCCATATGAATACCAACTTCTGAATAAGTGCCCCAGATAATTTTCATTTCAGAAAATATTATGAATAAGGGGAGTTAGGGAGATATTAGTTCAAGATGGCTGTTTCATTGTACAAAGAAAAAGGGGCAAAATGTTACCAGGGGAAAGTTCACCCCTTCCCCTGCTGGATAGGAATTTCTGATTTTATGCCGAGGCAAATTAGTGATGTTATTTAGGAAGGTGAGTGGTTCAGTATCTTAATGGGTAATTTGAGCGCATACATTGCTAGGAAGGTTTTGCTCTTTCAATTCAATTCATTTCAGGTTTTTAAAGGTTTTTTTTAAGTAAACCAATTTAATTTGGTTTTATGAACATTCGCAGTAAAAGTGACAGGTTCCTGTCTTTTTCACAAATTGTTGAAGAAGTTTCCCATAAAATTATCTGATGTAAACTGTTTCATAAAAAGTAATAAGGAACACGTACAGGAGATTTTAAAAGTTAGTAGCATGTTTATGAAGTATGTTAATTCTTATAGAGTACCGACGTGATGACGTCAATGCAATGTTTGGAACCAGAGTACTTTTGTTATTTTGTGTCAATGTGTTTGCGTGACTGGCTGTTAACAAAGGAATTTTGTTTGGAGCCAGTTGTCATCCCAACTGATGTCATACTTCGGTACTCTATCAGGCAAATATAAAAAAGTATGTTAAGTACCCCTGCCTACCTCCCTTTTTTTTTTAGGCTGCCCGGTTTTGTTTTCCTTTTCTCCAAAATTTGGCAAGAGAGGAAAAGCCTTTCAGTCAATCTTCTGCATTTATTGAGTAGCTTTTTGGGCTCCACTGTTAACGGAAGCCATTTTGAAAAACCCTGCTTGACAGGAAAAGTTCCCTGGACTTTTGGGGGTTTTGTCATAGGCATGTAAATATCATTTTCAAACTTTTGTTTTCAATTTATGTACTGTGCAGATAGATTACATTTTTAATGTAAAAAAAAAAAACCGAATTAACTTCAAGTTTGTGTCTGCATGTATAGGCCTTCAGATGCACTAAGTCAATATTAACAGGTTCTTGAGAAATTCTATCAGCTAACGTTCTATGGTGCTTTTATTACCAAGCATGAAGCATGAACATGCGTTGCAGTGTACAATTGGTAAATTTTTAAGGTACACATCTGCCTTAAATTGGCAAAAGGCAGATGTCTGCTCCTTTAATTGTTTTGAGTAGTATACTTTGTGTGGTAATGATTTATATTGCACAACTATTATAATTGGAAATGAATAATTGCCAGATTTCACAGCTGTAGTTGAGTCCCGATGGAGTCCTATGCCAAACAAATATGGGCTTGATTAAAGCCCTGACTCCAATGTAGACTTGAAGCTGGATTCTAAAAGTACCATTTTAATACTATATGGTTTTGGCGTCGTGGGCTAGACCCTGCAATTCCAAAGTATTAACTTTAGATACGGCTTGTCTGCATTCAAGCCAGGGGTTTATTCATGTCCAGATTTCAGCTCATCTTTGTTTTTCTTTTTTTCGTTTTGGGGGTTTTAAGTCCTCCTTTTCACTGTTTTGGCAGCGGACTCGGATTTGGACTAGACTACATGTAGCCCCGCTAGATTTGTGGGTTAGTGATTGTATTGAATTAAACCTGAATAAATGGTGTAAAAGACTATGGCTACTTTGGCATTGGTGAATAGAGATACATGTACCGGTACATGTACTGGCATTGTAAGCATCTCTCAACTCAATGGTTAAATTTATCACTGATTGTGGTAAAGGAGCCATGCAATCTTGTTTAACTTGTTCCCACACATATAACCATGTCTTACAACAATACTGATCTAAACCATTTGTTTTTTTTCAGTTCAACTAAAAAGAAAATTGTGGTTTTCAATTTTGTTTGTTTTTAAATCTGTCTAACTTAGTCATGGAAGAGGGTGCTAACATTGACATGGCGGAAGATCATAGTAATCATTCACAATTATTCCTCCGAAATAATCCATCGTCAATGGTTTGAAGAATTTTTGCCTGAAATAGATTCCAAATAGGCTAAAGTATGTAATCTTTACGAAAATTTAAAAAGTGATTAATTTTTTTTATAAACGCTACTATAGAGATATCATTCTCTCTTGTGCCTCTCATTACGAATATTAAAAGTTGCTTTAGCATTTAAAATTTTGCAATTACTCTCGACGATCTCCAAAGGGCCTGTGAATGTATAGTAACATGGAATTATGCAACCCTACATGGAATCAAGTTAAGCATTATATTGCATGGCCCCCTTCAAAACATCATTGGCTCTTGCAGTGGCGTAGCTAAGGGGGCTTGGGGGGGGGGACACCCCCCCAATAAAAAATTGTTTCCCCCACTGAAAATTTTGCAAACGCAGAAAAATAATAGTATTATAAAGAAAAAACACTGAGCAGCCCTCCCCCCACACTGTAACAACCAGCCCCTCCCCCCCCCCCCCATGGGGACAGCCCTGGATGTGCTACTGTGCACTGGGTATCAAAGTTATGGCTTTTTTTTTATAGTTATCTTGTCCAGAAGAAACAATTTCTCAGAACTTTCATTAAAATACAGAAATTGCAACAAATGCATGTTTCTTGCATTACAGTTAAATTAAATGCTTGGAAAGCACTAATTTACTTGTGAGGTATTACTGTGTGAAGGTTTATCTAACTGGAGTTTCAATATATCTCAAATTGATTTAAAGAGATGGCATATATGGCTTCCAAAATTGCCACCTTTCTGTTCAGGGTCAGCATATTGCTCCACACAACTGAAAAGCCTAATGAATCAACTTTCATTTTGGTGTTTATTTCAATTATCCTTTTTAATTTTAGGGGTGGGGGAGGGGTGTTTGGCAATTTCAAGTGACCAAATTTCTGATCAAAACCCTTCAAACTGGAGCCACAGAAGTCGGGCTATCCTCTACAATCTATCATTAAATTTGTTGCTTGGCACAGGGGCGGATTCAGGGGTTTGGGGCAGGGGGTCAGGCCCAGCAGCTTTTCATTTTGTACAACTAAAAATGGCAACAACTGGGGCCGGGGGGGGGGGGGGGGGGGGGGGGGGGGGGGTAGACCCCAATCCCCCTGGATCCACTCCTGTGAAGTAACATGCATGCAGCGATTGCAGGTTATGGTGAATGTGACCCTAAAACGCCATGTATGACAGAAAAGTAAAAAGAAGCATCACACATTTCTTTCTTAATAATCTTTTAATTACCATAATGACATCAGTTTAAAAAACCTTTTCAAAAGATTAGAATAACCAAAACTAAAATGCCAGGTAGGAGGGAAACTCTGCTCCTGAATGAAACATCAGTTAAACCTTGATCTTTTGGACATGGTTGATGCAAAACTTATTTAAACTGCAAAATATAAGACTGTATGAAGTAAACAGGGATACATGTAGTTTGATGTTTCTAGTATTACCTGGGAAAGGCAAAAAACAGATATTAAAAAACCTTAAGGAAAAACAAATCTGAAAATTCCTTTCCGACCCTCTTTTGCAAGAGCGATCGAGCATCTGCTCCAGGTTTGAGTAATGGGCAATTTATACAACTGCGATGGAAGTAGTATTAGCAAAAATCATTGAGAATCCATCATCTTATATAAATTAAGTACTCGAGTGTGACATTATTCAATACATTGCAGGTATTTCACCCGAGTAATCATCAAGAGATTTTAATTATTTTAAAACTTCAGCAGTATTTTTGGTGTGTGGCTCTACCAACAAATTTTCTAAGTTCCAATTTTTCTAAGTTTCAAGTGGGATGCTCCTATTCCTACAGTGTTAATGTACAGGGTAAGCATCGCGTGTAAAATATATACCAAATAGATTGGCAAATAGTTTTTGTGTTCAAGAACAGTTTTCTTCCAGAATTTGTTTGTAGGGGAAATCCACTCAAATTGAAATTTTCAGCCAGATCACAGACATAGCAACTTTAAAGGTAGTGTACACCATTTGCTGTTGCTGTAATTCCCAGAAATATATGGATTTAATTGTGGGGTTAGTATTTTATAGGGTGCTAGCAAATACTGTAACACTGACCTGTTTATAAAAGTTTTGTGTGCATATATGCTGGGAAAACCGTAGTGTGCGTAGAGAGAAAAAATTATGTTCTAGTAGTCTGGTTCCCTGACCACACTTTAGACAAAACGGAGCAACTTACAGACGTCAGGGTATTATCAGGTCTGACAATTATCGGCTGACAATTGTTGGAAAACGATATAAATTTTCACTTTTCTTGGAAACGACAGCACACCAGGTGCCATGATTTCACAGGATGCTTGAGACTGCTATTTACTTACAGTCTGGTAAGGTATTTCATAATAATTCAGTAAAAATAATTTTACCAAATAAGGATTACCAATCGTGTACACTACATTCAACCGTAGTAAGCTGTTCATTTGACTTTGGTCTGTGTGTGTTTTAGGTGGAGTTGGAGGGGGGCGTAGAAATAGGCCTAAAACTTTTGATTGATTAAAAGAAAGTCGGTTCTGAACATTCCCATATCTCCAAAATATGAAGAAAGTGTCAGGCGAACAAAAATTATCATTTTTTTCAAAAGGGGAGGTGGGCGGAGTTAAAATAAGCACATGTAATGGGTGGCCGAAAATAAATGAGGTTAAAAGACATTTTCTTGACCCAAAAAAAAAATAATTTGATTGCTATTTGTGTGATGCTTGTTTTCCTTATTCATGTAACATCTTTTATCTTTTGGTTCACAAATTTGGTTCACAAATGTTACCGAAAAAATCCCATTTTCACTTTAATTATCCGGACACTATAATACACAGGTTGTATTTTCCCTTCAGTTAGTTGAAACAGATTGCAAAGCAAAAAAAGCAATGCCAAAAGCTGCTGGCAACATGAAACCAAGGAATACAAATCAAGGCATGCCATGCAAGCGGGGATGGAAACCAATGAAAATGGAACAAACATTCATGCATAAAAACCAACCAGAGGATAAATACAGTGTGTATATAAGTGTCCTTGCTGTCAACAAAAATTTGACGCTTAAATGCTTTTCTATAACTGAAAATATGGAAACTAAATCCTTTGAATATTCCACCTTCTCTGGGCATCACATTTCTGGCAGTGGTACAATTTATTTTATTTATCTTTTTGTTTTTTTCAGTTTTAGAAATTAGTAAAAAGAAATGTAAAGGATGTGACTCCTACAAGCCAAATTAATCTCTTTTTTCCGGGGGGGGGGGGGGGGGGGGGTGGGGGGGTGGGGAGAGGTGGGGGGAATAAAGGTTTTTCTTTGAAACTGCATTTTCCTTGTTTATTTTTGTTTGCCTGACAATAACACTGTTTTCTAATTTGCTACCCCCCCCCCCCCCCCACTATATCCAAACTCTGATTAAATAAAACATTAATCCAATAACCAGATTATTCAAACTTGATAACAATTTCACCAATAAGAGCTAATCTACGCATAAATGAACTATAGCACAACACTGCCAAGAAACAGCTAAATGGATTATTGGTTAATTACCCGCTTTGAATTAATAAACTTTGTAAATCGGTTCATCTGCATGGACAACAGTTTTACTACATATATTTTTCTGCTGAGTATTTTATAGAAATGAACATGATTTTGGCATTTCAAGAAAAATCCACCCAAGGCCAAATTTCATCAAAGCTCAATCAAAATGTTTTGCTTATAGACAAGTTTATTTTCTTGTAGAAATCATAAGTTTGTTTAGTAACCAACCGGTTTTGCCCAAGGAAACATGATTAACAAATATGTTGGCTTAAAGGCTTTGTAAACTGATACAAAGAGTGAAGTTCTCCTGGCCAGGGGACGGATCCAGGGTGGTGGTGGGGGGCACATTATGGTTGATTTTCATGGGAGCATGTGTTTTGAGACCCTCTCTCTCAAATCCTACAATATCAGTGCTGGATCTAATCTGTGAGGAGGTAAGGGCTCATCATCACAAAATTGATTTTTCAAAACAAAGGGTAATTTTTCAAAACAATAAAATACAGACCAACTTTTCTTTAATTTTACAATATATTTTTATATGAAGGCATGTTATGTGCCACCTGTACACCCTGCATTCTGGATCCACCTCTAGCCTATTGCTGGTCAGAAACTGCTGCTCTGGCTTCGCTGTTCTAACATTGCTGTCCCGTCATATCACCATGTAAGAGAAGTACTGTCAAATAAAATAGATATAAAAAATACTGTCAGAAGTGATTTAATATAATCTAACAACAGCATGTTGACAATTCAGGCAGCACTTGAATGCGAGGCAGAAGACAGATTGAGATAAAAGGCACACAGTCCCCCCTCCCCCGAACTGTGCTTAACTGCCTTAAAGACAGATGGGTCAGACATACACACTGTAACAATGCCAGATCAGGCATGGTTCAACTTGGGGGGGGGGGGGGAGCTGATGGGTTTAACATCTCAAAAGTCAAACCACCTCCCCGCTCCCCCCACCCCCAAAAAGGGTGAAATTCCCCCCTTTAAGTATTGTAAATGAAATACTTCAAGAATTTCTGAAATTTATCTCAAATTATCTAAATTCCCCTAAAAAGTTTTGAAACATTCTATTTTCCAAAAACAAGGTTTTCATTAAATTACTCGCTTCCAAAATAATATGAGCCTCTTAAACTTTTCTGTTTTGATTCAGGCAAGAGATATGAATAGTTTCTTGTACCTCTATTCTGTTGCACCAGGTCCGTCTGTCCTCCATGTAGTTTAGCTGGATCCTACTCGCCTCTTGAAGTTCCAATGTCATCCTGCAGTGTCAAAATCAAAGATAAAAAAAGAAAACTGTGAAAAACTAAATCCCTTTTAAGGGGGTGGTATAGAGTGGGTGGGGGAGGTGGGGGAAAGAAAAACAGAAAAGAGCAGCAGCTGGCCGACACCGTCTCTGCTTTGCCACCCCCCATACTTTCAAAAGTGTTCCGCTGCACCTGGACTAGCTGCTTCTGTCATGTACAATAAGTGCTTAATAAAAAATTAGATCTACCTCTGTCAGAATCTTGACTTCATAGGATTGGATAGAGATGCAAGTTTTGTTCAAGAATTATGTACATTTACTCATTCGTTCATTGTTACCTCCGGAAAAAGTAAAGGCAGGCACAGCAAGCAGGGCCATCAGTCATCTGTCCTCCTCCCTGCTTCCGGTTCCTTTTTTAGCGTCTGTCTGAGATAGCGCCCCATCCTCTTGGTTACCCCTCCCTCATCCATCATCTCATCTTGGCTTTTTGAGTTTCCATCATTTCGAATCCAGCTGCAAATTTAGACTAAAGAAAAACTTGACCCAGCTGAGCTGGGCTACATTATAGTTTCGAGGACAGTCATATTTATTAATATTTTTTGATAATATTATATTGATGCCATTATTATCACTTGAAGGTACTCCTCTAAAATTATCAAGTCTCCGCTGTCTTGAAAGAAGGGCCTCTGTAAATCAGTGCTACTAATATGCACCGAGATGTTATCCTTCTTAAGACAATGCACCAGGCACTGCAAAACTGATGACTATTCCACATTGGTGTGCATTAAAAAATACATTGCAAACTGGTTTAATTTAAAATGGAGTTTCTTCGCCTTCATCCTCTCATGAGCATTGATTCTTGTAAACTGAAGCTATTAATTTTTCAATATGGAAGGATTGTATTCAAATAAGGCAACGTACCAGGCATTGCCGCTGATTAATTGTAAAACTGACATGATAAACTTTTAATAGGGCAACGTACCAGGCATTGCCATCAATAAGGTCTGCTACCACTTTCACTGGTTATCAACTTTATACATTTCAACATTTTTGAAAGCTTGTCTTGTCCTGAAAATTTAACAATTTAAGATTTTTCTACCTCTGTACCAGACCAAGTTCATTGGTCCTTGATGTAGTTGAGCTGAATCCCACTGGAAGTTCCATTCTCATTCTGTTATAAATCAAGGAAATAAGAATACAAACAAGGAGTAAGAAACAGGCTAACAAATCACAATCTTTTAGGGGGTTTGTTGTAGTTGGGGGAGGGGTAATGAATTTAGATATTTTCCATGATATTTCCACTGACCTCCTGAGTGCTAATTCTGTCATCTGCAGTAAGTGTTTGATGGACACTACTTCTGTCAGAATCTTGACTTAAAGCATTGGCTAGATATGCAAGTTTTGTTTTTCAGAACTATGTACATTCACTCATTCATTCATTGTTACCTGAGAAAAAAGTAATGGCAAGCACAGCAAGCAGGGCCATCAGTCCTCCCTGCTTCCGGTTCCTTGCATGGCTCCATCTGAGAATGCACTTGTGCTGCCCCTTCCTCGTCTATAGCACTGCATCTTGACTTGTTGATCTCCAACGTCTCTGTTCCAGCTGAAAATAAGAAAACTCAAAGGCAAGGCTATACATTAGTAGGATTAAAATATTTCATTTTTGCCACATCTCTTCAATCTTTCATTTGAACCACAGTGATTTACAAGTGACGGGCCTTTGAATAGTGGCCTTTGAATAGTTCTCCAGATACTGTGCGCCTTAGAAATTCTCTGTAATGATTATTTATTATTTTCTACATTTTCGCCGCATTTTACTTTTTCACTTTTTCCCGAATTCTATTTTGTTTGTTCCGCATTTTATTTTCCTCACACTCTGGCGATCATGACGTCTTTCGTTTCGTTCCATTTTTCTTGCATTTTCTATATTATTTTCATTTTTGCCGTGTTTCTATTTTCCCATTTTTGCCGCATTTTTCTTTTGTTTTTTCCGAATTTTATTTCGTTTGTTCTGCATTTATTTTCCCCGTACTCTGAAGATCATGACGTCTTTCATTTCGTTCCATTTTTCATTGTATTTCATTTCTGCGATATTTTATTTTCATTTTTGCCGTGATTTTTTTCCATTTTCGCCGCATTTTACTTTTTGTTTTTCCCGAATTTTATTTCGTTTGTTCCGCATTTTATTTTCCCCGCACTCTGACGATCATGACGTCTTTCATTTCGTTCCATTTTTCATTGTATTTCATTTCTGCGATATTTTATTTTCATTTTTGCCGTTTTTTTTCTTCCATTTTCGCTGCATTTTACATTTTTTCCGAATTTTATTTCGTTTGTTCCGCATTTTATTTCTTCCGCACTCTGACGATCATGACGTCTTTCATTTCGTTCCATTTTTCTTGCATTTTTCATTTTATTTCATTTCTGTGATATTTTATTTTCATTTTTGCCGTGATTTTTTCGCCCATTTTCGCCGCATTTTACTTTTTTGTTTTTCCCGAATTTTATTTCGTTTGTTCCGCATTTTATTTCTTCCGCACTCTGACGATCATGATGTCTTTCATTTCGTTTCATTTTTCTTGGAATTTTCATTTAATTTCATTTCTGCGATATTTTAATTTCATTTTTGCCGTGATTTTTTCCCATTTTCACCGCATTTTACTTTTTTGTTTTTTCCGAATTTTATTTTGTTTTTTCCATATTTTGTTTTCCCCGCACTCTGACGATCATGACGTCTTTCATTTCGTTCCATTTTTCCTGCATTTTTAATTGTATTTCATTTCTGCGATATTTAATTTTCATTTTTGCTTTTTCCGAATTTTATTTCGTTTGTTCCGCATTTTATTTCTTCCGCACTCTGACGATCATGACGTCTTTCATTTCGTTCCATTTTTCTTGCAATTTTCATTTAATTTCATTTCTGCGATATTTTAATTTAATTTTTGCCGTGATTTTTTCCCATTTTCACCGCATTTTACTTTTTTGTTTTTCCCGAATTTTATTTCGTTTGTTCTGCATTTTATTTCTTCCGCACTCTGACGATCATGACGTCTTTCATTTCGTTTCATTTTTCTTGCAATTTTCATTTAATTTCATTTCTGCGATATTTTAATTTAATTTTTGCCGTGATTTTTTCCCATTTTCACCGCATTTTACTTTTTTGTTTTTTCCGAATTTTATTTTGTTTTTTCCATATTTTGTTTTCCCCGCACTCTGACGATCATGACGTCTTTCATTTCGTTCCATTTTTCCTGCATTTTTAATTGTATTTCATTTCTGCGATATTTAATTTTCATTTTTGCTTTTTCCGAATTTTATTTCGTTTGTTCCGCATTTTATTTCTTCCGCACTCTGACGATCATGACGTCTTTCATTTCGTTCCATTTTTCTTGCATTTTTCATTTTATTTCATTTCTGTGATATTTTATTTTCATTTTTGCCGTGATATTTTCGCCCATTTTTGCCGCATTTTACTTTTTTTTTTTTTTTCCGAATTTTATTTCGTTTGTTCCGCATTTTATTTCCCCGCACTCTGACGATCATGACGTCTTTCATTTCGTTCCATTTTTCCTGCATTTTAAATTTTATTTCATTTCTGCGATATTTTATTTTCATTTTCGGCGTGATTTTTTTTCCATTTTCGCTGCATTTTACTTTTTCCCGAGATTTATTTCGTTTTTTCCGCATTTTATTTTCCCCGCACTCTGACGATCATGACGTCTTTCATTTCGTTCCATTTTTCTTGCATTTTTCATTTTATTTCATTTCTGCGATATTTTATTTACACGAGTACTATCAGCGGTAGGTAGATGGAAAGGTTACAAACCCTACCACCCAAACGGTTCTCCTGGGTCCAGATCTAAATAGAGAACAAATCTCCAACAAACGCCGAAGAAATTATTCCAATTTTAAACCTATAGACCCAGGCGGGGTAACTTCCACCGTCGGTGAGACAAACTCACCTCCCCCTTTACATTATGATTATATAATCCAGTGAGCCATGGGATTTTCATTCCTCTCCCATCTGTTGCTCGATACAATTTATTATTAAAAATACCAGAGAGCAACGGGAATTTTATTCCTCTCCCATCTGTTGCTTGATAAAAGTACCAGTGATATTCAATGTCTTAATATTCACAATCACCTCTCTTGAGGAAAGGTCCTTTCAGTGCTACCACCAGCCATTGTCATTGTTGATTTCCAACTTAGATTGTCAAAACATTGCGATTAACTATTTGCCATTAAAAAAGTTGACTGTTGTAGTTCCATCACTTCGTTGTCCTGGTTCTTGTGAATTTGGATTGTTACAATAAATATCTATAAGGATTTCATTCGACTTGTTCAACTTAATTGGGCCGGGCAACGTACCAGGCATTGCCCTTGAATCTTATAAAACTGACTGGAGTTCCATCACTTCTATCTCGTTGTTCTGGTTCTTGTAACTTTGGCTTGATTACAATAATATCAATAAGGATTTCATTCATCTCGTTCAACTTGGGTCTGGGCAAAGTACCAGGCATTGCCCTTAAATCTTATAAAACTGAGTGGAGTTCCATCATTTATATCTCATGGTTCTTGTAACATTCCGTAAGAAAAGTTGGGGCCGGGCAACGTACCAGGCATTGCCCTTGAATCATATAAAACTTGATATACTGAGTTCCAGGGTACTATTTTAATAAGTTCTCATCTTTATACATTCATAAATAACTGAAATTAACGTCTGCTGATTTATATGGTATTCTTTTGACAATGGCATTCCTTCCCTATATTGCTCAAAACAAACTGTTATTTAAGAATACCATAGTGAGCAACGGGATTTTCATTCATTTCCCATATGTTGCTTGATACAACTTAGGGTACCAGTGTTATTTAAAAATACCAAAGAGCAACGGGATTTTCATTTCTTTCCCATCTGTTGCTCAATACAACTTTCTATTAACAATGTTATGGGTACCTCGGGAAGGGGGGAGGGGTCAAAGAACAAATACACAAATTTTTCTTCATAATAACGTTTAGGGGTTTTCATTTTGTATTTTCCTCTTAAATTTTCCTCGATATTTCATTTCGCTTTTTATGAATATTTCATTTTGTTTCGGTCGCATTTTTCATTTTTGCCACATTTTATTTTTTCCTTTTTTTGGCGATTTATTATTTTTCATTTTGCGGGCATTTATTATTCTTTTCATTTTTCACATTTATTTTTCGTTTTTTCCGCATTTCGTATTTTAGCAATCTGACGATAAGGATGCCTGTGCGTTTAGTCTTAAAATGTGCACAAATTGAATACAACTTATTTAAAAGTACCAGTGAGCAACGGGATTTTTATTGCTTTCCCATCTATTGCTCTACTTCAACTTATTACTTAAAATTACCAATGAGCAATGTGATTTTCATTCCCAAGTTCCTATCTGTCACTCAAAACAACATATTATTTAAAAGTACCATTGAGCAACGGGATTTTCATTGCTTTCCCATCTGCTGCTCAGTCATACCAGTGATTATGAATTACATGTCTCTTGAGGGAAGGTCCTTATAGTGCTACCAACAAGCCATTATTGTCACTGTCAATTAACTATTTGCCATCAAACAAGCAAGATATTATAAAGTTTGACTGCTAGAGTTCCATCACTTCTATCTCGTCATCCTGGTTCTTGTAACTTTGGCATGATTACAATAATAGGCTATAAGGATTTCATTAAACTCGTTCAACTTGGGGCCAGGCAAAGTACCAGGCATTACCTGTGAGTCTTATAAAACTGACTGAAGTTCCATCACTTCTATCTCGTCGTCCTGGTTCTTGTAACTTTGGCATGATTACAATAATAGGCTATAAGGATTTCATTAATTAAAAACTTGTTCAACTTGGGGCCGAGCAACGTACCAGGCATTGCCCTTGAATCTTATAAAACTGACTGAAGTTCCATCACTTCTATCTCATTGTTCTGGTTCTTGTAAATTTGGCTTGGTTACAATAATATCTATAGGCCTAAGGATTTCATTAAACTCTTCAACTTGGGCCGGGCAACGTACCAGGCATTGCCCTTGAATATAAAACTGATGTGATAAACTTGATATACTGGGTATCCAGGGTATTACTATTTTAATTGGTTGTCATATTTATACATTCATAAATAACTGAAATTATCGTCTGCTGATTTCGAGTGTGTTTTTCGACAACGGCATTCCACTGATTGGGGGTACACCTTCTCTTTGCTTTTACCAATAGAGGGCGGTATTCCAGTGGACCAAAATAAAATTTCATCCCACAAAAGTTAATCAGCGGGTGAATAGGCCTTAAATGTCATTCTGATAATGTTGAGGGAAAAAAAGGAAGTAATTTCCAGTAAGTTACTTTACACCATTATACTCTCGGGTAATATTCATCTTTCTGATAATTACATTTTTACAACAACGCACTAGGCATTGTCATTGATTTCAAAACAAAATGATTTTTTTAATAATAACACAGTTGCTGTTTATTTACCCCTACCCCTGTAATTGGAAGACAACGTACCAGGCATTGTCCATTAATATGTCCACTTTGACCTTATAACAAAATAATTATAATTATTATTATTATTTGTTTTTACTTTTAAGTTTTAAGTTGTAATTTCTTTAACAGCAACCCCCCCACCCCCAATTGCTTGATTGCTGCTGCTTGCTGCAGTTTGCTTGCTGCGGACTTTATCTAAGAAGCTCACTCTTTCACCACTCCATTTCCAAATGCCACTCATTTTACTGATTATAATATTCTTAATTCTAAAATTTAGCTTTGTATATCCGATTATTATCGACCGTCTTCCGCACAAACTTACTAGTTTGCCAGGTAAGTTTGGTAAAAACTTTTCTTTCCGAATTCTTACCGCATCACTATTAAAACTAACACTACCTTCCTAAAAAATGCACTATCCGTGCTCTTTTTGAGTTTCATTATTTTTATTGTATTTTTATTATTTTAATGTTGTGCTTGAGAGGCATAAAAGCAGCCAAGAATACATTTTTTGGAGGGTTGCAAATGCCATTTTGTTTACCAGAAAAAAACACCAGATTTGTTGAAGAGCACGTACAGTATATTTTTAAGTTATAGTGCTACTTGTAATCTACATTGCCCACATGTACATTAATTATTTTAAATAATTAATGCACTATTGTTGGCAATTTTGACAAGTTACCTATCTGCTGGTACTGTGCCACTGGTAACCCAAATTGCCTGCATGTACATTAGTTACTTTATGTAATTAGGTACAATAATTACTTAAGTAATTAATGTACCTGTTTCTAGGCAATTTTGATAGGTTACCTATACTGGAACTGTGCCATTGGTGACCTATAATTGCCTGCATGTACATTAATTATTTTAAGTAATTAATGTACATGTTTGTAGGCATTTTTTATAAAGGTTACCTATTCTGTGTTAAAGGTAACCTAAATTACCTGCTTGTACATTAATTACTTTAAGTAATTAATGTACCTGTTTGTAGGTAATTTGGATAGGTTACCTATCTACTGGTACTGTGCTACTGGTGACCTATAATTGCCTGCATGTACATTAATTATTTAAAGTAATATACATGTTTGTAGGCATTTTTTATATAGGTTACCTATTCTGTGTTAAAGGTAACCTAAATTACCTGCTTGTACATTAATTACTTTAAGTAATTAATGTACCTGTTTGTAGGTAATTTGGATAGGTTACCTATCTACTGGTACTGTGCTACTGGTGACCTATTTGCCTACATGTACATTAATTATTTTAAGTAATTAATGTATATATACCTGTTTGTAGGCATTTTGATATAGGTTACCTATCTACCTCTACTGTGCTACTGGTAACCTATATTGCCTACATGTACATTAATTACTTTAAGTAATGAATGTACCTGTTTGTAGGTAATTTGGATAGGTTACCTATCTACTGGTACTGTGCTACTGGTGACCTATTTGCCTACATGTACATTAATTATTTTAAGTAATTAATGTACCTGTTTGTAGGCATTTTGATATAGGTTACCTATCTACCTCTACTGTGCTACTGGTAACCTATATTACCTACATGTACATTAATTATTTAAAGTAATTAATGTACATGTTTGTAAGCATTTTTGACATAAGTTACCAAATCTACCTGTACTGTGGGACAACCTACGTTGCCTGCATGTACTATAAGTAATGTACATACATTTGTAGGAAACTGGTTACCTAAACTTAATTACTTACATAAAATTACCAAATGTCTTACTATTTGCAGTGCGGTAAGATTACGATTAGTAAACATGTGAGTGAACACATGGTCACAGGCAGAATCGAAAAGCCGAACCTGTTCCACGGAAATACGATACCGAGTAACCGATTTTGAATAATCAAACATCGAGTTGGTGAAACTGAGTTAAATTTCCAAATTAAAATTATTTTATTTCCTAGGTAACCTCAAACTCCTCACACAGTCACTCTCAGCCACACTTCTGCTGTTTTGTGCTGCTGTCTACACGCCCTTGCTTTGCCTATGCCCCACCCACTGACCCCCATTCCTCTTCTTCGTTGTTGGCAGAGTTTATCCAATTTAGTTATAATAATTATTCAATCTATTTTTCTTTCTTTATTAAGTAGGAAGAACTTATCTTTATTTGCTTTGCATTACACTATTACTAATATTAAAAAAAAAAATCAATCGGCCTACTACCCGAAAGTATGTGTTGTAATGTTGGGGATGTTATCAAATGTTTGCGCACTTTCGTTATCTACTAAATTTATCAATATCCAGTGGAATGCCGCCCTAAATAAAGTGAAATTGTGTCTAGGCTATTATTCTTTAAATAATATTTGCAGATTTAGTCAATTATATAAAAATATATTATCAAATTTCTCTAATCGCTGATGGAATCCTCTGTTTCGATCCAAAAAGCATGTTCGTCCTTCAAAGTATTTATCAGGTTTCGGTTTGAAAGTAATTTAATTTTATGGCAATCTGCAAATAAGTAATCATTTATACAAAATAATTCACCAGCATAGGCCCTATATATAAATCTGATGAGCCCTCTATTCTTGATGGCAATTGTACGTTTTTCCACACAGTTATGAAAATGTATTGTAGTTAAAAAACAAAATATTCAAACCTTTAATACAACTTATTATTTTGAAAGTGCCAGTGAGCAATGGGATTTTCATTGCTTTCCCATCTGTTGCTTCACTCACACCCTATACACACTTCAGATTATTAACTAGTACATCCCCATATCTGAAAGGAATTCCTGAGATTCTGGGAACACAATGACCAACACAAAAGGGGGGTGGTTCCCCCTGTCACATATCTTGCTTCAACTAAAACACATTGCATTTGGTCACATACCGCGGCCTTTCATTGCGTGATCACATACCAGGTAATTATAACCACGCCCATAACTATTGTAGGCGCCTGGGCCACGTGCGGCACGTGCCGGAGTTATTGATATGCATATTACACTCGCGGCACGCTAATTCAATTGGCTATTTAAACCTGTTCATGACCTATCACGTGTAGAACAATGGATACGGCCGGCGACTATCTGAGATCAAAAGGGCGCCAACTTCCGCAGAATACTCAAAAGTGCAAGTTGGCACTTTATTCATATGCAAATTTCCTAGGTTCAATATGGCTATTACGTCAAGAGACGCAGACGTACAATTACGGCGTTGAAAAAGAAACCCGAAATTTCTTCATGATATCTTAAACGAACTTGACGAGTTTTAGCAAACATTTAGGCCCTAATTTGATTTTGACTAAAGCAAGAAAAGGGGACATTTCTACCTTCATTTAAAAAAGAGTTTAGTGGAAATGTATATTCCTGAAAATTATAAACGACGTAGGCTATTTCACTCACCTCGAGTCTTGTTTAGTTACTGACTTACCAACGACAACCCCTTTGCGAATTCGGCAAAGTTGTACCTGGGTTAAGCCCGTCGGCGACCCGTCTCCAAATCTCCACTTGACAAAATGAGTTCATAGTCACTTCAAGTCTTCATTTAGCCACAAAAGTCCAGTATAGCTCTACATTTAGTTTCAAAGTTCAGTTGGTGGCAAGTTGAAAAACTTTGGGCCCGTTCTAAGGCCTGATGTTTCTTCTCGGAGCACGCAGTTTCCCCCGTCGAAAAAGGAAGATATCAAACACCCGAAAAGACCCTGAAGTCCCCTCCACGGCTTTCGGTTCCCTCTGCTGGACTTTCGGCGTTGGGGTCACCTTTGGCTGTGAAGTTGAAGTTTATTTAAGGCACCGAGGTCTTAAGTTTAAATGAAAATTTCGGGCGAGAGAGCAGGCGAAAACGGGGAGCACTCCCCCGCGGTCCGCTCCCTGTGAATTCTAACAGCGTAATGACACAGCTATGAAAAAAGGTGGGACAAGTTGACGCGTCGACCAGTTGTGCACGGCCGGTCGTGGAATTTCTATTGACCGGAGCACTTGGTAAGTATTTCTCCGCTCACAGCACTTTCCCATTTTTCCCCTTTAAATTCTACTTTATGACAGAAATTGATATATATCATTCAGGGGAAAAATATTTTAGTCAAGAAATTTGATAAAAAACCTAGATTTATATAATTTTTGTTTTTTTTCATTAAAAATTACGCGGGGCCCTACTTTTAAGAAAAATTTAAGAAATTACACAAATAGTGCCGGTGACGGTGTAGATCCAGATGTGGTTGGAGAATGTTATTAACTGAAAGTTGTTATGAAGGTGACATCATCTGTCAATGACCGTTTTGATTGGACGACAGAAAAAACGTTGGCTGTCCATTTTCATGAAGATTGGAACTGGTTGGAACTGGTTTGCCGGTGTCACGGTCTCATTTATCCGGGGTGCCCAGTTTTCCGGAACACTCTGCTGAACCCTATCAAATACATCACTGCGCATGCATTTGTTAGGGTTCAGTAGCGTTAAATAGTGTTCCGGAAAACTGAGACCGTGACACCGGCACATACATGCATTATCATTAGCCACCACAGTCTATGTGTATATTTTCCTTGTCCGAGTAAAATTACCGGTACGTATGTACTTTCGATTTTTGGTACTTTGACTTTTTTGGTCCCTTGTGAACATAAAATCTGAATTCCCACCACAGTCTATGTGTATCTTTTTCCTGTCCCAGTACAAGTACACACTTATTAAATATTTTATTTTATTGCACCCCCCCCCCCCCCCCCCAACACACACACAATTATTCTGGAAAATGATTCCCACTTCTCCCTTAATTTGCGATGCTGCTTCTTACGCAGAATTACCATTAAAAATAAAAGGCCTCAGTAGTATTTTTGAAACAAATTCTTTACTTACAATAGTAAAGATTTTGTTTTAAATGAGAATATTGCATGTCTGTTCAGAAATGAATTACTTGCCTTAAGGATCTTACACTCATACGATTTAATATAATGCAGAGATATAATAATAAAATTCTGATTTATTTTTTTATTTATAGTTTAAAATTATTTTTTAAATGATCAATTAAAAATGAATTGGAAACTGGCGATGCATTCGAGCTCTGTTTTAGGTGTTACTTTTTGTTTTATTTCAACACAAGTACAAGAGAATACTCATTTATTGTACACAAAAGGGGGTCAATGAATTTAATTTACAGAATTTATTTGCATGCAGTCAAACCACACTTAACCCAACTTCCCTCCCCCCAACAGCACAGATAAAGCCACAGTCCAGTAATGGACTGGAAATGAAAATTATATTATAAACAGCACAAAATATGGCATGATACACAGCTTGTAAACATCATACCTTCTGGTTTTTTGTGGTTTTTTTGCTGTGCTGAAAATGATACTGCTCACAAAAATAAATAAGAACCATCCAGAAATATATAATTATGATTATAATAATAACCCTAGATGGGACAGTTGGGAGACATTCCCATAGACTTGTGCACAACCTTTTTCCGACTTTGATGTAACCTAACCCAAGTATCCCCCATCCTACCCCCACAAATTTTGGTATACTAATGTTTTGGACCATTCTCTATCGATATAACTCACTTCCGACAGTAAAATTCTCACTCCTTAAGGGGGCTGGGTACTTAGGGAGACATGAAAATGTCTCACTAAGTACCCTTGTCTCCCTAAGTGATGATTATGAACTACTAAATGTCTCCCTAATATCCTGAATAGACTAATAGTTAATGGGTAAAAAGAAATCATGATAAAAACATGAAGAAAATATTTCAAAATGTCAAATTCACAGGAAAATTATAATTTATTCCATACTGACTATACTTGACCTTGATGCTTACAATCAAAATACATGTATATACACGGGAAGCTAACTTTGATGATTAATAAAACATAAATTTAAATATACTGGTATTAAACGAAAAATTCCACTGGATACGCCACTGTCTGTGACATAAGAATGCGTTTTGTGTGATTTTGTACGAATTGTACCATAAGAGCCTTTCACGCTTCCCCACCCCAGCCCCAAAATAATTCCTCAATTATTTCAGTCCAATCCCTCAAGGTAGCTTTTCCATACTGACAGATACTGTATGTTACCTGAAAAAAAACCAAATGGTTTGAAGTGTCTTATAAAAATTGTACAAGAGCCTCCACCCCCACCAAAACAATTCTTTTAACCCTTCTAAATAGAAATTTCAGTCCATTTTCTCGCCCAGAGCTGCCAGCCTCTCAAGCAGGGGAGGATGCGAGTAATGCCAGGTGGAGTACAGCCAATCAGCCAATGGGAAGCCCAGGTTGTCCTTGTGTAGTTTGATCAGGGCCGACCGCAGCTCAGTGGCCCGGTGCAGGGACTTGGCAAAGGCATCTGCCTGGAACTCGAATCGGCGGCACAACACCGTCATGCAGAACGAAAGCACCTGGAGAATCAGGAAGGATTGAAAATCAATCCGAAACCAACGAGGGGGCTTTAAAACAGACTGATCAATTAAGCTGTGCCCCTTGATGACCTATTGACCAATCACAGCCATGCACCACAGATATGAATATGCATGTAGAAATATGAATATGCATGTTCTGTTGGACCACTGTCGAGGCCATGATTGGCAAACACATCAAGGTGAGGGGCTTAAAGGATTAGTCGGTTAGCAGTATGGTAATGACTACAGTTAGCGACGTGACTTGAGTCAGACTCAAGTTGCAATCATTTTAAATAATGTGAAACTGGAATTGACATAAGCAAAAATCTGACTTGACTCAAACTGACTCAACCCACTTCCTGACTCGACTCGATAAATATAGAATATTTCACTTAATTAGTTCTCCACCGATTTTCCATCAATGAATTTATTTTGCACAAGCCTTAGAGACATAACCCTTCAACCCAACCTTGTAGAATACATGACTTATTTCATTTCTTTAACCAGGGTGTGCCCAAACGGTTTAAAACTGGGTTTCCGTTGGGCCCTGGATACATTTTTTATTAAAAACAAATATTTACACATATACAAAAATATGTACACAAATACAAGAATATTACACAAATAAATATGCCCGAAGTCGCAATTTTCAATAACTCAAGGCAAATGGACATCAGGGGAAAAAAGCAATACCCACCTCATTGTATGGAGAGAACACAAACTGGAAGATGATGACTAGACCTATGAGGGTGGGCTGGATCCCATAGAAGCCAAACGCTTCAAAAAGCTCCTTCTTCTCAATCAGGAGAGCAAAGAGGAACAGGCACAGGAACAGGTTCACCTGGAATGGAATGGGAAAAAATGTGATGGAAAATGTGCTGGAAAATGTGCCTAAACTAACCTTGGCAATCCTCAGAAAAAAAGGGTCGAAGGTCAAAGGTTTCACAGTATGCACTGGGTCCAATTTCATTGAGCTACTGAGCAGAAAATATTGCTTAGCGAATTTATGTGCTAAGCAAAGTCAGCTAAGAACCAGGTACAAGCGATATACATAACATGTCATTTTTTTGGCTGGTAAGCTTATTTTGGTCAGGAAAATCTTTTTATGATAAGTGAATTGCAATGTACACTGTGCGCCGTCACCCACCCAAGAATGGATGCACAATGGAAAAATAAAAACGAGTTCCAACCTGGTGCCAGCATTTTTGCATTACAAGAAAGTGCCAAAGATGTGAACGGAGTCCGTACTTACTTGACTGATGACAAGATTCTTGAGATTGTGGCTAAGTTTCCAGTGGCCCAGTTCATGGGCCAGGACAGCTAGGACCTCCGGGTTGTTGCACCCAGTCTTCTTCTTCTCTTCCTTGGCTGGCTTGTCACTGGCATCGTCCGTCTTTCCTGCCTCATCCCCTTGGTCTGATTTCAGACTCTCCTCGGCTTTCTCAGGCTCTTGACTCTCATCAGACTCGGAGGTAGATTCAGTCTTTTCCTTAGGCTTGTCCTGCAGAAGAGTCACAGCAGAAACTAAAGCACTCAGAAATCTGTTGCAGCAAAATATAGAATGGGACTTTGCAGTAGCATCTCAAGCTTTCCCCAACATTTAACAATTATACCTCTTCTTTCTTGACTGGTGTGTAGTCTTCCAACAGGGTGTCAAACAGCACGATGCGCTTGCTCTTGAAGAAGCCGTAAAAGTAGGCATTGCTGTGAGAAGACCTCTTGGAACCTACCAAAGTATACAAAGGTGAAATAGCTGTTATTTAAACAAAACTAACCATCTTTTGGTTTGAATTTACTTGAATTTACTTTGAATTATCTATATTTGATTTAAAATGTGAAAATGAGTTAAACTGCTGCCAACTGACTGGATTGACCTGAAATGTACAAACCAACAAAATAAGCTGGCCTAACGTTTTGAAATTAAACAAGTTATGTCTCAAAGGCAAATGACAGTGTTACAAGAAACAAATATGTGGGAGGACACACAAGCACACAGGGGTGGATGGAGGAACACAAAAGAGAGATTAAGGACCAAGGGAGTGCGGCAGCAGGTGAATATCAAAGGGAGTAAAATAGGCAGAAATGGATGAAATTGGCAAAAGAAAGAAAATCAGAAGAAAGACTTCCTTGAATTTGGGATTTCTACTCAATTTTTATAAACCGATTTTTAATAATCCCTATATTTTTGTAGATTCAAATTTATGATGGGAGTGTTCTGTATATGGTTATTTGATTAATTAAAACCCTCGGAGATAAATAAATAATATTTTTGCAAATGAGTGCAACTGCTGCTGCTGCCTCTTAAGCTGTTGTTGCTTTGTTTATTCTACGTTGCTGCTGCGGCTACAATTAATGCAATTGTTTCTAGTACTGCTGCTTTTCCTACTGTCACTGTCGCTACTTCAGCTTGGTGTTGTTGGTGCTGCTTTTTCTGCAGTTGCTGCTTGTTTCTCCTGTTACTAATGCTGTTGTTTCTACTTTTGTTACTACTGCTGCTGCTGTTTCTGCTCTTACTGCTGTTGCTACTGCAACTACACAAGAATGGCAGATTACTAACCTTCCACAATGTAGAGTTTGTAGAGTGGGAAGGCAATGCTCTGGGCCAGCTCCTCAATCTTAGTCCTGAGCTCTCCCGCTGGTAAAGGGATGAATGTATCAAACAGCGGAGCGATGTAGTCAGCGTAAATGGTCAACATAATCTAGTGTACATAACACAGGAAACAACAAGAGTGTGAGTGTCACTGTCTAGTAGTTATGGTGTTTGGAGGCAGAATCTTCAGAATGTAGATTCAAAACCAACCAGGGATCATGGCCCTTGTGTCCCTGAGCAAGACACTTAACAGCATTTTCTGTTACAACAATTAAAAAAATATCTGGCCCTTAGGGAGTGTCTCAAAGTCGGAACATTCATGTTCCCTTTGGAAGGCTCCTTTCATGAACACGGTGTATTCCTATTCGGAATGTGCCGGCTTCCCGGTGTGTTCCCAACTGAAACAGGTTGTTCCATGCATAGCTCCACACTTCCCATACAAGGTTGTGCATTGTTCCTAAGCTTTTCCCAGTTAGAACAGGTGTTCCTGATGGGAAAAGGCAATGTTTTTGTTGGAACGTTTCAAGCATTCTGACTTTTGAAACACTCCCTTATCCCTAACCCCCTTTAGATTTTCTCAAGGCATCCTGCTGAATCCAACAGAATCCACCAGCAAGAACAAAAGATCCAAGAAACTACAGTTTGTCGGATTTAGAGGATGGGACTTTAACCCTCCCTCTCCAGGTGCCAAATTGGAGCCAACTACCCTATCTATCAAAACCTATCGAGTGAAAGGTTGAGACACACAAGCTGTGGGAGAGGAGAGGATTTGGTTTTTCGATAGGTTGTGATAGTTATAATAGTAGGAGGGTTAACCCTCCTATACTTATAACTATCACAGCCTATCAAAAACTCTCACAGTTTGTGTGTGTTTCAATCTGTCACTCGATAGGTTTTGATCTATAGAATAGCTGGGTCCACCTGACTAGTTCTGTCAAGAGTTCACTAGACCGACACTCAAATCACTGGACGTGGACCAGTGGATATTTCAAGCACCATGTATGATTGTTGAAACCAGTGTTTGGTTCACATCACTGTATCTAACTATTTTATACAATTCTATATTTGATTACAAATGGACTGTGGCATAATAAAATAAAATAAAATAAAATAAACTTACCAAACTAAAATAAAATAAACTTACCAAAGACACAGCGAACGCAAAGGCCCAAGCGTAGATGAAGAAGTACTGGCCACCCATCTGGATGATGTAGAGAAGGCCGGCTGCAATGGGAGCCATCAGGACCTGGGTCACCAAGAACATCTTAATCTGATCCTTGATGAAGAAGCCTGCCGTCTGCCGAACAGAAAGAAAAAACAATGACAAACAGCCGACTAAAAAAGTGACAATGACAGTGACTTTTAAAAAAACATTTGTTGCTGCATGACCACGAGTTCCATGGATTCTCAATCAGAAAATGGACTGCTTGGTTGTTAGCCTTTGAGAATGTATCCTGCTAGAACTGAAGCATAAGCCCTCCTCACTTGAATTGTATGTTTCAGGTCATTCTACTTAGCAAGCTGTTTGTACCAGTATATCATTTTATAAACAAAAGTGTAATTTGTCCCAATTCTCTTTTTTTTCCATTGAGGCTGAAAACACTGCCTCATGCCATAATCAATCCCCCCCCACACTTTTTTTCTTATTTTTCTATTTGCTTTTGAGAAAGAACTTACTTAAGTTCAAAATGTTAGGCCAGATAAATTTGTTGAATTCTTTTTTGTTTGTACCTCTGGAGCCATACATGTGTACCTTTCCCAAACAGTACAGAAAAAAGTTAATGTAAAGATGGAATTTGCGTTGGGGATATCAGGAAGATTTAATCAACAAAATCAGCTGATAAAAAATTTAATCAACAAAACGTTAGGCCAGCTAATTTTGTATATTTCAGGTCAATCCAGTCAGTTAGCAGTTTGCAGCACTTTAATTCATCTTCAGGAAGATTAAATGATCATAAAATCTGGTAAATATGAGCCTTTGTTCTGCTGACTTCAAATGCAACTTTGTCTACCTGCTTGTTGAATCCATGCTTCTCCTCCAAGACAAAGGTGCTGTAGATGGCCCAAGGAAGACCAATGATGGTGCTGTACACAGACGCCAGCAAGATGAACATCAGTGACTGAATAATCTATGCAGAAATATCAATGATTTGTGTAAATTAACCTTGACCCTCTGGGGTTATTTACTAGGAACCTTCCTTATGCTGGCAAATTCCAACACCATATGGCAAACAGTACACTCAAGCTATTTAATTGATTCTGGTGGTATGCAAAGCAAGGTTGATAAAAATCACGATTTAGAAGAAAAAAAATCAAAAAAATCATAAAACATTTGTTTCAAATAAGTCAATTTAAATGACCATCATTGAAAGTCAAGTATAACCACACACAATTGTTCATAAAATCAGTACTGAAATCCCTTTCATTGATCATATTCTTTTCTAGAATACAAAGTTTGTCTTAAAATCTCTGTTACAGCATCTCCACCATACTGCACATTTCTCATCCAAGTTGATAACAGGAACACCCCTCCTCTCTACACACAACCATGGTGGAATAAAACTATTTAATGCAGCCACAATATTTTTTTAACGCACTGTCCTTATTTTGATCACGTAAAAGTTTTTACGATTTTTGCTGTGGAAATATTGTCCTTTGGCGTCATTTTGCATTTGCAGCTGTAGAATGGGAACCAGACAATGTAACTTTCAATGGACAGAGCACCATTGAAGATTTAGGCCTATGTTAAAATATAGACGGTTTAGCAGAGACAATGAGGCAAAATTTACAATTTTGAAAAATGTAAATATTTATTAAAAATCATTAAAAGTCCCAACACAACATTTTTTAATCGTCATTTTTATACAACCAGCAGAAAGTCCCTAATGCCTGATGAACTGGATAAAAATCGCCACTCAGGGGGAGTGGGGGGAGGGTCGGGGGAGTGGGAGGAGGGTCGGGGGGAGTGAGGGGAGGGTCAGGGGGAGTGGGGGGAGGGTCAGGGGGAGTGGGGGGGAGTGGGGGAGGGTCGGGGGAGTGGGGGGAAGGGTCGGGGCGGGGGCGGTCGGGGCGGGGGGCGGTCGGGGCGGGGGGCGGTCGGGTCGGGGCGGGGGTGGGGGCAGGGGGGTCAGATCAGGTTGGGGGGTATCAATTGATAGGCGTATTACATGCATTGAGTCATTTAAACTTGTGTACATATGTATAAGAGGAATACTGTATCAGGTAGTACATTACACACACAATGTTCTTCAGAATCATATGCATTGTACACAAGATAAATTTAGTACACTGTTTCAGGAAACTGGCCTTATACATCCCTTTAGAGTGAGTATAAGCGATTTAAAGTTAATGACAGTCAGGTTTGAATAACAGAAATTGTTTTACATTAAAAAAAATAACAAATTAAAAAAAAAATCAAAACGTGATTTTTATTAGTAATTTTTTTCCAGTGATTTAAATCATGATTTAAATCAATGATTTAAATCGAGTGATTTAAATCAAGCAACCCTGATGTAAAGGGAAATCAGTTTAAGGATGCAGTACTTCTCCTGACAGATTCCAACAAAACATGCAGTTGGATTTTGATAAGTTGGGGTGGTTAGCCTATGCTAGTCCTAATTTCAAAGACACCACTTTGCAACACCCATATGGGACTCCAAGTTTAATAATAAACCAACTCCATCCACAGATACCCACTTGCACATTCTTTATACTTCAACTTTCAAAGGACATCAAGCCCTATGTAAAGTAATAGTGGCTGGACTCTACTCTCCTCAATCCTAAAACCTCCCGACAGATTCTGAAGAATCTGTCAGGGTTACGGTTAACAAAACTGTTTGATTACATGTTAGTCTGTACAACTCACCTCGTTTTCTGGGCCATAGCCAAAGTATGCTATGGCCTGACCTGCTGCGCCCCACATGTATGGAATCCCTCCCAGCAGAAGAATGGCCTGTGCAGAACATCAATGAAGACAGGCAAGATAAAGTGAAGGTTTGCAGTAACACCATATGATAGTTTTATGATAGTAAAACAAGCAAAGGTAAACATTAAAGATTGTAGCTGGGTAATTTTTTGGAAAGATTTTACTTAATAAATAAATAAATAAATAAATAAATAAATTAGTCAGGAACAGCAAAATCTTGGAAAAAAACATCCATTTCGCTGAGAATTGTATTTAAACACTTGGCACGGCCTATAATTTTGAGAATTTAGTCAAATTTTGTTTGTACAATATAGGGAAGACAGTTTGTTTTAGATGTGCTTGGCACTGTGTATGGTCACTCAAAGTGTTCACAAACATGTTGGTTTTTGCCTAATTTCTTTATAGATTTTGCTGACACAAATCTTGAAATAACAACTTGTGCCACATGTTTAGATACATGTAGTTGTTATCAAGGAGGGTTGGTTATCTTCTAAAATCTTTCTATTTTTTGTCAACACAGCATGGCCATTTTACAGTTTGTAGTGTTGCACAGCCATAATTACTGGAGCTAACAATGGATCACCAACAACCTTCAAGTAACCTTTGACATACGCTAGTACCCCCTACCCCCTGCCTCACAACTTACTGAGGACTCCAGCTGAGAGAAGACACCCTGCCAGAAGCCAAAGGAGCTCTTTTCCAGCTGGTAGACCCGTGACTTCTCAAAGGTCTCATGGTCCAGGATGTCTTGCAGCGGGGTGGGTACCTCCTTGGTGTTACGATAGACTTGCCTCTGTTTCATGGGAGAGACCAGAAAGCAATAATATACGTCAGAGTATGCACTTGTCAAATATAAACATCTGGTTCAAAAAGAAAAGAGAGTAGGCCCAACCTAAACAGCTAGCTATCAAATAGATTTTATATTATTTATTTTATTTTATTTATTTTAATTATTATTATTTGGCATAGAGCCGGAATAACCAACGAAAGTCTTTCGACTTATTTCCAGTGGGGTCCCATGAATGATAGAAGATGAGGAAGGAAGTTTAATACAGTTTTAGACATGGGAGGAAAACCCCAGAGAATAGTTCTGGAGAAAACCCACGTAATTAGGTAGGCCCTAGCTAGATTGAAAACCACATGTTGCTTGTTGGCCCCAGTTTGGCTGGGGATAAACAAGTTCTGGTTAAAGGTCACAGGTCAGCTATACCAAAACAGTGTGCAGGGCCGATACGAGGCGGAATTTGGTACAGCTGACCTTTGACCTGAGAATTATCGAACTCGCTTATTCGAACCGGGGTCACCATGGTCACAGTGGTGGCAGTCTCCAATCTGTCAGTGTCTTCAGGTCATTGCCAGGGATCACGCCCCCCCCCACCCCCCACCCCCCACCCCCCACCCCCCACCCCCCACCCCCCACCCCCCCACCCCCCACCCCCCACCCCCCGGCACGGTTGTTATTTCTCCATGATGACTGTACGTACTGCGTGTTCAGCTTGCAAGCCCATTTGATTTACATAATGCCATATGTCACATGTGTGGGTTAGGCCACTGCACTTGGTAAAAATTTGTAACTGGTTTCTCACCTGTCTGTAAGAGAGATAGGACTCCCATACATACATCACCCACAAGAATATGAAGACATACTGAAATATCGTTTCAGGATCGACAAATGGAATTTCTTTGGCTGGATCTTCCATTTCGAAATGCTGGATTTATTAATGCAAAACGTGATAATTAGTCTCACACTGTCAGTCACATTCAGAACAACGCTTTTTAATCGTCCGACGGAAGAGGGCGCCCAGCTTCTTCCCTGGTAGGCAACCGGTAGAAAGCGTTTAATGCGTTGTCCCATCGGGTACCACTGTTCAAAAGAAAAAACATGGCAGCGCCCATAAATTGTGACTATATTTTTGTGGCGTGAAGATTAAACTATTTGGAGTGTGTACATTTTTTCTTCTGATTGGCAAGTTATACCTGTACACTGCATAGAAGACGTTTGTTTGGGAAAAAAGAATCTGTGTCATGTCAAGTAAGCAGAAACAACGCACGAAGGGAAACACACGAGTAAGTTTTGCCAGCGGCATGATGAATAGCGCCCCCAAGGCATCCATTACCACGATTACATGATTTTGGGTCAACTCTTACCCGAGTCAACTCGTACCATTTAAAGGGTGGGTGCAATGGAATTTTTATTGTGTAGGCCTATATCGATAAAATAAAGTTTTTGAAACACAACTAGGCCTATGTGTTGTTTGTATTTTGTTATTTCGCGTAAGGATTTTAAAATATTCTTTTTAAGTCGGGAGGGGGTGAGCCCCGCCCATCAAGTGGTAACGCTGCTGTGACGTCATTTCCCCAGAAACTGGACGACTGGTAATGGATGACTGTGAGAACATCTTTCATGAAGAATGTCGTGTTATTGAAAAAAAATTGCATTGGTTTGAATTTGTATCTGCTGTCTTGTTAATATTCTGAATGATACTTTCTTTTGCCCCATCCCTGTCATATGTTTTGGTTTGAAAATGTAAAATACCTGCCAAAAGTGCTTTGGTGTATCTATTGGACATCTGAGGAACAATGCAGCAGTTATTTAAACAATAGCTTCATAGTGATCTGCAGAGCCACTGAGTGTCTAGTGATTTATGATTTTCTAATGTTTACCTTTTTTTTCCTTTCTTCAGCCATCTAGCAGTGGTCGTGCAGCAGAGCTTCTTGCCAGAGATGGCAGTTCCGCTGCAGGAGCTTCTGGCTTCATCGGTTTCGGCACGATGTCAGGTGACCTTGGTTATGTACCAGCTGCCCAATCACTGAGTCTGGAATCAGACCAGGACTCTTCACTGGAGGCAGATTTCCGCTTGGCATTGCGGAAGTTGACTAAGAGAGATGTGGTCACAAAACTAAAAGTAATTGTAATCATATTGAACCATGTAGATTATTTTTCCATTTGTTGCTCTCATACCTTTTTCCCAACAACAGATGTTAGACAATAGATGCTGTTACTAGGAAGTTGAAGTTCATGTAGTATTCAACACGTATTTTTGTTTCCATTTGTTGAGGAGTATTACCTTTTTTAAACATGTTCTTTTTTTATGGCAGTTGCCCAATACAAGGCTAAAAGCCACTCTGGGTCAAGGGCTACAACAGAGGTGGTGGGTTTGGCCACATTCTAGGTTGCCAGCCCCACCACCCTTACTGAGTGAAAGTAGAGGAATGTTCAATTCTCCCACCAATAGGAACTGAAATTCACTCTTTGGACATCCTCTGTATCAAGTGTGATGTGATAGTGGATCTGGAAGTGCAGTTACATATGATGAATGTAAACCAATGGTACTCATACCTGCAGTTTCATGCGCTGTCCACACAGCCCCACATATTTTATACTTTGAAGTTAATGCTACTTGCAAAGGTGAAAAATTTGCATTGTTAACATAAAATTGACAGCTCATTTATGAATCAAATCTTCAGCAAAGTTTTACACCATACAATTCCTGCATGTCTTGCTTACCTCTACATGAACTCATCTCAGGCCATACAGGAGTTCGGTGCACTGTGCAAGGAGAAGAATGCAGAGGCGGTCAAGGGAACCCTGCCACACTGGCCGAGAATCTACAGTCGACTGGCTACCGTAAGTTAGCAAACCAAGTGTTGTCTTATTAAACACAGTTTGTTTTATTCTCTGTACAGTGTTTTTGATGTAAATGCTAGCATAATAAATTCTGCTGTTCTGTGCAGTTTATAAAATTTTGTTAAACAATTTTATTTGAAGTCAGAAAAAAAAACCTTTGTGTCTTATATTTCTAAATGTGCCTCTTTATTATAAGCTTTGTTTGAAAGTAGCATTGTACACAAGGTATTCCATCAAAATTTGAGAAAATAAAACTGCCCTCCAATTGTACAAAAATACAGATATGACAGCTGTTAATTTTTGTGGCTGAGTACAAATTGCATTAAAGTGATGGGGGCTAATATTTTAAGTTTTGTTTTGACAGGATCATGACAAGCGAGTGAGGGAAGCTGCCCAACAAGCCTTTGAGCAGCTCATTCTTCGCATCCGTCGGAACCTTGCCCCACAGCTCCGGGCACTGATGGGCACCTGGCTGCTGTCGCAGTGCGATACCTACGCTCCAGCTGCCCTGTCTGCAAGGGCTGCTTTCCACAGCGCTTTCCCTGCTACCAAGCAAGGGGAGGCCATAGCTTTCTGTAAAATGGAGGTCCTGAGGGTAGGATAATTGGTTTTTTTGTGGGGGGGGGGGGGGGGGGGGAAGAGGGTATTTTTTCTCTTTTTTTATTCATTTAGTGTATACCAACAACTCTGAAGTTGCCCCTCAGTCACAAATTCACTACTTGTATCAAATTTGACTTTTGTCAGATTTGCATTATTTTACAGTGTTTGTTCAAAGTTACTTACTTCTATTCATAAATGCCATTGAGCATTAACCCTAACGTCACCGAATACTACAAAATACTAATTGAGTAAACTGTAGTATGCAGTATCTTTACTACACTGGCCTATGAGAATTGAGTAGTATTTTGTAGTACTGTGTACTGTACCCCAAGTGAATGCCTCGGACGTTATGGTTAAAGATATCAAGGCTCTTGCCAATGTTAGCTTAAAAAATGCAAAATTTGTTTTCTGAACTGTTTGAATTGCCAATGCTGTGAATATCCAGTGTGACTGAACAAAATATCCACCCATGATTTATGACTTGAGAGATGAGACAGAGAGAGATGTATGCTTGAAATATGTTGACATGCTTTTTTTTTTACATATTTTGTGTAATGAAAGTTTATTTTTCATTTCAGTATCTTGAGGACAACTTTTTCAAAGAGACGGCTGCATCACTTAGCGATCCGAAGTAAGTTTTGCACAATTATCAGTTTAGGCTTTCAAGCATCCGACCTGGTTTTTGAAAAAAAAATTGCATTCAAAACTGACCGTTTAGTTTGTACAAAACTAGTTGCTGTTGCCCCCTTAATCCACAAATGAAATCGTTGTGCTCGAGCATTCCCCGCCCCATACTATTTTTTTGAGGGGGACTCCCTTGAAAACATTTCTGTACATTTTTGTCGAAGGTCGTATACCCCAGAGGAGCAGGAGGAGAAGTACTTGCGCATTCTGACCTCCTCTCTCCTAGCGCTGGGGGAGTTTGTGACGGTGCTGCCAGAGAAAGAAATGCCTTCCGTTCAGGAGACCTTGTCTTCCATCTTGGCCGAGGGGAAGCTGTGGAAACTGGCCAAGAGCAAATCACCCCAGGTACGTGCAGATAAATACAGGGAGCACAATATGTGTGGGACAAAATGCTTCCAAGCAGATGTTAATATTAACCCTAACCTTCCCGAATCCTCCAAAATTCTCTTTGACAAAAGGAGGGATTGGGGTCTTTGGAAGTTGGAGGATTTTGCTGGATTGAGGGCATAAGAGGATTTTGCCCATGGAGGGAAATGGAGGATCCAGCTCATCAGGCCCAATCTGATGCTGGTTGATTTCGGAGGATTGAGGTTACTGGGCTGTTTACGAAAACCCCTAGAGGATTTTGGAGGATTCATGCAATGGTCCCATAAGAGGATTTTGGAGGATTCGGGTTACTTGGGAGGAAAAATGATGGAGGGAGTTAGGGCTAAATATCATCAAACAAACCACAAGGGAAACTGATTAGGTAGTTTGAATAAATTTTTAAAGTGATCAAAGAAACCGGCAGAAATGGGATTTGAACCTGGGACCTCTGGAATACCATACCGGCACTCTACTAACTGAGCTATTTTGCCCAACAGTTATTCAGTTTGCTTTTGTTGTCCCCAGTGACCTGGATAATGTTATGTTTTTTTGTTTTTTCTTGTTAGGCAGTTTTTGTGTCCTTCCTCAGATCAATTCCTGTACTTTTATGTTCTCCTTTTAAACATTTATCCACTTCTTTTTGCAATTAATGTTCTCCATACTTGTCTCAATTCACTGTTATTGAATGTATCGCTCTTTTGTCTGTATTTTGTGCTAAGTTTTTTTCGTTAATATTTTGTCTTCTGATTCTACTAACCATTTGCTTTGCATTATATTTTTGTTGTATTGGTTGCATTTTGATCAATTAATAAATCATTATGACACCAATTGTTTTTTGCAAAGTGCATGAAAAGACCGAGTAAGCAAAAGGTGTGCACATTTTCTTTTTCTTTTCTAAAATATGACGTTTGACATTTAACAGTGTATTTGTACAGAGAAATATTATTTAGGATAAAAGTGCAAAAGTAATGCACCCAGTCCTTATTCACTCTTCAAATTTTTTCTTGTCGGTATTTACTCAAATATTTGTTTGTCTTGTGATCATTCCAGCTCCGGAGTGCCATGTACTCACTCCAGAGAAGCCTGATCAAGAATGCGCCCTCTATAGCTGAGGCTCAACTAGCCCGTATATCCACCACCTTGCTAGGGGGCCTTGACGAGTCAGACCCCCTAGCTGTGCAGGCATTGTGGGAGTCGGTACTCTTGCTGGTGTCTACATATTCTGTAAGTTTACCTTTTTGACAGATTTTTATTCCACCATGTAATAGCAGAAGCCTGATTTCCCTCCTCAACTGTACTTCTGTTATTAGTAGGGTGCTGGTATACCAATATGGGCTTGTGCAGCCAATAGGCAAACAATGGATTGAGTACATGCAGGAATGCGCATATAGATGACAACCGGCGAGGTGAACTTTGTTTAAACTGCGTCCATGGCTGTCGTCCGTTAACCCACTACTTTATTTTTGAAGATTAACCTCTAGTTTCTAGAATGCTTTCTCTGCTTCTAATTGACATTCCAGAATTGTTGGGCACACCTGAATGTGCGCAAAGCCGTCCTGCCCAAACTGTGGTCCATGTTGAGACAAGGCGGAAACGGTAGCGCGACGGTCATCTACCCTAGTCTACTACCTCTACTGAGTCATGTCCCCTTGGACGTCATAGGGACAGGGGTTGGGTTCTACCGGGAGTTCTTTGATAACATCAAAGAAGGGTGAGTCATGCAATCTTTGGAGAAAAAAAGGGGTACACAGTACCTCGAAAAGCAGTGATAATGCTAATAATACAACCTGTTTAATAAGGGCGTGTTCCTTCTTGGACCCAACCTGATTCCGTCGACATCCAGCACTGTGTTGTAAACCAATGACATATTCTTTGTATTTGAACACATTTGGAACACCAAGCCCCATGCTTCCTGTTTGTCTTGAATTGTTTTCTCAGCTTTACGTGCAGCTCTGCGCTGCAGAGTACCAGTGAATATGGTGCTATTGTCAAGGCCTACATGGAATGTCTGCGATACGCGACCTCGCAGAGTGTTACCAGTGATAGGACAGGAGATAGTCAGAGTGTGCAAATCTACCTCATTCAGGATGAGGTGAGTATTGCATGACCGACTTTTGGTCCGTTTGTGGTTTATTTGATAAAAATGAATTAAACTGCTGCAAATTGCTGACTGGTTTGACCTGAAATATTACAAATCAACAAAATTAGCTGGCCCAATGTTTCAGACTTTAAGCAAGTTCTTTCTCAAAGGCAAGAACGTGCTTGAGTTTGAAACGGTAAACTGCTGCAAACTGCTCACTGACTGGATTGACCTGAAATACGTGTGTACAAATCAGCAAAATTAGCTGGCCTAACATTTCGAACTTAAGCAAGTTCCTTCTCAAAGGCAAGAACTTGCTTAAGTTCCAAACGTTAGTCCAACTAATTTTGTTGATGTGTCTTGAAAGAGTTTGAATGTTGGTCATATTCAGATGCAGTGGTTTTATTGCTACTTTTGAAAAAAGCAAGCTGATGATACTGTTTGGAAATGTTCCTTTTATACAGTTGATGCTTCTCCTGGAACAGTCAATAACTCATGACGACAGTCATCTAGCAGCGACATCACTCTATCTCCAGACCTCCAAGGTACTGTCCCACCTCCACAAGCTACTCAACAAGACCCCCACAGCCAGGAATGTGCTCAACATGTTCTGGATGAGTCTAGAAGGTATATGCACCAAGGAAGTCCAGCCGGCAGAAGCAACTAAGAAACCGGGCCAATCTCTGGAAAAGATCTCAGTACTACTCACGCAACTCCAATCACCGGATAGATTACTTAGGGCAAAGATGCTGAAGAAACGGACTGTATCTTTCTCTGATGATGGACCATGTCTTCCAGCTGAGGCAGAGCCTAGACCATATCCAACTGCTTCCACAGAACATCCAGAGCTCATTCATCTTGTGCGTAAGCTCGTAAGGAGCAGCTATGGCCTTGCGCGGAACGGCTTGCTCTCACACCTGAAGTTCCTGGTCAGGATGCTCAATGCCTTCCCACGGGCTGAGATGTTTGAGGAACTACTAGATGAGAGCAAAATGGATGTCTCAAGTACTCAAGGAGGGACAGAGGATATAGAGGTGGCTACAGAAAGAAATGCTCAAGATGAGAAAGATGAAGTTGATCAATCGGAGACAAGTCATGAAGACAAGGTGAAACTTGCAAGTTCAGAATCAGAGAATGTCTTTGATACCAAGGATTCTTCGACCATCCTACAAAGATGCTTTGATGATGTGCTGTTGCCGTGGATACAGGCAGAGGAGGCAGAGCAGCATCTGGAAGATGCAGCGCCGAAGCCCATGGAGGAAGTCTTAAAGCATGCAGTGTATATCGTGGCAGCTGCATTTGGTTGCTGTGAACAGAATCAAAGACAGTCAATGCTCGATGCGTTTTGTCAAGAGACCAGTCAACCTCAGACGTTGTACCTTCTGATAAAAAAGGTGAGTGAAAATTAACTCATCATCCATAATCATTCTTATTCAGAATTTTGTATTGAAAACACAATCTTTTGGGATTTTGTTTTGCCTTGTCACATGCCTGTTTTTTTCACTGAAACTTAAAGCACTATTAAAATCCTAAAAGTGTGTTATCTCATGAATTGCCATAAGTTACGTGTGACCTTGAAACCGCTGGCTGCTTACAACCTGTCGCATGTGAGTGTCGGTTAATTTTGTGTCATGTAGCCTGTGAGAAAGATTCCATTAAAATCAAATCATCAGGCCCTTCTAACTTTAATCAATTTTCTTCAGTTAGCCAAATTAAACTAATGACGCCTGATGATAAAATATTACAAAAGGAACCGTGGGAAGCTTTAATTTATAGTCACTGATTCCTTATATATAATCTTTGACGTGTATTTTTTTTGGGAGGTCAGTTGGTTTCACCGATGGTGGAAGTTACCCCGTCTGGGTCTATGCTAGGTCTGAAAATCGGATAATTTCTCTTGAATCTGTTGAAAAATTATCCTCTATTTAGATCTGGGCCCAGGAAAACCGTAAGGGTGGTTGATTAGCAATTCAAAATGTTGCCAACCCTACCACCTCATCGTAACCCTTTACCTAGAGTGGCTTTTAGCCTTGTATTGGGTGATTTCAATTAAAAAGAATTAAAGTGTAATAATTGGACCTTGTATTCCTATTGACAAATTCCTTATGACCTAGGTCAAAAGGTAGTCTGAGCATGTGGTGTGGGGTTATTGAAAATGCATATCTGATTGATTATTTTTAAGTAATCAATTAGCTCTTTCCTTACTATGTACTTTACAAACAGTTGATCTCCAGATATTTTGAGCACACGTCTACTCAGTCTGGGCAACCTTGGTTGTAATATCTTAGGGTGTTAAAACCAGGAGGTCATTGATACAGGAATGAAAGGGTTAATTGATATATTTGTGTTCATTTAGTCACTTGATCTATTCCGTGATTTTTCCTGTTCAGATCTTGGACTCCTCCTACAGTGCTTGTGCCAGGGTGTGGCTAAAGTCTGATGTATTTGGTGAGAAGCTGCTGAAGCTTGCAGATACATTATGCTCCCAAGCTCTGGACGGTAATGCGGATGGCTCGGCATCTCAGAGCTGGGACCTGATCAATCTTGGTCTGTCCGTAGAAGTAGAAGGTTAGTAGTTGTTTCATTCATCAATTCATTACCTGCCAGTCTCTTCATGCTGAATTTCTGTTCGAAAACAGGAGAGGATCTCATGGGTTTTTTTCTTCAAGAATCTCCCTATTTTTGTCAACCGGACTCGACTGGTCGATCACTACATTGCTCACAGTTGGTTCCAGACTGAGGTCAAACGTGTCAAACATTTTTTTAATTTTGTGTGTTCTCACCAGACTGAAAATGGACATTTATTCATTTATTCTCGTAAACATTGCCTTAAACATGAACCATTATAACTGCTTGAGATTAATCTTAAATGAAAATATTTTTCCTTGATTCTTATTTATTACTCATAAATGTTCTTGCTCTCCAAGTGATGCAAACAGTCCCCCCCCCCCCCCCCACCCACCTTTCCCTTGGTTCTGCATGTCACAGCTGTGTAGCTGACAAGCAATGAAGATGTGGATTGTACATCGGTGGCCGATTTCATGGAGCTGATATAAGCACACAAATTTGCTTAGCAAAATTTACTTGGCAAAAACAGGTTACCAGCCTAACTAGCATGTGTCCAATGTTTGTGACTGGTTCTCTGCCAATTTGAGCTTAGCAGTAAATTTTTCTTAGCATTAGTTTTAGCCAAGCAGCTTCATTAAATTGGATCCTAATCACTTGATATACTTCTTGAAAGCAGCCACATGTAGTACTTATGTATTTGCACCTTGAATGCAAACATCTGTGGTCAAAACTGCCATGGTGTAATACACATTGTTGATTTAACACATTGTCTCCGGCTGTTATTGATGGTTGGGCTGGTATGCCAAGAACGGGCTGTACAACCAGGCGTAAATGCAAACAATAGGCACCACACTGAATAGAGTGGTCCTATTCATCACACATGAAGCCTTCCCTTTCGTGTGATTGAAAGATTTGTTTGATATAGCTAAATCTATTCATTACATTCCTATTCATGAACAACATAGTTGAAACATGAATGGATTGAGTACATGCAGGAATGCGCCAGGTGGTCTTTTTTAAACCATGTTAATGGCCATCGTCCGTATTCAGGAGGTTAACCCTTTGCGTATGGAGGACGCCATATCGCACACAAAAACAAACAGTGCCACCAGGCCGGATAACATCTATAGACGCCATTTTCTGTATTTTCAATCCATTGTTGGATTATTGTGTTCGTTGCGCTTAGCTGCACAAGCTTTTTGGGTCCGTTTCGCTTGGCTGCAAAGCCGACAGGGCACCCCGGCTCCTCACTGTAATTACCGTACTCAAGGGGTTAATCATTCCACCCTATATTCTTGTTTGCTCAAAGAGCCCACTGTTAATGCTGGCTATGCTGAGCGAATCCTCTGCAAGTTCACTGACACGTTGCAGAAGTCAAAGGTCAAAGTTGAAGGTCATGAGCAGCGAGTTCTCAGCTGCATCAACTTCATCTGCGACGTGGCTACCAACTTCTTCAGTGCAGTCAAGGTGAGGTCTCGCACGCTTCACTTTCCAGATCTCACTGCACAAAATGTATTAACCCTCCCTCTCTCGGTGCCAAAATGGAGCCAACTACCCTACCTATCAAAATCGAGTTTCAGGTTGAAACACACAAGCTGTTGGAGAGGAAGGGCTTAGGTTTTTTTTATAGGTTATGATAGTTATAACAGTAGGAGGGTTTTAATCAATGCTTTGTGTATGAGTTCAAATCTGTTTACAAGAGGTTAAGAAAGCTTGAATGTTCACAATCTTTGAAAAAGTGAGGAAAAAGGGGAGTTTTAGACATGGAAAGTCATTGTGAGGAATGTGAGTGAACTATAGAACTATATTCACATTCATAAGCTAAGTGCGGAAACAAAGCAACGTTATTTCTGTTGACAGTTCTGAATGTTTACAGATGTGCGGTAGAACAGCCACACACATCCCTCCAATCGTGGTCTTGACTAGAATACCTTCAAAGCATCTAATTTAATATGGCTGTGTGCATTGATCTGATATACCCTAACCTTGTTACAGGAAATTACAGCTTTTACTCGCCAAATAAATCACGTTTGCCTCATTTTCGTTGAATTGATAGGGTTGTCTGTTGATATCATCTGCCGAGGACCTTCTTCTGGCCCTGTTCCAACTTGGGTGTAAAGAGGCGACAAACTTTCCAGGTATGCACCAAAGAACGTTGTCTTATAATGATGCTTGTTATGAGGGGGGTAGGGGGGCATATCACAAGATTTTTTCAATGAATAGGTTTAAGAAACTGTTCATCATGTCATTGCAAACAAATTCCTAGAGTGAAAGAAAATTATCTGACATATTCTCTTTGGCCAGATTTTGTGCTTGAGCTTTTGAAATAAAAAAAAAATTGGCAACCAGTTTATTTGGTTAAATTATTTAGTTTTAACACTGCACTTAGACTTGGCTGATTTGCATTCCCTAATTTGTTATTTGAAGTTGTCTTGCAAGTGAGAACTGTTGGCGCTTGTTTGTAAGAAGAACGTTCTTTACTGAGCTAACAAAGATAAATGATTGAATTTGTTTAATACTTAAAGTCCTCTTTGTAAAGTAAAACTGTTTGCACATTTTTAAGTAGGGTCTTTTGGTAAGCTATTTATGTTTAAGAACCAGTAGAAAAAAGAAAGTGTATCTAGTTACCAGTGATGTAGTCGAGGCCATCACAAGGCCACACAAGACCCTGCAAGGCCAGCACAAGGCCAGCAGTCTTAATTCAAGTCTCAAGCTATTCAAATGAACTGTAATAAAAGCATTCCTTTGTCATGGTTTATGCTTGTTACTTGTGCCTGTTGCAAGCTGGCCTTGTGCCTGGCCTTGTGCCTGGCCTTGTGCCTGGCCTTGTGCCTGGCCTTGTGCCTGGCCTTGTGCCTGGCCTTGTGCCTGGCCTTGTGCCTGGCCTTGTGCCTGGCCTTGACTACATCACTGCTAGTTACCGACTTTAGCAGGTATCACTTTCGGGGTATTTTTCATATATTTTATTTATAGAGTCTGTTCAACAGAAGATCCAATCGGCATGGACCAAAGGGGCGGAGTCACTCATCAGACAGACGGGGGGTTATCTGAAGGAGGAAGGATTTCTTTGCAAAGTGGCTTCCTGGATCAAGGCTTGTGTCAACCAAGGTCCGCACAGTATGCACAGGTAGGAACGTAAGACATGAACTGTTAGTTGTTAATAGAGAATTGCGTTTTAACCCCTTGCCAACGGTTGACACAAATACGTGCAGATTGAAATTGCCACCTGTCTGGGTGACGTCCATACACGTCAATTTTTGCATTTTTAATCCATTATTGGGGTATTATGTACGTTATGCTTGGCTGCACAAGCCTCTTGTTTCCGTTTTGCTTGGCTGCACAAGGCGGCCTGGCGCCCATATGAAATCCGGTGTCAAGGGATAAGGAGGGGTGTAACTATCAATAGATAGAACAAAAAGCTGTGCTAATGGTCTTTTCCCTCGTTTCCCTGGAATTCTTTGCTTGGTGCATGTTTCCCTTCATCTTACGATCTTTCCTGCTTCAAGAGGAATCTTAATTCCCACCTCTTGCATCTTTGATTCTTTTTGTTTCCTTTGGTAGCTCCTTACCTCGAGTAGCTTTTAGAAAAATGTTCATTTATTTCCTTTATAATGATTGGAGGTATCAATTTCATAATTTGAATATGTAATTTGTGAACATTTCAACATTTTATATAAATTTGACTTTGGTTGAAGTTTAATAGTTGTCAAAGAGGATCGATTGATATGAGCACTGTGTGCTCGGTGCTTTCCCCAAGCCTGTGAGAGAAATTCACAAGCTTACAAAAATGTACTCAGCTTGGATTCTCACAACGACCGTCTTGGTTAATGAGCTGTAAAGATGCCTGCACTTTATAAAGCAGGAGGTTTGGGGTTTGATTGCCATCCAAATAGCCTCTGACTTTCTCTCATAGAAAGCACTAATCACGCAGTGCTTAGGCCCGAAATCCATTCTTGCCCGGTATGTATACCGGACCCGGTATCAAACCCGTTTAAACCTGGGCTGGTATTATGCCCCTCCCGGACCGGTACAAGTTCTCTCTTGCTCGTCGGCATTTCAAAGTCACTCTAATGAATAGACTTGCGGTCGAGCTTGGCAAGTCTGCTGTCTGGCCCTCCAGAGTGTTTAGAATGGAGAGTTTATTGACTGACTGAAAATACATGTATGAGTGGGTTAGGCTATACGAGAGAGGACTTGGGACAATGGGGGATTAGGGATAACAATGACACCGAGGACTCGGGAGAATTTCGTGTACAAACCTTATGGGAGCTGTTCGGAAAAAGTTAAAGTACAAACAAAGGGAACAAAAGAAGGGTATAGGAAAACGCACATAAGTGTGTAGGGAGTGTGAACGCTGTGCGGTCAAATCTGTCTGGCGGCAAACTCTTTGAAACTGAGCGAACTATTAAGGCCTTAGTTCGCCCGTGGAGGATTATTAACGGATTAAAGTCACCCCATTGTCTGCATCCACAAGGAGTTCGCCAGCCCAGCAACTGAACACAATGGACTCCCAAACCTGGCCAGCCTTCCAGTAGAGGCTGGACCGCTATCCAACCCGGTTTGGGAGGATTAAAATGAACCACTTTGGCTACCGGGGCCCGGTGTACATACCGACCGAGAATGCACTTCGGGCCTTATAATCCACTAAGCCTGTTCGATATGACGATATTTCCCGATATTTCGATATTTTTTTCATATCGAAAATCGTATCGGCCCCTTTAAAAAAAAACGGAATATCGGGGAATTCGATATACCGAAGAATATCGCGATATATGTTCCTTTTGGCCGCATTACGTGTGGATTTGTCCAGTTGAGTTTGCTCGAAATTCCAGTTATTTCCAATTATTGGACGGTAGAATAGTATATAATGTATCATGATGTACCATGGAGGAATAAAAAAATACATACATGCACTAAATGTGTCTTTCTTTGACCGTTTTCTAAACCCCGACATGACATCTCCGCTCCGCGCGATTTACCTTCCGAGCGATTTACCCTCCGCGCCGTACGTTGTCAAGTGCAAACAACGTCTTATTCCCAGTGTACAATGTACGTACCTACACGCTTGCGAACTCATCTTGAGATCGAGGGGTATGGCAATTGTTTGCAATAAGGTCAACCCCTGTAGCGCATCTGCGCGTGCGCGTTGCTTTGTTGCTAGCCTTTGTCAAGTGCAAGCAACCGCACTGAATGCCACCGTCTTTCCCCAGTGTACAAGGCAGTTAGGTGTAGTTACGTGTAGCGAACTGCGCCGCGTCTTGAGAAAAGATTAAAACACGTGCCGCGTTGTACATTGTACATTGTGCAATGTCATGTCGTCTTCACAAAATGTACGACATGATCGTTTGTTGACAGCTCACATGTGATCGTCCATGGTATTATCATCGGTGTTACTAATCAACAATGCTGAAATAGAAACAAACGCTAGTCTTTCTGGAGTGCCATAAAGTAGCCAACTGAGGGTAAATGTCGTAAAACTCCAAATACTCATCGAGCGAAGGGAATCTTTGTCAAACCGGCCCCCCGTTCCTCAATCCCGGCAGGCCCGATCCCGGCGGGCCCGATCCCGGCGGTGGCCCCGATCTCATGATGCCGTGGTGACTTCCGTCATGTATTTTTTTATTCCTCCGTTCTTCCGGTAATGAAAAAGTGACGTCATCACGATAATATCGAATATCGCGATATTTTTCTGCCGATATTTCGGTATCAAAATAAATGGATATCGAACAGCCTTATAATCCACAGTTGGAATGCAAATTTATGTTTAATTCAATCATTGTGTTCTCTTGTCCTTGCTTCGGACTTTAGTATCAAGTTACTGGCGAAGCCAGCCTTGTTGCTGAGTGACCTCATATCATCCAGTCTACCGCCCTCTAGTGACCCTGATGAACCAGGCGTTGCTGAGAGCTTCTTGGGGCTGTTGATGCCGACAGAGTCTGAGTGGGACGAGAGCATGGATATGCCCAATCAGGTAGGGGCTCAGCATAGATCCTAAAGTTGAAGGGTGGTGGCTGATGGAATGTGATGCCTGAAATTTAATAAATTTCCCCTTCAAAAAAATACGGTAATCTGGAGGTTGCAGGTTCAAATCCCCCTCTATCAGTCTTCTTTGCTTTGAAATTAATTGAAATAACCTAGTCCGTTTCCCTTGTGGTTTGTTTGATGGTAAAAAAAATACTGTGAGGCCTGTGCAGGAAGGCAAAAACCCAGCTTGCTGTGGGTTCTGGTAGAGCTTCCCTTCCTTAACCCTAACCCCCTAGTATATTTTGCTAAGAACCATACCCATTCTTGCAAATTCCAACACCATATGGTAAACTGTACACACAGATTGTTGGACTCTGATTCTGGTGGTATGCCAAACTCTGTGTAAAGGGGTCCAGTACCCATCCTAACAGATTTCAACAAAACATGCTGTTGGTTTTTGACAGGTTGAGTACTCTTAGGGTTAAACATGTGTTGCCCCACTGCTAGGATTCATTTGTGTATTATAAAATAAACATTGACTTGAGCTCACAAACATTTGTTTAAACCTCTTCACCTTGACTTTGGATTCCAGAGTACTTTTTTTAATTGGTATTAATGTTTTTGGACTCAAGCCTGGACTCGGCTGAGTCAAGACCTTGCTAAGTCTGGTTGTTAGAGTTAGCCATGCTGATCCTGAAAGCATGCTTGCTTCTTTTGCAGTGGATGCTGTCACTGTTTCTTGATGAGACCCTGACGTTTACTAGCCTCCCAGAGCTGACCTCGGCTGACCCCGTCACCATGCCAACAGGATTAGTCCAGTCCTTATTTGTTGCCACCCTCGTCCGACCTTCAGAGACCCTGATCAGCCCCGAGGTTGACAGCAAACCGTTCTTGGAAGCAGTCGGTCTCACCGAACAAGACAAGGAGGAGATCGATAGATGTGTTGCTATGACGCAGTTGCCGTGGAGATATGATGCCATTGCACCTGCTGTGAAGAGGCTACTGTATGCGTTACAGTGGTGCAAAGGAACCATGGGAGTTGAAATTACAGCTCATGAGGTATATCTTAAAATGTTTAATTATAGCATTAACTTCCATGTCTAAAATAGATGGGGCTCTATGGACAGGGTGTGAACCAACAGCGATGGTCGACCGACCATCATTGGAAAAACTGACTTTGTTTTCAAATACTGCCCCCAATTTACAAAATTTAGTTAGTTCACATTTTGTTTGGGAATTGATTACACATCTGTGAGTGGGTGTGAGCCAGCTAGTCTAGTTCCCCGACCTGATAATTTCCCTGAAATTGCTCTGTTTTGTCTGAAGTAGGGTCAGGGAACAGACTACAAGAAATTTGTTTTTCTGTTTTTCTAGCGTCCATGCACACAAAAATTTAAACAGGTCAGTGTTACAGTATTTGCTGTAAAATACTAACCCCCAAATCCATTCATTTCAAGAAAAAAAATACAGCAAACGCAAATGTTGTGTACTACCTTTAACAAATAAATATTGTCCCATTATTGAAGTTCTTGTTTTGCTTTACAGATTCTGCCACAGAATTTGAGCGTCGCATCGCCATCATATGCTTTAGAGGTTGCCATGGTAATAAACACAACCCTGGAAGGTATTTGGAAGTGTCTGTCTAGCGATGATTGGAAGAAGCTGGTATGCGATGTGCTAGAAATGTAAGTATCCGACGCAAAGTATGTCATTCTCTGCAAATGTTTTTCCGAATGTGATTTAAGGACAGCTATTTTGCCTTTTCCTGATGTACATGTAGTGTATGAAGCACTATATTCTTAGTGCTTTCTGAGTGCCTGTGAACAAATTCACAGGCTTTCTAGTTACTACTACTTACTAGTGCAGATGTCTTAACCACCGAGCTTGCCGGGGTCAGCTGGCCAATTTGAATCCAATGCAACAGCGGGTAAACGCGTAATTAGTGAGAAGATGGAATTTGCGTTGCTGTTTTTGCGCTGAGAATACAGTGCTACATACACTACGTCATCATCGACACAAATTCCATCTTGTCATCAGTGTGATTTGATGTCCTAGGTTGAGGGAAAATGTCAGGCTTCAAAATTGAGGGTTTCCTGGTCTCCTTGGGAAACCTGAATCCATTTGGGCAATCTTGGGTCAACGTCATGTAGCTACTGAGTACAAAAAGGTTTTTCAAAAATAGGTAACCATCCAAAAGGTCATGTAATTTATAGTGCTTGTGACTGGTTCCCTTCTCCCTCCCCCCTCCGCTATGCAACATTTCTTACCAAGCATGAAATTGGACCCTGAAGAAACAATAGTTGAACCCAATTAAAATATCAGAATTTAATAATTTCCAGCTTTGGCAGATTATTATGTAAGTAATAATTCAAAGTACCCATTTATGATTTATTACACAGGTCTATGGTAGCTGGTTACCTATGGTCATCATCCATTTCTTACCTACTGCGCTGCTACTCAAAGTACCAGGGAAAACAGGAGAAGCTTGATATACTGGAGATGGCACAGGGTTCAGACAGGTATGTGGATCGGAGCACCGTAGCCTTTGTCTTCAAACTAAAACTTGCCTCCTTTGATGTCTTCCGAATTTCACTTTATCCCTTACCCCTGTTCCTTCTCTTGCCTAATTACCACCTCCTATTAACCTCCTTTTTGTCACACTTCTTTGTTTCCCTTCCCCAGCTTCATCCCTCTCATCTCAATCCCTCCTCTCTTTCATCCTCACCCTAACCCACACTCCTTGCTGTCCCTTCCCCTCTCTGTAGTCCCTTTGATGTTCACCCACTGCCAGTTTCCGTTGGTCCTCAATCCCTCTTGTGTTTCTCCATTGTGTATCCCCAAAATATTTCTTGTAGTACTGTTATTTGCCTTTGAGAAAAAAAAAACTTGCTTAAGTTTGAAACGTTAGGCCAGCTAATTTTGTTGATCTGTATATTTCAGGTTAATCCAGTCAGTTCGCATTTTGCAGCAGTTTTCATTTTCATAAAACAAATTATGTTAGAACTGAAAACGAAATAAGACCGAATGATACTTGGCTCTCTTTCTTCCAATTTGCATGTTTGGTTACGTAATAAACTATAGGTCAAGTTTAACTTGTTTCTTCATAAAACCATTTAAAAGGGGTTAAAAAGGCATTTTTTAGTAACTTAGCATTTTGCTCACAAAAGCACATTGTTTTCTGCTTGTTTAAATTAGCTTCTTGAAAATGGGCCAGTTTCTATCTTACACCATGTGGATATTTAACCCTGTGAATTACCATGGTACTGTTTTGTGTAGTCAATTGTTGCTTTTTTTTTTATTGTGAAAAATGTGAAATTGTTTATGTTCTATGTTCAAACATCGTATTAAAACAAGGTATATCCCTTCAAACAATTTCAGATTTTTTGAGTAATAAAAAAAAATGCACAATGGATTGTACAAAACAGTACCATGGCACTTCGAAGGGTTAAAGAAAAAAACTATTTAGAACAAATTCTGAGCACAATGTACAATAGCAACGTGGTTTTTTTTTCCTCCATTTGTCAGATTTGCCATCCTGTCTCTATCTTCCATCCATACCTTGGAGGCCATCCTACCTCACCTGAGCAAAGACCAGACGATGGAGCTGATAGAGATCAACACAGCCAAGCTTCTATCATCCAATGAAGACATGGTGACTCATATCGATGGTACGCCATTTTATTCTTGCATTATTCTTGCAACTGATTACCAATGATAGGTCGAGTTCAAATCAAGCAGTTTTGCTACATGCCATGGATATTCACCGTAGCATACAAATGGCAAAAACCATTTTACATTTATTTATTCAATTATTGTAATTTGTTTCTGTTGTGGTTGAAATCCGACCAATGTCCCATCTCATACAGGTGGTGTAGGGAGCATAGCCGTAGTGGCAGCCATAGTCCGGCAGCCAGACGGCTTTGATGCCGGCAACCAATCGCATGTTGTGGCTAGCTGCGTCCAGCAGCTGATGCAGTGGAGACGGGAGTATCCAGACATTTTCTTCTTTGAATGGTAAGAATCTGTTTACAGGTCATTTTTGTTTTCATCATTGATAGTTGTGGATGTTGCTTTTCGGGGCTCACTTGCTGTGGCCCTCGACACAAACATTCTGAGCAGGCTAAAAAAACTTAAGGTATTTATTGTTAACCTGATTGTTTTTAAAAGTGAACAAAGAAAACTGGAAGGAGCGGGATTCGAACCTGCGACCTCCGGAATACCCTACCGGCGCTCTACCAACTGATTGTTTTTAATTAAATAAACATCTGATATTTAAAGATAATTGAAGAATGTTGAAACATTATTTCATTCTCAAAAATGTTCATTAACCGTTTGAATACAGATGATGGCCATAGCCGCAGTTTGAAAAAAGACCACCTGGCCGGTTGACGTCCATAGGTGCATTTCTGCACTTACTCAATCCATTCATTTTTTATCTATATTCTTGAATGAATAGACTGTGCTTTTTCAAACAAATTAGCAATGAATAGGACCACTCTATTCAGTGTGGTGCCTATTTTTTGAGTTTACGCTTGGCTGCACATCCCCCCATCAATAACTGCCGGACACAAGGGGCTAGTCTAGATATAAACAAAATAAAGTGGGTGGGGGAGAATTTTTCTGTTTTGATGGGGAGGTCTTATCTGAAATTGTTGCTGACCAATTTTATGCCTGATTTTTATTTTTTTTGCAATCAACTCATTTCTCGTTTGTTAGTGACTTCCGTAACACTCTTGTCTTTGACGATGTGTACCTAAACATCAAGATGATGCAGCTGATACGTCTAGCCATAGAGAAGCTTCCCACGGCACTGAGCGAACCAACGTGGGACTTTGTGCTCTGCTCCCTCGTGGCCTGGATCCAGGTAATTCAAGGGGGGTTGGTGGGAGGGGGGTTGGTGGGAGGGGGGTTGGTGGGAGGGGGGTTGGTGGGAGGGGGGTTGGTGGGAGGGGGGTTGGTGGGAGGGGGGTTGGTGGGAGGGGGGTTGGTGGGAGGGGGGTTGGTGGGAGGGGGGTTGGTGGGAGGGGGGTTGGTGGGAGGGGGGTTGGTGGGAGGGGGGTTGGTGGGAGGGGGGTTGGTGGGAGGGGGGTTGGTGGGAGGGGGCTGTGACCCACCCCAACCAACACCTCAAAAACAAAATCACAAAACAATCAGAAGGGGTGATGAGTTTATGTCACTAATGGTGTAAGTTACCCCGCTGGGGTCTATCGGTCTGAACATTGGGATAATTTTGTCTGATATTCTGTAGGAAATATGCCACATGAAATGGCGACCCCAAAGCTGGCAAATAGTCCTAGCCCATCCCCCCCCCCCCTTTCCCCACCCCCTATTTTCTATTTTTAAAATTTTCTTTCATTTTTGCCACATTTCTTGCAGACTTGCAGCCAGAACATTGAGTACGCCCTCTCCTCCCCCCTCGTCACCATGTTCTCTTGTGCAGTCTTTGACCTCTTGACCTCTGCCGTGACCCTGCTAGGCAGTCCGGCCGGCCACTCGTCCCTACCAGCCAACCTCTGTACGGAGTGGAGAGAATTTTACAGTGACTCAGTATTCTCCCTGATGCTTCCTCTCTTTGTTACCATTGTCGGTCAGTCGCCACCTTTTGTTGACAATTGTCCAAGTCTGACAGATTACTTCTTTTCACAAATTTCCAAAATTTGAAATCTATGCAGATATACCATTACAGTAGATATTGCACGTATTGTTGGTGACATAGCTTAAGTAAACTTAATGATTGTGGTATGCACAGTGAAAATTCCAATGCATTGCAAATTCTCATTAAATCTCCAAAGAAGGCCGCCAACATCTGCAAAAGGTGAATGAAATGTAAAACTTCCCCTCAGCAACCATTTTATCCTAAAACATTTGCAACAAATTGGCTTGTTTATAATCGAGTATTTGTCCTTCCCGATGCAGTACATGTTCAAATTTTTAAAAGTACATTTAAAGACATCAAAATTCAGCAGGCATCTAAAACTTCACGCTTTAGTATGCACAACACTACCCTTTTCATAAAGATAAATAAAAAAAAAAATCCCACAACAATAAGACAAAAATTGCAAAATTTATTTGGAAAAAGACTCCCCAACAAATGTGCACAAAATTGGCTTGTTTATAATCCAAGATTTGGCCCACAATGTTTTTTATTGGTTTTTTATTGGTGCTGGAAGCGTGTGAAAAAGACAGAGTATCTCCCTGTTTTTCAGGATTCACTGAGTATACAGTACTAAAAGTAATATTGATAAAGGGTAAGTAAGCCCTTGTTCATTATTTAAGCAATGTAAAAAATTCCATTTCCTGACAAAATTCTCTTAAATACACCAAATCTTGCTGATGAAATAACACAGTCTGGCAAACCAAAAATATAAAGATTGGTTCGAGTGTCTTTCCAGAATAGACTTGTTACAATCCTTGTGAGCCGTGGTTTCAACACAAGAATTACTATTGTTGCCACATTGTGAAGAACAATTTCAAGAACAATACAGTTGAAATATGAATGCATTGAGTACGTGCAGGAATGCGGCTATAGACGTAAAATGGCCAGATGTTTTTTTTCAAACCACAGCTATGGCTGGCGTTTGTATTTGAAAGGTTAATGTCGTATTTTGTTGGTTTCCTTCACACAGAGGCGACCGATTTTGACTGTCTAACAATCCCCCGACACCACCTGCTGCAGTCTGTTTCGGATGCAGTCCGCTACACCCTCCCTGAGCAACTCAAGAAGCACACACTCCTACCTAAGTCTCCGCCCTCTGTCGGAGCTGTGAAGCAACCCGACATGCTCCAAGCATCCGCCATTCCGCAGACATCCCAGAATGCCATTCGTATTCTTCTAGATCACCTTTGCCCCATGCTTCTGAGGACGAATCGATCGGCGAAAATGGCTGCATTTCAACTTCTAGAAAAGTAAGTCGGCTGCTATTAAAGTAGCATTTTATTGCACAAGGTTTTAATTTGTTGTCTGTTTGAAAAAGACCACATGGCCGGTTGTAGTCTCTATGCACATTCCTGCGCATACTCAATCCATTCATGTTTTAACTATATTGTTCCTGAATGGGAGTGTAATGAATAAATGGAATTTTTCCCTACAAAGTTTCATTCACACGAAATAATGGAAGTGCCGTCCTATTTTGGTTTTATTAGACATGAAATTGAACCCTCCTATGCAAACATACATTCTGAGCCATGTTGTTGTATGGGTCAAAACCAGTCAAGGTGATTGTTTTTGACCCTCCTGCCATAGTACAAAACCACATAGCAGGGGAGGTGGAAGGAAATTTTGACTGATTTTGACCTTTTAAATAGTAGGAGGGTTTTAATATAACAGTGATAACAATGTTGATACCTCCCATATACATAGTAGGCAGCAGATTAGCTGGAATACTAGCAATTTCTATGGTAATTATTCACTGCAAAAGTTTAATCTTTGATCTAAAAATGTTCTAAAGTGCTTATACTTCACAGGATGGGACTGAGTAAATATTTCCTTTCAGAACTGCTGAACAAAATGTGCAGTACGTGCATGTACATAAAAACTGCTGAATGAGTGTGCTCATCCACCACTAGATTCTGGTCTTTTAAAATCATCAAATGTCGATGTGTGTGTGTGTACACTTCTGCTTCTGCTAAAGCTTCTGCTTGAGTGCTCAACAGACAAATTAAGTAAAGTGGTCTAGTGTGTTTGAGCCTCTGTGGATCAAACATGTGAGCTGTGAGGCGGGCAGTACAATTCCAGAAAGCCATTGACCTTATTTACGGCAACTGTGAAAGCAATTCTGCATGAGCAAATGGTCTTCACAAAGTGCGTGTTGAGTGCAACAGACTCGCATCACACATGAACCCTGTACTTCAGTGAATAATGTGTTGCATTATGCATACCACTTTTTTTCTTTTCCTCGGTTCGTGGAGATCGATTCCTTCATTGCTTTATGCACCAGTGCTTAGATTGTGTGTATACGTACTTCATGAACCTAAACTGTGCACGTGTAGTCATGGTATCGCATTACACGTGAGGACAGAAAAGAGGGTATAACAAAGGGATCATTACTGTCCCAGGCCTTGAATTTGGTAATTTTTAGGGCAAGGCCACTTTGGCCTTGAATGATGCAAAATTATGGAGGGCAATCTGCAGAAAGGACACCGAGGCTAAATGAAACATTTCTTATGGTTACGCCCTGCAGTGTACGTACCCGAAAAAGAAATCAATTTTCTTGCATTTGCTGGCTGACTTCTCCAATTCACTTCGTGCTGCCCGCTTTAATCGATCTTTGCGCGGCATTGTTGATTTTTCCGTTCAAAACGTATTTAAGTAAGAGTATTAAAGACTATAATTATTCATCGGAACACCGCGCCGCGTGTTGTGACTTCGTTTGCCTCGTACACGAACAGCTATGCGTATTGTGTACCCCGCGTGCAAATACTGAGAAAAAGAAAGTCACTTGACTTCGCACGTAAGATCTGCCATACCTACTCCTGCTGGTATGAATACACACATTTATTCTTACAGTGGGGGTGTCGCTACTTGAAGTATCGGCACACTCTGTAGATAAACTGAATCTAGTCCTGTTTCAAAGTATGCGCATGTACATGTACTGTCGCGAAGCCAGATTCAGTGTGGGGGATCGCCGACGTGACGTATGTGTTTGCAGCAAGATGTTATGAACACTGATTTGGCTGGCATGACATCGAAATATGTGTGTAAAAACAAAAGAAATGAAGGATTGTAGTGGCTGTGTTTTTGCACCAAAAAAAAGGGCACGACGGCCAAGGTGAATATGGGGCAAGGCAAAACTGGCCTTGAAGACGGAGATTTTTTGTGGGGCACCTCGGCCAGTAAGAAGGCAACGACAGCACTGGCCGTTGTGGCCGTCGTTCATTTCAAGCCCTGCTATCTTCACATTTGTTTTCTTTGTTCGGGAAAATGTGAGGACAGGCAAACTAGTGCTTAGTCTATGGGGATTGGTTATATCAAAGGGAAACAATGGAATGTCCTCACGTGTATAGCGATACAAAAATACATGTACATATGGGTCATTCCATAAATTTGGGGTCCAAACGTGTGACAGTCTTTTGGTGTCCCTGTTACACCTGACCTGTGTAATTTCCATCAAGTATCACTGAAATTGACTTCACACTATTTGTTTTACTTGTTTGGCAGGTAATTTGCATAACACAATCACTTTTGAAGATAGAAAGTAATAAAGAATGTGTCCGGAATTGCACAATCTTATACATGTCAATATTTAACGGGGACACAACAAATTTCACACTTTTGGACCCCAAATTTATAGAATGACCCAAATGCGTATTGATGTTTGACTGGAGGAATTCTTGGAACGCGGTATAACATCCATAATCTTGGATATCCGTGTACACTATACCCTGCATATGTGAAAGATCATTTACATGCTTATACTTATTCTATAATTTGCAATTGAAATTCATATGTTAAGAAATAATAATAATAATGCGGTGCTTATATAGCGCTTTATACAAATGTCTCGAAGTGCTTCACAATTATTATACCCCTGGTCATCAGGCCATGAGATCAGTTCTTTGCAGCAGTTTCGAGATCAGCACAATCTACTGTACCCTCATCACATGTACCCATTTATACTCCTGGGTGGAGAGAGGCAATTGTAGTAATGTGCCTTGCACAAGCACACAAGCACCATAATCCACCGGCGGGGTTCGAACCCACATACCATCGCACGTAAGTCAGACACGGTCATCATTGGACCACTGCGCTCGGCTCAAGAAAGTCATCATTTAATACGCAATTTTAATGAAATTTTAATGTGCAAAACGATACATTAGAAACTTGCCTCCATTTTGTCTTGAAACCAAAATTATCAAATTACAGTCCATAACATAATATTGTGTACTTTAGTTGATAATTTCATTCATTATGTACAAAGTAAAAGACCGTCAGAATAGGTTGTCAGAATCCACGCACAAATTTGTCATAAGCTTAGCTTTGCTAGGTAACCGTTATTATTGCAGGAGGATATTTTTCCTTTTTGATGTAGAAATTGTCATGTGCCTTAAATGTCTGTGGGACCATTTGCAAAAACTAGTTTGGGCATTTCTCAAACTTTGGCTTGGGCTCGGGCTTCGGCTTTGCCTTCGAGTAATTTTTAGTCCCCAGATTTGGCAAGATCTGGGATGCTGTTTTTGCTACATGTACATCGGAGTCTTTTGTTTTAAGCAAGAGCCAGAGCCTGTTTATTTATTTACATATTCAAGGCTTCAGATCGGCAGTGGGACTGGAGAATAGCTTGGGACGGAGTCTAAGCCCAAGCCGAAGCCAAGGTTTGAGAAATGCCCTTTGTCTAACAAAACGTCAGTTCAAATATGTTTTGCTGTCATGCTGGGCAGATGTTACGCTTGGCTGCACAGGCCTTTTCTGTCAGTCTTGCTTGGCTGCACAGGTTTCTCATTATAAATAACTGACTTCATTGGGTTAAAAGCAAAAACAATTGTCTCCTACTGAGTCATTTAACGTTTTTTTTCTTGATGATGGGGTTGAGTTGCTGTGCTGCTGAAGTTGAAGACACTAGAGATTCCATGATGAAGCTGTCAAATCAGTGTCTGTCGATGATAGAATTGTCATAGGAGGATTGATTCTCGGTCTGAATTGCATGCCTTTAGGCCGTGCAGTGTTGGCAGTTAGATGGAGTTTTGAGTACAGGGACAATGGTGTGGTGAGGGGGATGGATGGATGCACTGGAGCTAACAGGAAATTGAGTTTGTCCCGATGATAGGCAGTTGTGCCAGACGATAGCGAGTTAGTTGCATTTGTTATCAGCTGTGATAGTGCAGCATTGCAAGCAGGCTAGTTTCATCTTACAGATGGAGTACTGTGGGGCATTGGGTTCATCAACCCAAAAACCTGTTGGCCGTATGCATGCGAAATCTGCTCCAGTACCATCAGTGCTACCTGGCTTGTCGTTCGGCTGATCGTTTGCCCAATTGCGGTAGCCCGTTCCTTCCATGTCATCTTCGTTGCAAACCCACTTACCCTCTTCCACTCTGTCAGTGCAGTCGATCCACAAGTAACCTGTTACACTTGCAGCTTCTCTGACCTGACTCATGAAGTTGTCCTCTGCCGTGGAGTTCGGCGCGGCCATGCGAGCGCCGAGGCTGCGGCACAGTGAATGGACGTCGTCCCACAGCAACTTGATCTGCATTGCCTTGTAACAGGAACAGTCCCATTCCAGCCAACCCTGGGGACATTTGGTCATCTTGACTGGTCCTAGGGTCAGAGCCAGAAGAACGGTCGTGGCAAACAATTTTCGTAATACACCTTTCATAGTGAAAGCCGATTGGTGAAAATTATCTTAAGTTCTGTTCAGAAGTCCTGATTCAAGAAAGCCTTAAATTGTACATATAACACCCACCGAAAGTTTCACATGCATGTGCCTGCTCGCAAACCTGAACCAAAATGAACGCATACTAAAGATTGTCACCCTATATCCATCCAGTTTAAATAGCTGCTCAGGTAAATAGAGCTGAGAACCAGTCACAGCCAATACATATGACTATTTTATAGCTGGTAACCTGACATGGCTTCTTTATCAATACTTTCCCAGTTGTCTCCTTCTCTGAAATTGCCTTCAGTTAAATTTCACTGCACACATTGTAAAACAATGCAATAGCATATGCTATTTATTGCCTTGTACTACAATGTGTGCAGTGATGGGCGATAAATACAGGTGCCAGTAAAAAAATCCTTAGGATGTTATTAAATTTTTGCTTCAGATATTTTAAAATGAAATTAATTCACCACGAGTTTTCCCATTATAGCATGGCTCAAAATTAATATGGGCGGCCTCTAGACTACCGTCTCATGCAGCACACGGGTTCACTTCACTCAGACAGTGGAGGAAAAAGTTCATTGTTAGAGTCAATTGATTTATAAACTGCATCATCAGCACTTGTTGTCAATTTGGTTACCATGGAAATAATGTAACAAATATATCCTTGTGCAGCTGGTAAACTTCAATATCCATCAGGTAGCCTTTCAAAATGGTGCTGCTTTTTAAAATGTGATGTCTTTGCAGTTCACATGACAGTACAGAATATTATAGCTATCGTTATATTGTTTATGGGTCATTCTATAAATTTGGGGTTCAAAAGTGTGAGATTTTTGGTTTTTGGTGTCCCTGTTTACATCCATTGAAAGTGACATTTTGCAATTCAGATTTGCAATTCAGATTTTGCAATTCAGGATATATTCTTTAATGCCTTCTGTCTCCAAGAGTGTTTAAGTAAAGCAAAATACCTGCCAAACAAGTACAAAAAAAGGTGTGAAGTCATTTTTAATCATACTTGATGGGAAATTACACAAGTCAGGTGTAACAGGGACACCAACAAAATAGAGATTCCATCCTTGTGTTATCAAACCTGCATTGGCCGTATTCATGAGTTTGCAATGTTACATGTACGTGTAATTACATGCCCACATGCATTTTAGTTCCACATTACACGGATGTACTTGAATGTCAAGATGTCTGCTTTTTGGTCAAATTTGCAGGGGTTACCTCGCTTTCAAATATTATCAATTTCTGGGATAAGGAACACAAGTTTGAATCCATGTCAAACACAAAAACACATTCATTGAAAAATGACAAGGTTCACCAATAATTGGGGATTGTTTGATTGCACTCAATATGTACTTTATCAAGAAAACCTGTTTAATAATAATAATAAGAAGAATGATTATTTGAAGAACAAATGCTTTCCATGTCACAATGACATATCAAAGCGCTGTACAATTATTACAAATACATGTATACAAACACTTCGAAAACAACTAATTAAACCAAATAAATGTATTAAACCAAATAAATTTAAGTAGTTAAAAAATACACATCAATACACATCTTTATACAAAACTTAAGTCTATAGGCCTGTATTTGCCAATAGCCTTTCCCCCACCCACTGTTTCTGTTTTGGAAGTTAATGAGAATTGTACAACCTGTGATTTTTTTTCTGGGGCCAAAGTCACAGTTTCCGGGACTTAATTGAATTGCTTTTTCCCCTCGCTCATTGTCAACACATCTATCACTCACTAAGTGTTGTCATGGCAACTAGATATAACTTTTGAAATAGTTTGCATAGTAAATACACCTTTTCTAAGAGTAGATTACATGCCAATTTCTGCATTTTCAATCAATTTTTGGGGTATTGTGTACGTTTCGCTTGGCTGCATAACCCGGCCTGGTGCCCCGGCGCCCCCATGAAATTCCCGGTTTGGCCCGGGTTCAATGGGTTATGTACTGCCTTAGATTCATAGAAACAGCACAACAACGTTGGGTCGGCGTTTAATATTTCATTATTTTAATATAGTAATGTTAACACTATTAACAGAGGCCTGTCAGTCTTGATGCCAAACTTTGAAAACCTGCTGTCATTTTTCTTAGGAATTTGCCACTGTTTGAGCTTAGGCTTTTCTGTACACGTCTCCTGAATACAACCCAAAAAATTTAAGTGCTACCACAGAATAGTTCAATTTAATACCCCTAGATGGACAGGATCATTATTCCATTCCTAATCCAGAATTTAAGATTGACCTTTTCTGAAAAAAAATTGTCTCTGCACAGTACTGCACCTATTTTTTATGTAAGCCCTCACACTCATTGTCAATGCGCATAACACCTTTCAAGATGGTTGTTAAAATAATTCATTTCATTATTCGGCAGCTGGAAAGGAAAGCATGCTTCCTTGGATTGGAAAAAAATTTCCCCAAAAACGCGGAGCGGTGGCATCGTGGTCTAGTTTACTAGACTCAAGATCTTGGTGATACTACAGATTGTGGGTCCAAGTTCAGCAGGGGTCATGGTGCTTGTGTCCTTGAGCAAGACACTTTGTCACTAGTTGCTTCTCTCAAACTCTCCACCAAGGAGTAAATGGGTACTAGTGAGGGCAGTGATGGTGTTTGATAAGCCCATGTACGCTTAACTTGCAGCCCGGACTGTATACTCCCCAGGGAGCTGAGGTTTCAGGAATGATTAATAGGCCTGATGAGCAGGGGTAATAATGTAGCACCTTGAGCACTATGATCATGGCAGATATGTGCGCTTTACAAATCAACATTATTATTAAATTTATGTCACTGTTTTCTGTTGTGACAGTCGCAAGTAGGGCTGTCCCGAATATACCGAATATTCGATATTCGATCGTCAAGCGAATATTTGAATACCATTTTGCCAGTTCGAATATTCGAAAAGATATACATGTATATGCACGTACAGATACGACTCTGATGCTATTTTAATGGAAAAGTTACGGCACTTAGCAGTGTGAAATGCCGCATTTTTGTCAATCGTAACATTTTGTGGACGGAGGTTTATTGTTCCCGTCCGTAAAACCCTTGATACATCAGGGGCATGCAAAAAATGCTGTTTGAACGGTCCATAATATCAATCGCTATACTTAAAACACCGGCGTGCTTTAACGTGCAATTGCACAGAAACTCTTGATCGGCGAGTATCAAATTTTCGAATATATATACCCAGTTTCGAATATTAGAATACTAAATTATTCAAAAATGAACAGCCCTACTTGCAAGACTTGCATTATTCAAGGATAGTAGGAATTCAATCTCTATTAGTTCCAATGGATGGTGACATACACGGTTGATTGATTGATTGATTCTGTACATGCTAAATGAAAACCACTTAGGTCCAATAAATTTATCATTCCGCGTGGATGGTTTGGGTGTTATGTCTTTTTTTGCAAGCCTCTAGTGTTCATCAAAAGGGCCACAGGTTGATAAAAACTGCGTAGATGTTTTGATGAATGCAATCTCTTGGAAAATGACAGTCAAAGGCACCACCGTTTCATTTTCTTCATACACTGTATGTGAACTGTACATTTGTCGAATGTCTGATTGTCGAATGTATTTTGTTTTGGTGCAGAGTAATGAATGAGATCGCAAGGACAGATGAAGAACTCTTGAAAGATGAACCAAACAATAAAGATCAAAGGGAGGAGGAATCATCAATGTAAGAAACAAGTTCCATGTGCTTGTTTGTTTGTTTTAATTACAATAATATCATTGGACATCACCAGAAGTGGCTGTTTGTCAAAACTTTAACAATTTTGGACCGAAGACCAGAAAAATCTGTCATGTTTGAGTAACCCCTTAAATATGATTTGAATTATAAAAAGTACACATTGTAAATGACTTACCACTTATTTTTATGGTATAGAAATGGGTTTCCAAAAGTTATAATGAAATTTGTGACCCGCTCTACAAAAATGGGTATTATGTCGTATTATGGGTATTATGTGAAAACACACACAGGGCTGTTCAATGCATATAGGTTCTGTATATATGTTCGAGGACAAGAGGTGAAAGAAAATACACAGGAACCTTTCTTGTCCTCGCAAGTCCGTCTTTTGTTGAAATCGGCCCTCGGACGTAAAAATACGTGCTTAGTCTATGGGGTTGATGGCACCAGGTGTGCTGTCGTTGTCAAGAAAAGTGGAAATATACATCGTTTTCCCAACGATTTCCAGCTAGAAATCGTTGGAAAACTGCCCTGTAGCCTTTAGTCAAGGCACGCGTGGCTACCTGGACGAGTGGCGCGCCCCGGACATGCTGGCATTCAGGGCGAGTCACGCACCCATGTAGCCACGCGCGCCTTGACTAAAGGCTATCATCCGCTCGACGGTTAAAAACGAGCGCCGTTTTTCTCTCATTTTTTTTGCAATCCAACAACGCAAAACTTTGAACAGGTCATCAGTGGAACAGTATTTCCTATAAAATACTAACCCCCAAATCTACCCATTTCTGAAAATTGCAACAATGACCAATCATGTACACTACCTTTAAAGGAACAATAGAAAACACAAAGCATTGTCCTCGGAAGTATTGGGAAAATACGACTGTGTGAACTGGGCGAAAAAATCTTCACATAAGTGATTTTTTGGGTTTTGGTTCGTTGGCTTCTATTATATCTATATTTTCATAATTTATTTTCAGAGACATTAATATTGATGAATAAAGATAAAAAAATTAATCTTGATAGAAATTAATTCTATCTCATTTCTTTGCACTTTTTGTTTTTAAAGGGCTATGTCTCTGAACGCACTTCCTAAAATATGGGAGTATACAAATGTCAAGATATCTTGAGAACACAAAATGCCACAGGGGTCAAACCTACACCAAATTAAAGCTTAGTGTGTGAGAAATTCAAATATGTATATAACTCATTTATCACATTTTGCAACATAATACCCATTTTTGTAGAGCTTGGTCACATTTGGTCTTTTTGAAAAAAGAATCACAGGACCTGGTTGCATGAATTGGCATTATAGTCATTTTACTTTTCTGACACTTTTCTTTCTCAAAGACCGCCACCCGAGCCATTAAAGGAAATCTTAGACTCTGCTTCAGCCTACATGGAAGTCGTCCTAGCCGATGTGCAGGTCGGTGAATGCCTGACATTGGATCCTACCAGCACAGGCTACCACCAGAGCCTTTCCAGCGTGTTGACTTACCTGCTGGTGTGGAGGCTATACCTGAGGATATTCAAAGCTGCCTCGGCAGAGGTGAGAATTTTGTGAATTTTTATGGGATGGCTGATTGCTTCAACTGTCAACAAAATGTTGTAATGCTACCCTGGAACTATTTAAAGCATCTAGCCAACGGGGGCATTGACTGTACTGACAGGCATTGTTTTTTCCGACCTTTCATCCTTAACCTTTGACCCCTCTACAGGTCAGAGCGGAGTATGCCAATTACCTCCGCCAGACAGATGGTGTGGCCAGCCTGATGATGAATATATTCCGACTGATGCCTGACCCACCGGTGACGGGCAGTGCAGGAGGCACAAACACGAAGGGGTCACCGCCGAGGAATATGTTCAGTATAGCTCCGACAATGAAAGCAAAAGGTATGGCCTACAAGAAACCTAAAGGGCTATGACTAAAGGGATCATTGTTGGTTGCTGAATCAACGGGTGTTTAGTTTTGTTTGTTTGACAGTTTGAGGTAGACACAGGATGTTGGCTTAATTTCATAATATATGCCTTAATTCAGTGTTTATTTCTGCCAGTGTGGCACTTTTGTCCACTCTGGTTTTTAAATGTTACTATCGAGGCATATACAATTGCCTTACAGTAAATACATTTTAAAAATCACAACCTTTAGTTCTAGGTAAGCAGTTGGCAGAAACTCTATTTTTGTTAAGATTTAATTCATCCCCCCCCCCCCTTTTTCTGTTTTTGAGACCCATTGCAATAAGCCAGTTCGGTATTTCAACTGCGCATGTGCACAAAGACATTTTATCCCGAATGACCCGCGTGACCTAATGCGTGCGTGTGAATGCAAAATGTGGCCGCACAACGCGCACGTGTTAAATTCAATTAGAATGGGTGTTCGCGTAACATGGCTTGACATTACGTCAGCAATTTTATCCCGAATAACCTTTGACCTTTGAAGTACCGAACTGGCTTATTGGAGATGTTCACTCTGACTACTGATTGGCAACCAGTCTTGAATCTGATCATCACAGTGACGTCGTAGGTTATCAAGTGACATCTCTGTCTGATATAAAATTCAACCATCTTCCTTTTGCAATTACTTCGGCAAATTCATGTGAGTTGCTTGTAGCACAGGCACACGATGAATACAGCAGATCTTCCCTACCGCTATCCTCAACATTTTGCTTTAACGAACATTCTCTGTTGCTCCAAAATTGTTGAATTTAATGCAATTATTTACTGTATCGGGTGGCCACTACACTGAATATTTTGCGTGGATCTCATTCACCCCACGATGCTTGTTATAGTGCCATTCTAATGTGTTTGGATTATTTTTGACCTTGTTAGGTATTTCTTCTAGTCAGGAGGAGACTCAGCACCAGGCTTGTGCTCTGTATTACAGCACCCTCGAGGATCTACCAGCCATGGTCAGGCAGTGGTGGACCAGCCAGGATAAGAAAATAGCTCCCATCATAGACAGGTGGGTCTTGGCATCCAGCAGCATGACCTGGTTTTTTGGCTCGGTAAAGCAATTATGAACTTTTTGTTTATGTTAATCGCCAAACATAAGGCCAAAGGGCCACTCAAGGTGAAGGCTACAAGAAAGAAAAAGATACAGAAAATTTACAGAGAGAGAGAAGGTATCTATTAACATTTCTCTTAAACTGATATACATTGTATGAGCAGCCCTATGGTATGGCCTGAAGGTACAGGCTGGAAGTTTTTTATTTCATGCTTGGTGTGTTTATGGAGCTCGTTTCTAGCCCCCTTGTTCTGAGAAAATAAAGCCCAAAGTCAGTGAAGCATGCAATTATACTGTAGTTCAGTAGTTCTGTACTGCACAGCAAAAGATATTACTGTATCAACGACTATGTTCTGTATGTTTGGCTTTTGAACTTTTAAACCTATAAATAGAAAAGGTAAAGATGTTCAAATTGCAAAATCAACTTCCCAGTGGATAAATTGTTGTTTCTGCTTGTAACCTAACTCATTTCAATGGGTCACGTCAGAATTAAAAGAAAAATGCACTTGACAAATGCGGTCTCAAAATGTTTACCGTCCTTCAGGTTTACCACCAAATACGCCTCCCCCCTCCTCTCCGCTCAAGAGGTCCTGGACGTGCAGACTGCCACCCAGACCTTTGAGAACATGACGGTCAAGGCGCGCTCTGCGACCCGTGAGGTCATTGCCACTTACACCATGCAGGATCTGAGCATGGACTTGACCGTCCGCATTCCGGCCAACCACCCCCTAGGGATTATCACCGTGGACAGTGAGAAGAAGGTTGGGGTAGGGACGACACAGTGGCGGAACTGGACGCTGCAGCTGACTACGTTCCTGCGGAATCAGGTACAGGGGTTTGAATTCTCACTAAGACTGAATCATTCAGCTCAGTTGGTAGAGAACCGGAATTGTAATCCATAGGTCTCGGATTTATTTTCCTGTTGTGAAAGGCAGGTGGTGAGGCACTGGAATGGCGGTCCAGAGGTCTTAGGTTCAAGTCCCTATTGACTATTGAGGAGAATGCAAATGACTACTAATGTTGACTACTTAGGGGAATACCAATGACAGGACTGGATAGCTCAATTGGTAGAACACCGGAATGGTAGTCCATAGGTCTCAGGTTCAAGTCCTTGTTGACTACTTAGGAGAATACCAATGACAGGACTGGATAGCTCAGTTGGTAGAACACTGGAATGGTAGTTCATAGGTCCCAGGTTAAAATCCCTGTTGACTACTTAGGAGAATACCAATGACAGGACTGGATAGCTCAGTTGGTAAAACACTGGAATTGTAGTTGAGAGGTCTTGGGTTCAGGTCCCTGTTGACTACTTAGGAGAATACCAATGACAGGACTGGATAGCTCAGGTGGTGAGGCACTGGAATGGCGGTCCAGAGGTCTTAGGTTCAAGTCCCTATTGACTATTGAGGAGAATGCAAATGAAAAGACTGGATAGCCCAGTTGGTAGAATACTGAAAATTTAATCTCGGATTCAAGTCTGTATTGACTACTTTAGGAGAATGTACTTGAGAGGACTGGACAGCTCAGTCGGTACAACACTTGAACGGTAATACACAGGTCTCAGGTTCTAGTCCCTGTTAACTGCTTAGAAAAATGTCAATATAGAGTTTGACAGCTGAGTTGTAGAGTACAGGAACATTAGTCCAGAGGTGTCAGGGTCAAGTGTCACCTTTCTCACATCTTCTTTGCTCACCGAGTTGATTTCATTTTTTTTAATGACCAGAATGGTAGCATCATGGATGGCCTGACACTATGGAAGCGAAATGTCGACAAGCGCTTTGAAGGCTTGGATGACTGCATGATCTGTTTCTCTGTCATCCACGGATCCAACTGCTCATTACCCAAGCTGCAATGCAAGACGTGCAAGAAACGCTACCATTCTGCATGCCTGGTGAGTAACTGGTGTTTTTAGTTTAATAGTCTACGAATGCCTGAACAATGCATTGCACAAAAAGGGAAATAATGCATTTGGCTTCCATAAGAAATGAGACATAGGGACAAGGTGCTTAGCAAAACTAGTTAGTTCTAGAATTTTCCAAAATAATAGTTTATAGGGTTGTACAGTTTGTACAGTTAAGTATGGAAAATAATCCTATTATACTCCTTTTTTAATGTATCGATCTGTCTTATTTTTGCAGTACAAGTGGTTCAGCACAAGTAACCAGTCTTCTTGCCCTCTGTGTCGGAGTCCATTCTAGCCCCTTGACATCAGGCCCCAGGCCCCAGGCCCCAGGCCCCAGGCCCCAGGCCCCAGGCCCCAGGCCCCAGGCCCCAGGCCCCAGGCCCCAGGCCCCAGGCCCCAGGCCCCAGGCCCCAGGCCCCAGGCCCCAGGCCCCAGGCCCCAGGCCCCAGGCCCCAGGCCCCAGGCCCCAGGCCCCAGGCCCCAGGCCCCAGGCCCCAGGCCCCAGGCCCCAGGCCCCAGGCCCCAGGCCCCAGGCCCCAGGCCCCAGGCCCCAGGCCCCAGGCCCCAGGCCCCAGGCCCCAGGCCCCAGGCCCCGAGGAGTTGCAAGGTTCCAACGCCCCAACTGGATTCACCACTGGTGTATAGTAAGCGACTTGAATAGATGCAGTTTGTAGATTTTTGTGTCCATGGGTAAACAAAACTAACAATTTTGCATCGGAAGAGTATCAAAGATGTACTTAAGTAAAAGGACACACGTACATTGCATTGAAGGCACCCGATGGGGCTATAGGGAGCGCTCCTTCTAAAATTGCTATGGCTGGAAAGATCATTAACAAATGTAGGATATAATGCACACGACTACGCAATGAAAAAGCAAAGGAAATCCTTTCGGGGACACCAATTTGGCTTGGTGGACTGTTGGAAACAGGATAGTACGCATAGTTTTTGTCATTTTGAGACAGACGGTGCATTTCCAAGGAATGTTCGTGTACATTGTTATGTTGTTCTTTTTGATTATCTTTCCAAGCATAACAATTTGAAGACTAATGTTTTTCTCACCTCCAAGACAATGTGTTCCTTTATCATAATGATTTCCATTGTGGGCAATTTGAAGATCCTTTAAGAAATCTCGAAAAAAAAATATTCATAATAGTTTTCTTGAGTTATATCATTTGTGTACAATATTTCTGATGTGTACAAACATAGTATATGTATTGGACACCTGAGAATATTTGAAAACTGGGTATGATTAAAAAAATTGGAGTAACTTTTCATGATACGGACATTTTCCCAATTGTAAAGCTGTGTCATTTTCAGAAACCAATTTTTTAAAGCTAAATTTTGGCTTTAATATGGTAATCTCAATGATAAATACATGTGTACAGAATATATACATAAGAATAGAGTATTATTTGTTGAATATGTAGAGAAATGTGGCTTGGCATCAATTAAGTAAATGTACTTTTAATTTAAGGTTTAAACAATGTTTTGTCGTGGACAGACATTTGCTACAAATAAATTCAGGGGTGAAGCACTTAATTGTTTTGTTGATTTCTGTTTTACGTTTTATTTGCCCTCATTGTCCTTATAATTTGTTTGGGTGGGTAATGTGTGTGGTTTTTTTCTTCATTTTTTTTTTTTTGATTGGTTGTTGGATTTGGTGTGGTTATGTCACACATATCATAGATGCAAATTCGATATTGGGTTTTACCCTTCACAACGTATTTATAAACACTGAGTACACAGTGTTTAAAAAACAAAACAACAACAAAGTCTGTGAAGGGTAAACCCAGTATTGAATTTACACCACCTTAATGCAAAATTCAATTTTTTCAATATCATAGATGCATTATCTATCAATTAGTTATTTCCCATTCTACATAAAAGTACATAAGTATGTCTCAAACATAAGTTAGTATTATGGTGAGCAATGGCCTTCCTTTCTTTAACCAGGGGGTTCGAATCTAACCTGTATCTAACGTGAAGATGAAATATGTGTCAGGGATGATGTAAATTATTATTAATAGTAATATTTTAGTTTGGTTTACACCACGAAGCAACAAGGACTTGCAGAAAATCAACGTGCCATGAAATCACAGACTCAAACATGATAATTGTGAATTTACCCAAGAGGGAGCTTACATGACAGGCTGGTTTAATTTCAGTGAAGTTAGGAGTCCGAATAAGACCTCTGAAGAAAGAAGTTGCATTCTTGGTAAGCAGGTTGAGGCCAAATCTAACTTGTTGGTAACAGTGTTACCCCTTACATAGGAGAATCATTCACAGCCAAGGTAAGCAGCATTTACACCTGTTAATTTCATTCTTTTCTTTCTTGGTAATAGTCGGTGTTAATAACTTTCAAACTGTTATGCAAGCATTTCAATATCAGTGGATTTGCTTACATTAATATTTGTATCCGTTCTGGGTGTGTATTAAGATAAGATGTGTTCGTCATTAACCCCCTATGTCCGGCTGTTATTGATGGGCGGGGGTGGGGCTGGGGCTGTATGCCAAGAACGGGCTGTGCAGCCAAGTGTAAATGCAAACGGTAGGCACCACACTGAATAGAGTGGTCCTATTCATCGCACTTGGAGCCCCCCCCCCCCCCCTTTTGTGTGAATGAAAGCTTTGCTTGGATTGAGAAAAGATTGAGTATGTGCAGAAATGCACATGTAGACGACAACCGGCCAGGTGGTCCTTTTTAAATCACGGCTATGGCTGTTGTCCGTAGCCAAGAGGGTAATGAAATCCGCTTGAATAGTTAGAACTGAGATTTCCACCCAAGAGCATAAATGGGTACCTGTGATGGCAGAGAACAGATTGCACTGATCCCAAACTGCTACTGACCATTTGATCTCACGGCCTGATAAACACTGTTTATTGTGAAGCACCTCGGACATTAATTTGTATAAATTGCTATATAAAAGACGCATTATTATTTTGATTATTAAGTCAAATTCTGCAATCCTCTGCCCCTTCTCTAGCATGCAACCATGGTTACGCAATGACTGCCGCCATAAAGTTTAACACCTCAGTTAAGTCTCATTGATCCAAATTTTTGTTGTGAATCATTGAAGACGAATGATTTCACAAATATTTTCTTTGCCCGTCTGCGATACCTCACTGAGGAAGACTTTTCTTATATCTAAGTTCTGTAATTTTGACATCATTTCTTCAATACAGGAAGCTGCTATCAATCTTTCAGGAGACCTCATTGGATGTCTCATTGTGAAGAATGATGCTTTAAATACAAGAACCAGAGAAACTTTGCCCAGTCTAAGCCCAAGGGGCCAAAGCCAACGTCCCGCTGAACCTAGCCAACATTTCATTGGTGGAGAAATCAGCCAATGAGATAGCAGAAGGTGAAGAGGCAGAAAGCAGTGTCTGAGGTCTTGGGAGGTGGGCGGTACGACGACAGTGTCATGTGAACAGATCAACATGGTAAGAAAGATATTGCGGGAGGCGTTGTCGGCAGTGCTGGCTTCAACGTGGCAACGCTTTCAGTAGTCTGTACTCGTCCACTTTTCCAATGTAAAAATAAAAACATAAAGTAGAATGCCCCCTTTGTATTGTGTGTTAGCATGCATGCTTTCAGTGTGGACTGAGAGTGCCATCACTTCAAAATTGGAACCTGCCTTCTTCCCTCCCCCCCCCCCCCAAAAAAAGAAATATTATTTTGTCAAAAAATTGTCATTTTATATACATATTTTACAGTTAAATTTGGAAACTCCCAGTGAATGCGCACCCCCCACCCAGAACCAGGCTAATGCTAATGTACTGGTCAGGTTGGCTGGTTCAATCACTTAAATCAGCTTAAATAAGATTTATGCAGATTTTTTTACACGGCGAGCCATTCACAAAACCTCTCATCACAAAAGTAATAACCTCACACCCACAAACAATGCATGAGTACGGTGATTCTGTAACCTTTGACCTTCAGATGGCTGTCCAGGGTGCCTCCGCGAGGCATCACCTGTTGCCTGCAGTTGCTACGCCAACCAGGGACAGAAGATGAAGTTCAACTCTGACGTCCTCACTCTGACTGGCTCCAGTTGGCTGAGAAGTTGCGTCCGATCTACATATTTAGTGCCGATCTAGTGGTAAGCGCTTGTAATAGTCTGTAAGTCAGGGTACCAAACACCAACTAGTCTAGCCATGGACCCAAAATTTTCATTTATATTTTGGTGCTAAATTTAGTACATTCACATGGTGCTGCTTTTATTTTTTCTTACACAAAACCATTTTATTCTGGGTTGACAGCTCAGCCCAGTCAAAACAAAATAATTTTTAATAAAAAGGTTACTGCACTTGTTAAAGCTCCTATAGGTCTCTCTCAAATAACGTCACTTCCTACAGATTGCCACGTGCATCAGCTGCGCCGTATTTCGAAGCAATTTCGAGCAACATGCACGTGCGTTTAGAATATTTTGCGCAGTTGTAATTTTCCTACGAAGATGGCGTCCTATAAGAGAGATCAATTAAAAGGTCCCAAAGTTTCATATTGTTTCCAACTCTCCCTGGTTTTGAGATTACTTGCATTCTCTGGTGCAGAGAATTATACCCTTCTAAAGTGTTCACTTGTCAAAAACAAATTTTAATCCTTTTCCAGGCTGTTTTATTGAAAGTATAAAATGTGTCCGATAATAAACTTGTGCATTTTTGTATTTTGTAACTGGGGCAACTTGCTAAAAAATTATGCAGGACTCTATGACCTACATCAATTTGCTTTGAGCAACTATGCACAAGGATTTTTTTCAAGTTTATTTAAAGAATTTATTCAGAACGAACCAAAACATACACCGATGTCCGGATAAAGAAAGCACTATTAAATTGAACAACAAATCTCTTTGATGCCATCACAATCATTTATTCTAGAAAGCTTGTGGCAACCAACTTTTCATTACAACTAATTATTACAGTGAATACGTACATGTATCAGTATAAAAATCAAATCTCCAAAATATGATTATAAAAAAACACACACTATAGTGCACAATTTAACAATAAATTGTAGTATATGTATATGATGCCAGTCCACACTAATTTAGCATTAAATATTATCAATAAAAATCACTATGGCACTTCACCCACAATACAGTGAAAAACTCATTATCATTAACCTGAGATAATTGTCATTAAAATGCAGCTAATGCCATTTATAAAAGTTGAACAGACCAGCCATAGTGATTGGATTATTGTTCAAATTCTAGTCCAAATTTTGAAAACAATGTCCCTTTAAAAAGCATGTCCGTCCACACTAATGAACCTGTTCAACGAACTGCTTATCACAAAATATTGCTAAATTTTCCTGCTAAGCTAAATTCATCTGCAAACCAATATACATCACATGCAATTTTAGCTGGTAACCTGCCTTTTCTAGGCAAAACTTTTCTGTGCTCAGCAAAATTGTGAGCTTAACCCCTTGCGTACGGATGACGCCATATGGCGTAAAAAAAAAGTGCCACCAGGCCGGATGATGCCATTTGCTGCCGTTTGTGCAGTTTCAATCCATTGTTGGATTATTGTTTGTTACGGTTGACTGCACAAACACATTGTAGCGGTTCACTTGGCTGCCAGAACTGCTGCGACACCCCAATGTCTCCTGTAAAAACTGTTCTCAAGGGGTTAAGCAACTCCACGAAACAAGCCAGTTTGGTATCTCAAAGGTCAAAGGTTATTCGGGATAAAATTGCTGCCATGTTACGCGAATGCTTATTCTGATTGAATTTAACACATGCACATTGTGTGACCACCTTTTGCGTTCACACGCACGCGTTAGGTCACGCGGGTCATTCGGGATAACATGTTATTGTGTACATGCGCAGTTGAAATATCGAACTGGCTTACTTGGCCCAGATCCCCAAATCATAAACAATCCCAAGCCTATTTTAGATAAATCTTGGTGCTAGGATATTTTTGACAAAAATGCTTGTAACGTATCTCAAACCAGTCCCCTGCATTGCTGCACCCGGTCGTGATGTTTGAAATTATATATTCACTGTCGGTGCCCACAAAATCCCAACAATTCTAAATCTGAAAAATAAAGCCCACAACTTAATTTGACAAAAATCAGAATTACTGAAATTTACCTCAAATTTAACAGCTTCCTATACTTCTGGTCAGTATGGATGTTAACTATTCCATTAACAAAAAACTACAAAGCACAGTTGACTAAAGACGATAACTACCTATGCAAATCGTGGAGGGTTCAGGAAAATACACCGTCCAAAAGATCGCTGGTCCTAGACGGCTGGTGTAAAAGTAAAATCCAAAATAAATCAATATTGAACAAAAATTAGCTCAGAGTGGAAGGGGTGGGGGGGGTGGTTTCAACTCCCTGGATCTGCCCCTTCAAATATTTCTGGACAATCCGACACACTAGTCAAAATTAGAGAAGGAATTTTGGAGAATACTAATCAACAGAATAACGAAAAAGAAGCTGCTCCTGGCTTTGGGCCTTACCCAAGCCACACCCATACAACTCGTTAAATTGTCCAACTAAACAAGTCCAAACAGGTGCACGGCCAGGGAGATGGTGGACCCAATAAGAGCAAAGAAGCCAAAATAACCGTACGCTCCGTTCAAACGCTTCTCTGGATCTGAAATTTTAAAAAATCAAATAATTTCTATTTTGGTTGTTAAGTCAGACATAAAGTCATTGAATTTGTTTTTAGTTGCTCGGTGTACACGAACGATCGATGTGATTGGTTTGATACTCACCACCGGTGTAGTAGCCTTTAGCATAAGAGATGCGACTCACGACCCACACAAGACCTCCGATGGCAGAAATGCGCTGAAATTGACAAACACAAAAAAATGGATAATAAGTAGCACGTCCTGTATAAGAGCAACTAATGGAAGGAATCGTGTGGATGTTTGTAAGAACTTGACTGAGGCCTGAGGGTGCGTTAACGCTGTGGTTTGTCAAACGATGCCAAACTGCAGAGTGGTGATGCATGTGGTCTTGGTATGCGAACATTTCACCATTTCGGGTGACATTTCAGGGAATTGAAACCCAGCCACATCAAGATAAGGCATATAAAATGACAGGGCAGAAAATTTTGTGAAAAGAGTTAGGGATCATAAAAAAAGTTAACAATTACCTGCCACAGTTTATATTGGTCTCTCTAAGGTTTGTGAAAACCTTACAGTTCTGGAAGTAGGTTAGGGTATAATTTATGCTTTTCTGTCATGCTTGGTTTTTCTAGCCTGATCCATGAACACCCGTTTCTCACCTCAGTTTTGTACACCTTGTTCAATATGCTGACCTAGATCTTCCACTAACTAACCCTCACCCTTCCCATGAAAACCTTCCAGAAACCTTCAAAATCCAACACTGTGCAGGAAGCCCACAGTACATTCTTTGTTACTAAAAGAATCAAGGGGCATCAAGCAATATTGTCCTTATCCTACACAAACTGCCAAAACCTCATGGTGGATTTTGAAGGACTTGGTAGGGTTAAGGCTATTTTTTGGAAAGATTTTACTTTAATACCCCCCAGCAAAATCTTAGAAAATAACCAACCCTCCTTGATAACAACTGTCTAAACATGCGACACAACCTGTTATTTCAAGATTTATGTAAGCAAAATCTTTTAAAAATGAGGCAGAAATCAATATGTATGTGAACACTTTGAGAGACCATACACTGTGCCAAGAACATCTAACACAGAAAACACAAACTTTCTTCCCCTATATTTCACGAACATTTCCCAATAAAATTCTCAAATTTAAAGGTTGTGCCAAGTATTTATACAATTCTGAACACAGATGGATAGTTATTTTCCAAAATTTGCTTTTCCTGACTGATTTTGGTGAGGGGTATTAAAGTAAAATCTTTCCTATTTTGTTTTAACTAACTAACCGGATGTTGCAAACCTCCAAGGAGCATAAACACCATGAAGTAACCCAAGACTTCCAATCTGGCAAAGCAAATCAGATTAAGCTTGACATAAAAATACACATTTTTTTAAAGCCATAATATAAAATTTTTTACCATAAAGCTTCAAATGCAATCTATTCATAAAAATTATACCATCTTTCCCAATTAAAAACAATGCGCCTGCCAGTTTTCTTTGTTCACTTTATAAATTCAATCAAATCACCTAATCAGTTTCGGAGTTTCCCTTGTGGTTCGTTTGGCGTATAACTCATTGAGTGATCCCATTCCCCACTGTCGCTTCCCAGGTTGTATTGTAAAGTTGAGGTGTGATCCCTGGCTATACGGCATTATGGGTTTATGACTTCTGACTAGCCCCCCCCCCCCCCCCCCTAAACAAAGACTTTGACAATTTAGGAGACCGCCAACATAGGGCAAGATAGCTCAGTTGGTAGAGCGTCAGTATGTATTCCAGAGGTTGCAGGTTCAAATCCCACTCCTGCCAGTTTTCTTTGAAAGTTCAATGTTTAGACAATATATGACTGCAAATTCCTGTTTACCAAAGAATAGACTTTGCACCAGTGTTGTAGTCGAGACCATTTCAAGACCAGGTACAAGACCAGCTTGTAACAGGCACAAGTAACGGGCATAAACCTTGACAAAGGAATGCTTTTGTTACAGTTCATTTAAATAGCTTAAGACTTGGATTAAGACTGCTGCTCTTGTGCTGGTCTTGCAGGGTCTTGTGTGGTTTTGTGATGGTCTTGACTACAACACTGCTTTGCACACAAGATTATTTTAACTTAGCCCAGGATTCAAAGACTGCAAGTGTTGTATGGTCCTCTTATTGAAAGTCAGGCTAAGGTGTTCACAAGGGGTTATGGGTTACAGATTTTGTTTATGTGTTATCTTCAATTATTTGTATCTATTGTATTGTTTTGTCTTACTGATATGCAAGGGTTATTATGTTGTGTTGAATCTTGAATAAATATAAGTTGGGGCCCCTACTCGACAAGCTTTGCTTTTTAGGAACCCCCATCCACATTTATCTAAATATTAACTGATGTTTTGTTCTGTTGCTTTAATGTTAATTGTTATGTGGAAAATAAAGTGAAAGTGAACAACTTACGTATTCTGGTGGGCCCTCTGGATACAGTTGAACATGTCATGCTTGTCGCTGTACATGGCAGGGTACTGCAATCAAACAGATTTATGACTCATGAATGAATTGGAGATTTTTTTTTAAGTAGTAGTATCTAGTACTAGTACTAGTACTTAGTAGTACTAGTAGTAGTAATATTGACGTTGAGCTTTTGATGTCTGCATATATGTACCTTGACATCGTACTTCTTGCGACCTCGACCGACATTCACGCCCATCCAGCTTACCACGACAAAGCTAAACACCACAACCAAGACGACATACCCGTACTCAGACGGCAGTAAATCAATTATTGTTGCCATTTTATACAACTGTCAAACCCGTATTGTGGTCCTGATTCTTCCAAAAATGCAAAATATTTAGTATTATGAGGTAGGAAAATAGCCGCGTCGCGTAGGCCTAACTTCGTTCACCGCTTACATGTGCAATTCGCAAGTCATAAGCCGTTTCGCGGATACCGCCATCTTGGATTGAAAATGTGGTCACGTGATTTCTTAGGGGGCCGATCAGAAAATGACGTCACAAGCGCAACGTAAAAGGCATGGGGAGGTAAGAGCTGCTCTGAAATATCTCTTTTTTTTCGTTGAAAGCGAACAAATATTCCATGCAAAGTTGGAAAAATTGAAAAGGGAATTACTGAGTTACCGTTGGGTGTAGAATTGATGAAAAAAGTCCCACATGCAAGTGCTGCAACCCCCAAAAGAAACAAAATGTTTGTGCATCGATTGTTTGTGCGGCACTCTCCCCGCTGGGGCTGCCGGGCCGGCCACGATTTCATATTGAGTTTTGGAACATGTATTTTATGTGTTTTATCTGATAATTGCGCCCTGTTTAATTGGTTGTGACAAAGACATTTGGCCCATTTATTAATTTCAACCACAACTTATGTATTTATTTATTTATTTATTTATGTATTACAATTCTTTAATGCCCAGGCCCCAGAATGTGCCAAAGCAGTTTCAAAATATTTTACACAAATAAAATAATCTTTATACATACATATACGTGTACAAATTAATAATAAATCTATATCCCTTTTCCCACGAGTTATTTTTTATTTTTACTTTATTATAGACATGATAGAAAAGGAAATATGGAAACCAAACAGCCTGCACCCGAGTTTGAAAAAAGGACGGCCAAGAAACTGCAAGACTTTATTGTAGCAAGGGAAGTACCCATATTTGCCAAATGATATTTAGAGATATTTGTGTACACAATTACAATGCTGCCCAAGTTTTATGCTGGGTAGGAGCCCCATAAGACAACAGATGAGAAAAAACAGAACTGCTAGCTGCTATACAGTGGAGGCTAATGCTGGATGGAGGTGTAATCCAACTACCAGACCCTGAAACCTTTCAGTTTCCACACAGAGGTGGGTAAGAGGTGATTGAACCGGGTCACATGGGTAAAGCAAGGAAAGTGCCACTAGGCCAACCTAGTGAAACTAAAAGTTTGGCTTCAAATTTTAAAGCTGCTACTCTATACAGACACTACATATATGTAACTGATAAAAAGCACTTCAGGTTGACACGCAGACTCCAGGGAATAATTCCAAGTAGTCTTGTTGTGGGTGGTTCAATTCCACTAGTGCTTCAGGTTCTACATGTACGTGACTGTGTCTAGAACAGTAGCTGGTCACTTTGCATACACAGATCATATGCGTCTTTTCTCTGAAGCACACATAAAAAGTTCACTGTTTTAAATGTTCTCAGATCAATAAATTTGTCTGTTTCAGATATAGCTATGAGAGTAATTTGCATTTGTTTAAATTAATTCCTTGTCATCTACAGTGTCGTATCCTCGCACACATAAAATGCTGTCGATGCTCTCTGTCCGGTACAGTCTGCAATGTGTGAAATGGTTGCTGCAGATTCAAGTGCTGCTTGTGACTCGTCCACCAGTTTCAATACTTTGAAGCTTTTGCACATGACCTTTGACAATCAGCCTGTAAATGAAAGAAGGAAAAATTGAACATTAAGTTTTATTTACATAACATACTTTGTGAAAGCTTATAAGAATAGCTATATTTTAGTGATGTACATGCAAGTGCACATCACTATCCCCGATGACCAAATGACCATCAGGGTCCCATCATAATCCGATCGGCATCATAACCATAAAAAACAATCAAATCACATTTTTACATAATCCCCGTGCATAATAATCATTAACCCTAACTTCCTAGAGTGTGTGGAAAATCAGGACTCAGGACTGTTAAGGTTAAAGTGTTGACCATTTCTGCAATTTTATTTGGGCTGCTACATGTACTATGTGTGCTTACTTGTTAAGATGCCTTCTGTCATTCCTGTATCCGAAAATGGCACAATGATCTCCTTTGCATGTTTTGAGACATCTCCATTAAATTTTGTTTCCTTTAAAACAAAACAAAAATAACAGATTTTTCTGAGCCGCTATTGGAAAGATTCTTCTTAAATACCCAAGGAACAGCAAAATCTTTAAAAATAACCGAATCTCCTTGATAACTGCCTAAACATGTGGCACAACCTGTTATTTCAAGATTTATGTAAAATCTGTAAAAACCAAATGAGGCTGAAATCAACATATTGAGTCAACATATTTTGAGTGACCATTCACTGTGCCAAGAACATCTAACACAAAACACAAACATTCTTCCCCATATTGCACGAAAATTTCCTGACTCACTCCCCGAAAATTAAATGTGGTACAAAATACATGTATTTAGACAATTCTGAACACAAACAGATGCTTATTTTCCACGATTTTGCTGTTTCTGACCGTTTTGGGGAAAGAGTTCCATATCCGGCCATCACTTAGACCTTGTGCACAAAGTCTATGAGCCATGACAGAAAAAGTAAATTTTCAAAGAATAAGTTGCAATTTTTTCCCTCCTAAATTCGTGTTTCTTCATCAGATTTGCACTTTTTGGTAGTTTTAAAGTCGTATTAACGGAAAATAAGTGATGGCCGGGTATGGAACTCTTTCCAAAAAATACAAGTCAACAATCCTGCTGTGATACGAATTCAAAACATAAACAGAGTTGAGCTACATCATGCCTTGGCTAGGCTGCGGCTAGATACGTATTAATACGTACATACTGATCGAAGTTGAACACTCTTCTGTTTCTTTTGGAGGCTACTGCACTTGCATGTGGATTTTCAAAATAATTTTCACACCCAAAGGTAGCTCAATGGTCCCCTTTTCATTTTTCTTCAACTTTGCATGGAATATTTTTTCGTTTTAAATGAATAAAGAGAGATTTTTCAGAGCAGCTCTTACCTCCCCATGCCTTTTACGTTGCGCTTGTGACGTCATTTTCTGATCGGCCCCCTAAGAAATCACGTGACCACATTTTCAATCCAAGATGGCGGTATCCGCGAAACGGCTTATGCAAGTTTGTTTTTTATGACTGCGAGCGCCCTCTATCAATATACATCAAGGACCTCTGAAATGTATTTATTACAGCGCCCTCTACCCAAGAACCTAACATTTATTTATAACAACGTGGCCATTGATACCCTGCACGATATGGGGGGAAAGGGGTACCCCCCTTTTATCCCTATACCCTAAGCACACTCCAGATTATTGTTATCTAACACATCCCCCTAGATTTCTGAATATAATTCCTGAGATTCCGGGAACACAATGACCAACACAAAAGAGGGGGGGGGGGTCTCTTTTCCCCCATATCGTGCTTCATATGTGGCCATTATGGGAGGAGTGGGAAGTTTTACCATTTTTGGGCAGCAATTTATGAACAGATTTTCAAATTCGACTAAGTCTTCCACATGCTCGGTCGTGTGTCTCTCTTTTGTCCGTGTGGTATGGGCGGAGCTTGGAGGGGATGTGGGGGAGGCACGATCATCAGTCTCCTAAGATCATCCAATCTAGAATGAATTTAGATCTACCATCCATTTTGATTTCTGTAGCCCCCTTACCTTTCCTCTTTTTAGTTGTGTATCATGGTTGTCATCCTGATTCCCTCCGAACCAACCACCCTCAATTTAACTGCTCTCGGTTAATTCGTATTAGGTTTTCGTTATTTCCCCTGGCATGAAAAATGGAAGGAAAATCCACACGTGTACGTACAGGGTGGTCCAGAAAAACTGACACATTTATTTTGTCATAATTTTTACAAATGGTGCAGTTTTACTATGTATGCATAAATGAATGATACAATTGAGGTCTGTTCATGTGCTTTATAAGCAATTATTATCGGATTAAACTTATCAAATCAAAAGTTTTTAAAACACAAGGTTATTTCATCTTTTGGTTTAACAGCCAGAGGTGCCTCAAAAGGTGCTCCACAGCCAGGCCAAGGTTACCATGGCAACGTGGCAGACAACAGAAACCGTAACCCCACTGGCGCCATTGTCGCCATCGCCACGCCCACCATCGCGGAGCTGCGGGCATTTCTCGTCGAAGTTCGCCACTGCCTGCCGCACCTGCCTGACGTTCTCGTCCGTAGGCGGGAAGGCCACGGAGAGATAGTTGACTTCGTGCGGTATGATGTTGCCGGAATCACGTATCAGGAAGGCAATGAACTCCTCACCGACGGGGAGCAGAGTGTGGTGGCACGAGGTTAACTCGCCCGCCTTCGAGATGTTGACCCTGACGGGCAGAGCTTCACCCTTCAAGTTGCAAGCTATGTCCATTTCGGCAATGTAGGCCTGGCAAATTAAAATTAACATACGAACAAATTTAAATAAACTGTGGCTGCTGGCCTGAATTACCACACAGCTTTGTCAATATGAAGGACCCATGTTCTTTTGTCTTTCTTTAATTATTGTA